>OX451740.1:1003511510-1004711510 GCA_948472305.1 Vicia faba | reverse complement strand
ATATTTACCAACGTCTGCTTTGGATATTTTTGGTGTTGGTTTGGGAACGGAAAATTTCTAAGAGCTTGTGACAAGATTGTCCCAAGCTTCTAAATCAATGATTATTCTGAGGGGATCTTCTGTGTATTTATTTGGAGAGGGAGAGTCGGAAATATTTATAGGTGAATTGGATGGTGTTGAATGATAGGGAGATGGAAGATCTGGAATGGAGAAGGTTTGTGATGAAGTTGTGGGGATTATTGGTGGTTGAGAAACCATGAGATAGAAAGTGATTCCAGGGATGGATTTCATGGTATCAGAGTCAAAATTTGGATTTTTCAGTTTGGGTAGCTTCAAACAGTGGATCAAATTGATCAATATCAGAGAGAACTTGTGCAAGTTCTAGCTGAATCTGATCAAAATCAGTAGAAGGTAAATTAATTAGAGGATTATTTATAGGTATTGAAGTGTCAATATCTAGGTCAAAATCATCAAGGGTTTGAGGAGATGGATCTTCTTTGGGATTTGGATATGAGGGGGTTTCATATGTTGATAAAAATATTGACTCAATAAAAGAAACAAAAGATGAGTTACCTTTCTTTTTGGAAGCTATGGGGGTCTTCTGAGAAGTTCCTTCTCCAGTTGCATTCCTTTTTCTTGATTTTCTGGGAGCAACTTACAGAGGTTGTTACCTTAGATCAATAATGTTCACATCAAGGATTGTACCATCACTTTTGCAAGCTTCTAGATACCTCATAACAATTTCTAGAGATGAGACTACTTGAGTGAGGAGAGGAAAATCCTTTAGAGGCACTCTTCAAGTGGTGGTGACTTCCTTGGTGGTGATTGTTAATTACTTCTTAATAGTTTCAATAATCTTCATCTTCTTCAGATTCTTGGTGTTTAGAGGTTTACCAACACAAGCTTCTAAAACATTAGCTTGTTGAGGCTCAGTCAGATGTTCTATCTGAAGGATGGAAAAACACAAAAAGGGGGGGTTGAATTGAGATTAAAACTTAAAGAAAAAAACATGTTGGTTATCTTGGTTTGTTTGAACTCAAACTACTCCAGTCCACCCACCAAGGTGATTTCGTCTCTCTCAAGCGAGGTCTTAATCCACTAATCAAACTTGATTACACAAGTACAATGACAACTGTCAATGTCTTCTTGAGACTGAACCACAACCCGGTTTTCTCAAGGAATCACAAAGTAATAATTCAAGGGCGTGTACTAATATTTTTTCTAACAAAAACAATATCACAAAAGTGATGTATTACATAATTTAAGAGCACAAGGTAGAACTGGGTAAATGTTTCTCTTTTTTGTGTGCAGTCGTTATATTGTTTACTTTAATATCTTCTTCACGTCTTCTTTAAATAGGCAATGCATGAGAGACATACGAAGATTCTTTTGCAAGGTTGATGAAGTGTAGTTAATGTTCTTTCCAAAAGTGAAGATCATGTCTTGATTCAACCGTTACTTTTCATTTGCCATGAATAAACTGTAACGCATCAGAACATGCTCACATCAAAAGATGAATGTTACCATTGAGACTCTTACATCAGAAGATGAATGTTATCGTGCTTTCCAAAACTTTACATATCATAATATCAGAGTTCTTGTTTCACAATGTTGGTGCATTCAGAAGTTGTAACATAGAACTTCTTCATTTAGCGTATTACACATATTTGCTTCTAAGTATATTGTTTCTGAACAGATCTTCAAAATTAAACTCTCTTATCTTCTTACGTCATAACTTCCAGGGATGTAGAACAAAAATATGTTCTAGCAGGTCTTCTATGCTTCTTACATCAGAACTTCTGTTATGTTCTAGTAGATCTTTTCTCATCTTATATGCTTCTTACATCAGAACTTCTATGCATATTATAATACTTTATTAGAGAGCATATATGTTCTTTATATATATCATGTGTTTTTTATCATCAAAACTCTTACAGGGATGTATAACCAAATATGTTCTAACAATCTCCCCCTTTTTGATGATGATAAAAACTTGTATATTTGATAGAATATATAAAGAATATATAAAGAATATATAAAGAACATAAAGCATCTCCCTCTGAGTTGGATACTCATATGAAGAAAAAAATACTTCCTTGAAGATTTTTGAATAGAGCTTTGAGAAGGAGTCAAAATATCTTACATTCTCCCCCTTTTTGTCAAGAATCAAAGAGTAGGAACAACACAGGAAAATAGAAGATTAAGATGAAGCAAAGAGCAAATGTAAAACAGTTTTTCAGATCTTCTGAGTTGTCTTTTCTGGATGGGATCTTCAGATGTTTATGTAATGTTTGTGACATCATCTTCTGTATTTGACTGAGATTCTTCTGATGTTGTGTCCTCGGTACTGTTACCAATAGTTCCAGAGCCAATAATATTTCCTTTCTGATTGCCTCTGAAACCTACATATCCTCTAGATTTAAATCCCGGGCTTTGGAACATATGCTTTCTTCCCTTCATGTGTAGAGAGCATCCATAGTCCAGTTGTTAAAACTGGTGTTTCAACATTGCTGTTAAAAATATCTGCAACATAGATGATTTTATCCTTTGGTACCCATATCTTTCTGGGTCCATGACTGTTAGAGTTTCCAAAATTTTGTTTGAATTTTGGTTTAGCAGAAAATGTCTTACAAGTATATTTTATATCATGTGTATGCCCATAGGTGAAGTGAGAATAAAGGGGGGGTGTGTTTTATGATCATATCCTTAACTTTCTTAGGTTGAGATACTTTACCCTTATATCTTATCCCTTTTCTGCCATTTCTGCTAACTCCATATATCATTGAAGCCATTTTGCTCCTATCTATGTTTTTAGCAAGAAATTTTTGAAAGCTATGATCATATTCCTTTATGATCTTATCAGAGTTACTAAGAACTTTTGAGACAGTTTCTTTCTGAGCCTCCTGTAATTTATTTTCTAGTTTAAAATTGTTTCTTTAAGCTCAGAGTTTTTTGTTCTCAGTGTCTTAGCTTCTTCATAGTCAGAAACTAGATCCTTTTTCAGGTTCTTGTTATTAACTCGAAGTTGCTGATATCTCTCAAGAATTTTTGACAGACTTTTTTCTAATTGAGATCTAGAAAAGTTAGAGAATACCTTTTCTACCTCTGATTCTGATTCTGATTCTGATTCAGATGATCCAGAGTCATCTGATAAGTTGGACATTTGGGCTATATTGGCTCGTTCATCTTCTGATTCTGTTTCAGCTTCAGAAGATTCTGAGTCATCCCACGTTGCCATGATACTTTTCTTCTTATCTCTGGAGAACTTCTTTTTAGGCATTTCTTTCTGTAGATTTGGATAGTCGCTTTTGTAATTGCCTTCTTCGTTGCATTTGTAGCAAACAATGTCTCTTTTACTTGATTTTTTGTGTCCAGAAGATGATTCAGAAAGATTCCCTGTTCTTTAGGGAGTTCTGAACTTCCTTTGCCTATGTTTCCACAACTGATTGACTCTTCTAGAGAGAAGATATAGTTCGTCTTCTTCTGATGAGGACCCACCAGAGTTTTCTGCTTTTTCCTGCAAAACTTTCTATTCATATTTTTTGTTAGATTTAAGAGCTAAAGACTTACCTTGCTTTTGGGGCTCATCTTCTTGCAACTTTATCTCGTGACTTCTTTGGGAGCTAACAAGTTCTTCGAGAGAGATTTTGTTCAGATCTTTGGCCAGTTTAAGAGATGTGACCATGGGTATACATTTCTTGGGTAAACTCCTGATGATCTTCTTTACATGATCAGTAGTTGAGTACCCTTTATCCAGAACTTTTAACCCAGCAATTAAAATTTGAAATCTTGAGAACATTGTTTAAATGGTTTCATCTTCTTCCATTTTGAAGGCTTCATACTTCTGAATGAACGCAAGAGCTTTGGTTTCTTTGACTTGTGTGTTTCCTTCATGCGTCATTCTCAAGGAGTCAAACATGTGTTTTGTTGATTCTCTATTTGTGATCTTCTCATACTCTGGCCGTTTTCTTCAATAGGATGAATATAGTCATCAATCACCATATCCCATAGATAAGCATCATGAGCTAGAAAGAAACTTCTGATTATGTCTTTCCAATAATCAAACTTTTCACCGTCAAATATTAGGGGTCTACAGCTGATTCTGTCTTTCTCGTCATGATAATCATTGCTAATGTTCTGACTTGATCCCACCATAATTTTTTTCCTACTTGGATCTTTTTCTGACACGATTAAGTGTTTGCACCCAGATCCAGGTGCTCTGATACCAATTGAAGGATGGAAAAACACAAGAAGGGTGGTTTAATTAAGATTAAAACTTAAAGAAAAAAACATGTTGGTTATCCTGGTTCGTTTGAACTCAAACTACTCCAGTCCATCCGCCAAGGTGATTTCGCCTCTCTCAATCGAGGTCTTAATCCAATAATCAAACTTGATTACACAAATACAATGACAATTGTCAATGTCTTCTTGAGTCTAAACCACAACCCAATTTTCTCAAGGAATTACAAAGTAATAATTGAAGGGTGTGTACTAATATGTTTCCTAACAAAAAAAAAACATCACAAAAGTGGTGTATTACACAATTTAAGAGCATAAGGTAGAACTGGGTAATGGTTTCTCTTTTTTTTGCGCAGTCATTTTATTGTTTACTTTAATATATTCTTCATGTCTTCTTTAAATAGGCAATGCATGAGATACATACAAAGATCCTTTTGGAAGGTTGATGAAGTGTAGTTAATGTTCTTTCTAAAAGTGAAGATCCTGTCTTGATTCAACTGTTACTTTTTATTTGCCATGAATAAACTGTAACGCATCAGAACATGCTCACATCAGAAGATGAATGTTACTGTTGAGACTCTTACATCAGAAGATGAATGTTATTGTGCTTTCCATAACTTTACATATCAAAATATCATAGTTCTTGTTTCACAGCATTGGTGCGTTCAGAAGTTGTAACATAGAACTTCTTCATTTAGCGTATTACATAGATTTGCTTCTAAGTATGTTGTGTCTGAATAGATCTTCAAAACGAAACTCTCTTATCTTCTTACACCATAACTTCCAGGGATGTAGAACAAAACTATGTTCTAGCAGGTCTTCTATGCTTCTTACATCAGAACTTTTGTTATGTTCTAGTAGATCTTTTCTCATCTTCTATGCTTCTTACATCATAACTTTTTTGCATACTAAAATACTTTATTAGAGAGCATATATATTATTTATATATATCATGTGGTTTTTATCATCAAAACTCTTACAGGGATGTAGAACCAAATATGTCCTAACATTATTAGTCTGTTTTCTGTCAGAATATCTAAAATGAGTCTTCCTAGAGGGACCTAATCTCTCTTTGTTCTTTATTCTTCTCTTGTTTCTTTTACACTAGTCTTCAGATGGTTGAACAGAATATGTGGAAGATGAACTTTAGCTTTGGCCGAGATTGAGTACAGAAGGTACTGCTGATCTATGTTGATGTATTCTGGAGAGCTGGTAGGATTCTGTTATTGATGTATCCCAGAATTATTTTGGACCAAATTCTGAGATAATCCTTCAGATCTTTGATTTTGTTAGATGGTTGGCCAGAAGTAAGAATTTCGTTTGAGACCATGGTTAGGCCATACCCTTTGTCTGCCATATCACTGCATCGAATACCGCCACCATCATGACCTATGAGTTTCCCAATGAGATCTTCAGTGATGATGATCTTCTTTCCCATAACATAGGATGATACCTGATGATTTAAAGTTATGGCACAGATCCATAATTCTTTCACAAGTTTTGGAAAAACTGGACCAATGAGGCGATCAAAATACTTCGTCCATCCATGGAACTCAACATCAGGGGTTAAATCATACCCATTTTCTTTTATGGTTACGAAATTAACAATAAGCTCACAAAGAACTTCCAGAGAATCAATGGGTGTGAGAAGAGTTCTTAAGGGTTCAATGTATCTTTCTTTATTTGAGGAGGAAGAACCAGGAATGGTTTGAGAAACTTGAGAAATTTGTTGAGAGGAGGCCATTTGTTCAAGTGGGTGAGAGTGAATATGTGATAGTGTTTGTGAAAGAGTGATGTATAAATAGCCAGCGAAAAAAATAGCAGTTTTAATTTAAAAGAAAAGAATTTTAAAAAAATTATTACGTGTATTTAATAATTCCTAAAAAGTGGGATAGCATGAAGATATGGAACAGTTACCGATTTGACTCGAGCCTCAATGCATTTACTCAACCATTTCAGTCCCTTCATAATTTGAACACGTGTTCAGCCTTAGAGGGTGACCTTGCGTTTAGAGTTGATAGATGTTGATATTTTGAACTACTTGCATCTTTCTTAGAAATGAAACATTTTTGGAGAACATTCAGATCTTCTGGATAGATCCTGATACAACTTTCTTTCTCACTTCTGAAGAACTATTGTTCAGATGTTCACAAAAAGAATTAAAGCAAAAAGTTCTGATGGTATAAATATACATAAACTATATTATCATTCTGGGCATAATTCCATACTGAGATGATTCAGAATGAAATTAAATCTATCTTCAGCAAGGGTTTTAGTGAAGACATCAGCCCATTGATTGTTTGTGTCTAAATTTTAAAGAAAGAATTCCCTTCTGAATATAGTCCCTAATAAAATGATGTTTAATTTCTATATGTTTATCCCTAGAATGTAAAATAGGATTTTTTGAAAGACAAATAGCAGAAGTATTATCACAGAGGATAGGAATGTTACTCTCATATATGTTAAAGTTTTAAAGTTGACTCTTCATCCAGACCATATGTGTGATGCATCCAGCTGCAGCTATATACTTAGCTTGAGCAGTTGACAGTGAAATAGTGGATTATCTTTTATTGGACCGCGAGATTAGGTTGTCTCCCAGAAACTGGCAGCTTCCAGAAGTACTTTTTCTTTCTATTCAGTTTCTGGTAAAGTCAGTGTCACAGTACCCTACTAATTTATATTCTCTGGATTTTCTATAGCAAAGACCAAGATTAGTAGTACCTTTCAGATACTTGAAAATCGCTTAATTAGTGTTAAGTGAGATTCTCTAGGATCTGACTGGAATCTAGTACAAAGACAAACGCCGTACAAAATAATAGGGCTTGAAGTCGTTAAATATAAGAGAGAACTAATCATAACTCTATAGAGCTTTTGTTCTACTTTCTTACTTACCTCTTCCCTTTACAGAATGCATGTAGGATGCATAGGAGTTTTGGATGGCTTACATTCTGACAAATCAAATTTCTTCAGAAGTTCTTTGACATACTTGCTTTGATGAATGTAGGTTCCTTCTAGAGTTTGATTGATTTAGATACCCATAAAGAACTTAAGTTCACCCATCAAGCTCATTTCAAACTCTTCCTGCATAGACTTATCATATTATTTTCCCAAAGAGGCTTTAGTAGATCCAAAAATTATATAATCTACGTAAATTTGACAAACCTGAATTTCATTTTTAAACAGTTTACATAATCAGGTTGCGTCCACCTTCCCTCTGGTAAAATTATTTTCTAACAGAAAATTACTTAGTCTTTCATACCAAGCTCTGGGAGCTTGTTTTAGACCATATAATGATTTCTTAAGTTTATAAACATATTCTGGATGTTTTGTATTGTCAAAGCCAGGGGGTTGGTGCACATAAACTTCTTCATCAATGTAACCTTTAAAAAATTACTTTTAACATCCATCTGATAAAGAGTGATGCCATTATTTACAGCAAAAGAAAATAAAAGTCTGATAGGTTCTAACCCGGCGACTGGAGCAAAGGTTTCTGTATAGTATATCCCTTCTTGCCGACTATAGCCTTGTGCCACCAGTCGTGTTTTGTTTTTGACGACTTCTCCTTGTTCATTTAGCTTGTTTCTGAAGAAACATTTGGTTCCAATGATGTTAAAGCCTTTTGGTTTAGGAACTATATCTCACACATCGTTTCTGGTGAATTGATTTAGTTCTTCCTGCATTACAAGGATCCAGACATTGTTTAAAAGAGCTTCATCAATGGAAGTTGGCTCAATCAGAGATACTAATCCCATTAGTGATTCTTCAGAATTTCTCAATGTAGATCTTGTTCTTATTGGGTCATCTTTCTTTCCCATAATCGTGTTTTTCGGATGTGATAAACTGCTTATGGATTGTATTTTCTAGATGGGGTCTTTAGAATTTATTGTAACATTTGTGACATCCTCTTTTGTATTTGGTTGTGATTCTTTATTAAGAACTTTCGACGCTCTGTCTTCGATACCTGTAAATTGAACTTCTATATCTGCAAAAAATTTACTCTGCTTTGACTTTTGAGAGCCAAGCTTATCATCAAATCTGACACTAATAGATTCTTCCACAATTCGTGTTTCTGTGTTATATAATTTGTTACCTTTTAAGCGCTCAGAGTATCCTAACATGATACACTTTGGTGCTTTAGAATCATACTTGTTCAGATGTTCTTTAGTGTTTAGTATAAAACAAGTACATCCAAATGGATGGAAATAAGAGATGTTGGGATTTCTGTTCTTCCGCGGTTTATATGGAGTCTTATCCAGAATAGGTCTTATTGAGATTTTATTCTGAATATAACACGCAGTGTTAATTGCTTATGCCTAGAAGTTTTTAGTAATGTTAGTCTTGTTAATCATGGTTCTGGCCATTTCTTGTAAAGTTCTATTCTTTTGTTCTACAACTCCATTTTGTTGAGGAGTTATAGGACAAGAGAAATCATGAGAGATTACATTCTCATTAAAAAAGTTTTCAAATCTTTTGTTTTCAAAATTCCCCACCATGATCACTTCTGACTTTAACAATTCTAAAATCTTTTTCGTTTTGAACTTGGTTACAGAAAGTAGAGAACACGGAGTGTGACTCGTCCTTGTGTCTTAAGAACTTTAACCATGTCCGTCTGCTATAGTCATCTACGATGACTAATCCATACTTCTTGCCACTGATGGATGCAGTTTTCACTAGTCCAAATAGATCTATATGTAGAAGTTCTAATGGTCTAGAGGTAGAAACAACATTTTTTGATTTAAAAGAAGGTTTTGCAAACTTGCCTTTTTGACATTCTTCACACAGAGCATATGAGTTGTACTTCAGGTTAGGAAGTCCTCTGACCAGATTGAGTTTTTTTATATGAGATATTCTTCTCATATTAACATGTCCCAATCTTATGTGTCAGACCCATTGCTCGTTGTTAATATACATTAGGAATTTTACATTCTGACTTTTTAGTTCATAAAGTTTTATTTTGTAAATGTTTTTCTTTCTATTTCCATTAAAAAGGATAGACCCATCTTTCTGACTAACTGCTTTACAGAACCTTTGATTAAATATTATATCATAACTGTTATCACTTAATTGACTTATGGATAACAGGATATGCATTAATCCATCTACTAATAAAACATTAGTTATAGAAGGAAGTGTATCGTTACCAATAGTTCCAGAGCCAATAATATTTCCTTTCTGATTGCCTCAGAAACCTACAGAGCCTCTAGATTTAAGCTCCAGACTTTGGAACATATGATTTCTTCCCGTCATGTGTCGAGAGCATCCAAAGTCCAGGTACCAAGATTGGTGTTTCAACTTTGTTGTTAAAGACATCTGCAACATAGACAATTTTGTCCTTAGGTACCCATATATTTTTGGGTCCTTGTTTGTTAGAGTTACCAAAATTTTGTTTGAGTTTTGGTTTTGCAGAAAAAACATTAATAATATACTTTATGTCATATGTATGTCCATATATAAAGTGTGAATAGAGAGGTTTGGGTTTTATGACTATATCATTAACTTTCTTTGGTTGAGTTTATTTTCCATTTGGTTTCACATATCCTATACCTTTTCTGCCATTTCTACTAACTCCGTAGATAATTGACGCTACCTTGCTGCTATCTATGTTTTTAGCTAGAAATTTTTGAAAGCTATGATCATATTCTTTTATGATTTTATCATAACTATTAGAAACTTCTGAAACAGTTTCTTTCTGAGCTTTTTGTAATTTATTTTTAATAACATGATTTTCATTTTCGACTTCAGAAATGGTTTCTTTTAGCTCAGAGCTTTCTATTTTAGTTTCTTAGTTTCTTCAGAATCAGGTACTATATCCTTTTTCAGGTTCTTGTTTTTGACTCGAAGTTGTTGATATCTTTCAAGAATTTCTAACAGACTTTCTTCTAATTGAGATCTAAAAAAGTTAGAGAATACCTCTTCTGCCTCTGAGTCTGACTCTTATTCAGATGGTCCAGTGTCATCTGATATGTTGGCCATTAAGGCTATTTTGGCTCGTTCATCTTCTGATTTTGTTTCAACTTCATAATATTCTGAGTCATCCCATGTTGCCATAAGACTTTTCTTATTTTCTTTGGATAACTTCTTTTTAGGTTTTTCTTTTTGAAGGTTTGGGCAGTCGCTTATGTAATGACCTAGTTTATTGCATTTGTAGCATACAATATCTCTGTTACTATATTTTTTGTATCCAGAAGATGATTCAGAGTGATTTCATGTTCTTTTGGGAGTTCTAAACTTCCTCTTCATGTGCTTCCATATCTTATTGACTCTTTTGGAGAGAAGATATAGTTTGTCTTCTTCTGACGAGGATCCACCAGAGTTTTCTTCTTTTACCTGAAAAACTTTAGGTTCATATTTTTTATTAGATTTGAGAGTGAGAGACTTACCTTGCTTCTGGGGCTCATCTTCTTCTAGTTCTATCTCATGACTTCTCAAAGAGCTGATAAGTTCTTCAAGAGATATTTTGTTCAGATCTTTGGCTTGTTTTAAGGTTGTGACCATGGTCTCCATTTCTTGGGTAAGCTTCTGATGATTTTCTTTACATGATATGCTGTTGAGTACCCTTTGTCCAAAACTTTTAGCCCATCAACCATAATTTGAAACCTTGAGAAAATTGTTTCAACTGTTTCATCTTCTTCCATTTTGAAAGCCTCATACTTCTGAATAAGAGCAAGAGCTTTGGTTTCTTTAACTTGTGTGTATCCTTCATGCGTCATTCTCAAGGAGTCAAACATGTTTTTGGCTGATTCTCTGTTTGTGATCTTCTCATACTGGGTGTACAAGATGGAACTCAAGAGAATTGTTCTCGCTTCATGATGATTTCTAAATTCTATCTTTTGTTGATCTGTCATTCTATTTATGTCGATCTTATGACTTTTTTCATAAGCTGGATGTATGTATCCATCAGTCACCATATCCCAGAGATCAGCATCATGAGCTAGAAAGAAACTTTTGATTCTGTCTTTCCAGTAATCGAAGTTCTCACCGTCAAAGATTGGAGGTTTTCCATTAATTATGTCTTTATCATCATGATTATCATTGTTGGTGATCTGACTTGGTCCCACCATAGTGTTTTTCTTGCTAGGATCTTTTTTTGACACGGTTAAGTGTTTGCACACAGAACCAAGCGATCTGATACCAATTGAAGAATGGAAAAATACAAGAAGGGGGTTTGAATCGGGGTTTGCAAAATTAAAGTAGTAGACATGTTGGTTATCTTGGTTCGTTTGATATCAAACTACTTCAGTCCATCCGCCAAGGTGATTTTTCCTCTCTCAAATGAGGTCTGAATCCACTAATCAAATCTTGATTACACATATACAATGACTATTGTCAATGTCTTCTTGAGTTTAAACCACAACTCTGTTTTCTCAAGGTGTTACACAATAAAATAATAAAAAGTGTGTACAAATATGTTTTCTAGACAAAACTATATCACTACAGTGATGTATACACAATTGAAAATCACAAGATAGAAAGGTAATAAGATTTTTCTTTTTCAGTCTGCAATTGTGTTGTTTGAGATTTCTTCTTCGAGTCTTCTTTATATAGGTGATGCATGATAGACATGAGAAACTGCTTTTGGAAGTTTGATAAAGTGTAGTTAATGTTCTTTCCAAAAATAGAGATCTTGTCTTGATTTAGCCGTTACTTTTGATTTGCTATGAATAAATTGTAACGCTTCAAAACATGCTTTCTTGGGATCATATCAGAAGATGAATGTTACCGTTGAGACTTCTTTAGTTCTTTCCAGAACTTTACTTATCAGAATATCAGAGTTTTTGTTTGCAGCGTTGGTGCATTCAAAAGTTGTAACATTAGAACTCTTCATTTAAGCATGTCACACAGATTTTCTTCTAAGTATGATGTGTCACAACAGAGCTTCAACAACGAAACTTTCTCATCTTCTATGCTTCTTACATCAGAATTTCCCTGCATATCAAAAGACATTATTAGAGAGAATATTTGTTCTTTATATATATGATGTGTTTTTTATCATAAAAACTCTTATAGTGAGGAGAATTTTGAGGTTTTAGATATTGTCCCGACTTTCCTTGATCCTTACTCAAAGACCGACTTTGCTCCCTTTCTTCCTTAACTCTCTTCAAACTATTTTCAGAAACATAGCACTGTCTCAAACACTCAGCATAAGTGGAGAATTATTGTTAAGACACACTATGGGCAACATCAGCATTCAACCCAAATAAAAACCGGTCAATCTTCCATAACTCATCAGGTGCAAAGACGGCTTGTCTGGAGTAAGCAGCCATGTCTTCAAATTTATGAGTATACATGAACATTGGCATGTTTCCTTGTTTGAATAGCTGAAACTCTCGTTCCTTTTAAGCATGCAAGCTATTCGAGTAATACTTCTCCAAGAAGGTTTTCTTGAAGTGCTATCAATCTCTCGGAATCATCTGGGAGGTGAAATAGGTAGATGCAGTATCCCACCACCTACCAGTTGGACCTTTTAGCATTTGAACATAAAACATCACCTTGTCTTCCTCAGTACACTGGATGGCCTGAAATACCCTCTCCATGTTGTATAGCCAATCATGGGCAACTATAATATTCAAGCCACCTACAAACTCTAGAGGTTTCATTCTGAAAAAGGCACGAAAATACAGACCCACTGGAGCTTGTGGAACAGGAGCATGAGCGGTTGGTTGTTGTCCTTGCATACCCTGCATCATCTGCATCATCATTTGATTATATTGTTGCATTTATTGCATCATCTACAGCCAGGGCACGTTAGCATCTCCAGCTTCAGGCTCAGGATCCACATGCCTAGTTCTTGGCCTCCTGAGACCTCTGTGTCCATCATCATATTCCTATTTGTCCTACACATATAATCAAGTTTACCATGCTCAATGTCATAGGTAGGATGTAAAGAATCATGCCGACAGTTACACATATGAGGCATAATTATGCTGACTTATGATGTTTCATGGCGAAGCTGAGATTTGACCTGCTCTGATACCAACTGTAACACCTCATACATACATTACCTAGGATATATGCATATGGTATTAGAATGGTACATAAACATCCATACATAAACAGTGAAATAGATATAAGTATTAGTACATGTTACAAATTGCTGAAATTGTCATGGCTAAATGATACAATTCCAAAAGTACTAATACAAATCCAATATGCAAAAGTAGAAGGATCCAAAAAGGAAAACTAAACATCTTCGAGAAACACCATCACAAGACTAAGCCTTCTTACCCTTGCCATGATCTTCCCTCAAAAAACCTGAAAAATAATAATTGGAATAGGGTGAGATTACTAAATCTCATTGAGTCTCCCTATCTTAGGGGTTCGCTCATTTCTACAGGGTGCATGCATCAAAATGAATTCACCACGAATTCAGGTTTTTCTTACTGCTCGGTAAAAATACACAAATGGGAAATCTCCATTGGTAGTCCCTTGACATTCCAATGAAATTAAACAACACAGCCAAGAACAAACAAGTATGCAGACTCGTACCCATGTACGAGGAATTCAGAAGTACGTTATTGCCCCTACTCATGTTACACTATCACACCCTTAATGAGTTACATTCATGCATCACATCAATAGACTTTCCCCGATCATATCACAATGATTCGGATCATTCCTAAGTGGAATTCCATCTGTGACAAGTTCCAGGAGTGACAGTTACCGATGAGGCATCATAACTCATTCGTCATCTAACGTATATGATTAACTGTCGGTGCAAAAACTCCATCTTGACAACACGAGCGCATCGTAATAGTACAATTGACTTACAAGGTCTAAGTCATGGGTTATTTACTTCCTAGCATCTAGGCCTACTCTGATTCAAGCATACATCAAAGTCATATTATGTATCAAGCCACGAAGGCACACATCAATCCACATAAATACACATCACTGAATGTTCGATCGGAACGATGGACAACCATAATTTGTTCATGCAATTATCATATATCACATAATACATTTCGTTGCATACATGTAACAAGCATACGAAAACAACAATTGAATAATAAGTATCTTTCATGTTATTAAGATCATTCCTTAACTCACGGAATCTCGGAGGCATCCGATTCACAAAATAGAACGGAACCACATAACACCAACGAATAGTATTAGAGAAAGGGTTCCAAAAAGGCCTCTTTTTGCCTAATACCATGTTCATTAAAGTCATACGAGACTAAGAATATGTTGGTTTATCACTACGGGATGGTACTACATCCCATGAGAGAAATCAAAAACTCAGGGTAGTAGCTTTCACGGTAAGCGCAGTCCGTCTCGCGCTAAGCGCGAACTGGGAGTTTTATTTTTTTTTTAAAATTTCAGGAAAGTGAACTAAGCGCGACTTCTCGCACTAAGCATGGTCTGAGAATTCTGCAGAAAATCATGACGAATTCAGTTCTGTCCTTGGGTCCAAAAATCCCTTTTCCCATTTCAATCTACATACCCATAATGTTGCACATATTTAAAAATAGGTGAATTACCCATAATTCCCTTTCTACTCATTTATCTTTAATTTCCACATATTTAAACATGAGTAGTGATAGTATAAATATCACTCTAATGTTCTCACTAATTAAATTAGTAATAGTTATTAGGGAATAATATATAGGGTATTACAGATACCTTCAGCACAGCTCGTGGATCATTTCTTCTCTTTACTCGCTTTCCTTTCATCTCTTTACTTGTTTATTTTACATCATTTAACGATTTCCTTGCTTATTGTTGAACGATTGTTGTTTCTGAAGTTAGGGCTTCGAAAACCTCTTTTAAGATCTAAGAGAGATCTTTCATTTCCTATAAAACCAAGTTCCAGATTAGCAATTAAAAGAGATAGACGAAGATAATAAGGAGATCTGCGGCTCCGCCGCCACGATGTTCATTATCACCTCCATGATGCTCATCATCGCCACCATCTTGTTCTTGAGGAACGGCCGCCTCAGATCTCCAACCACCATGCTTTAGTTTTTTTTTGGTATTTGAGTTGAGAGAATAACTTAATGGACCAAGAGAGAGATAGGACAATTAAAGAGAGTAAGAGGGTTTATTTTATTTGTTATTTTAATTTGTGTTAACATAACTTGTTTTGGGTGTTGCAATCAATATGCCTCTGTCAAACCAGCATGGTTATGACAAGTGTCTCCGCCTTAGAACACTTGTCACCACTCAGATCGAAGTTTCGGTATGTTCATATGCGTGTGCCTCCCAGCTTCTTATGGTATACCCTCCGTCCATATCCTCTTGATGGTTATCAGATGAACCAAACCCACTTCCCCATGGTGAACCCTCAGAATCTGCAATCATCAGATCACCATCTGGTCATCAACCTCACCATTCAACGCCTCAGAGTAAGCAGACTATAGTGCACCCTCATGATCCAACCGCACCAGATTTTCCAGTAACATTGGGCTTCCCTTTATTTGGGTCTGGATGGATTTCTTCTTATACCCCTCAGTTTGCTTCAAACAGGTCATATCTAATCTCTTATCTTATATATTCATTTGTTTATTGATTTTTATTTTTATTTTTATTTTAAATCAATAATGTTTTAAATAATTATTTGCTTTAAAAAATTTTTGTTTGATATTATTAATTAAGTTATTGATTAATTTTATCAAATGAAAATATTTTTAACTTAAATAGTTATTTAATGATTTGGACTTGTATTGTGTGATTTTATTATTTACTTACTTCTTGTATGCTTGTATGAATTATTCACAAATGTACATTCCACACACTCGATATAATTGAATTCCACTCTAGCATCTTGGTATATATACCAAGCTTTCCAAAAGGGTCTCATAGTTGAGAATGGGCATGGTCATTCTCACAAGATTAATTGAATATCTTGTTTGCTTTGATTAATCATAACCTGAGTTAATCACTTTGATCCATATACCAAGTTTTCCATGCAAAAAGGTCTCATTGTTGGGGGGTAGGAGCACCTACTCTCACGAGGTTAATTAAGTATAGCCCTTGGTTAATCCTAACCCGGTTAAATTCTATCAATCCATATACCAAACCATTAAAGCACTTTCATAATAAAAATTTCAAACCTTGATCCAACATCGAGTGACTTTTCAAAATATCTTTCTCTTATCCTACTTTTATGATATGATATCATTGTTAGGTGTTGATGTTTTATCATCTCTTTAATCATCTATTTATCTTATCCTACTTTGATGACACGATATCATTGTTAGGTGTTTATTTCTTTTGATGTTTTATCATCTCTTTTTCTTATCCTACTTTGATGACATGATATTATTGTTAGGTGTTTATTTCTTTTGATGTTTTATCATCTCTTTCTCTTATCCTACGTTTATGACACAATATCATTGTTATGTGTTTATTTCTTTTGATGTTTTATCATCTCTTTCTCTTATCCTACTTTGACGACACGATATCATTGTTAGGTGTTTATTTCTTTTGATGTTTTACCATCTCTTTCTCTTATCCTACTTTGATGACACAATATCATGGTTAGGAGTTTATTACTTGATGTTTTGCCATATCTTTCTCTTATCCTACTTTGATGACTAGATATCATTGTTAGGTGTTTATTTCTTTTGATGTTTTATCATCTATTTTCTTATCCTACTTTGATGACATGATATCATTGTTAGGTGTTTATTTCTTTTAATGTTTTATCATTTCTTTCTCTTATCCTACTTTGATGACACGATATCATTGTTAGGTGTTTATTTCTTTTGATGTTTTATCATATCTTTCTCTTACCTTACTTTGATGACATGATATCATTGTTAGGTGTTTATTTCTTTTGATATTTAATCATCTTTTTCTCTTATCCTACTTTTATGACACGATATTATTGTTAGGTGTTTATTTATTTTATGTTTTGTCGTCCTTTTCTCTTATCCTACTTTGATGACACGATATCATTATTAGGTGTTTATTTCTTTTGTTGTTTTATCATCTCTTTCTCTTATCTTACTTTGATGTATTGATATCTCTCTAATTCTTTCTTCTATCCTACCTTGATGACATGATATCATTGTTAGGTGTTTACTTCTCTTGATGCATTACCATCTGTAGTGGTAAAAAATATTGAGACTAAGCCATTGGATTGAATTAACTCGTACATATTAAATAAAAATCACCACCGCGCTTTATTGTTTCCAATGGAAATGGGAAAAGAGTGAATAAACCCAAAAAAAGAAGGGAGAATATAGGTACAGAGGTAGAAAATGCAAAGGAAAGGTATTAGCATCCTAAACATCTACGGTACTCTGCATGAACCTCTTTGAAAATCTAAGTATTTTGGCTATAAAAGATGTGTACAAAGATAAGATGGTGGAGATGAGAAAAGGAGTATTGTTTACAATTTATGCACCCGCCGCATTTGTGAACCTTTAGTGCCTACGTACCACCTTCCGTTCAATAGGGGATCAGGGTACTCGTAGTTCACCTTAAAAAATTTAAAACACATGTGTGTTGGTTAATTTTAAGAGAAGAGACATCTCATCATATGCCATTGGAAAATATACTTACTACCCACAATTATGAGAAAGGAGCATTTGCGTCATCTCAAAGCGGAGGATATAACTTAGATTTAAAATCCATCACTCAACACCCAAGTGGAAAATAGCTCTCTTCACTACATATCATAGAAGTACAGTAGCTTGCGTCACTATATGAATCAACAAGAGTCTAATCTTTTGAGAAAAGTTTTAAAGTAAAAAACCAAAGTGTCAAAATAGTTTGGATGAGGTTAATGAATTTTAGTCTTTAAAAAAATGTCAAAGTATGTTTAAATTGATTAAAGTTTGATTAACAAAAGATTTTTGGAAATGCATGGACCTAAGTCCAAGTTTAATATGAAAGCGGTTCAAGTTAGAAAACAATAAGAGTTTTGAAAAGTAAGGAGAAGAGTTTTGAAATTAAAGAACATAGGAGGAGATGAGGGGACTATCCTAAGTACCTAAAGTAAAAGCTAAGGAAAAGAAAGGTTTAACCAACAAGAAGCAAACACTTGACATAAAGAAGTCAATGTATATTCCCATCCTTTGGATTAAAACCAAGCAAGCAAAAATACTAAACCTCTAAGGAATACCAAGCTTTAGATGAATTAAGAACCAAGCAAAGTCTTCATTAACAAAAATTGGCCAGAGTAACAACTCTATATAGAGGAATTCTCAATCATAGAAAAAGAATGAAAATCAGAATAACCTGCACATAGAGTTCAACGGTCTCAGAAGATCTTTACAAAAATATCAACTAAAGATTACAGAGTTCCAAGGTCTCATGGCTTCTAATCCTAAGTCTCTGGAATCCACAACTCCATAGTGCTAGGGATAGTAACCAAGTAGTCCAAGTAACCTCAATATCTTTTAAGGTCCAAGTTTATTATTAAGTATATTTACAAAAAAGAAAATAAAGCTCAAGTCAGCAAAGATAAAAAGGTAGAAAATAAATGCTCCAGTAAGCAAAAGGAAAAAATCATGAGATGTAAATGCTAAAAGTAAATGACATAAAATAAAGACATAAAGATAAATGCATAAAGTAAAAGCATAATGTATAGTCAATGGTTAATATTCAATGGTTAGAATTTAATGATTAATGGTTGAGGGTTATGTAACACGATGGGAGAACTGACTTAGGTGTTTTGTGTTTGATTGCAATTGTTGTGGATAGCAAGAGTCTCCACCGACTTTTCTTTTATCCAATAAGGAAAGGTTGAAAAGAACAGGAAATACCTTTCGAGATTATTTCTTCAGTTCAGGGAGGTAGGTTATGAAAAGGGAAGGTATTAGCACCCTTTTCATCCGCAGTTATCTACGGGCTCTTAGTTGCTTGCTAGATCACTTGCTTTTGTTTGAAAATGTGCTTTTGGTGTGGGTTTCGAAAGTATTTTGAAAACGGCTTTGTAATGGTTATCGTCTCTATAAGAACGCGTACAAAGTTTTATTTTGAAAATAGTTCAAAGAGGTGTTTGTGGGATGTTTTTTTGAAAGTGATTTTGAAAAGTGTATTTGTAATGGTTCTCGTTTCTATAAGAACGCGTGCAAAAAGCTTTGTCTTTTGAAAATGTTTCAAATTGAAAGTGTTTGGTGTATAAAATGTTTTTTTGTTGTGAGCAAGCGAGCAACTAGGAGCATCCTACCTATTCAAAAGGTCTTAATGTTCTTTTCCTCCTCCTTTATATGTAGCTATCTTACCATTGATTTAGCAAGAAGCCCCATCATTGGATGTGAAGGGACGGGTGTGGGATGTTTGTATAGTCATAGAAGGAAACCTATGGGACATTTTAGCAATGTCGTTTAGGGAATAGATCATTTACCAAAGGAAACATTAAGGTTCATCGAGGTACTACGATCTTTTGTTGAGGGTCTTTGCTAAAACGCCCATATTCGAGGGACATGACTATTTTTCTGAGGCAACGAGTGAGATTACCCTAAGGGTTCATGTGTGAATATTGTGTTTGATTGCATGCATTTTGTCTTTGAAATTTATAGGTTATCTACTTGTTGTTTTTATCTTGCCATACATCCTAATTACTAACATTTATACAAAAGTAATAAAAATGCAGAAAAATAAATCCTACACTATTACAACCATATTGAATTAGCAAGAAAATATAAAGGCAAATAAAGTAAATAAGGAAAAAATGGGCTCTTTCAATTCAGGCAGCCACACTCTTCGATTTGCACTTCTTGACTTCCTTCGATTTGGGCCTGGAGTCAGCAAGGTCATGTCTTTCGATTTCACCCCTTGCCTGTTCCTTTCGATTGGGAGCTGGAAGTCAGCAAGGCCACCTTTCTGGCTACTTCCTTCGTTTGAGGCCTGGAGTCAGTGTGAGGTGCATTCTACTGGATACTTCCTTCATTTGAGTCCTGGAGTCAGTGTGAGGTGCATTCTTTGCCTCAGGCTCCTTACTGCCTCCTTCGACTGTAGGAATGCTAGGCCCTCAGGTTGAGATTTGAAAGGCTTGAGTACTTAGCCAATTGAAGGGTACAGAGAACCTGTTTTAAACTTTTTATAATGCACCATGCAAGTGTAACTTTCAAAAGCTACAGGCCAGGGGTTAGCACAAAATCATTGGGTATCAATGTCCAAAACCTAACTAGTCAAAGTTGAGATTTTTCAACATATGGGCAGTCAGAATCAAAGGTCAAAACATGGTCAAGCTCCCTATATGAAATATCTACATTTTTTCTTTATTGGCACGTGCACATGATATTTAAATAAAATAGTTTCAAGTTTAAAGGTAACTTACCTCTTGAAGTTCTTAAATCGAAGGAAACTGCAATTGTCTTCCTTGATGGTGAATGAAATTTCGATGGGGCCTTCTTGAGACTAATACAGTTACTGCTTTGTTCAAGCAGTCACTAAATCGAAGGAGGGTGTGTAAGTGGATCGAAGGTTTTTTTCTATAACAAGTAACGGAATGAATCAAAGGGTTACTATATTGTAGTTGGGGAAGAGGGTCGAAGGCTAGTTATATGGTCACTTGGGGATGAATAGAAGGATTCACTTAGTATACAAAGGGGGTTGAGTTTTTTAGAAGTGTTTGGAAAAAAACGTTGGGAGGTGTTTGAGAGTTTTGGAAATTCTTCACAAGAGTTTTCTTGCAACTCTTTTTTGGGGGCCCCTAACATGTGTGGCAGAGGCTCATATTTATAGATGGCCTTGGCTGATGTTTTAGGAGGGAAAACAAAAGGTTTAAATAAAAAAGGCATGTTGTGTTTGTAGCTTTCGAGGGGCAGTGTTTGTATGCCATTTTGGTGCAAGAAATAAGGCAGTGTTGCAGGTCTGCTGTGCAGCAGTTTTGGAGTTTTATGGCCAGTGTATCAGGCCTGAACTTGGCAGCGCATGGGACTTGGTCAACAAGTACCTTTGGGAATCTCAACCTTTTGTTTTGACCCCCTAACCCTATCCTTCGACCAGACTCCTCAACAACATTTCCTCTTTTTTCAAATCAAATTATCCTTCGAAGGGCTCATATGGGTATCCTTCGACTAGGCCTTTTGTGGTTTCCTTCGAATGGTCCCAATACATGCTCCTGGAATGGATCAACAAAACATGTCCTTCGATTGGGACATCTAGACATGTCTGTCAAGTCCTTCAAATGTGCCACCATGGTACTTCTTTCGCATGAGACAATGGCATAGTGTAGAATTTATGTGTTGAAGAAAGCCATTTCCAAGGGAGATACTGCCCACTCAAGCTTGCCTACTAGGAGTCATATGGCCAAATGAAGGGGTGTATGTAGGGGGTCCATGCTCTATGACTTTATTCAAACACGCAAGAGATCCTTGCTCAAATGAAGGCTTGTATGAAGGGAGCCACGTGCCCAAACGAAAGGTGTAACCAAAAGCTTGTACTGAAGGATTCACACGCCCCAAACGAAGAATGCATGCAGAGGATAAAGGGCACAATCGAAGCTTGCAACAAAGGAGGTCCATATGCCTTAAACGAAAGAGGCATGTAGAAGGCAAAATGTGCAATCGAAAGAGACCAAAAAAGAGGCCTTTGCCTCCTGAATCGAAGGAAGCTTCAGGAGGCTCTTGCCTTGTACCTGTTATCCTGGTGGGAGCCTCTTGCGTGCAAGAAGGAATCTGTGGCTCAATTGAAGGCTACATATAGCCATCCATCACTTTGTGAGTCAAAGCAAGCATGGAGGGGGATATTTGTCCAGTCAACACAGGCATGCAAGCATCAAACATCCAATCGAAGCAGGCACATAGGCAGCCACTGTATTGTGAACCATATGAGGCCAAAGATGCAATCGAAGGTTGCATGCAGGAAGCTCCTGCCTTATGAATCAAAGTCAGTGTGCCAGAGGCCCGCGCCCAGTCGAAGGATGTAAGCCAAGCTTGCATCGAAAGAGGCCAAAAGGCCAATTGAAGGAGGTAAATCGAAGGAGACTTGTTTTTTCTCCAATTTTGTCAAAAATATTATTTTTATCTATTTTGCCCTTTTTTAACAGTTTTCTCTTTAACTTGATGCTAGAAAATCCAATTGTACTTGTGCAAACTTGAATTTTGAGAATCCTTGTGAGAAATGTCTTGAGAAAAGAGAGGGAAATTTTTGGGGTACGATAGGTTAGATGTTTTAGAAGAGTGATCCATGATGATTTGAACATTGAGCCTAGGTCAAAGTTGATGAAGACTCATTATATGATTGACAAAATCAATGCCTCGTAACAATGACCTTTCAAGATAATTGGTCATAGCTCAATATTTTATCATCCTTAGGCTTGCAAACACAAAGTCTAAACCACTAAGAATATATCAACTAAAAGATGGAAAATGGGGGATTCTAAATAATATGATCCATGATGGTTTGAGCCCTAAGCATAAGTCAAAGTTAATGAAAATTCATCATAGGATTGATAGAACCAAAGCCTCCTAACAATGATCCATCAAGGTTATTGGCCATAGCTCAACACTTAACCATACTTGGGCTTGCAAATATCAAGTTTTAGCCACTAAGAACCAATCAATAGGAAGGAAGAAAGGGGTGAGATGAAAGGGAAATAAGAAGTCATAGTGTAACCAACGTATCAGATGAAATTAGGATTTCAAATATTATCAACATCATTCATCCATTTTGATGGATTTGATTTTCCAACCTATCAACACCCAAGATCCAATGAGGTTGAGGAACTTTTTCCAAAGTAATAGTCAAGTATCTCTAAATCAGGACCAATCAAAAAATAATAAAATATATTTAATATAAAAATAAATTTAATGATTTATAAAAAGGAAATAATTGGTAAAATAGACAACATGTATTAAAACACCAAATAAAAATCCCAAAAAAATACCATAGGTCAAACATGAGTCAACAAGTATTGACAAAATTTCTTAGAATTTTTTACAAGTCTGGAACTATTTTTAAAATATAAAGAAATGAGAAAAAAAATAAACCAAAATTTTTAAAAACAAATAGTAAATCCAAAAATAAAAATAAAATCACGTCACCAATATTTGTCAAAAGGTCATTGGATCCTTCCATAAAAATTTTCAGAATTTTAAAAGATCAAAAAGTGTTTTTAAACAATTAAAACAAGTCAAATAAAGTGAAAAAATAATAAAAAATACCAAATCACAAAATAAAATTGTGAAAAAAGAAAAATCAGAAAGAGAAAAATCACAAATATTTTTGATAATTTTTTCACAATTTTAGAAGTTGAAATAATTTCTTTATGAATTTTGAATTTTAAAACAATTAAATAGAAAAATCATAAAATAAAAATAAAGCTAAAATAATGTAGACCACTGGATCAATGTCAAAATATGTTAGTAAGTAGATCCAAAGGATCTAACATGTTGTGCATGATATGGTCACCTTTGAATAACACACCGAATCCATAATTTAAATCAGATTTTATAAAATAAAAAAAAATTGGCCATTATATCAAAGTCAAAACGCGTTAGTAAACAAATCCGACGAATCTGGCACATTGTGATTGATATGGACTTCAGCAAAAAAAAACACTGAATCAATAAAAGACAGACCAAAGAAATTAAAACAATTGTCACACGGTCATTGGTTGAAGAACGACACATAGGTCATCTTCAACCTCCAAACACCTGCGCATTGGGTTTTTATGAGATTCTTCAAACAGAATCATTTGAATCCCAAACCGGTATCATTGGATTCGTCTCTTCTAGACGATCCTAACATCACCCTCGTGTAACTTTCTTAGCATCAAAACTCTTTCAATTCTTGTGTTTTTATGCTTTGACAAGTCTGAGAAATTTTGTTAAACATGTTTAAGTAAAAAACACGCACAAAATTGGTGATTAGAATGCACATTATGAAAATCAAATTCTGACTTTTGAAGAAAACTTCAGTTTTATGGTACCAACTTTGAATTCATGGTACACACAATTCAGGAAGCTTTGTGGGATAATTCTTGAAGCTTTTGAAAGATCACATCACCATCTTCACAATGTGGCAAGAAAGACTCCATGTGGTGATCTGAGCTGAAAGTTATGATCAAATGAAATCAAGAAACACACACGGATCTTTGTACTTAGAAATATTTCTAAGCGTGGATCTTTAAAATGACCTATAATGTTCTTCAAAGTTACATGACCTTCCACTCAAAATTTGATATTGATCCTTGAAGGTGAGAAAAGTATACTCTTCAAATTAAATTGTGGAATTGAGGTCACTCAAAAATCATAAAAATTGAAAGAGTTATGGTCTTTGGAAGATTATGAACAAATTTGGGGAAATTCACAAATGACCTATAATCTTTTCAATTCTTAAACATACTTCCAAGAATTTCCAAGCCTAGCACATTGAAACAAAGTTTTAGTAGACATCCCAAAGATTATTGTAGAAATATAATAAGCTCAAAGAGATAAAAGATGATCAATTTATGATCATTTGAAGTCAAACCCTAAGATTCAAAGGCTTTTCAAAGGGACTTGTAATCTTCTTCAAACTTAAATGGTGCTCCATGCCAAATTAGCCTTTGATCCTTGAAGAGAAGATATTAAGGACTTTTTGAAGAGAATCATGGCTTTATAATCACTTAAAAATGACAAAATTTGAGCAAGATATGGTCTTTAGAAGTCAACCCATCCTTGTTTAGAAAATTATCATAATCCCCTTCAACTTTTGATAATTTTCGTTGCACAATTGGATCTTGTCATGTGAAGAGAAGTTGTTGTAGATTATGATAAGAGTATATAGAAAAAATAACCAACTCAAAATATTGAAAATTGAGATATTTATGCACTTATGATCACTAAATCAAGTACTTGCTCAATTAAGTCAAACTTGTTGAATCAACCTTGAATCTTTTGAACTTTCTTGGAAAAATAAAGAATGATGGATCATAATAGGACTTTAAATGATGTCATCTTGAAGAAACCTAAAAGGTGGAGCTTAAGTCTCGATGAAACTTGTTGAAGAAGGCATAGAAATAAACACATGAACCTATGAATCTTCTTGATGAATACCACCACTAACCTTGAGGAAAACTTGACCTAAATAAATTGAGAGAGCACTTTGAACCAAAAAACATTGATATTATAGACATAGTCTTGAAGCTTAAGCTTTTTCAATCCATTGAAGAACCATTTGACTGAGGACTATCCATCAAAACCCTAGGTTAGATGGTGAGATGGATGGAGTTATGTCATCACCTACAACATGAACATCCAAAGAAACATATATATATATATATATATATATATATATATATATATATATATATATATATATATATATATATATATATATATATATATATATATATATATATATATATATATATATATAGAAGTTATTTAAAAGTTAATCCAACTAAAAAAACACATGTACAAGATACACAATTGAAGGGGCTTAGTGATCCCTCAAGAGAAAACTTAAAGATAGGATGAAGTAGAAGGGAGAACCAACCCTAATGTGTGATCTTAATGTATTGATAATATGAGATAATGAGAGATCTTAGGGGGAAAATTGGGGTATAACACCATCTCCCATCTCTTTTGTCCTACTTTGATGACACAATATTACTGTTAAGTGTATATTTAATTGATGTTTTCCATCTCTGTTCATCTAATTTCTTATCTTACCTTGATAACATAATATCATGGCTAGGTGATTATGTGGCTGATGTTTCATCATTTATGCCTCTTCTTTGATCTATGTTTTCTAAGTGCTTAGGTTTCTACCTATTGCATGTGTGTTTATGTGTTACTTGCTTATCTAAGTAGGTATTTGTTTGGTAACTTATTAAAGTACCTCATGTGATGCTTACTTTCTTTCTCTATTCACTAAGTGTATGATTGCTTGATTTCTTCTTCTTCTTCTTATATTTTGTGAGATTGCCATGATCCCCATAGGATTGTCTTTGGTTCATTCTTATCTAAGATTGAACTAAAGTAGACCTTAGGATTTGTATCCATGTATGACAATATTAGGCAGATCTCTCTCTTATCCCAACTTTAGGACCACAAGAATGACAACTTATAGGATTCAGATCCCCTTTTGATTAGTTTTTCTCTTTTGCATTCCTATTAAAACTAAAACTTCTTCTTTCAAAGCTTCAAAACACTTAATAAATAATTGATAAGACTCATACCTTCAACAGTCTTTAGTAATGGGAAGGATGAGAGGATACAAACCCTGACTTGTTCTTCTTTAATTCATAAGTCTCTTGTGTGATTCAAATCCCAAACTCTATTTTCACAAAGTAGAGGGATGATAATTTACCTAAGTGTGGGATCCATTTATCATCTTACCTACAAAAACATCAACCAATTCAAACTTCTTTTTCCATCTGGCTTTTCTTTTAAAACCTTTTCAAAAAGGACATGCTTCGCTAGCATTGTTCATAAAAAACAAACAACAAATCAAAACACCTTTTTAGATGATCTATGAGTGCCCTGATCACCTATTGCACGAAAGGTGGTACGTAGGCACAAAAGTTTGCAACCACGATGGGCACAACTAATAAAAACTTTATTTTTGTATATACTTTGCATGATTCTCTTAGCATTAAGCTTTAGATTTTTTTACACACCCTTAGATTAGAACAAACTTAGATCCTGTGGAGTACCATAGACGTGAGGGGTGCTAATACCTTCCCCTTGCATAATTGACTTCCTTACCATTTCTCTTGGTCATGAGAACATGTTCTTTCCCTTATTTAGATTTACTCAGTGTTTCCTTTCCCTCTCTTGGGATGAATAACATTGATGGCGACTCTTCTTTCTGCCTCCCTTGCACTTTGATGAAAATCTTAGACATGACAGCCGACTCATACTATTTCATGGGTAACATTTTCTATTTTCTTTTAATTTTGAATTTCCCTCTTTTTCCATAAAATTTCGATAATTATAAATACATATTTCAAGCATCATTCCAAGATACCATAAAACTTTCCTGCAATTGCTCTTCACCTTCAACCTCCAACCTATGCATACACATTAACAAATCACACATAATAATCTTTTATTGGGGTTCCATTTAGAAGAGTTTCGATAAAGTCTAATTAGGTTCTTGTGTAACAGAGAATATTAGGTTGAGAATTGCAGGGGTCTTCATCCGGAAAAACTGTGGGCTTGTCATCTAACATTATTGGTTGATTTGGGGGTTTTCATGCAAGACGTTCAAAAGAGGATTTCGGCCTAGTGAACTCCTTTGGAGATAAATAATGCAAAGGACCCTTTGTAGATAAAGAACGCAAAGGACGTAGCGCAAGAACAACGAATCAAATTGAAGTCTTGTGTTGCAATAGGTACAATTGATCGTGTGTGAAAGCTTTAGAGATAAAGAACACAAATGAGTAGAAATATCAACAAGTCAATTGGGATATATTGTGTCTTAGTATTTATCATGATAAAAGGAATAGAAGGGTTTAAATCAACAACAAACGTTAGGGTTTGTGGATTTGCTCTTGGAACAATTCTCTTGTATAAACTTTTTGTATAGTAAGAATTATCCTAATTCCATTAGAATTAGGCGCAGGCGTACCCACACATGAGGATAAAAGTGGGTAACTCTGAAGACTAATCCTTGTGTCTCTTTTATTTTTTTTATTTACTTTATATAATTTTCATACATCAATTTCTCAAATAGCATTGAGAAATCGATTGACTCGTAGGAATTTCCCGGGACTGTTTTTGTTTTGAATTGTGTGTTGATTTGCTTATTGTTAGTTCCATGGTTTTATGATTGGCTAAATTTTGGTAAAACATGGTTCTACCGATGTTGAGCAAGATGTTATAACATCTGCATCAACTGTCATGACAGTTCAGTTGTTATGTGTTTTCAACCAGATGTCAAAGATAAATGTTGTGACATCTTGGTCTGTGTATAACAGGTTTTGCTCTTGGATATCTTTTGACAGATTTGATTTGATGAGATCAATTTGAATATTCATCATCATTATCTGCAGGTCAATGAGATTAATTAGAAACAAGAGTGCATATTTGATTAGTTTCATAAAAAGGATCTTTGAGACTGTTTAGGAAATGTTTAGGAGATTTGTTTCTATTTTTATGGAGAAGATTCTGCAAGGAGTTAAAGCTACTGATTGAATTTGATTGAAGATTCCAAGCTTGCAATAGTATATTAAAGGGGATGTCCAAGACCTAATTTTTTAAGCATTCTTT
The DNA here is from genome assembly GCA_948472305.1 of Vicia faba. NCBI lineage: Eukaryota > Viridiplantae > Streptophyta > Magnoliopsida > Fabales > Fabaceae > Vicia > Vicia faba. The sequence goes on along the minus strand of OX451740.1, from coordinate 1,004,683,173 downwards.
TTGTAAGTTGAGTGTGACAAAAAAAGGGTTTAGGGTTTTGAGAGTCTCTTGTGTTCTTCTGTTTGTAAGGCACCCTTGTATCTTTTGATACTCATGGTAGACGTAACTTTATCACTCATAAGCCTTTATATAATGAGTTGAGTGTTGTTATTGGATGAAGCTTTTAAGCAACACAAAATATTGTTCTAAGTTAAGAGTCTTAACTAAGTATTTTTGTATTGGAAGTGTAATCCTCTTGTTGAATTATATTTTGATATAGCCACTGGGATAAGGACTGTTAGATATCCCTGAGGTAATATAGGAAGTGAGATGGGGTTTCTCATATCTAGAGTGTGATTTCTAGGTAGAAGTTTTATTGGGTTGGGATTAAGGGAGAAGTTGTAAACTGGAACTATTTAGGCTTTGAATTGATACTACTAATAGTGAATTTCCTTCCTAGCTTAGTAGCCCCCAGAGTAGGTGAGTTGCATCGAACTAGTTTAACAAATTTATGTGTTATTTATCATTCTGAAATATTATTTCAGTATCACTTGCATCTTGAAAAATATGTTAAGTTTGTCTACAAATTTTGTAACATCGGACTTAACATTGTTCTGATGTTGGAACATCAGTATTAACATGTGTTGCATGTACCATATATTTCAATTGGTACCAGAACAAGCACCCTGGTCTATTAGGTGAGCTTCAAGGAGTATTTTTCTAGTCCTTATTGGAAGTCTTGAATGTTGGTATTCTGGTTATTTATGAACAATAGATCTTGAAGAATTATCAGGATAGGAGAATCCTGGTGATAAAGAGATAGAACGGAAAATTTTGAGTTGGATCTTTATCACTCTGAAATTATCAACTTCATGATCTATGGAATTGATAAGCATTTTGTATCACTTGTATTGTAGCCAAAGATACTTGGGAATATCTCAAATCCACTCATAAAGGCACATCTAAGTATGTTTTGGAGTAAATAATTCAGAAGAGAGGATGATCAAGAAGAATATACTCTAGTCTCTACTAAATAGGTTTAACATGAAAGTGACAAGGCATTGAAAAACAACAAGAGAATTCTTTTTGTTTCCAACTTTTGGGAATTTATGTCCTGGTATCTAATGAAGGTTTTCTTATTACTATTGTGTTCCTTAGAAGATAATCCAATCAGGTGTTGAAGAGATTGGACAGAATGTCTAAACCAAATGTCCAGAACATTTGTAATGACTTCAGAAAGTTTGTGGTTCTAAATAAAAGGTCTTAACTGGAGTATAGATCAATCAATGTCTAAGCATTCATATGAGTGTGTAGAAATTGGATCTTTGTGGAGCCGAATGCCCTACTTATCTCAAGAAAAATTGTATGGGTTTTCTATTCCATGGCTTAATTAGGAGAGTGATTTTGATTATGAATTTTCCAAGGATATTACTGGGTCGACTGGAAGATGGACTTTTGATGTAGACTTCTATTTTGAAGAATTATATCATGATGTGTTGGCTTTTTTATTCAAGATTTATGCATCTAGAATAAATAGGGTTGTCAACCATTAAGAAATGAAATGTGATTTATTATTGATCTTATGTTTTAAGAGAGTGAACGATTGTCTACCATCTATGTCTTGCAAGGTGAAGTGACTCTTTTAATCCTAAAACTTGATATAAAAGGTCAAGTTTATAAGGATAGTTCAGAAGAGTTAGAGAGGTTTCCTCAAGTGGAAAGATGATTGGAAGGCTAAAAGGGATAGAGTTTTTAAGCTGGAACTGGAAAAGAGAAAACTCAAGTGACAAAAGGTCGTTTTTATCAAAAGGAAATCTAAGTCAAGGATGTCAATCTTAATGTCTCAACATTGTGCTAGACATCAGAATACTCAAGCTAAAGGCATATAATTACACTGAAGATTTCTCTTCTGTGAAAAGTTGATCTTAAAAGTTTTATGTACTTCCTCAAAAGGTCAAGTTCAACATGGGTTAACCAAGCAGTAGTTAAGACTCATGGAATTTGATAATTTCCTTATTCATCATACCTTACTTAGAACTTTAACTAAGATGATTGGTATTTTGGCACTAACTGTTCCAGACACTTGACTGCAGTAAATGTATTTTTTGGTTGTTTGTTTAGTCTCATTCTATCAACTATTACTTTTGTTTGTGATGCTAAAAGGTATGTTTAAGATCATTGGGTAACTAAAGAACTAAGGATGGATTCTCTAAGTTTTTGGTAATTTTTCTTCTTACCAGAGGACTGATGACTATTAAGGTAAACATAAGTCAGTTGTGTGATCCAAGTCTGAAGGTATATGTCATCAAGGAAGAATGTTTTGTCTCTAATGAGATGTATGAATCTCTTATGAGGATTTAAATATAATTGCTATTTGTGGACTCCACAAGTATTTAATTGCTTATCTTTTTACTTGGTGTTCAAGGAATAAGAAGTCAAGATGTCACACCAGAAGGTGCAACATCAGATAGTTGCAAAAGCTCTAGACATGTTATATGGATTTGTCTAGTCCAATGTAAGGTGAGTGTCCTGGTATATAGAGACACGTATATATATTTTTCTTTTGCGATCTATAGCAAAGAAAAATATATTATATGTAAGGTCTTCAAAGGCTCCTGTCTAGTCCTTACATGAGAGCAACGTATGTTTTTGAGTTACTCTACTGAGAGAAGTACTTTTAGTGATGTTAACTTCAGGACCACAATCAGTGATGTGTTCATTGAGAAATGTACTAATGTTCAACCAGATGTTGGAACTTCATCTCAGTAGTTTGTTATTCTAGAGATTATGGAAGATTCTAAAGGGCTAGAAGGCATTGAATAAGAAATCTCTCAAGAAATCACTTTAAGATGGATTTCGTTATTTGTAGGTTATTATGGTCTGTAATCATCAGTTATTTCAGAGATAAAATATATAATGATGGTGATTCTTGGAGTAAAATCATCAGTTGAATCCTAGTTATTCTTTAAGATTAGGTACATTGTTGAAGAAAGATGTGTTTTCAATTGGGTTGATTACTAAAGGAGTGAAATGTCAAATTGAATGTCATGACATTGTAGTGTGACATGCTACTACAATCAAGGTACAAGGATTTTATTCTGGTTGCAGAACTAAGTCATTAGTTATGTTATCATTGTGTCAGGGATCTTACTACAGGCTTATATTGACACTCCTAAGCTTGGTATGGCTGAGAAGATTTAAGAAGTATTTTTATAATAACTTGAGGTGCAATTTAGATTGAGAATATGAGGGGTATTTTTTGAATTGCACTACTAAAGAATTATAGTAGTAAATGTTTGGACGGTCTGCCAACTATATTTTTTCACCTACTGGAGTGTGCAATCTCAGAAGAAACATTTTCAATGGCATGGAGAATATCATTACAAATGTTGTAACATTTTCAAGCAGTCAAAGCTTGGAAAGAGATAAAGCTGAACAAGAACATGTCTCTCTCCTATGGAGAGTGGTGCACTGTTACTAAAAATTTTCTCCTTCCAATAACGCTTTCATTTACTGATCTATCATTACAAGTAAGGTGTCATTACAAACTAGGTAACTTTCTTTGTATTTAAAGGCATTACTACCTCACCATCCTCACAAGCTGCGTTACAACATAAGAAAATCTTCCAAAGTTGTTAATGCAAAGAAGGCGCTTCTGCTGAAAACCAAGAAGGAAGTGGGTTATGGTGCAAATAAATTAGTGCCCAACACTGTAACAAATATTGGAACATCTACTTGAACATCCAAGATAGGGAAAACACTTGTAATCAAGGTGAAGTCTCTTAACAAGAACCATGTGCATATACATGATTCAGACTAAGATGCTGATGAAGATTGGGTTAATTTAATTGACTCGGAAGGTTGTGTTAGATAGCTACCATATGTTATCTATTATAAGAAAACAAAAAAAAGGTGTTTTTTCTGTTTGTTCTTTTACAGTTCATTGAGTCAGACTTGTTTGGAGTCTTTTTTTTAACCCTTAGTTTTTGTCTCTTCGGGTGAGTCTTAGTCTATTCTTTCTTTTTGTTTCTTTTGTTGTTTATTTTAGGTATGTTTGGCGCTATTAGTCTTGCATCAAGTTATTGTATCAGTTTTTTTAGTCTTCTTTTGTTTGTCTTGAATCAATTATTGCTTCAGTTGATTCTTTTTATGTTAGTTTCTTTTCACTTTGTTTTTGTCAATTTTTGGCATAAAAAGGGGGAGAAAATGTCATTAAGTCTAGTTAGGTGTTGTTTGCTTTATGTAACACTTTATGGGAGCATGACTGTCTTTCATGTAAGTCTTGAGTCTGTCATGTTTCTGTTGCTACTTTTGTTGTAGTTGTTTAAAGGATGTTATAACATCTTGTTCGTCTTGTATTTTATGTATTTTTTGTTTGAGTCTTGTCCCTTGTGTATTGTGTTTTGAGTGATGAGCATTATTGTGTCTTATGCTCTGAGTTATATGTGTTGCTTCTGCTGCGTGGTCTTCTAATGTGTTGTGTTCTTGAGGAGAGATTTATCTCTCTGTGTCAAGAATTGGTTATGTGTTTTAGGGGAAGTATCTTGGATGGTTCTGAAGATGCAAGTCATCTTCTTCCTCGTGTACAAAGTTTACATGTTTATCATGTAGCTTGTGTTTGTGGTCTTATTTCTCGGTGGTCTTATTCCACTCTCCATTTTATTGGGCTTTGGTTGTTTTAGCCAAAATTTGAAAAAGGAGGAAATTGTTAGTTACGTGGTTTTATGATTGGATAAATTTTGGTAAAACATGGTTCTACTTTTGTTGAGAAAGATGTTATAACATTTGCATCAACTGTCATGACAGTTCAGCTATTATGTGTTTTCAACAAGATGTCGAAGACAGATATTGTGACACCCTAGTCTGTGTACAACATATGTTGTTGTTGGATATCTCTTGACATATTTGATTTGATGAGATCAATTTGAATATTCCTCATCATTATGTGCAGGTCAATGAGATTAATTAGAAACAAAAGTGCATATTTGATTAGTTTCATAAAAAGGATTTTGAGACTTTTTAGGAAATATTTATGAGATTTTTTTTCTATTTTTATGGAGAAGATTTTGCAGGTATTTGGAGCTGTTGATTGGATTTGATTGAAGAGTCCAAGCCCACAGCGAGAGTCTATATAAGGGTACGTCCAAGAACTAGTTTTTTAAGCATTCTTTTTGTAAATTTAGTGTGAAAAAAATAAAGGTTTAGGGTTTTGACAGTCTGTTTTGTTCTTGTGTTTGTAAGTCACCCTTGTATCTTTTGATACTTGTGGTAGATGTAACATTCTCACTCATAAGCCTTGAGTTAATGATTTAAGTATTGTTCTTGGATGAAGCTTTTAAGCAACACCAAGTATTGTTCTTTGTTATGAGTCTTAACTAAGTATATTTGTATTGGAAGTGTAATCTTCTTGTTGAGTTATTTTTTGATACAGTCACTGGGATTGGGACTGTTAGATATCACTCAGGTGATTTAGGAAGTGAGACGGGATTTCTCATATCTAGATGGTGATTTATAGGTAGAAGTTGCACTGAGTAGGGATTAAGTGAGAAATTATAAACTGAAACTATTTAAGCTTTGAATTGATACTAATAATAAAGAATTTCCTTCCTAACTTGGTAGCCCCCAGAGTAGGTGAGTTGCACCGAATTTTGTTAATAAATCTATATTTTATTTATCATTCTATAATTTTATTCAAGTATCACTTGTATCTTGATAAATATGTTCAGTCTGTCAATAGATATTGTCACATTTGTCTTGACATTGTTCTGATGTTTGAACATCGGCATTAACATGTGTTGCTTGTACCAGAAAAATCACTTATAATCACTTTTGATTATAAGTGCTTTTTCATATCAACACTTCTCAAAGGAAAATTATTAAAATTCGGTTGCACACCAAGTGTTCGACAAATTTTTTAATTTTTTCAACTCAAAGGAAAATTCTGAAAATTCGGTTGCACACAAGTGTTCGACAAATTGTTTAGTTTGTTCTTTTGTTAGTTATTATTGGAAATAGTATTGCTAGTAACTTGCTACAAACTCTAAATAAGTTGTTACTTGATTGAAGTATATAAATTCTAGATTATTGTATTCATTCCATAATCATTCTTATATTTGCATATCTGACATTCAATAATGTGGTTCGTATATACAACAATTTTTAAAAACCTTATGCGTCCACTCTTTTCTAATAAATTTTTAAAACCAGAATTATATCTTGATTTTTTGGCTTTGTGATCTATTCACCACCCCTTCTAGATAAGGAATTATGGTCTAACAAGTGGCATCAAGAGCCCAGTTCATTCCAGCTTTGAAAATTATTAGAAAATGGCATACGAAACTAAAGGGGATTCTAAAATAGCTTCAATTTTCACGGGAGAAAACTATAGTTATTGGAAAGCTTGTACGCAAATCCGTGTCAACTTATATGACAAAGGTGCGTGGAAAGCCATTCTAAATGGTCCAACACCGGTGACATATCAGGTTGATGGTGCTACTATACCAAAGCCGAAAAACATATGGAATGAGGATGATAATAAGAAATGGGCACGTGATTGGAAAGCAAAAAATATTATCATATTCGCTCTTGGTGTTGATGAGTTTTATCATATTTACCATTGTGATACCGTTAAGTCTATATGGTATACTCAACAAGTTACATATAAGGGAACTAATGATGTCCAACAAGCTAGAATTAATACACTTAATTAATAGTTTGAACTCTTTCGTATGAATCATGGTGAAACCATTGCTCAAATGTAAAAGAGGTTCTCGCATATTATTAATCGTTTAAATTTGCTAGGTAATCCTATTTCCAATGTTATTTCTACTAACAAGGTTTTGAGATGTCTTACTAGAAATTGGCTACCAAAGGTCACCGCGATCAAGGAAACCAATAATCTTGCAACACTTGATCTCACCACATTGTTTGGAATGTTGGAAGAACATGAGCAAGAACTTTATTGCTTGGATAAACATGAAAATAAGATTGATAAAAAGAAGAAAAACACCAATAAGGAGGAAGGATTGAAGTCTAAAGATATTAGGGCTTCAATTTTAAATTCCTCAAAGGATGAGCACACTAATGATAGCGATTCTTGTGATGAAGAAGATTTGGATAATGAACAAATGGGATTATTTGTGAGGAGATACAATCAATACATTTAGAATAATGGAGTCGAACACTCCAAAAATAATCTTATGAAATTTAGAAGACAACCTACATCCTCCAAAGATGAAGACAACAAAAGAGATAAGGCAAAAGGTATATGCTATGAATGTGGGAAACCGGGTCATTATAGACCAGAGTGTCCATCTCTAGCCAATAAGAAAGGAAAGGGCCAACGAAACAATTCTAGAAAATCTAGAAAAGCCTATGTTGTTTGGGATACCGATAGTTATACCTCAAGTAATGAAAGCTTAAGTGATAGCGATGAAGAGGAAAATTATTGTTTCATGGAAAATCAACGTCAAAGCAAGAAAAAGAATCTAAGTCATTCTAAATACTCTAATGTTGATAAGTTGTCTTTTAGCCAATTTAACACTTATAAATATGATTATTCTATTGTTGAAACCAAAGTTGTTCACAACTCTGTTGGAAATAACAAGAAAGGGCCCAAGAAATTATGGGTACCAAAAGATAAGATAATTTATGTTGCAGATATCCTTAGCAGTGAAATGGAAACACCTGTTTTGGTACCTGGACTCTGGTTGCTTGGAACACGTGATGGGAAAAAGGCATATATTCCAAAGCCTAGAACTTAAGTTTGGAAATGTCATGGGTTTCGAAGATGATCTAATAAAGAAAAATCATAAACTTAGGAACAGTATATCAATGGACATGAATGCAGCTTGCAAAATTCAAGGATAAGTCACACTTAATATTCTCTATCGTCTGTACTCAAGAAAACTGGAGTTGATAAGATAATGTTTCCATATGAAGATTCCAATTCAAAATCTGAAAGCAGTAGAACTGTTACAGAAGTACGAAAAGTAAAGGAATCAGAAGATGCATAATGAGAAATTTCTAATGCTCAAACTCCTCTAAAAAAGGCTCAAATAAGTCCATCACATTTTGAAGAACTGATTTTGAGGGATCTGATTAAATATACTTCTGATGATAAAAGAACTTTTGAATAAAAACTCATGGCATGACTACATCAAGGTAAGTTTTTAAATGTTTATAATTATCATCCTCTGAAATGTATGGCTTTTTTATTTAATGATGCTCACTCCTATTAATAGTACTTAAGGAAGAAAATTTTATTACGTCTATCCTCTAGAAACTAAAGAGTTTATAACAATTAAATGTGTTGTCAAAAATTGAAAGGGTTTTTATTTTAATATAAGACAGGTGTCCTTTTTAAGCCATGTCTGACAATTGATGTGATACGTTGAGAAGTGAGACGAACTTGAGAATAAGTGAAAAATCTTTTTAATTTACTATGTGCCAGATTCTTGCTCTACTCAAAGTTTTTTTTCATTACTTCAAAAGGCGACTTAAAACCCACTCACGTCACTTCACACCCATTATCATTCTCTTTCCCCCAATTTTTAATCCTCTCAACCCCAAACTCTCAAAAACTCTTTTAGTTCGCATCTGATATTCCTCTTCAATGGCATCTCAGAAAGTAACCGCTAATCTGGATCTATCATCGTCTGAGCAACATCTCAAAGTATTATAGTCTACCCCTGTGAATGATTTGGTCATCCTTGCAGAAGCTTATGTGGATTTCAGAAATTGCACTGCAAACGATTTCGATCTACATGATGGTGTTAGATTTCAGAACTGGGCAAACTACTTTGATTGTATCTATGGGCATGTCTTCACTGATCTAGTTAAAGACTTTTGGATACATGTGTATGTATCTGTAAGTGGACATGTGTGTTCAAGCGTCCACGGGAAGAAGATCTCCATTACAGATGAAGACATAACCATTATCTATAGTCTTGATAGATCAGGATTTACTCTGACTAACATGTCAACAGATATCTACAAGTAATCTGGTCTAGTTAATATTATCTATCAGAATGGAGCTAAGGAACAAAAGGAAAAATTTATTATTCCTAAATTAAGGGTTTAGTTTAGAATATTTATGGGTAGTTTCACTCACTGTTGTCCAACAAAATCTCCTGATCATGTCAATACTGACCTGGAGTATCTTATGCATGCTATTCAAACCTTTGAGAGAACTAACCTTCCAGCAATTCTCTTCAATCATCTGAAACCCACTGTTACTGAATCAAGGGATGGAGGATCCAAAAAGAAGATAAAAATTCCTTTTGGAAGACTTATTTCATACATTCTTCTTACAAGTCATCTTATTTACTCTCCGAACACTCATGATTCAAATGTGATCACCAAAGCCTCCATAAATGGAGTTAGCTTAATACATCTTAGTCTGAAAAATGGAGTAGAAATACAGGATCATGAGGAACCAAGTACATCATATTTAAAGGAGAGAATAATTCTGGTGATAGGATTCCCAAACTTTCTGCTTTATCAATCATCAGTTATCAATTATAAGCCCCATATTGCTCCCACTCCAAAGAGAAAAAGAGAATTGGCTGAAGAATCCAAGACTAAAGAAAACTGTGTTGCTCCCAAGAAAACAAGGGTAACCAGAAGACGTGTTCTGATGCTTGAGAGCTCAGATATCTCTGAACTCTCTAAGGTTGCTAGAATTTCCTAAAAGATCTATTACTCCTTGTAACACCTTATTTTCCCTATCGAATAATTACTATAAAATCAGAGTAATTTAAAAATTCCAAACAACATCAAAATAGGATGTCACATTTCATCATCTCAAAAATTGCTCAACATTTACTAAATAGATACATAACACATAAAACTCGGATGAACCGACGGCATATCATCATTCCACTTCACTTTATTCATTCAACGAAAACAAATTCGATTATAGTTTAATAATCTATTCCAACAAAACATAGGCAATGTCTCTTCACATGAAAGGGAAATTATAAAGTTCTTATAATATTCCAAAATCAACAACTATCACATAAGCACACAAGTGTTCATCCCCGGTGTTACGTATCAGAGAAAGACTCGACTCAATCTATGCACTACGAGGTGCATCTTCATACCTCAAGCAACTGTAATCTTCGTCACCTGTGTGTTACTCACGTGGAGGCAACATGCAAACAGTAAGAGATGAGATATCATAACAATATAAATGAGTATATGATAATGAGTAGATAAATTTTAGCGTTCATAATCATAAATTAATACTCTATGTATCAACATTAACACACGATACAATTTCAACAATCACACCCAACAAACAACATATCACATCTTACTCAACAACAACGTCATAATGCAATGAGACCGACTTCAACAACTATATGCATGTCATACCAAAACAACGTCTCTATGTCATTTGGGCTACACTGTCACTTGCCATTAAGGATACACTGTCACTTGCCATTACGGCTACACTGTCACTTGCCATTACGGCCACATCGTCGCTTATGAACATGCATGCAACACTACTATGCTACAATAACTTATGCAATGACACATCACACATCAACAAAATAAACCAATACAACTCGCTAATCACACATCGTCGTTCATATATCATTACACATCAATACATCATGAAATCTCTTCACATTCATCCTCATATTCGCAACTTCATAATCACAACAATGTCGAGATAAAACAAACACCTGAGTAAAAAGTTATGAGTAAAAAGTTATGAACGGCCCGTCATATCCTCATATCCTCATATTTTTATCTTTTCATAGGTTCGAACGGCCCGTCAAACAGACACCTGAGTAAAAAGTTATGAGTTTTAAAAAAAATTCAGAAAATCGACCATTATGTCTCAATGGTAACTGTTGCACCCCAAAATTTACCCTCATAATCGATACTTTTATCTGGCTTAGGTTTTTACATTCATCTGCATATATTCCATTAGGTCACTAACATAGCTTACATTTTTATTCAATAAAGCGCCTGAGGTTCAAAGTTCATTAGTTGTGTGAGTTAGGGTTTTCAGTGACTGAGGTTTATACGTTCAATAAAGCATGATTCCTCTAGTTATTCTTCAAGCTATAATGCCATTTTCTGCTTCTCAACATCAAATTGCCAGGTTTTCCTTTCCAAGGTTAAAGAGTGGGGTTTTCACTTGTGCGACTAAGATTTCATATCAAGGATATGCTTCCATGTTTCAAGCCTTATAATCCATCCTTAAGACTTTCCTCATGACATTAATTTTGGGCTGAGATAACTGGTCGTTAAGGATTGAGGATTAAATTGTGAAGAATGATTCATGGCACAAGATATGAATTTGTGAGTTTATTCTTGATCAAGGCAACTTTTGTTCTCATCATTATTACTTGCTGTTTGCAATACAAGTTTGCTTGGAATTGAGATTGAATTGGAAGATTGATTCGGATGCATTTATTGGTTAGCATTCATTAAAGTTGCCTAATGTGTTTAAACAGATCACATTTACTTGCAAAAGTGGAAGGTTGTGCATGAGTTTTTCTTAAGCATTGTGTTCATTCAAGTATCACTCATCATCATCATCATTCGACCATATTTCACAAGTCCAAGTTCAAAATTCTAAGTTCAAATATCATTTAAGTTTCAATCCATTTTCATCAACTTCATTTGTGATTCATTCCAAAATAACAAGTGCAAAATGCCAACCATGTTTCCAAGTTGATTAAACTCATTACATCATTGAAAAGTCACAAAAGTTTCCTAAAAATAATACTCCATGCTGAACTTCAATTTCCAAATCTATATACATAAGCATACAAGAAAAAGTACAAAAAATAATACATGATGAGCCTATTGTTCTAATTCTAAATTCCATCACAATTTCTTTGTTTCAAATAATCTCCATGACTTTGTTGAGTTGTTCTTCCTCCCTATTCCAAGTCTTGCTCCAAGCTTCCTATGTATCGTACAACTTGAACCAGATTTGTAAAACTCCCAAACCAATTCATCTAGAAAATGCCCTGCACATACCAGTTTCCACAAAAAAATGCAATAAACCAGTTAATCACATAAAAGTACAAAATAAACTTCTGCTGTAACAATCCAACCAGCATGCACATTCACAAATGACTAACCAATCCAGTCAATGTTACAACTAATACAAACCAGTTTTGTTCATGAAAAGGCTTCAGAAACCATGGGAATTCAGGAAAAAACTTAATCCAATTAGAAAGAAAACCGTGAAAACAAAGATGATATAAATCATAAATTTAGAAATTGTGAGAAAAATCAGAAAAGAGGGTAAAGACCGTTGAAATTCACAAAGGAGGAAAATACTATTGAGTGAGAAAAGGCTCTAACAGAGTTATAACATAATTTCAAAAAAAAATCAGAATCAATCCCCACCATTGATCTTTGTAACCAACTGTTTCATCTGAAGGCCCTGATTCAATCTTCTGTAACTAACTCTACTAGATATATAACAGAATTCATCTTCAATCGAGATTCATTCTTCAACTACAGAAGAATCACCACCAAAAATACCTGAAAATTCTCTCACTTCTCTCTTTCAATCTTCATCTGAATTCTCTGTACAAACCTTCATCATCATCTTCATCCGTGAATCAAGAATTTCACCGGTTCTTCATCTTCTTCAAACTACTGCATAATCTTCATCGTTCAACAATATCATCACTGTCTCGATTCCTCTGATCTTCGTCAACGCTTCTCTTCACATCATCATCACAATTGCTTCATTACTCTAAATTTCAAACAACGAAAGCGCTTCATCAATTCGTAACAGAATCAACGAACAACACAAACTCATAACACAGTTGAAGAAGAAAATCGGAAGAAGACGTGTAAACTGGAGAAAGAGAATAAGCTCTGTACCTGGAAAATGAGGATTCTCTGGATTTCTTGCGACGTCGACACCGTTGAGTACCAGACCTCTCGCCGGTAGGTAAGTCGTGATTTCCTCTAATCTTCGATTAATTTCCTCTTTTTTGCATCGTATGTGTGGATTGAAGTGAAGAGATCCAACTGCAAACTCGTTTGAGTTTGCAATTCGTGTTCTCTGTGTTGTTTAGCAGTAGTTGATGTTGAACAGAGATTGATGAGGAGTTGAATCGAATTGAAGGTTGAGTTCAACAATGACGAAGAATGGCGAAGCCGTGAACGGACGATGTACGATGGCGTGTGGCTCGGAGAGGCGGATAAGTGAGTGAAGGTAGCGCCGTTTTTGTTCAAAATCGAAGAAGAGGAGGTGAACGGTGCAAGATCGGAGAAGACAATAGCGGCACGAACATGGTGGAAAATGAAGGTTGAAGCGGATGTTGAATTGAACAGAGAGGGAAAGTTTGAATCAAGAAGAGTATTAGAGATCGGAGGTGGCCGACCGCGGAGCCGTGTGGGGGTTGAAAAAGAAACCTCGGTGCCAATCATAAGGAGAGAAGAAAGAGTCTTGTAAGAGCTCAAGCGGCACAATTTGTAACCCTATCCTTTATCCCAAACAACACCGTCTCTCTCTATTTTTTTTTTTGCTTTTTAATTCATTTTTGTTTTTTTCATAAAAATAATCAAAAAAAGGGGATGATAAGAAATTAGTGGACTGAGCATTAAATCTGTTGGGCCTTGGTCCAATATCTGTGTTTTTGTAACAATTAACTTACCTGATTTTACAAAAAAAAGAGCTATTTTTGGATCTTAATGCTTGGGCCTAGATTTTTGGGTAGTTTACTTCATCACCCCTGTTCGCTGACTTGCACCCCCTAGGCATATACTATTTTCAATTTCTTTTAAAAATTTTGTGAATTGTTTAGATTTGTTTTTGAACTTTTTTCCACATGATAAAAATTATAAAATCAATAAAAATTTGTCAAGTTTTTTTATTTGATTTTAGGTATTAAATCCCGATTATCTGATTACTTGAGATTTTGTAATTCACCTTTGCTTGTTGATATTTGAGTCTTATGCAGGTTTATTGTGTGTTATGTTGATATGCTTGAGATTTCGATTTTGATTTATTTTCACATCGATGATGCTTTGACACTAATTTCGAGCATTTGATTTCTGACTTTTTTCTTTGATTGGTGAAGCTTTCACGAATATCGTCGAGTTTCTTGCTTTGATACACTTTGCTATGGACTGATAATTGTTTTGTATTTTCTCTTGTTTATCTCATTTCAGCACTTTATTGTTTTATAGATATCATGAGAAGTAGGAAGTTTATTGTTTTCTAGATATCATGAGAAGTAGGAACTTTAATGCTTTCTAGATATCATGAGAAGTAGGAAATAAAGAGTGTGCACTTGAAGTCGTTATTTAAAGTCCTGTAGCATGAATCACTTTATGTATGCTATCTGTGTTTATTTAAAATTCTACCTTTGAAGTAGGTATTATGCACGTGTGTTTACATTTGTGCCCGCATATATTACAGATGATAAGTCCTCAAAAGGAGGCGAGCGGAAATGGTCTGTAATCGACCCCGGGACATTCTAGTTTGTGTCATCCCTAGCTCGCGTTATGCACTGATGCTTCGGAGTCGTGTAGATCATGTGTATCGAGTCGGTCATGTGGAGAAGGTTTTGCAACCAACCCCCACACTTTGTCATGATTTCGCAATGACCATTGTTGATACTTCCCTACCCACTTGTTTTCTTCAGGTGATCCGCTCCCCTTAGCTAAAGCATTTCTTTTCTTTTTTTATTTCATTTGTCTCCTGCTTGTTTGCTTCGGGTGATCTTCTCCCCTTAGCTAAAGCATTTCTCTTATTTCCCCCATCCCTTTGAGCCAGTATGTGTTACTCATGTTTGTGTGCTTTTTCCAAAGCACTTGTTTGCTTATTTATTTGTTATACCATGCTTCCCTTAGGATCGCTCGATTAGAGTAGCTTTCAAGCTAGACATTAGGATAGGTATCCATGCATGCTAACCTAGGTTGGATATTTCCCTTTCATCCTCAATCTTAGTATTAATTATTGTATGATAACATTAGGGATGGATTTAGGTTAGTCTCCCTTATATATTTTTCTTTGCTTTGCATCCTTGCATTAAGACTAAAACTCTTTTCTTGAAAAATTCATAAAACATCTAACAACTTTCAAATCCTTCTTTAAGGTAAAAGATATCAACAAATACAAACTTTTTCTGCCTTCAGGCCTTTCTTTCAAACTTTCAAAAAAACATGTTAATTCACTTTTGTGTTGACGCGTGAGTCTCCAAAAGTCGAGTTGCGTCAGAATGCGAAATTAATATCGTTCATTAAAAAACATACAACAAATCAAAGCATGTGAGCCTAACTACGGCTGCTCTGATTCCTTAAAAGGGATATGTAGGCATTGGGGTAGGGCCCGAACGAGCACAACTTTATTTTCCCTATATTATTTTCTCTTTTCTTTTGCATGCATTCTCTCTTTACATTCTCTTTTAGCTCTTAAGCTTAGATTTGAAACACACCATTTGATTAGAACAACATGAGTGGATATCATAGAGTATTGCGGGCATGTGGGGTTCTAATACCTTCCCGTCGCGTAACAGACTCCCTTAACCATATCTTTCGATTGTTCGACCTTGATTTCACCCTTTTCAGGTTTACTCGATGTTTACTTTTCCCTCCCTGTGGGATAAAAAATGTTTGATAGCGACTTCATTGATTTCATTATCAGTTGATTGCTCAGCCGGTTATTTCAGTATTCGGTTACCCTCCAATGGTAACCAGTTACTCCAAAACAGTAACTCTGTATTTTCAAAAATTCTCGCAGTAACTGGTTGTCCCCAGGTGGTAACCGGTTATTGCTATTTTCACAAAAACACCCATTCTGTCAAATCTTTGGCTACCTGGTTACCCACTTATGGTAACCAGTTACCCTTTAGAAATTTTTTCCCATAATCAATTTTTCCATGCAGTAACGGGTTTCCCTCCTGGTGGTAACCGGTTAGCCTGCTCTATTTTTCAAAAAAATTGCAGTGTAACGGGTTGCGATTCCTCTTCTCAAAACACCCAAAATCCCCAATTTTCAACACCAAATAGAGACAATTATTCTACCAAACATTCACAATTCATCTTCATCATTTAGGATCAATTTACATCATCAAACTCAATTTTTCACACCAAATCATCATCATCAATCATCGTAATTACAATTCACACCAAACACACAATCCATATAAAGATGAAAATACAATTACAATACCTAACTCTACCAATACCCACCATCATATAAACCCTTATAGAGTTAGAATCTCACCCTTACCTTAGTTTTTGAGTTCTCTGTTCTTCTTCAATGGATTATTCCCTTTAGCCCTAGCTTTCCCTTCTCCCTGCTTCTCACTTCTACAATCGATTAGGAGATATGATCTTTATTCCTCGTGTTCTCACTTCTTATTTTTTTAATAACACAAATTAGACCCCTAAATCAATAATCCCATAATTCCCTTCCTAATTTTAATTATTTAATTAATCACTAATATTATAAATAACTATTTATCTATAATAATAGTAATAATAATAATAATAATAATAATAATAATAATAATAATAATAATAATAATAATAAAACTAATATCACTTTGTTATACCCCAAATTTTGCCCCTAAGATTCCTCTATCATCTCATATCAACTCAATCATATCAAGATTACACTTGGGTTTAGTTCTTCTCCCTATCTCTTGGTTTGCTCATGAGGGATCGCCAAGTACTTTGATTTGTATATGGTGATTATATATGTCTTATGTTGATTAACTTTTAACTAACAATTACAATGAATGTTTTCTCTAAATGATGATACTATAGGTGAGGGCACAACACATTTCATCAGGTTGATCCATAGGTTCATGAGTTTATTTCCATGCCTTATTCAACAAAGCTTCATTGATATTCAAGCTTCATCATTTATATTTATATAAATTAATATCATTACAAGGTCTACTATGATTCATCATGCCTCAATTTGTCAAAGGAATTCAAAAGATGCAAGAATTGATTGAAGACGTTTGACCTATTTGGACAAATTCTTGATAACTTGATAACTAGTACTTAACCTTTTCAATTTTAAACATTTGGAGGTGATTATTATTGCTATGGGTTCTTATTATCATACACAACAAATTCTATTAACATGGAAAAAGTGATTGTGCAATAAAGATTGTCAAAATTGAAAGGGGTTTCTAAGTTATTTTGGTGCTCTATGAGCTAGGGTTTTGAAACTCTAAGAGCTATATCTTGTTCTTATTTTGAGATTTTTGAGTGATTCCAAATATATGCTTCTCTTTAAATGGTTGTCAACCAATCACTTCAAAATTTTAAAGCAAATTTTGTGAGGAAGATTCCTAATGACGGAGTAAGATTAAAAGTCATCTAGATAGGCCATCAAATTCCCTCATGTGACTTCAAGGGATCATAACTTGGTCAATTTTTATCTTCTTGATCCCATTCTTTTTCCATATTTATCTTAAGAATGTGAAATTCAACTTTTATTTTATGTGCAAAGCTTGAAAATGGTTAGAAGATGCCTAAAAAACTTAAAAGATTATAGGTCGCCTCATGGATTTCCAACAAATTCAAAGGATCATAACTTGTTCAATATTTGAAATTTTTGAGTGAAACAATTTTCACAATACTCTTTAAGGAGTCCACTTCAAGATGACATCAATGATCAAAGCTCAATTTTGAGGGAAGACCTTGTTTTGAGTCAAAACATTATATGACATTTTTGAGAAAAACTTAGAATTTTTCTAAGTACAAAGCGAGCGCATTTTTTAAGATTTTGACCAAACACAACTTCTATCTCAAGAATCCAAATTATCTCTCTCTTTTCACATTGTAGATATTGTGACCTTATCTTTCAAATGCTTCAAGAATTATGCCCCAAGACCTCTTGAGTTGTGAACACCATGGATTCAAAGTTGGTACCTTAGAACTGAAGTTTCACTTGCAGTCACATTGCAATTTCCATAATGTGAATTTAATCACCAAATTACCACGTGATTTTCACTTAAACATGATCAGAAAAGATATTTGAATTATTTAGAGTGACAAAACGCATCATTTAGATGAGTTTTGATGCACATGTAAGCACACTTTGCTCGTGAACACGGGTGTGCATGAATTCGATTGAAATTACATCATTCACCCCTCCTATTGATTCCATTTACTTCTCCTATAAATACAGACTCTATTACACTCATTTTCTCAAGCTTGAACAACCAAAATTACCATGTCAAACTCCCTCAATAACTCACTTTTCTGAGTTTTTGAATTCATCTTTTCTCCACTTTTCAATCCACTTTTCTATAACACGACAACAACCTCCCAAACCCCACAATTGAATTCAGAATAACAATAATACTTACAATGATCAAAACAAAAAACAACTCAAGCTAAGTAGTTACCGTATGTGCCATGATTTGTTGTTGTGCCTTCTCAGTGACTTCTTCTGGTTTCTCTTCTTTCGTGTTCGACAGGTACAGCGACATCAGTTCTAGGGTTTCAGATATTAAAACCCTAGTTCACACGAAGCAGCAGCGCGATCGAAGATACCTTCTTCATTGTTCTTCCTCTATCCAACTTCTCCTGCGCAAAAACCCTTCTTCTTTGTATATTTCCTTCTATCAATCCTCCCTCCTGCTCTGTTCAGAAATTAGGTTTTTATAGTTTTTTTGACTTAGGTATTTTAGGAAACATATTTTGTGATTGAAGTTATTTTTAGATTGATTAGAGAATTAGGTTATAAATTGATACGTTTTGATTTGTTTGTAACTTGGATGTAAATTGTATAGCAATCACGATTTTGATGTTGATTTTGTTTTGATTTTGTTGTGTTAAGATTTGATTTAGTTCTATTTTGATTGTAATGTATGTGTGATACGGTGGAAGAACTGACTTGAAGGTTTTGCATTTGATTGCAAATGTTGCAGTTAGCAAGAGTCGCCATCGACTTTTCTTTTATCCAAAAGGAAAGGTGAAAAAGCACAGGAAATACCTTTGAGATTATTTCTTGAGTTCGGGGGGTAGATTATGAAAAGGGAAGGTATTAGCATGTTTTCATCCATGGTTTTCCATGGGCTTTTAGTTACTTGCTAGATCACTTGCTTTTGTTTGAAATTGTGCTCTGTATGGTTTTGAAAGTATTTTGAAAAGAGGTCATTGTTTAGGAAACCTTTGTAATGATTCTCGTTCGTAAGAATGTATACAAAGGTGTTGAGCTTTTGAAAAATGTTTTCAAGTTTTGTAAGAGGTTTTGAAAGTGTAGGTGTTTGTTTTGAAAATAGAAAGGATGTTTTGAAATTGAGCAAGTAATTAGGAGCATTCTACCTACTCAAAAGTCGTTCTTGTTCATTTTTTTTTCCTTTGACATTGTTATCTTACCATTATTTGGTAATTAACCCTATCTTTGGATGTATACGGGACGGGCGTGGGTCATCGTATAACCATGATTTGCAATTTTACAAGGTATCTTAGCATTATCTTTTAGGGACTGAGATCATTTGAAAGGCAACATAGATAGCGTCATCGAGGGACTATGATCTTATATTTTGCTTGTTTTTGCTAAGATACCTCACATGCGTAATATGGCCATTTTGTAAAGGCAACCAAGTGGGTTTATCGTAGGGGTGTTTGTGTGCAAGTGTATTATTTTTCATGCTTTATTTTGTCTTGAATTAGGGTTTTCTAAGTATTGGTTTCAGTCTTTCCATACAAACCCTAATTACTAGCATGTTATATATAAAGCGATAAATTGCGGAATTTAAAGTTACTATGCTATTACAATACTTGTGGGATGGGGTGTACAAATTGTAAATGGGGATTGCAAGAAAATAAATCTAATTAATCTATTACAACCATATTGAATTGGTACAAGAATTGAATAAATAAATGTACAAAAATAGATAAATATGCAAGAATGTAAATGCAAAGAAAATAGATATTTGTTTGATTTTTCATGAGAAAAGGGGTTTTGATTTTTAACCTAATTAGCTTAGAATAAAATAATTAATTAAAAATAAACCCTAAATTTACTAAGAAAATATTTTAAATAAAACCCTAAATCTATTAATTGATTAAAAAAGAAATTAAGTTTATAAGAAAAGTATTTTTGGTATTTTTGTCTTGAAAATAAATTATAGTATTATAAAATATTTTTGGACTTTTTATATTTTAGAATAATATATCCAAATGGTGTAAAAGAAAATAACTAAACCTAATTTTTAATTAAATTTACAAAGATAATTAGTAAAATAAATAAAGTATTGATTAAATAAAATAATTTTTATGAGAAAAAATAAATAAACTATGTCAAAATCTAAATCTACTATTTTTATATTTTTATGATTTTTTTAACATTAGAAAAATATTTAAGAAAATAAATAAAATGAAAATAAGAAAAAGAAAATAAATAAAAAAACTGGGCCAGGGGTATGGAATGAAACAGGGGGGTTAACAAGAAAAAACAAAAAAAAAACAAGGCCCAAGGAGGCCCAACGCCCGCAAAAAAAAAAGAAAGTTAGAATGCAAAAATATGAAGAAAAAAAATACCAAAAGGGTACCACTGGGGCTCGAACCCAGGTCCTAAAGGTTATAGACACGCGCTTCTACCACTGGGGTGGCTATACATTCGTTAACATAAGTAAAACAATAAATATATGATACAAAACGTGCCCTGATTTACACTTCATCTTCAACCTCCAGCCAGACCAACTGTAACTTGTTCAAATCTCAACAAAAATGAAAACTGTAAACATGAAACTTGTAGCAAATTTCCTCACGATTTCAGAAATGTAAAGCATTAAAGCTATAGATCAAAGACAAACATGAATTTCATTGGCCCTAATCTGAATCCTAAAAATCTCATAAACTTCAATCTTAAAATTCTCTAAGCTCAAGCAAAATTAATGGAAACTGTGAACATGGTTAGCTTTAGGGCAATGATATCTACATGTTTCATTTACAAATAAATCATTGATGATGCCTGTATGAAAAGATCCAAAGTTAGAAAATTCACCTTGCAAGAGGGTATCGAGTTTGGAGTTTGAGAAGCTTTCAGTGAGTTCCAGTGATTGGGTTAGCTTCCTCAAGTCCCCATGAAGCTAATGGGATGCTTAGCTTGAGCTGAAAGTGGCTGAGGAGTTCTGGAGAAGTCCACCTGCAGACCCCTGTTTTTGAAAATGGAGGATGGTGCAAATGTTGTTACATTTGTGTAGTAATGGTTTGTATAGCCTCTATATGAGTTATAGAAGCTTTGTGATTGATTAAAAGTGAAAACGCACGAGTGGATTGTGTATTTGAAGTTCAAGGTCAGAAATGACAAGTAATGGAGGTTTTTGGTGCAAGTTTTGAATTCAAAGTGTTTGAGGGCCTAAGAATTTGCATCTTTGTGGCAAATAGTTTGTGTATGTATAAGCAAAAGTGTATGAGAGCTATGGGCAATCAGAAGTACAAGTTTTCAGCTAATTGTTAGGCAAGAAAAATGGGAAAACAAGTTTCAAGAGAAGGTACAAGCATGGGCTGAGTGATTGTAAGTGTCTAACAAGGTTCTTATGAGTTATATGACTTGTATGATCAGAAAAGAACAAGTGCAAGGCTCAAGAACAAGTTTTGTGCAAAAAGTCACTTTATCAAAATGGCAATGTGCATTTTCTTCCCAAAATGGATATAAAGCATGACCTTGCATTGAATGCTTGAAATGAGACCTCTAACAGCTGGGAAAGCAATTAATTATAGAGTTCCTAACAAGTTTGAGGCCTGCAAAGTAGAGTTTATGCAGCACAACTTTGAGTTTGAATTTTGTTCATCACAAAATGCCTTGTAATTCAAGTGATAAAACCCTAACTTCATCTCTTCGATTCTCCCTACTCAAAAATGATCTCAAGGAGTTCTTTAACATTTTGGTAAGCTTGAAATGTGCTCTACAACCCATATTTGAATTTATTTTGAATATTCCCATTGGAACTATATGAAAAAGTGTCATGAAGTTGGGTCAAAATCCTGACAAAATTAGGGCAAAATTTCACTAAGTGTTTTGTTTCATGACCACATGTTCTTAAAATTATAACTTGAGATCCAAGCAGTTTTGGAAGAAGTTGTGTGAAGAAAAGTTGTATATTTCATGGATATATACAACTTTAATTTTGGAAGTTTCTCTTGAATCATCTTGCATCATGGTGAAAATTTTGCTCAATGTTTTGAAAAAATAAGAAATTTCCAACACTTAGAAAAATGTCTATGTTTAGAAATTTTCACTTTTCAAAATGAAATTTTGAATTTTGGATTTCTTGATGAATAAGTTTCATATTTTGACATGTTTTGATGAATTGTGATCTTTGGCATTTGAATTTGACCAAAAAGTCAAGGTTTGACTTTTCAGTATACAGTTGACTTTTGATCAGTTGACTGAAAAATTCATCTATCAATCTATTGGACTTGCAATGTTTTGAGCCATGTCATTAGGTCAAAATTATGCAATTTAAATCTTGAAATCATGCCTTAAACCAATTGATCATTTTCTAGGTCAAAAGTCAGAAATTGCCCTTTCCCAATCAAAACCCTAATTTTGACCATTTTGCCCTTTTGATGATTTGACCAAATTTCTTGAGGAATTATGGTCCAAACTTGATCAAATTATACATATGAGTTTATAATGTTGATGTGGATCAAACATCATGAATTTTGACTGTAAATTGGCCATAGTTGACTTTTTCCTCAATACAACTGATTTTTAGGTCAACTGCTCAATTGACTGAGCAAAAGTGTGATCCAAGGCTTGAAACTTGACATGAGTAATCTTGGGGGTCCATAATGATCCATGAAAGTCATATGAAGCATTGGAAGTTCAAAAATCCTTGTGCAATCTCAAACCCTAATTTTGGTCACCAGTGCTTAAGGAGTTGTCTTGAGCTGATCAACCCTAGTGTAGTCTTGAGCCAAAGGAGATCTTGTGAGAAAAATTCTTGATAAGTGAGATGGAAAATTTTGGGGTACAACAACTGCCCCTGTTCAATCTTCTTAAGCCTGAAGAGTTAGATTGGCTAGTTTTTTCATCCGTGACTCGAAGGTGGAAGATTATTGGACAATAGAATGCCCAGAAATTTGCACTCGGTGATGTTGATGGTAGATGGTATAGGAAATGGGCTTAAATATGCCATCTGAAGAGATGATGGAAATTTGTTGGAGATGGGCTTGTAGATGCTATCCAGAAATGATTGTTGAATCATATCTGTAAGTTGAAACTGAATAAGTACCAGAATAGCGTCCATGTCTGGAGCGTATCTGACCTGTATCTGAAAACTGAATCTGAATGAGTATCAGAATGGAATCCGAATCTGGAGTGTATCTAAACTATATCTGAAAGCTGAATCTAAATGAGTATCATAATGGCATCCGTGTTTAGAGCGTATCTGAACTGTATCTGAAAGCTGAATCTTAATGAGTATCAGGATGGCATCCGTGTCTGGAGTGTATCTGAACTATATCTGAAAGTTGAATCTGAATGAGTATTAGGATGGCATCCGTGCCTAGAGCGTATCTGAACTGTATCTGAAAGCGAAATCTGAATGAGTATCAGGATGGCATTCGTGTTTGGAGCGTATATGAACTGTATCTGAAAGCTGAATCTGAATGAGTATCAGGATGGCATCCGTGTCTGGAGCGTATCTGAACTGTATCTAAAAGATAAATATGAATGAGTATCAGGATGGCATCCGTGTCTGGAGCGTATCTGAATTGTATCTGAAAGCTGAATCTGAATGAGTATCAGAATGGCATCTGTGTCTGGAGCGTATCTGAACTGTATCAAAAGTTGAATCTGAAGAACCCGTACTGGATTGCTTCAGTTGGTCGTGTAGATAATTGTCCTGGCTTGTCTTAGGTATTAATTTCTGACCTTTGTAATTTGTTGATGATAGTCATTTGATTAACCTTATCCTGAAAAGGGTAAAAACATTAGTTGTATACGATGTCATGATGTATGAAATGCATGGTACAATGAGATTGTGATATATGCATTTGTGTTATCAATGTTCATGATACATGGATGTGATGTATGCGTATGTGAGCTAATCTGTTGCACTGTTGTTGGATAGGGGGAAATAAAATCCATGACTGCTGCTGAGGATATAGAGTGTAAGGTCTTCATGTTTTGAAGTGTTGATGAATTTCCACTTAGAGAAATAAACTTTGTTGTAAGGGAAACTATGTGTGCTGCTTGTAAAAACCTATTGGGGAATCCTGAGAAATTGGACGACTTCTATTGGGGATTGATAACTGGAAGCCTTGTTCTGCTGGGGATTAAACTACATACTGCGGGGAATTTTATGGAATAGCTCAAAGATATTTCCCTATCTCTTAAAGTCGTCAGTGATTGTCTTTCTATTTTGTTCATTTGTAAATGGTAATTACATTCAAATGCATATGTTCAAATATAAATCATTGGACGTTTTTGTAAACAAAACACAAAAATAAAGGAAAAACAGATAGTTTTACACTTTCAATGGGATATCTTTGTATTGACTTTGAGTAAGTATATTTGTACAATGAGACAAACATTCTAGTAAGAGAATACCGTCATAAAAAAATGAAAATTTTGATACAAAGAAAGTATAGCTATGTGCAATAATCCCATGGGGTTCCCATTATGCTATAGCCTTCGTGTCTCTGAGCATCTTGTCTATTTGTTGCCTTGTCCGAAGCTAATTTAATTGATCAGAACCGTCGAGTTTGCAGGTTGTCTGTAAGGTGATCCAATGGGACATGGTCATATGCTTTAATTCCCTAACTTTTTCCTGGATCGCCCTTTCGGGTTTTCAGTCCACCGGGATACCCTTTTTTTGCCCAAGTCGCCCTTTCGGGTTTTCAACTTGCCGGGTGTACATATTTTTTTATCTTATCCCTAATTTTTTTCCCAAACCTTTTTGGTTCGTCGGGATGCCCTTATTTTGCCTAGGTGTATCAACCTAGCGGGTCTCTTATGCGTAGTATCTTTTGACTATGTATGCATTCACGGGGTGTGGCAGGTCATCACCATCCATGGTGGTCAAGATCATTGCTCCACCAGAGAATATGCTTTTGATTACAAATGATCCTTCGTATGTAGGAGTGCATTTTCCCCTAGGATCACCTTGCGGCAGTATGATACGTTTGATCACCAGATCTCCGACTCGATACACTTGGCGTCTGACCTTTTTGTTGAAAGCCTTGATCATCCGTTTTTGATACATTTGACCATGACAGAAAGCAACAAGCCTTTTCTCATCAATTAAGTTTAGTTGATCAAGTCGAGTCTGAATCCAATCATCTTCATTCAGCCCTGCATCCTTCATAATTCTCAGAGAGGGAATCTGGACCTCAATAGGCAAGACAACCTCCATGTTGTATACCAGAGAGTAGGGTGTTGCCCCGGTTGATGTGCGAGATGTGGTACGATACCCGTGGAGAGTGAACGGTAACATCTCATGCTAGTCTTTGTATGTGACTGTCATTTTCTATATGATCTTTTTGATATTCTTATTTGCGACTTCAACAACACCATTCATCTTTGGCCGTTAAGGGGAAGAATTATGGTGTTGGATCTTGAATTGCTCGTACAGGGAGGTGATCATAGTATTGTTTAGATTCTTACCATTGTCTGTGATGATCCTCTCTGGGATACCATACCGACATATGAGATTCTGTTTAATGAACCAGGCTACAACATTCTTGGTCACGGAAGAGAAATAGGCTGCCTCGACCCACTTTGTAAAAATAGTCAATGGCCACTAGGATGAAGCGGTGTCCATTTGAGGTTGTTGGCTTGATTTCCCCAATCATATCGATGCCCCATATAGAAAAGGGCCAAGGAGCCGTCAAGACATTCAGAGGAACTGGAGGTACGTGCACCTTATCAGCATAAATCTGACACTTGTGGCAGGTTCGAGAGTGTTGATAGCAATCTGCTTCCATGGTAGACCAGTAATACCTTGCCCGTAAGATCTTCTTTGCCATCGTATGCCCACTGGAATGGGTGCCAAAAGTTCCCTCATGTAACTCAGCCATGATTTTTTCTGCCTCAACCTTTTCTACGCAACGGAGTAAAACAGAGTCATGGTTGTGTTTGTAGAGAATGCCATTACTAAGGAAGAATTTGGCATAGAATCTCATTAAGAACTTCTTATCATTGACTGAAGCTCCTTCCGGATATTCTTGAGCCTCGAGATACCTCTTGACTTCGTGAAACCAAGGCTGGTCCACTACTTCTTCAGTATTAATCTTGTGACAGTGAGCTGGTAAATCCATTCATTCAATGGTGATCTGGGGAGCCTCGTTATCCCATTTAAGTTTAAACATGGATGACATTGTGGCTAGTGCGTCTGCTAGCTGATTTTCTTCTCGTGGGAAATGCTCGAAGGTAATATCCTCAAAATGTGGGAGCAATGTCAATACATGTTCTTTGTAGGGGATAAGGTTAGGGTGTTTGGTGTCTCATTCCCCTTTGATCTGGATGATGACCAAAGATGAATCTCCGAATACATTTAAGGATTTGATCCCCAAGTTTATGGCAGCTTTGAGACCAAAAATGCATGCTTCGTATTCCGCCATGTTGTTTGTACAATTGAAGCAGAGTCTTGCCATAAAGGGAGTATGACATCCTTCAGGAGATATGAGTACAACACCTATACCATTGCTGAGTGCGTTGGACGCCCCATCAAAAACCAGGGTCCATCGGGATCCTTGTTCAGGTCCGTCATATGGTCTGAATTCTTCACAGTTGTTTACCATCATGATGTCTTCATCTGGGAATTCTAACTTCAAGGACTGGTAGTCATCCAAATCTTGGTGAGTAAGGTGATCAGCTAGTACACTGCCCTTTATTACTTTCTGGGTAGTATACTATATGTCATATTCTGTCAGGATCATCTACCATCTCGCTATTCTCCCAGAGAGAGCAGGTTTCTCGAAGATGTATTTTATTGGATCCATTTTAGATATCAATAAGGTAGTATGGGTCAGCATATACTGTCTTAGCCGGCGAACAGCCCATGCCAGAGTGCAACAAGTTTTCTCGAGCAGTGAATATCTTGTTTCACAGTCAGTAAACTTTTTGCTCAGGTAATAAATAGCATGCTCTTTTTAGCCAGACTCGTCATGCTGCCCCAGTACACACCCCATAGAATTTTCCAAAACAGTTAGATACATGATCAATGGTCTTCCCTTGACTGGTGGCATCAATACAGGAGGCTCTTGTAGGTACTCTTAGATCTTGTCAAAAGAAGTTTGGCACTTATCATTCCACTTGACTACTTGATCTTTCTTCAGTAATTTGAAGATTGGTTCACAAGTAGCTGTTAGGTGAGAAATGAATCGGGAAATGTAGTTTAACCGTCCCAAGAATCCTCTGACCTCCTTCTCGGTATGAGGAGCAGGCATCTCTTGTATTGCTTTCACTTTTGTAGGATCCACTTCAATACCTTTATTGCTGACAACAAAGCCTGGGAGTTTACCGGACCTCACCCCAAATGTGCATTTATTTGGGTTCAACCTCAGCTTGTACTTCTTTAGCCTCTCAAACAGTTTTTGTAAATGATCAAGATGCTCTTCTTCTGTTTGAGATCTAGCTATCATGTTGTCCACATAGACCTCTATTTCGTGATGTATCATATCGTGAAATAGAGCTACCATGGCACGCTGATAGGTTTCCCCAGCATTCTTTAGTCCGAATGGCATAACCTTGTAGCAAAATGTGCCCCACTGTGTGACAAAGGTTGTTTTCTCCATGTCCTTAGGCGCCATTTTGATTTGGTTGTAGCCTGAGAAACCGTCCATGAAAGAAAACACTTTATATTGTGCCATATTGTTAACTAGAACATGAATGTGGGGTAATGGGAAATCATCCTTAGGGCTTGCCCTATTCAAATCTCTGTAGTCCACGTACATTCGCACTTTGCGGTCTTTTTTAGGCACGGGAACCACATTGGAAACCCATTGTGGATAGGAAGTGACGGCCAAGAATCCAACATTAAATTGTTTCATGACTTCTGCCTTAATCTTCTCTGACATGTCTAGTCGCATGCGACAGACCTTTTGTTTCACCGGTGGACAATATTCTTTTGTTGGTAGACGATGTACCACAATATCTGCATCAAGTCCTGGCATATCTTCATACGACCAAGCAAAAACCTCAACATACTCGTGCAGCAACTGAATCAGATGCTCTTTGACACGGGGTTCCATATTGGAACCCACCTTGACCTCTCTCTTGTCTTCTTTGGTACCTAGGTTGATTGTGTCCACTGGTTCCTCGTGGGGTTGAATAGTCCTCTCTTCTTATTGTAGTAACCTGGCGAGTTCTCCTGGTACTTCGCAATCTTCCTCACCTTCGTCTTCGGCTTAGTAGATTAGATTTTTAGAATCACAGAAAGCCATAGAAGAATCGTTACCCATGGGATCCTGAATGGATGTAGACCTGCATTGTGAGTGTGTGTAAGAGTATAGCTATCTTTGAAAAGGATAAAAATGTAAAAAGAAAAACAATGAGCACAAAGTTTGTATACAAAAACGTCCATGATTCATTGATGTCATATGGAAATGAGATAATAACCCTTACAAATGGACCATTGTGCCTCGGGTAAGACACAAGGTTTTAAGAGTCTGAATTGTTTTAATATTACAGATCTAACAAAATTTAAAGACAAATTATTGTGGGATAAAAGTGATCGGGATGAAATCTCTAGCTTCCAAATTGTTGAGCCCTCCACTGACAGTTGAGAAAATCCAATCCTCCAGGTCATAGATGTCTTCATCATCCTCTACTGCATTGACTTCGCGGTTGCTGATCTTCAAGGGTGGTCCTCCGGCACGAGCGTGGCGTACATCTTTTTGGGCACCTGAAGTGAAACCCAGACCAAATTTGTCAGATTTGTATGGGATATCTGGGAGCTGTCCCCAAATAGTGCACCCACCTTCTTCTATCACTGCCTGACATCCTTTAAAGACGACATCTTGAGCGGAGGCCTTGTAATCTTGGGGACTTGAGACACAGCCCTGGTTGTTGCCACATCTTGCAGGACTTCTTCAAAGTACTGGAATGGAGTTTTAATAAATTCACCATCTAGTTACACATATATGAAGGAATTTAAATGGCTGACCATATACTCTTCTTCTCCATGAACAGTGATGATTTTCCCTTGAATTGGATATTTCCGCATTTGATGCAACGTAGAAGTAACGACACCAGCATTGTGAATCCATGGTCGGCCTAATAAGTAGT
The DNA here is from genome assembly GCA_948472305.1 of Vicia faba. Lineage (NCBI taxonomy): Eukaryota > Viridiplantae > Streptophyta > Magnoliopsida > Fabales > Fabaceae > Vicia > Vicia faba. The sequence continues at coordinate 1,004,653,988 of OX451740.1, read as the reverse complement.
AATATGAAGGGCAAATATCCATTACATAAAAGTTGAATCAAACGTTTGGGTTCCAACTTTTACGGGGATATCTACATCCTCATGCACCATCTTTTTTGAGCTGTCAAAGGCCCTCACTACTATGTTGCTCGGTTTCAATGTCAATCCTTCACAGTCAAGCCTATCAAGAGCCTTTTTAGGCAACACATTCAGAGACGAATCAGTGTCAACCAAGACATGAGCCAAGGTCGTGCCCCTGCATTCGACTGAGGCATGTAATGCCTCATTATGCTTCCTCCCTCTTGGCATTAAATCAGCATCTAAAAAACCTAAGCCATTATCTGCAGTCAAGTTGGCTATGCAGTCTTGGGACTGATCGGCAGATGTTTCTTGGGGTACATAGGAAGTTTTAAGGAATTTTACCAAGGCTTTAGCATGAGCCTCGGAACATAATAGTAAATCCAGCATGGAAATTTTTGATGGAGTTTGCCCCAGTTGCTCAACTACATTGTAGTCGCTTCTTTTTATGATCTTTAGAATTTCCTCCATCTCTTTTCGGGAAGTCTCAGGGATAGCTACTGATTGTGCCTTCGTCCGGACAGACTCAACCAGAATACCTTTACCTCGAGTCTCGGTTGACTCGGCAGCAGGAATATCAGTAGGGGTGACAACAGGGATTGTAACAGTTTTGTCAACACGAGTATTAGCAGAGATAATTTCCGGACTAGGAATAGCCTTTGGAAGAGCAACAACAACAGGAATGATTAAGGGTCCAGAAATAACTTTTGGAGGAGCAATTTCTAGAGAGAACACCCTTCCATTTCGGGTGATCTTGCTAGTCCCTGCGATATTACTGATATCAGAGTCATCTTTCTCAGAACTTGAATCTTCAGCAGCTGGCCAATCTTGCTTGATACCATGGTAATATACATCACCTCCATAATTCCAAGGGACATTTTTATCTGACGAATACGGGATTGGTCCATGCATTGTAATTATCAACGGAGCCACTTTAGGAACTGATGTAATTCTAACGGGTCTTTTGGTGGAGACCCTGGAAGAATTATCGGAAATGGTCACGATGGAAACATCATTATAAGAAACAGTTGGAATAGAAGTCTTTTCGAACAAAATCTCTTTGTTATCTATTAGGCATTGAATGCCTGCTTTTAACAACGGACAACTGGTTGGTGAGGATAAACAGAAATGACAGCTTTCATCACAGCCTGGGAATACACCGGCATTCAACAAGTTCTTTTTGATAGTCAGGAGTGGGGTCACAAGTTCATCACCTGAAGTAACAAACATATCTTCCTCAACGGTGTTGACATTACGGTCGTGCTTGGGCATAGGGGCAGTAATGACATTGGGCTTTTCTGGCGCATCGAATTCAATCTCTTTGGCTTCAAGGAGGTCTTGTACTTTGTTTTTTAGATCCCAACAATTGTTATTGTCATGGTCGAGACTCTCAGAATGGTATACACAACGGGCATTGGGATGATAGTGAGGAGAGGTTGTGTTAGGATTCTTTGGATCTTCTTTCAAAGTCACTAGATTAGATCTTAACAAATGCGGAAATACTTGAGATAGTGTCATATTAATTCGGGTGAACTGTCTGACAGGTCTTTCGGTTCTTGGTTGGTTGTTTCTTTGCTGAGCAGGCTCTAGTTTAGGAATCATGACAGCCCCCACCATTGGACGGCGTTCATCCCTATCTTGATTTCTATGAGGATATACAACAACCACTTCCTTCTTTCCAATGAATGGTTTCTTTACAGCAGCAGATGATGCATCTTTTTGAATCTTCCCGTTCTTTATCCCGGCTTCCACCCTTTCTCCTGTCAGTATCAATTCAGTAAATCCTGTTGATGAACTCCCAATTAAGTGATTGAATAAAGGTTTGGACAAGGTGCCCAAAAACATATCAACTAACTCTCTTTCAGATAGGGGAGGCTGGACTCTTCCTGTTAAGTCCCTCCACTTTTGCGCGTAGTCTTTGAAGCCTTCACTTGAAACCATGGCCATACTCTGGAGTTGAGTACGAGTGGGCACAAGATTAGCGTTGTATTGGTATTGTTTGTAAAAGGCAGCAGCAAGATCTTCCCAGCTATGAATATTGGCTCTTTCTAACTGATAAAACCAATCAAGTTGAGTTCCAGACAGACTGTCTTGGAAGAAGTGTACCCATAAATCCTTGTCAGTGGTATGAGGCTGGATTTTCCTCACATAGGACCGGAGATGCATTTTGGGACATGAAACCCTATCATATTTAGCGAACACCGATGCTTTGAATTTTGGAGGGATGACAATCCCATATACTAATCCCAACTCCTCAAAGTCCAATCCAGGCACTTTTTGGATTTCCATTGCATTTAACCGTTCTTCTATATGCTTATACTTATCGTCAGCTGGAGGATATTGTTCTTCAGAATAGTCTTCTTCTTCCTCTTCCTCTTCTGAATCTGGCTGAACAATTGCTTCCTAGCCTTTCCCATCTTGATTGTCTTTCTCACCAGATGACGTTGCAAAGTCCAGAGTCCTTCTTGCATGTCCTTGGATTCTTCTTCCCATGTTTAGAACTCCAAGTATTTTCTTTTTCTCTTTAACCAGCAAGGTCTTAAACTCTTCTTGTCCTTTGGCTAGAGTTACGAACATCTATTGAAATTGAGCATTTTGTGCTTGGAGGTCCTTCACTGTTTGCTCGAGATCCATCTTACTGAAATAAACAGTAGAAAGATGAGGATACTTGTTGCAAGAAACCTGCTTATGTTATGATGAATGGTAAATGCATATGCAATGATTTCAAGGATTTTAAAGATTCAAATTTGTTTTAGACAAAAAGGAAACACGCGTTATATTAATAAATTAAAGTTTGAGTACATCAATGCCTCTTTGGGAAAAATAATACAAAAACTCTAAGATAAAAAGGTAGTACGCATCCTCTTTGGTGCGATGTAGGCATTCAGAGTCTTCTCCTCATGAAGTTGCTTAGTGAGTTCCAAAACATTCTTCTCACTAGCGTAGAATTGGGCTTCGAAAGTATCTCGCTCCCCCTTGAGTTGTATCCAATCTCTTTGTAAGTCTTCAAGAGAGGTGGTCATGTCAGGATGTAGGATAGTGTATGGAACATCTCCTTTCTTAACAAGCTCAATGATTACCGGGAGAATGGAGAGATAAGGCATCATAAGACTCTGAGCACGAGTTCGTACCTATTGTACCCCAAAATTTTCCCTCCCATATTCTTCAAAGTTTGCCAAGAATCATCTTCAAATGGTTCAAGACCACTCAAGGGTTGCACAGTCCAAATGCCTCCTAAGCCAGTCAAAATTAGGGTTTTGGTTCTCTCAAGGAATTTGGGGTTTTCAATGGCTCAATCAAGTCCCATAGGCCTCTATACATCCTCAAGCATATACATGTCAAGTCTCAAGTTTCACAATGCCAATTTGCACAGTTAAAAGTCCCATTTGCTTCACAATCAACTGAAGGGGCAAAATGGTCATTTTGCAGTCAAAAGTCATAATTTTTGGTCAAAATATTATTTTGAAGCCACAATCATCATTTGATCAAGCCTTGATCATGATTCCACAAGCATGGCTCAAAAATCATCAAGATGCCAAAAGTTACTATTTTTGGATAGCTGAAAAGTCAACTGTGCCTTGACCAATGCATAACTTTTTCATGGTTCATCAGAAAAATCCCATCCAATGCTCATTTTGAAGGGGATGACATTTCCTACAACTCATATTCACATTCCAAGTCCAAGAAATGCTCTCACAAAAAGTTATCAATTTCTACATTATAGGTCAATTTCAAAAGTCAACAAAAATGCACTTTAAGTCAAAGACCATAACTTGAGATTGGTAACTCCAAATGACATGGGACCAAAGGCATTGGTTAGAGGACTTCAATACCTTTCCAAAATGTCCAGGAACATGTTCATATGATCAAAATTGAGCAAGATATGCATTGGAGAAGTTGGGAAATTTTCATGAATTTGCAAAAGTCAACTATCCTTAAAACTTCAATTTTTGACAAAAGGGCCCACTTTCTTCCACTTGATTCAGCCTTATCATGCCACGCACGTGTCCCATGATTAATTTCAAGATCAAACATTTATTTTTCTATTTTATTTAATTTTTATTGATTTAATTCATTTTAAATCTATAATAATTCAAATAAAATATAAAAATCAATGGAATAGTATCTTATGATTTGAAACAGCTTTCCTACATCATGTGCCAGCTAACAAATTCGTGCTAGGGCTATTTTGTGCATGAAATCTTAGATTTGCTTCAAATATGGAAAGTTTGTCAATGGTGGAAAGTGTAAACCTAATTCTCCCATACACATGGATTAAGGCCCAAACTTTGACCTAGCTTCATTCCATTATATGCACTGAAGCTAAACCTAATGCACTACACGTGAAAACTCTGCAAGAAAGCCATATGCAATATTGAAAAAAGTCAAGAAAACTCAAAACTGTTTTCTCACTCCCAGGCCCTTTCAAAGCAATTTAAGGATTCTAATGCGTTGCTAGCATTCCCAGAAACGTATTGGAATCAAAATCAAGTGCTAACACTCAAGAAATCGCCTCCAATAGATTCACGGTTTGCTTACTATTTTGATAATTGAAACTCATATTCCATGCGCATTTAACATGATTTGTTGGTTGCTTTGTGTTGCTTGAATCCACAGGAAGCTTTTGGTATATTTTAATTGCATTAAAACACCCTGAAACAGAAATCACCATTGATGAAATTTAGGGTTTCGAAGCTTTCAAATTAGGGCTTTACAGCCCAGGAAAAATTAGCCTTCATGAGACCCATGGTTGAGATCGTTGCGTCCAGACGAACCTAAAGCTACCCTCGCGAACAATTTATATTTAGCATAGGCCTAACCGTTATTTTTCCTCGTGCTATTTTGTGGGGGTTAAAAACCCCCGCTATTTGATTTGTTTTGCAGGTATTCAGTGAAGACGATGATGAGGTGTCAACGCATGGGTGGCCTATTCAAAGAAGCGCGCGCTTTTGATTGTTTAAAGCATAAGTATTAATTATCCCATTTAATATTTATTCATTATTATGTTATCAACTACAAGCAACTGGCCTAGTGGAGCATGCGCTGTCCAAAGACCATTGGGACCTGGCTTCGATTCCCAGGTCCACCCAAATGTTTCTATTATTTTTCTCTACAGGTTCCCATGCAGCCTTGCCAATGTATTCCACCATGTACCTTCAATGATCAGCGTGCCAAGTGTCTTCAAACAGCAATCCAAAGGCCATGAGAGAGGGAATACCATGCTCCAAGTCAAAGCCAGCATGGACAATTCCAGAAAGTCAAAAGGACTTGAGTGCTATTGGGCCAGAAATTCCAGGCCTCACCTCCTAATGGGTCAACATACCCCATGAGTTCTTTTCTTTCTTTCTTTATATTTTCCTTTTTTATTATTCTTTATTCTAATTAATAACTATTATTATTATTATTTAATTACCTCACAAATTATATTTTCACAATAAAATCCAGAAAATTAAAATGCAAATATTTTTATTATTTATTAAATTCACTATTTTTTTGTAAATAAATGTAAATTAATTAATTTAGTCTTTTTATTAATTAGGTTTAATTTTAATCCTTTTTCACAATAAATGAAATTAACATAGAATTAGGGTTTTGATACTTTTAATTTCTTTTATTATTTTATTTTCATTAAAACATAAAAAACACAAAAATACTTTTTCCTTTAATTAATTAATTGATTAGTTATTAGGTTAATATTTTAATTAAATGCCAAAAAAGGACAAATTTCATTCTTTTCTCAAAAAGGGTCAAAACCCTAAGGACATCTCGATTCAATTCTTTCGTGCGCATATTTATTTTTGATTATTATTTTGATCATATTTATGTAACTGTTTCCGAGAATGTAATAGATAATTAGGACCTCTTTTATCGCTTTTCCTTTAATTTCTCGCAATTTATTTTCAAGGGTTATGTTTTTGGCGATGTAAATACCCGACGCCTTGTAATAGCGTAGATTCAATTTTCCGCAATTTATTTCCCGCAAACTATTAACTGTTAAATATGCATGCAAGACTTGACTGAAAAATAAAATCAATCTGTAGCTCACAAATAACATGTACAAGATAATCTTAACTGAATTTGACACACATGCACATGCCACTCCTAGGGTACGCCTCACTTGGTTGCCTCAAGGTGGTCATCAAGTATAGGGTGTTTTAGAGGTCGCCCTCCTGTCTAAAGATCCAGTTGCCTCGAAACGGTTGCCTCGGATATAAAAAGGATCTAGGACATTAGGGTTACCGCTAAGGCGTCCTACCATTGCTTTGGTGACCACACATGTCCCTATAATCTAATTGACCCGAATAACTCCAATGACGGTGCTGCCTACTTCTCAATAGTGGGATAATACTGTCTAAAAGGACTCTTACACAGCCTAATTCCTTAGAGTAGGTAGATTTCTCCTGGGTACTTGCTCTTTCAAAAAAACAAAAAACAACTTTTCGCACCTACACTTTCAAAAAGTTTTCAAACAAATACTTCATACACTCTTGAGGACTGATATAAGAGTTACCTAGAAGTTTTTCAAACTGAACTTTTTCAAAACCCACAAACACTTGAAAAGCAAACAATTTTTGAAAACATAGTGAGCAAGAACCTAAGAGCCCATGGATAACCATGGATAGAAAGGGTGGTAACACCTTCCCTTTCTATAAATCTACCTCCCGAACCGAGAAACATATCGAAAAGGAATTTTGCTGTGCTTTTGTCCTTTCCTTGTTGGAGAATATAAAAGACGGTGGTGACTCTTGCTTACCGCGACATTTCGCGAACCAGCATTTCAAAACAGTGAGTTCTATTTCCACCGATCACAGAACTGGTGACTCTGCTGGGGAATAATTAATAAGTGAGGTGTACCTTAGGATTAGACCACTCTTGTTTTCAATTGCTTGCTTTGTTTGCTTTAATATTGTGGGTTTGTCTTGGAGTTTCATAGATCCTAACCCGGATCTGGGGGGATAACTTCTAGAAGTAGCAACAAACTGTGAGGGAACTGTGTGGGGTATACCGACACGGTTGAAGTAGTTGCTACGTTGATGTGGCACTTTGGTGAGTACCGGTAACCCTTGAGTCAAGTCAAGGAGAGTACGGGGCCGCCACGTGGTGTCGTGAAGCATCAACTGACCTTAGGAACCTTACTTGACCATCTTTAGGGGTAGTGAGATGACCGACTTTGGTGTAGTCCGAAGTTGGTAGATACTCGATACTACACTCATTGAGGGTTGTTTTCTTGGAATATTTTGGTCGCCAGTCAAGTGGCTAAATCAAAACAATGAACATAGAAAACAACCCAATGATATTGAGCTCCTTAGAACCCGGTTACTTTTGATAGGACAGGTTTTGAGCCAACCAACTTCAAGAGGGTAGTACCTAAACTTCATGCTGGCCTGGAATCTAAGGGCTCTTTTGTGTGACTTGTGTGCCTTCAAACTTGACTACTTGCACATTCTTGTTATCTGACACATGAGTTCCTTGCAGGTTTTGTTTACAGTCCTTAATCTGGGCTTATAACAGAGTTTACTTACATCACTCCATGCATAGCATAACATCATACCATTGCATACATCCTGCATAAGGACTAACCCATTTCAAGGATCTCAAGGGTTTGTGGTGCAGGTCATAATGAACCAAATGTCTAGCAAGGGGCAAAGGGGATTTATTTTCCTCTAGCCAAGGTTGTTTGGAGATCAAAACATGACAGCTTAAGTCAGGGGCTATGACCCACTCGATATGGTGAGCCTTGACTCTTGAAAAAGGACTCTCAACAACATGAAGTTCCTTCAATCAAGCTACCAGATTCTAACAATTTTCTTGTTTACCCCGCGAGATCCTTGAAAACATTACATGCATACATACACATCATTGCATAACAAGTACCCTTGTTACAAGTCACTTACCTTCTTCGCTGTTTATTTCAGCAATGGCTTTCCAACCAGACAACCAGGATCTCCGTACTCAAGAGACTCAGTTCAGGGAAATCCTCCTGAACCTATCCAAGGGGCAGGAAGAGTTGAGAACACTCCTCATGGGGACTTTGGTCAGGAACAGTCCTGAGGACGATAAGGATGAACGGCTGAAACATCTACAGGCTGAGGTAGTTACAATGAGAACCCAGATGCTGGGACAGATGGCCCTTATCCAAGGCTTAGCTTGGGAGCAAGAAGAGTTGAGAACTGTGATCAACCAGCTTCAGCAAGACAGTATGAAGCAAGTAGTCAAGGCTGGGTACCAAACCCGTAATCAGCCTCCAAGAAGTCAAAGGTTTGGTTCGATGAATAGACCTCTCCAAGCTGCTACTACTTCGCAGGTCCAACAACGACCTCGCCAAGAACAATGGGTTGATCAGAGCAAGCCAGACAAGCCTAGGAGGCAATTCACCAAGCTCAACGTGTCGCCGTCTCAAGCTTTACAACACCTGTTGAGATTGAATCTGGTAATGCTAAGGGACCCTCCTAAGAATGCCAACACTTCCTCTTCCAGGTATAACCCAAGTGTGAGATGTGCCTACCATTCTGACAGTCCTGGACACGACACCGACGACTGTTGGTCTCTGAAGAACAAGATCCAAGACCTGATTGATGAAGGAGCATTGGAATTCACACAAGATGGCCAGGCGGAGTTCTTCTACTATCCCTCCAAGGCTCACCATTTGAAGTGAAAAGTTCTGACAAGAGAGGGCTTTTTGTTCATTGGAATTTTCAAGTTGTATTTTTCTTTGCTTATACAAACAATTATTGTCATAGCAAACTTTATTACTTTCATTAATGCATCGCATATGTCTGTTTTGAATCAATCCATTCGTATTCACTATTTTCAAATTGCTTTCATTTTTTTGTGATGATTCAACTCTCGATTAAAAGGTTCTAAGCCTTTTGAGGGAGGATGACGAAAACGATACCACGACATTTACAGTATGCTTTTGAACGAACCCCGCTGATGAGGTACATGCATTGTTTCAAATCCTAAACAGTGGAGTTATAAGGAAGATAATCCCTAGTCAACCCCTTGGAAAAAGTGCACCCAGAGGTTTTTTTCGGATGAATGTGGCTGGATCTTTCTAACATACGACCTCAAGTGCATCTTAGGGAAAGATAGACCGTCGTACTTGGAGAATGTTGACACTTTGAACTTAGGAGGGATAACAATCCCAGCTACAAGCCCCAGCTCCTCAAAATCAAATCCGGGCACCCTCTGCAACTCCATAGCTGCCAATCTGTCTTCAAGGTTCTTATACTTGTCATCCGCTGGTGGATACTGTTGTTCTGAATAGTCTTCGTCTGCTTCCTCTTCCTCCTCTTCTACCTCAGATTCGGAAGGCACGGTAACTCCTTTCCCCTTGCCAATCCCTTCGTCGGACGTTGATGGAAACTCAAGAGTCCTTCTAGCGTCACCCTCAAATCTTCTTCCAAAAGTAGCTACCCCCGATCTCCTTTTCTTTTTCTTCTCTTTATTCTTCTCTAGAAGAGCTTTGAGATCCTCTTGACCCTTTTCCAAGGTCATGAGGAGTTGCTGAAATTGTGAATTTTGTGCCTGTAGGTCCTTCATTGTTTGCTCCAAATCCATCTTACTGAAATAAACAGCAGAAAGATAAGGAAACCTGGCTTGAAGACCTGTTTATGCATATGATGAATGATATGTTGTTCATGTAATGCATTCAAGGGTTCAAAAATTCAAATTTGCTGCAAACAAAAAGAACGCACGTCATATTAAGAAGAAATTTGTTAGTACATAAATGCCCCATAGGCGAAATATTACAAAAATCTTAATGTAAAAAGACGTTGCGCATCCTTTTTGGTGCGATGTAGGTGTTAAGAGTTTCCTCCTCGTGAAGTTGGCGGGTGAGATCTAAAACCTTCTCCTCACTGGCATAGAAGCTGGCTTCAAAAGTATCCCGTTCTTGAGTTGGATCCAACTCTTTTGCATTTCCTCCCATGATGTTGGCATGTCAGGATATAGGATGGTGTATGGAACCTCTCCTTCCTTAATAGGCTCTTTGATCAAGGGGAGAATATGAGGATATGGCATCATGAGATTCTGGGAGCGGGTTCGTACCCACTTGAGGTAAGGCTCAAGGGGGATGGAATTCTTGTGCCCCAGTGTCTTACTATCCACCTTGTTAGGCATCCTCCAAGCTCTGATGAACCTTTGGCGAAGTCCTTGCGCATCATTGTCGAAGTCAAAAACTAGGTCAGGAATCAGCATGTCATGAGGGCCATCCCTCCGAGCATATCCAAATTGTATCAAGGCTAGACATGGGTTGTAGGTAATGCCTCCCCTAATGCCAAGTAATGGGACATTAGGGAACTCACCACAACGATCAATAATGATGACATTTTCTCTGGACCGAGAACACCAATGTACATCAGAATGTGTGAGGGTCATCAACCGTTGTGACCACCTTAAACCCTGCTCATTCTTCAGAACTGATTGTGGAAGGTGAGAAATAAACCACCTTGCTAGGAGAGGAGTACAACATATGAGAACGCCTCTTTTCCTCATTGTTCGTGTGTAAAGTGAGTGTAGGATGTCCCCAAGTAATGTAGGTATGGGATTCTTGGACATGAAAATCTTAACAGCATTCACATCTATAAGTTGGTCAGGGTTTGGGAACAAGACCAACCCATAAATAAGGAGTGCCACAATTTCTTCAAAGGCTTGTAGATCAAGAGAATTCCAGCAGTCTTGTGCCTTCTCAAACAGAAACCTTGCCAAGAAACCCTTGACACCACTTCTGGTTTCCCAATGCCCCTTGATATCAGATGGTTGCAAGTGTAATCCTTGAGCAACATCTTCAGGCTTTGGCTCTTTTTCCGTACCGTTGTAGGGTAGTTGATTAAGAATAGGAATTCTCAGGATTTGAGAAAATTCCTCCAAAGTAGGCACCAATTGGTAGTCAGAGAATGTGAAACAGTGGTGTAGGGGGTCAAAGAACTGGAAGAGAACTTTAACCATGTCTTCTTCAATGTTGGTGTTGACTAAGCTGAGAAGTCTACCATGTCTTTCACTGAAGAGAGAATTTTCTGGAATTCTGGATGTAAGCTCCTTGAGTTGAGGAGGGATTCTCACAAGGTTGACTTGAATTATTTTCCTGCGAAGAGTTTCCATGACCTACAAAACAAGAACAAAGATGAAGATCCAAACCCTTGAAATGGTTAGTGGATGCATATGATGCTTTATGATGTTCATGATGTATGCACAAACACATGTACAAGCAAGTCACACAAAAACCCTAGTTTCAGGCTTGCATGAGGTTTCACAGATAAGTACCCTCTTGAGTTTAGTTGGCTCAAAACCTGTCCTATAAATAGTAACCGGGTTCTAAGGAGCTCAATATCATTGGATTGTTTTCTATGTTCATTGTTTTGGTTTAGACACTTAACTAGCGACCAAAATATTCCAAGAAAACAACCCTCAATGAGTGTAGTATCGAGTATCTACCAACTTCGGACTGCACCAAAGCCGGTCATCTCACTACCCCTAATAAAAGGCCAAGATGGTCAAGTAAGGTTCTAGTTCATTAGTGCTTAATGACATCACTCAGAGGCCCCGTATTCTCTTTGATTGACTCAAAGGCTACCGGTACTCACAAATATGTCGCACTAATATAGCTATTGCTTCAACCGTATTGCTTCCATAACGTATTGCTATCTATTGCTTCCATAACGTATTGCTATCTATGAATGTTTCCCAAATCTGGGTGGAGGATTTCAAGCCCAAACAAGAGAACCAAAATGTAAAGCAATCAAAACAAACAATTAATCATGCAAAGGGTTATCTAAGCCCTAAGGTTACTCCACTTTTAAATAACAGTCCCCAGCAGAGTCGCCAGTTCTGTGATACGGTGGGAGAACTGACTTGGGTTTTGCGTTTGTGTTCACAAATGTTTCAGTTTAGCAAGAGTCGCTACCGACTTTTTATTTTATCCTAAGGAAAGGTCAAAAAGCACAAGAAAGACCTTTGAGATGGTTTCTTGGGTTCGGGGAGTAGATTATAGAAAGGGAAGGTATTAGCACCCTTTTTATCCATGGTTATCCATGGGCTCTTAGTTACTTGCTTAGATCACTTGCTTTGCATTTTCAATTGTTTGAAATGGTGCTTTGTGTGTGGTTTTGAAAGCTGTTTTGAAAAGAGGCCATCATTGTGGAAACCTTTGCAATGATTCTTGTTTGAATGTATACAAAGGTGTATGTCTTTTTGAAAGGTTTTCAATGTTTTGAAAGTTGTTTTGAAATTGTGTTGTGGAGTGTGTTTTGAAAAATAGCAAGGATGTTTTGCAAGGTTTTTGATTAAGTAACTAAGAGTTGTCTACTCTATTTTACTCAAAGATATTTCTTATGTTTTTATCCCTTTTAACAGTGTTGCTTCACCATTGTATTTGGTGAACAACCTTGTGTTAGGATGTAAACGGGACAGGCGCGGGTCATCGTATGACCATGATAGCAATGTTGTGAAATGACTTAGCACTTTTCTGTAGGGACTAAGATCATTTTGAAAGGCAACTTTGATAGCGTCATCGAGGGACTATGATCTTTTTTCAATTCGTTTGTGCTAAGACATCCCACATGCATAACATGGCCATTTTTATAAGGCAACAAGTGGATGGAACCCTAGGGGTGTAAGTGTGCATTGTGTTTGTTTTTCATGCATTGTTATCTTTGATTTTTGGGTTGTCTAACTGTTGATTTTATCTTTCCATACACACCTAGTTACTAGCATTTGTACAAAAGTAATAAAAAGTGCAAAAAATAAATCCTACACTATTACAACCATATTGAAGTGCATGAGAATATAAAGGCAAAAATAAGGTAAAAGCAAGAAAAATAAGTGTCTTTCGACCCAGGCAGGAGCACCCTTTGATTTGCATTCTGTTGGCCTCCTTCGATTGGGGGCTGGCATCAGTAAGGTCCTGTTCTTCGATTGGGAATTCGCGCCAGTGAGGTCATGGCCTTCGATTGGGTTTTGGCACCAGTCAGGTCATGTACTTCGATTGGAGGCTGGCACCAGCATGGAAGTGCCTTTCGTCTGAGCCTGGACTTAGTGCAAGTGTGCCTTTGGCTGGGCCTTTCTGCCTTGTTGCCTTCTTCGATTGGGCCTGGAATCTGTGCAAGATGCAATCTGCCTTTCTGTCTCCTTCGATTGGGTCTGGAGTCAGTGAGGAAGCCTGGGGCTTCGTTTCATACTCCTGTCTTTTGTTTATTTCGTTTGAGATATTAAACAGCAACATGGCCCAAGGCTATGCTATCATTACCTCAAGGCCAGGTTAGTTCTTAGGGCATTTGTAACAAACCAAAGAACAAAACCAAAAGGAGAGACAATAAAAACAAACTAAAAGAGTGGAAACGAAAAGGTAACAAACACTATGTACATGTTTGAAACGAAAAGGAAGCTTATTTACATGTTACACTAGAAATGAAGGGCTCAAGGTTAAGAATGACTTACCTTGCTTGAGGCTGGAACGTGTGCTGGCTCTTTAAGTGATTTCCTTGAATGCTTCTGGATTCGAAGGGAGGAACCAGGAGTTATGTCTTTGATACTGGATAAGTGTGAGGTTCTTCCTACTGGATTCCAAGGGTAACAAGGTATAGGGATGTTTCAGATTCTAAGGAGATAAGTGTTTGCTCTTTGATTTGATACAGGTAGGTCTGAGTTTTTGTTAGTTTTGATACAGGCTTGCTTGCAGTTGCAGTTGGACTGGCTTTAGGCAGGTTTGTTTGCAGTTGCAGTTGAGCTGGCTTGAGTTTTCTGGCTTTGGTAAGGAAGGCAGGTTTTGAAGTTATGCAGGCCTCAAGGCTTGTATTTGTAACACAGGTTTGATGTTCTGGTGTTAGGCAGGAGGATGCAGTTCTGGATTTGTTGTTTGGATTCTGGGTATGTGTTTGAGTGTTTAAGTTTTTAAGTGTTTAAGTGTTTAAGTGTTTAAGTGTTTAAGTGTTTAAGTGTTTGAGAATTTTGTGGTGTGTGAGAATTTTGAAGATACGTTCCTCTGGAAAAAAGTCCTCTTCAACTTTGTAAATGTTCCTCTATTTATAGAGAAAGAATGGACCTGTTGTCCAAAGCCAGCCTTGCAAATAAATGATAAAATAGTACATGTGGGGGCCTCTTGGAAGTTGGGGTTCAGAAGCTGTGACTCATGCTTCTGTCATTGCTTGTGGAGCAAAAATAATAAAATAAGGCCCAGCTGGAAAGTGAATGTCCACTTGTGCCACAAAAGCAAGATGAATGGTTCAGATGGGGTTGCTTCATGCTGAAGGAAAATAGGTGCAAGGCTCAAGATAGACTTTCCTAAAAGGTAGTACTGTGTTATTAAGTGCAAGTGGTCTTAGACAATAAATGGGTACAAGCCTAAAATGGGAAGACACGTGGCCTAGCCTATGGTTCTGAATGTTCAACTTGATCTTTTGAGTCGAATCCTCCATCTTTCTACACCTTTCAACCAGACTGGAACAAAACAACATTCGTTTTCACCAGTTGTGTGTCCTTCGAATGGGCCAACTGTGTGTTCTTCGAATGGCCCTTTTCAGAAGGTTATTAACTTCTGAATCGAAGGAAGCTTTCAGAACATTATTGACTCTTTGAATTGAAGAAAACCAAAAGGAGGCCTTTACTTCCTGATTCGAAGGGCATTCCTGGGTCGAAGGACATTCCTGAGTCGAAGGACACTGTTTCAAAGGGAACCAAAAACTCAATCGAAACCTGTATGGAGATCATTTCCTTCTGAATCGAAGGAGACCTATTTGAATTCACATTGCCCAGACGAAACTTGTATCGAAGAAAACATATTGCCAAATCGAAAGCTCATGCTCGAAGGAAGCATATTGCGCAATCGAAGCAGGCTTGCAAGCAGCATATGCCCAATCAAAGCAGGCTTGTAAGCAGTGAACTTGTCCAAATCGAAACAGGCTTACAAGCAGCTAAAATAGGTTTTCAAAGCAAGCATGCAGGCAACATGCTTGGTGAATCGAAGGGTTTGCCTTGCAGGGGGCACTTGTGGCCAGCAAACATGGTTTTCAAGGCAAGTAATGTAGGCAGCAAAAGTCACAAACGAAGCCTGCGACAAGAAGTCACATGCCCATGCGAAAGAGGCACGCTAGCATCCATTTTGAGCAATCGAAGGAGGCCAAGAGTCAATCAAAGGATGCTGATCGAAAGATGCCTAAAGGCCAATCGAAAGAGCTGAAACGAAGAACACTTGTATTTCTCCAATTTTTGTCAAAATAATATTTTTATCTTTTTTCTCCCCTTTTTGATAGTTTCCTTTTAATTTTGGTACTGAAAAATTCCAAAATACTTGTGCAAGCTTGAACCTTGAAAATCCTTGTAAGAAAGGCCTTGAGAATTGAGAGGGCAAATTTTGGGGTACAACACTAGCTCCTTAAGTTGTGGAGGGATCCTTACAAGATTTACTTGAATGGTTTTCCTGCGAATAGAATCCATGTCCTACAAAACAGAACAGAGGTGAATCCCAAGATCCTTGAAATGGTTAGTGAATGAATATGATGTTATGATGTTTATGATGTTATGTACAAGTATATATATATATATACAAACAAAGCAAACAAGTACTTAGGTTTAGGCTTGCATGGAGTCTTATAGGTAAGTACCCTTTTGAAGTTTAGTTGGATCAACCTGTTCTAGTAATAGTAACTGGGTTCTAAGGAGCTCAATATCAGTGATTTATTTCTTTGAGCATTGTCTCAGCACAAGCCTCTTTAATGGTGACCGAAATATCTCAAAAAACCAAACCTCAATGAGTGTAGTATCGAGTATCTACCAACTTTGGACTGCACCAAAGTCGGTCATCTCACTACGTCCTAACGGCCAAGTTGGTCAAGTAAAGGTTCTAAAAGTTCATTAGTGCTTCATGACATCACTCAGCGGCTCCGTATTCTCCTTGATTAACTCAAGGGCTACCGGTATCCACAAATATGTCGCACCAATGTAGCTATTGCTTAGACCATGTCGGTATACCCCGCACAATTTCCATAATGTATTGTTACTTACCTATAAGGTATCCCTAAATCTAGGTAGAAGATTAAAACCCAAACAAAGAACCATAATGTAAAGCATACAAATCAAGCAATGAAAGCAAGTAAATATGGTCTAACCCTAAGGTAACCCCACTTTTAGAATTTCCCCAGCAGAGTCGCCAGTTCTGTGATACAGTGGGAGAACTGACTTGAAGGTTTTTTGTTTGATTGCAAATGTTGCGATTAGCAAGAGTCTCCACCGAATTTTCTTT
The DNA here is from genome assembly GCA_948472305.1 of Vicia faba. NCBI lineage: Eukaryota > Viridiplantae > Streptophyta > Magnoliopsida > Fabales > Fabaceae > Vicia > Vicia faba. The sequence continues at coordinate 1,004,637,694 of OX451740.1, read as the reverse complement.
TATCTAAAAGGAAAGGTGAAAAAGCACAGGAAAGACCTTTGAGATTATTTCTTGAGTTTGGGGGGGTATATTATGAAAAGGGAAGGTATTAGGATCCTTTTCATCCATGGTTTTCCATGGGCTCTTAGTTACTTGTTAGATCACTTGCTTTTGTTTGAAATTGTGCTTTGAATTGTTTTGAAAGTATTTTGAAAAGAGGTCATTGTTTAGGCAACCTTTGTAATGATTCTCGTTCGTAAGAATGTATACAAAGGTGTTGATCTTTTGAAAGATGTTTTCAAGTTTTGTAAGAGGTTTTGAAAGTGTAGTTGTTTGTTTTGAAAATAGCAAGGATGTTTTGAAATTGAGCAAGTAATTAGGAGCATTCTACCTACTCAAAGTCTTTCTTGTTCATTTTCTTTTCCTTTGACATTGTTATCTTACCATTGATTTGGTAAGTAACCCTATCTTCGGATGTAAATGGGATGGACGTGGGTCATCGTATAACCATGATTAGCAATGTTGTAAGGTATCTTAGCATTCTCTTTTAGGGACTAAGATCATTTGAAACGTAACATAGATAGCGTCATCGAGGGACTATGATCTTATATTTTACTTGTTTTTGCTAAGATACTTCACATGTGTAATATGGCCATTTTGTAAAGGAAACCAAGTGGATTTACCCTAGGGGGTGTTTGTGTGCAAGTGTATTGTTTTTCATGCTTGATTTTGTCTTGAATTTTGGTTTTCTAAGTATTGGTTTCAGTCTTTACATACAAACCCTAATTACTAGCATGGTATATATAAAGCGATAAATTGCGGAATTTAAAGTTACTACGCTATTACAATACTTGTGGAAGGGGTGTACAAATTGTAAATGGGGGTTATAAGAAAATAAATCTAATTAATCTATTACAACCATATTGAATAGGTACAAGAATTGAATAAATAAATGTACAAAAATAGATAAATATACAAGAATGTAAATGCAAAGAAAATAGATATTTGTTTGATTTTTCATGAGAAAAGGGGTTTTAATTTTTAACCTAATTAGCTTAGAATAAAATAACTAATTAAAAATAAACCCTAAATTTACTAAGAAAAGATTTTAAATAAAAACCTAAATCTATTAATTGATTAAAAAAGAAATTAAGTTTATAAAAAAAGTATTTTTGGTATTTTTGTCTTGAAAATAAATTATAATATTATAAAATATTTTTGGTCTTTTTATATTTTAGAATAATATATCCAAATGGTGTAAAAGAAAATAACTAAACCTAATTTTTAATTAAATTTACAAAGATAATTAGTAAAATAAATAAAGTATTGATTAAATAAAATAATTTTTATGAGAAAAAATAAATAAACTATGTCAAAATATAAATCTACTATTTTTATATTTTTATGATTTTTTTAATATTAAAAAAATATTTAAGAAAATAAATAAAATGAAAATAAGAAAAAGAAAATAAAAAAAAAACTAGGCCAGGGGTATGAAATGAAACATGGGGGTTAGCAAGCAAAAACAAAAGAAAACAAGCAAGGCCCAAGGAGGCCCAACGCCTGCAAAAAAAAGGAAAGTCAGAATGCAAAAATGTGAAAAAAAACCAAAAGGGTACCACTGGGGCTCGAACCTAAGTCCCAAAGGTTACAGGAACACACTTCTATCACTGGGGTGGCTATACATCCGTTAACATAAGCAAAACAATAAATATATGATACAAAACGCGCCCTGATTTACACTTCATCTTCAACCTCCAGCCAGACCAATTGTAACTTGTTCAAATCTCAACAAAAATGAAAACTGTAAACATGAAACTTGTAGCAAATTTCCTCACGATTTCAGAAATGTAAAGCATTAAAGCTATAGATCAAAGACAAACATGAATTTTATTGGCCCTAATCTGAACCCTAAAAATCTCATAAACTTCAATCTTAAAATTATCTAAGCTCAAGCAAAATTAATGGAAACTATGAACATGGTTAGCTTTAGGGCAATGATATCTACATGTTTCATTTACAAATAAATCATTGATGATTCCTGTATGAAAAGTTCCAAAGTTAGAAAACTTACCTTGCAAGAGGGTATCGGGTTGGAGTTTGAGAAGCTTTCAGTGAGTTCCAATGATTAGGTTAGCTTTCTCAAGTCCCCAGGAAACTAATGGGATGCTTAGCTTGAGCTAAAAGGGGTTGAGGAGTTCTGGAGAAGTCCACCTGCAGACCCCTGTTTTTGAAAATGGAGGATGGTGCAAATTGTGTTACAGTTGTGTAGTAAGGGTTTGGATAGCCTCTATATGAGTTATAGAAGCTTTGTGATTGATTAAAAGTGAAAACACACGAGTGGATTGTGTATTTGAAGTTCAAGGTCAGAAATGACAAGTAATGGAGGTTTTTGGTGCAAGTTTTGATTTCAAAGTGTTTGAGGGCCTAAGCATTCGTGTCTTTGTGGCAAATAGTTTGTGTATGTATAAGCAAAAGTGTCTGAGAGCTTTGGGCAATCAGAAGTACAAGTCTTCACTTAATTGCTAGGTTACTTGATTTTCAAGAAAAATGGGAAAACAAGTTTCAAGAGGAGGTACAAGCATGGGCTGAGTGATTGTAAGTGTCTAACAAGGTTCTTATGAGTTATAGGACTTGTATGATCAGAAGAGAACAAGTGCAAGGCTCAAGAACAAGTTTTGTGAAAAAAGTCACTTTATCAAAATGACAATGTGCACTTTCTTCCCAAAATGGATATAAAGCACGACCTTGCATTGAATGCTTGAAATGAGACCTATAACAGCTGTGCAGGAAATTAATTATAGAGTGTCTAACAAGTTTGAGGCCTGCAAAGTAGAGTTTATGCAGCATAACTTTGAGTTTGAATTTTGTTCATCACAAAATGCCTTGTAATTCAAGTGATAAAACCCTAACTTCATCTCTTCGATTCTACCTACTCAAAAATGATCTCAAGGATTTCTTGGACATTTTGGAAAGCTTGAAATGTTCTCTACAACCCATGTTTGAATTGCTTTTGAAGATTCCGCTTCGAACTATATGAAAAAGTGTCAAAATCCTGACCAAATTAGGGCAAAATTTCATTGAGTGTTTTGTTTCATGACCACATGTTGTTAAAATTATAACTTGAGATCCAAGCACTTTTGGAAGAAGTTGTGTGAATAAAAGTTGTATATTTCATGGAGATATAATACTTTTATGTTGGAAGTTTCTCTTGAATCATCTTTCATCATGGTGAAAATTTTGCTCAAAGTTGTGAAAAAATAAGAATTTTCCAACACTTGGAAAACTTTCTAAGTTTAGAAATTTTCACTTTTCAAAATGAAATTTTGAATTTTGGATTTATTGATGAATAGTTTTCATATTTTGACATATTTTGATGAATTGTGAAATTTGGCATTTGAATTTGACCAAAAAGTCAAGGTTTGACTTTTCAGTATACAGTTGACTTTTGATCGGTTCACTGAAAAATTCATCTATCAATCTATTGGACTTGCAATGTTTTGAGCCATGTCATTAGGTCAAAATGATGCAATTGAAATCTTGAAATCATGCCTTAAACCAATTGATCCTTTTCTAGATCAAAAAATCAGAAATTGCATTTTCCCAGTCAAAACCCTAATTTTGACCATTTTGCCCTTTTGATGATTTGACCAAATTTCTTGAGGAATTATGGTCCAAACTTGATCAAATTATACATATGAGTTTATTATGTTTATGTGGATCAAAAATTATGAATTTTGACTATAAATTGGCCATAGTTGACTTTTTCCCCAATACAACTGATTTTTAGGTCAACTGCTCAATTGACTGAGCAAAAGTGTGATCCAAGGCTTGAAACTTGACATGAGTAATCTTGGGGGTCCATAATGATCCATGAAAGTCATATGAAGAATTGTAAGTTCAAAAGTCCTTGTGCAATCTCAAACCCTAATTTTGGTCATCAGTGCTTAAGGAGGTGTCTGAGTTGATCAACCCTAGTGTAGTCTTGAGCTAAAGGAGATCTTATGAGCAAAATTATTGATAAGTGAGAGGGAAAATTTTGGGGTACAACAGTATGTAAGAGGTTTTTGTAAAATTTAATATAAAAAGATTTGCTTTGAATTTAGACTTGGACCTGAACAGTATCCGTTTTCGGTTTTAAGCAAGCGTTTTCTTTTTCAAATCTGAACAGTGATTATTTTGGTTTCTCAACAAAACGTTTTCCCCTTGATTTGGAATGGGCTTGCTTGGTTGGGTGGTGCGATAGGGGTTGGGTTGAAAATAAGTGAAGGGCCGGACCATGGAAGTTTTAGTTTTGACTTAGTCAATAATAAAACTAATATAATGTTAAATAATAATGTTAATAATAATGATAGTACATAATATATATACGAAAGTAATAATAGTAATAGATATAAAAAATATTAATAATAATTAATTATATTATAAATAACAATAATTTGTAAAATTTAATAATAATAAAAAGTCATAAATAAACTTGCAATTATTCAGGTTAAACAGGTTGGGCCATCAAGAAAACTTTGATGAGCCTATTTGACCAACAATGCACCAACCCATTTTATAACTTGAAATGGACTTCTGGTCTAATGGGCCTTGGGAATAAATTGACTTGGGCCTCTTAAAACATACCTCATTCTTCTATTTAAAACGAGCTTCATCATTTTTAGTGGGCCTATCCAATAAATTCCTAAACTCCTTAAGAAAACAACATACCTCTGAATGGGCCGACAACTTAACTTACACCCCCCTTGTAAGAGAAACCAAATGGGCTTTCAATTCCATATCGGCCTTTCTGATTTAGAAAGGTCCAAGAACTCTTAATAAAATAAACCCTTCAAGACTTGAAATTTTACATGGGCTTTTCTGATTTAGAAAAGCCCAATGATTCTCTAATAAGAAAAAGAAATCCTTCTGTAAATTCAAACCCCCTGAATTTGATAACAATGTAAAGAAAATGATAGCTTTAGAGTTTGATAAGGAATAAAAATGATTATAAATTCGTAGGGAAATTTTGGGGTATGACAACATCCAACCTTCTTGCTCTGAAGTGAAGTCTGCTACAGACATTGAGAAGGAAATCAATGGGCTGAAGGAGACTATGGAAAAAGTCAAAGAGACCAATCAGCATATCCAAGAACGTTTGGATAAAAATGAAGAAAACAATGTTGCTTAAGCAAATTCATTCAATCAGATGACTGAGATGTTGAAGCAGCCGATGGAGAAGCTTAATAAGGAGTCTTAGGATTGAACCTTTGCCTTAGAACTTAAGATTTATTTTATTTTGTTTCTAAAACAATTGTATCTTTTAAACCCTTGTGCTAATGAAGTTTTAATTATCTGTTGGTTATCTTCAAAGTTTATTTTTCTGTCTCTTTATTACCTTTTTGATTACTGACAAAGGGGAAGAAAGTAAATTGATTTTGATAATACTTGTTATTTCTCTAAGATTATGATTGTCATACATTTTGGTAAAACCATTTAGCAATAACATGTTGAACAAGATGTTCCAACTTTCTATTTTCAACATGTCGAGAAGGATGTCCCAGCAAGGAGTTAGGACATCGCGTTTGCAGCAAGGTGACAGTACAAATCAACTGGTTTTTAGCTATTGGATATTCAAGGAATATTCAGCTAGCTTATGTGACGTCCAAGATTGACAAATCAAAATATTCTTTGATTAGTTTTCAAATATATGATTAGTTTCTAAATATAGAGATTTATTAGGAAACTAATGATTGAAGACCTATTTTCTTGGAAGACTTTCTGTAGACTTTGTGCAGCCTCACTACTGCGGTGTTGAAACCCAACCCAGTCTAGAATAAAGTTATAAATAGACTGGTGTATACCTAGTACTAGGTGGAACTTATGAATGTATTTGTGTTAGGGTTTTAGAATCCTAATTATTGGGTTGTAAGTTTTCTGTGAGATGTTCATAAGCTTTTAAGCATTGTACATATTATTTGTCAATTCTCATAAGCTTTTAAACATTGAGTCTTGCGTGTTTTTGAAGTACAACTTCCGTTTTTTATTCTCTACTTATGTTTAGAGTTGCTCAAATTCCTGAGTGTAATTGAAGAGGTCTTTGAGGAGTGCCTCATACCTAGAAGTATCTCAGGTAGAAGTTAAGCAAAGGGTAGTGATTAAGTGCATAGACTGTAAACTGGAGGTTTCCTGTAAGGTCTGCAAATTGATATTATCATAGTTAATTTCCTCCCTGGATTGGTAGCCCCCATAGTATGAAGGTTGTTCTGAACTGGGTAAACATATCTTGTTTTATTTACTTTCAGCACTGTTTTATTTGTCATTACATCTTGTTGTTGTGTGTGAAGTCGGATCTGGTGTCTCGACATATCTTAGGATATACGGGATCTGATAACCAGAATTTCAATACTTATTCTTAGAATCTCAAACTCAAACATATATAATGTTGTTACTGCTAATTATTTGTTTGATGTTTCAATTCAGGAACTTTGAACAAGTTCATGGAGTATTCTAAGACAGGTTGAATATGAAGATCATGATGACTAAGGTTGAGAACCTTATGGATGAAATCAACTCTGATTTCTCATATAAGAAGTTGTACACTTTGTGAATATATGTATATTCAAACAAATGTACCAAACACAATTCAGAAGTTATAAACTTACTGAAAGTAAGGTAATCTTGCTTGATATTATATTGTTCAAAAGTTGTGAACTTTCTAAAAGTATGGAATTCAGACTTAAAGCTTCATAAGTTGTACTCTCCTAAAAGGAATTCAAAGTCAACATTATGATGCATGATTTGAGACAGAGATACCACTCAGAAGATGTGATATGATACACGTGCTTCTGCAATATGTTCTATTCAGAAGTTGTGAACTATTTGAATGTGTGATATATTAGAAAATATCATGTCAAACGTTGATGCTTAAGAAGTAGTGAACTTCTTTAGAAGTATAGTACTTTGGTTGTGATACTAGAATCAAGAAATAGAAGTGTTGATGCATGATGCATGGCATTATTCGATCAGGCTCAAAATCAAGTTTTGATTCTTCATCAAGTTCTGATATTAACCAGGTTCTAAGATGAAGACCAGGTGTTCTAGTCAGACTCTGATGATTTGTTGTAGGAAAGTGTTCCTTATATATTTCTATGTTCTGAAAACTCAAAATTTTATTTTGTGAGTCTTGAGGAGACTCTGAACAAGCATAAATGAAATGTTGGGATTAAAAGATTCAGGGGGAGTTGTGAGCTTAACTTTGAATTTGTCGGTTACGATGATTACCTTGTATAAATAGTTCTATTAAAAACATGGTTTTGTCATCATCAAAAATGGAGAGATTGTAAGAACAAGAAGTGTTTCTACATCTGGCATTAAGATTTTGATGATAACTTTACATGATATCATAAAGAACAATTGTATACACTAATGGTTCCGTTCTAGTGTGTAGTTGCTGATGTAATGTTATAACCCTGGTATCAAGGTATGTGATGTCATTAGGTTCTGAACATAAACACTATTGGAAGAAAACATTTGGTTACGTGTTACAGTTAAAGTTAAGATTCTGGAATTCGTCTTTTACAACAGTTCTTAGGAATGTTAGTACAAGAGGTTTTGATCATGACTTTATGGTTAAGCTTTGGAGGCCTTCTAAATATTTGCTTATATGTTTTCCAAGTTCTTCAGATTATGAAGACGAGGTTCTGCTGAACAAGTTCTGATGATCTGAAGAAAAACAAGTTCTTACAGCCAAGTGATGAAGACTCTGAAGACAAGGTTTTGATGGGACAAGTTATAAAGACTCCAAGACTTAGGTTCTAATACTTAAGAGTGATTCTTATAAAATAAGCTTCAAACATTCAAATTATATGAAGCCTCTTAAGATTAGAAGAAATTCAAAATGATTAATGTGTGATGGTGTGCAAAAGGTACAAAAAGTCCTCTATGACCTCTACCTTCTAGGGTGGCGTAAGGACATTCATTTCGTACTATAATGTCCATCACTTTCATTGTGACCGTTGGGAACAAACAGTTGGATTTCCAATTACCTTTCTACCCTTTTAATGTATTTCTTTTACAAGTTATAAAAGAAAGACTTGGAAGCTAAAGAAAAGTAAGAATCAACTTTATAATGAAAAATCTATCAAATTAAATCAAGCTCAAACAAAACTACACCAAAGCGGTGTGCAACTCTTTAGAGAAATATTATGTGTATAATTTTGTAAATAGGAAAGGAGTTGTTGCTCGTATCTTGCTGTAAAATAATTAGGTGTTTTTCTTTGTACTGAAATGTTTGTGTAATCTGCTTAAAAGAAGCAAACTGTAATACAACTGAAAGTATTCAATGGTTGTTGATTGATTCCTTGAGTGACCAAGTGAAGGTCTGATCTCAAGAAGACTCTTATTGCGGTTTGAGTGGATTTGCAATAAGGATCGACTGACTTATTGGAGGTACCAATAAGGTTGATCTGACTTATTGTGGGTTGGTTGTAATCAGTTTGGTTATAATGGATTAAGTCCTTGTTGAAGGAAAATCACCTTGAGGTGTGGACTGGAGTAACTTAGTTAATAGTGAACCAGGATAAAAATAATTGTGTTCATTTATTTTTATGTTTTAAGTTAACTTGGTCTTTCATCAGTGAAAATATTTAATTTATTTCTGTGAAACCCAATTCAAACACCCTTTCTTGTATTTTTCACACCTTCATTTAGCACAACTTGTTATGTATTGAATAGGATACTTATTCGTCATATACTTTACAAAATACCTTATGAACTTTTAAAAGGTAGAAAACCAAATTTATTGCATCTTCATGTCTTTGGATGTAAATGTTTTATTTTAAACAATGGAAAGGATAATCTTCGGAAATTTGAAACGAAAGCCGATAAAGGTATCGTTCTTGGATACTCACAATCTAGTAAAACATATAGAGTTTATAACAAAATATTACTTATTGTTCAAGAGCCGGTTTATGTTAATTTTAATGAGACTGGCCCAAATAGTGTTGGGAAATGTATTTATTTTCATGGTGTAGGTGCATCTACAGAAGACATACTCAAAGACGGAGTTGATCAACCTAAATTGGTGGAAATTTAGAAGGAGGAAGATGACAACCAAGAAAATAAGGATGATGAATGTAAAAAAGAAGATGTTGGTCTTTCATTGGAATGGAGAACCTCCAAGGATCATTTAATTGATAACATTATTGGTGATATCACCAAAGGGGTAACAACTAGCTCTAAGATAAGTAATTTTTGTTATCATCATGTGTACGTATCACAAGTTGAACCTAAAAATATTAAGGATGCCTTAATTGATGAGCATTGTCTTATGTCCATGCAAGAAGAATTAAATCAATTTAAAAGAAATGATGTTTGGGACCTTGTCCCTCGTCCACAAAATCATCAAATCATAGGAACTCCATGTGTATTTAGGAATAAGCTTGAGGAACATGGTGTAATAACAAGGAATAAAGCCCGTCTTATAGATTAAGGGTATAACCAAGAAGAAGACATTGATTATGAGGAGACTTATGCTCCAGTTGCCCTACTCGGAGGTATACGCCTTTTATCAGCATATGCATGCTCTAAGAACTTTAAATTATATCAAATAGACATTAAAAGTGTGTTTCTTAACGGATACATAAATGAAGAAGTGTATGTCTCACAACCTATCGGTTTTAAAAATTATGAGTTTCCTAATCATGTTTTTAAGCTAAAACATGTTTTGTACGGTCTTAATCAAGCCCCAAAGGCATGGTATGAATGACTTAGTGAGTTATTAATTGATGAAGGATACTCTAGAGGGAAGGTAGAGACTACACCCTTTAAACTTCAAGGTAAACACAGTTTACTTGTTCAAATTCATGTTGATGATATCAATTTTGGATCAACTAACATGCATCTTGCCAAGGAGTTCTCTAAGCTTATGCAGGGAGATTTTGAAATTATTTTAATGGGGAAGTTGAACTACTTTCTTGGAATACAAATTAAGCAACTCAATGAAGGAACATTTGTATGTCAAACTAAGTATTATCTCGAATTACTTAAAAGATTTGGCATGGACAATGCAAAGGAAATTGACACACTTATGGCAACAAATAGCAAGTTGGATAGATATGTAAAGGGTAAGGATGTTGAGGTCAAAAAGTATAGAGGTATGATTGGATCTCTTCTATATCTTACCGCATATAGGCCTGATATTATGTTTAGCATTTGTATGTATGTACGATATCAATCTACTTCTAAGGAATCATACTTAAAGGTGGTTAAGCGTATTTTTAGATACCTAATTCGTATCTCTAAGTTTGGGCTTTGGTATTCCAAGGGAAAAGATTCTAGCTTGGTTGGCTACTCCAATTCGGATTTTGCCGGTTGCAAATTGGATGGAAAAGTACTAGTGGAACTTGTCGCATGTTTTCAAAATTCTTGGTTACTTGGAATAGCGAAAATCAAGTTTCTGTTTCTTTGTCAATGGTCGAGGCAGAATATGTGGCTATCAGTAGTTGTTATGCTCAAGTTTTATGGCTTAAGCAACAATTACTTGATTTTGATGTTAAACTTTCACGTATTCCTATCATGTGCGAGAACACTAGTGTCGTTAATCTAACCATGAATTCTGTGCTACTTTCCCGCACTAATCATATTGAGATATGTCACCATTTCCTTCCTGATCATGTTGAAAAAGGGGATGTTGTGTTCGAGCATGTTGATAGTGAAAATCAACTTGCCGATATTTTCACTAAACCTCTCGCAACCGAACCATTTTTCAACATACATGGGGAATTTGGGATCATCGATATATCCAATGTTCCTTAATCCTATCTCCTTGCTTGTACTTTATACTTTCACTTTAACACTTTGTTTGAGTATTTTACATAATGTCAGTGCAACTTCCATTCCATCAAGAGTGAGCTAATGTCGTTTCAATTTCTCCTTGAAAGTAAGATTTACCTTAATGCATGTTACTTGTTGGTTAAAAATGCTTTATATTTTCTCAAATGATGAAAACCATGAATGTTTATTTCCAAAAAAAAATGTATTGATAACCATTGTGTGTTCTCAATGTATATGCTTATAATGACTTCATGTATTAATTCTCACATTTGTATAAGTTTATTCTTGTTGTGCAAGCATGTGTTTTATTTAACCTTATTTCTTGCATTCATGCTTGAGTTAATTGTATGTGTGTTTGTTACAATATGTTGTTCATGTTGTAATTGGTCACATGTTATGACATCTTCATTTTGGTTTAGTAGTGACATGTTCTTGTCACTATGCTAGGCACACGCGCGTGTGACATTGGTGGTTTCTTTATGATGTGTTACGTAATTATGACACTATAGACGCAACTTGAAAAGTTTGCTCTTACTTGCATTCTTTATTTATTATGCAATTTCATTACATGGGTTGTAATGTTGTTTGTCGGTTATATATCAATTTCGCATCAGTACATATATATGGGGGATATGTGATTGTTGCTCTTCTATGCAAAAACTCCTCTGTATGATATATTGGTTGTTATGGAAAACTACGATAAATCTAATTGTATGCATGTTCTATTTTTGATGTTGTCAAAGGGGGAGAAGGATATGCTAGATGAAGTTTGGAAGCACATAGTCAGGGGGAGCGTCAAATGAACACGAAATGCCATCGCCGCAGTTTTGCCATCATAAAAAGGGGGAGTATGTGAGTGCAACTTTCCTCTACAAGTGTTTTGCATGATGTCTAAACTATAAGAATATATCATTTCTGTATATTGGCAGATATCTCTGAGTTTGTGTGGTGTCCTATGCATTTAGAGGTCTTAGGAATCATTTAAAACATAGTTAAAATTGTCTCAATCATTAAAAAAATCATTTTTCTGCAATGCACATGCTTGTACAGGTCGGCTCATAGAGCCTCAAAGGCTGGTTCATGTGCTCACATATTTAAGGGTGTGCCACTACCTCACACAGGTCGGCTCATGCAGCCTTTTAGGTCAACTCATGTATTGTCCTAAATAAGCAGTTTCCACTGTCTTGTTCAGATCGACACATGCTGTTAAAATTAATACTATGTGCTGACACATGCAAGTTACAAATTAACTCATATTGTTTCATAGGTCAAATTTTCTATTTTGTTTTATTTCTGAATCTTTTGCCACAAAATCTTCATAACTATAAATACATCTTTCATGCATCATTTCAACTTGATGATACCATACAAATTTTCTGCAATTGCTCTTCACGTTCAACCTCCAACCTATGCATACGCACTAACAAATCACACATAATAATATTTTGTTTGGGTGTTATCTAGACGAGGTTCAATTACATCCAATTAGGTTCTTGTGTAGTTGAGAATATTGGATTGATATTTGCAAGTGTCTTCATCTGGAAAAACCACAGGTTTGTCCTCCAAGATCATTGGTTGATTTGGGGGTTTTCGTGCAAGACGTTCAACATAGGATCTCAATCTTCATTTGGAGTTTTCTTTAAACTCAATCTTGATTGCTACCTCATTAAGCCCAACCTCCATTGACACAATATTTTACTTCATAAAGCTCAAATTTACATCAGCCTCATCGGCCTGATTTTCACTATCATCCAATATCCCACATCTATTGACGATCATCATCGAACTTTCATCGTAGAGTAAAATCCCAACATTTAATGGCAGTAACCTTAAACCAATCATCAGCGCTAAACATACCAGCAACATGTCAAACTTGGGGCATGTAAAGCTTTTTGTGATCATCCATATATAATATAGAAATATTTGAGATCCTATGTTGTAGCCGATCCCCAGAATTCTCTTAACTTTCTAACACAATCACTAAAATACCCCATCTAATGACACTTGTAACTTTCTCTCTTGTTCTATTTTGATTAAAACCATTCTTCTTTGGTTTATATATATATATATATATATATATATATATATATATATATATATATATATATATATATATATATATATATATATATATATATATATATATATATATATATATATATATATATATATATATATATATATATATATATATATATATATATATATATATATATATATATATATATATATATATATAAATGGTTTATTTGTAAATTTTAAAATATATATAAAATTATTATAAAAAAAAAGCATCAAATTAGCAAGTGAATTTGAAATTTATCAATAATTAATTAAAGAAGTGAAACTCTCATCTCATTAGCAACGGAATCATGAGAATAAATATTATAATTTTGGTCTATTTTTAATTACTAATTTATTTAATCATAAAATGTTAAATCATCTAAGTATAAAAATGTCTTATATTGTTTTCTCTGTCTTTTATCTTCTAAGTATAAAAATTATTTTCTATAAAAAGTTTAATTATAATTTACACCATATTTAATATTTAATTTGTTCGCTTAGAAAGATAAACAAAAAAAAATTATAGGGGATAATTTAATTTTTTATTTATTACAAAAGATAAATCAAAATTCTCTTATATTACATAGGAGTAAAGTGGTATTAATAATAATAATAATAATAATAATAATAATAATAATAATAATAATAATAATAATAATAATAATAATAATAATAATAATAATAATAATAATAATAATAATAATAATAATAATAATAATAATAATAATAATTTTATGGTAAATAATATATCTTAACTAATATGTGATAATTGAATTAAAATAATATAATTTATTAGTTCTAAATTTATCTCAGGCGATAGCATTAATTTATATTTACACGTAGATAAATTGTTGATATTTTTAAAATCAATAACTAAGAAAAATAATAATAAATATAATAATAATAATAATAATTTAACTTTAATAATTATTTACTATATTATTTTTGTTTTATGAGTTTCCATTTTCTCTCTTCAAAGGTTATACAATAATTAAAACTGTTAAAAAATGAATGAATTATGATGATGATGGATTATCCTCTAATTAAATGTAGTAAATGGACAAATATACACATTGATGTTCCTAAAAGACATTTTATATATATTTAAAAATTAGGACATTTTTGTAACCAAAAAAAAAAATTTAGGACATATTTTTCTAAAACTCTATAATTACTATACGTCAATATAAATATCTATAACTAAAGCATGAAATTTTTAATTATGAGTGATACAAGCTTATTCTATTTGAAACATACAAATGGGAAAAATTATCGTTAAGGTTTTAAAAATTGTTTATGTTATGATTATTTTTATTTTTCAATTTCTTGATGCACAGGAACCTTACAGTAAGCCATTTTCTATGCCTTTTTAAAGTTATTCATTTATTTTCTACTCTAGTAAATTAATCTTTCTCAATTTTTATTACAGTTACCGATGTTCCATGTACATTTCGTAGAGATTGTCCTAAAACTTTGTGTCCTCTTGGTTTGACACGAGGTTGTAGTAAATTTTTGTGTGTATGTTATTCTAGAGACAAACCATAGAATATTTCAAGTGCTTTCAATTAGATATTATGTTGGCATCTAATAATTCAATTTTTTATTTAATTTTTATAATCTTATTGTAATTACTACTTTGTACGTTAAAATGGTACAGATAAAATCAAATACAACATCAAACTATTTGATCAATTGTCTCCTTTTCTCTTAATTTTGAGATATTATCATGATGTTTTCAAATTATCTTTTCAATTTCAAATAGTTAATAAGAATTTTTTTTTTTTTAATAATTAGATATTGAAAAAAAAATCGCAAATAATTATGTTTCAGAGAAAATTACGCAAATAACCATGTTTCAGAAAACCCCACAAATGAGGAGTCAAGTGAGATGGCGCATTCACTGACCCATTTGCCCTTGGCGCATGCACTCTCTTTTAGTCAAGTGAGATGGCACATGCACTCTAAAAGTGAGAGGATGCGCCATCTCACTTGGCTCCTAGGGCAAAATGTATTTTTTATAAACAATTCCTCCGTTTCTCCGTCATTCTTCACACTTTTTCGCACTGTCTTCTTATTTTTTTCTCTGTTATTTGCGTCATGACATCTCCCATGATTTTTACCAGAGATGGTTACGTTATTTTCTCGGCCACCAAACCTCCGATGAAAATGAAATTTTGGCACATTCACTCCATGGAGCGTCTGAAGAGAGAGTTGATGCAATGGCTAGAGGGAGCATTGAGGATGGGGGACAAATTAGAAGGATCTAGCGAAGAAGAACAACCACCTCACTTGTAACAGGAAGACCTAATTTTTGATTGGAGGAAGTCAAAACAGACAACGACGTAATGTTGATGATGCATGGGTCAGATGAAATTGTTTTAACGGTTGTAATTTCGTAGATGTTTTATCGTGTTTTATTTGTTGTTTGCGCAAGGTTTGTTGTAACAAATGCTCTTAATGAAAAACTGTAATGTTTATAACTTAAAAAAGTAAAGATGTTTTGTAATACAATTTTTATGTGGTTGAGCTAGTAGCCCGAGTCGAACAATTTTTGCGATTGTGTCCGACCTGACGACATAAACCACACTTTCTTTCCAGCCTGTCAAGGGAGTCTATTTCAGTTATGATGTGCTTGCTTTTGGGACGACCTTTTTTATTCCTTCGCATTTGGTCATTGTGCCATACTATTTCGCCATCGTATGCAAGCCAATAATCAGGTTTTGCTACCACAGGAAAGCTGTTGTTGTATACATTGAGCAAGGTTTCAGACTTGTAAATGGGAGACAGAAGTTGTAATGCATCTTGATGAGTATAGGCACACGCAACAATGACATGAGAACAAGGCATACGAAAGGCTTGAAACTTGCCACAATCGCACTAACGAGAAGGTAGTATAACCCTATACTCTTGTCTTGACAGCCCCTTATTATGGTCGATTGTCTCTTTGACAATGAAGTTGTGGTTGTGTCGGTCGAACCGTATAATCAGATGGGTGTTGGCTTTGGCACTTTCTGCCTTAATATACTTCATGCAGCTTTCGCTCCATATTTGTCCCGATTGCAACACAACATTCCACATTTCACCTCTTTTGGAAAACAACGAAGTCATCCTAAAATATGTTGATTTAACCAAAGCAGTTACTGGGAGGTTTCGTATGCCTTTGAATACCCCGTTCATGGATTCAATCAGATTTGTTGTCATGTGGCCCCATTGTTGTCCATTGTCGTATGACCTAGTTTATTTCTCAACCGGAATGTTATCGATCCACTTACCAGTGTCGGGATTTGACAATTGGATCTCATTGCGATAATATTTGAACGTAGGTTGTGTTAATGCATACCTTGCATTCATAACCGCTTTCCTAAGAGCTTTGTCTTTGATCTCCATCGTGAAATTTTGGACGATATGTCTAATGCAATAGACATGCGTAGAAGGAGGGTCATGCCAACCGTTTACAGGATTGTTGTATGCACTCTCAATAGATACATGTCTATCAGAGATCAAACAGAGATCTGGTTGAGGAGCCACATGTGTTCGTAGATTCTTGAGAAAGAATCTCCAAGCACCACCAGTCTCTCCCTCGACTAGGGCAAAGGCAATTGGGAAAATGTTGTTGTTGCTATCTTGTGAAAATGCCATCAGTAGTGTGCCTTTGTATTTCCCATACAACCAAGTCCCGTCAATTTGAATAATTGGTTTGCATGACGCAAACCCTGTGATGCAAGGTTGAAAAGCCCAGAATACTCGACTGAATATTCCATTTCCGATGATTTGACTACCATCTGGGGCGTACGCAGGCAGTGTTTCCATAATATAAATAGTACCCGGAGAATAAGTCTGAAGTGCATTCAGGTAGCGAGGATGTTTTTTGTATGACTTCTCCCAATTTCCATATACCTTTTCAAACGCCTTGGTCTTTGCTAACCACGTATTTCGGTATGACGGAGTATAGTTAAATACCGTAGTGATGTGAGAGATTATAGTTTTCACCTTCAATGATGGATCGTTGCTGACGAGGGGTAGGATTTCTTGACATATAAGATCATAATTTAGTTTCTGATGATCCTATGATTGAGTAGAATTGACACACGTGTGGGTGGACATAAAACCTATGACCCAACAATCACCTCTTAATCTGTATGATGCAGTGAACTTGAACATACAATCTGGGTGGATACACTTGATCTTGTACCTTTCTGGATTTACACGATCTACCTTAAAATCGATCGAGTTAAGCATGTGAAACTTTTTTATGGCCCGGATACATTCTTCTCTATTAGGAAATTTGTCTTTCTCTTTTAAGTTTTCATCCGACTGCATATACAGATTGAAAAATAAATCAGATGACGGTTCATCTTCGCCCATGTTGAAGTTTTTCATGTGTGGAGGTGGTGTGTAGATCTCGTTCGAAGGTATACCAGGTATCCCATCATCTTCAGAATCATCGTTGACCATGTCGTCAAACTCTAACTCGTCATCTTCTTCTTCTTCGTCAACGACGTCTACTTCTGCTTGTTCGGCCTCGAGAGGATCAACCACTTGTGATAGCTGAGGATCTTGCAGCATAATGTACAACTCAATAGAGTCGTACCCAGAATACTCATGACTGGAAAACATATTCTGAAGGTCCTCGTCATCTTGAACCTTAACCTTATAAAATATTATTTGGTTTTTACAAAAAAAAATCGGATTCTGATAAAAGATTTGTGTCACAGGACCTCGTCAAAGTTTGGCCTCCAATCGCTTTTTGAAATATAAGAAATTGGCTTTCCTGTTTAAACAAAATCAGATGTTCTCAGTGTCTCTAAACAAAATCCCAGAGGTGGGACAAATGTATGTCTCACCGTTGAAATATGCATTGATCACATATTATGGTGCAGAGGCCATTGTGTTTGAATGTTTGAAGGTTTGGAGGTTTGAGTGTTTGAAGGTTTAAGTGTTTGAGTGTTTGAGTCTTTGAGTGTTCGAGTGTTTGAGCGATTGAGTGTAGAAGTGTTTTGATAAATGTAGGATTAAATAGGTTGTACTGAAATTGAATAAAACAATAGTAAGCAACCTCTAATCCGCGAACTGGGGTGTCCAATCGTATTACATGCATGCAGAGATGTCTTCCCCAAGGCTGCCACCTAGCCTGCACCTACACTGCAACCCATGCCACCTCTAATTCACCAACAGGGATGGCGAAACCTTTCAATTTTGTACTCATTCACCAAGTCCAATGGAGCCTCCCTACACGTCCAATCGTATTACATGCATGCATAGATGCCTTCCCCAAGGCTGCCACCTAGCCTGCACCTACACTGCAAGAGTGACACTTATCATGCATGCACCCATCAACCACCTCACTTATTCACTCTGTGATAAAAAATTCCTATAAATACAGAGCTTCACATACTTATTTTGCATCCACAATCATCTCTCTCTCTGCTACAAACTCTTTCATAATCTCAGACAATTTCAACAATGACTCTTCTTACAATGGGCGATTCTCACAGAGGCACAAGGGACAACAGTGCAGCGTTTGTAAGTTTCTTGTATACTTATAAATTTTTCATACTTCTATTAATGATTTATACATCTTATGTACTCTTAAACTTTTTACATTCTTAACTTAGGATACTAAAAGATTCAGAATCCGGTAACACAACTAATTTGCTCCTGACCCGTTGATCGTTCCCTATCTCGACAAGACAAGAGGTGGCAGCACACCATTGGCCCATTTGAAATTGGTGCGTGTTTATGGGTAAGGCACTTTATTTCCTTTATATTTTATCTATGTTATTATATGTACAACTAACCATTCCAGCACAGATGGCAAAGGCGCAGGCGGTGAAGCAAAGGATTCTGGGTTCGATCTCAGAATCTCATGTTTTCATATTTTCCAATTTCTTTGTCCTAGATCCAGCGAGCCTCACCTTCAAAAAAGCCATCATGCATCCTCAAATACACGCCATCAGATCATGTCCTGGCCAGATCTAACGCCTCAAGCATGCAGGCGCGTGGTGGACCTCCTGAAGGCCAACTGCACTGAATCCCCACGTGGGCAAATGGGCCCATAATTCTGGGCTTAACAATTCCATTCCACACCCCCAAGTTGCTAAACAGGCCTAGTTTCTTTCTTTTCTTTTTATTTCTTATTTTTATTATTTACTAATTATCTTTTTTCACAAATTAACACAAAATCATTTTTTATCATAAAATCAAAAATCACAAAAAACATCAAAAATCATTTTTTTCATAAAAATATTTTATTTCCTTAATTAATTAGTTTAATTATTTAGGGAAATTTAATCCTTTTTTAATAATTTAAATCAATTAGAATTAGGGTTAATTTGTATATATTTCAATTTTTTTCTCAAAAATAACCTAAATATTTTTTTCAATTAGATTCTTAGGATTCTTAATTCATCCTCGCATTTAATTCTCTGCGTGCATTTTTAATTCTTTTTATTATTATTGCAACTGCTCCGAGTTTTTAATAGTAATTCGGGTTTAAATTCCGCATCTTTATTTTCAGTCCAAAATAATTATGTATCTGTAAAGCCCTGTAATATCTAGGACTTTAAACTTTCCGCACTTTTAATTTCTGCAAACTATAAACTGCTTAGCTGTATGTTAATAGGATTGTATGGAAAGACAAACTGAAAATTAATACAGTAGAAAACCCTAAATGTGCAAAGATAAATTAACTGAAAATTACACTCGCATATGCTCACTCCTAGGGTTTACTCCACTCCGGTTGCCTTCGGTAAACGGTCATGAAGCATAGGATGTTTTAGTAGCTATCCTCTATGTCCAAAAAGATTAAAAAAATGACCCTTTCGACTGTTGCCTCGGAAAAGATCTTTAGGACTCTAGGATGGTTACTAAGGTGTCCTAACATTGCTTTTGTGACCGTATGTCCCTTTCGAATGTCCCTTACAACTCCAACAATGGTGCTACCTACTCCTTAATGGCAGGATAGCATTGTCTAAAGGAAATGAGAACAAACAATCTTTTTTCGAGTAGGTAGAATCTTAAGTACTTTCTCAATAAAAAACTTTTCACACAAACACCTTTTCAAAACAAATTTTCAAAACAAACTTCGTCACATCCTTGAGGACTGATACAAGGGTTATCACAAAGTAAACATTTTCAAGAAAAACACACACAAGCAATTTGAAAAATGAGCAAGTACCTAAGAGCCCGTAGATAACTACGGATAGAAAGGGTGCTAACACATTCCCTTTCTAAAATCTACCCCCCGTACTCAGAAACATCTCGAAAAATGTTTTTTTTGTTCTTTTTCCTTTTCCTTGTTGGATAAAATAAAAGACGGTGGCGACTCTTGCTTACTGTGAAATTTGCAAACAAAAAATGCAAACCAGTATTAACAGTCGGTTCCGCCACCGTATCACAGAACTGGCGACTCTACTGGGGATCATTCTATAAAGTGGGATATACCTTAGGATTTAGATCATTTTAAAATTGCTTCTCTTGATTGTCTTGATTGCATTACTTTTGAGGGTTTGTTCGGGGTTACTATAGATCCTACACCCGGATCTAGGGAACACCTTTTAGGTAAGTAGCAATAAATTGTGAGGGAACTATGTTGGGCTATACCGGCACGGTTGAAGCAGTAGCTACATTGATGTGGCACTTTGGTTGGTACCGGTAACCCTTGAGTCAACCAGGTAGAGTACGGTGTCTCCGCGTGGTGTCATGAAGCATCAACTGACCTTAGAACCTTTAATTGTACAACTTGGCCAGTAGGACGTAGCGAGATGGCCGACTTTGGTGTATGCCCAAGGTCAACAGATACTTGATGTTACACTCATTGAGGTCTGACTCTTGAGCTTTGTTTGGTTGCAAGTCAATCGCCTATTAAATGAAGCTGTGAGAAATATCAGTGATATTGAGATCCCTTTTAGAACTCGGTTACTATTTATAAGACAGGTTGAACCAATCCAACTTCAAGAGGGTATGACCTTAAGACTCATGCAAGCCTTGGACCTAAGGACTTGATGTGACTCGTTTGTTGTTTGTTATACCTGTGATTTTCTAACCTAATCATGATATCATAAGCATGGAATATCATGACTAACCATTTCAAGGATTCCCTAGGGCTCATTTTTGGCTCTATTTTGCAGGACATGGCATCTGCCCGTAGGAACACTATACAGATCAACCTTGTGAAAGTGTCTCTCCAACTAAAGGATCTTGCATTAAGGGTTCTCGAAGGTTCTTATTTCACTATAAAGCACAATTAGTTGCTCAATTTGGTCACTGCAAAACCTGATGAAGAGTTGTTAAAAGTGTTGTTTCAGTTCTTCGATTCGGTGCACCATTATTTCACCTTCCCGGATTACCAGCTAGTACCTACTATGGAGGAGTTTTCTCGGTTGTTTGGGGTACCTATTCTTGACCAGTTGCCTTTCAATGGTACGGAAGAACATCCAAAGCTTGAAGAAATTGCTAGAGCTCTGTCTTTACAACGGTCTGACATAGTGGCAAATTGGGAGACTAGAGGGAGTGCCCAAGGAATTCCGGTTAAGTTTCTATTTGAGAAGGCCTATCATTTTTGGGATACCTTAGATTTACAAGCTTTTGAAGAGGTGCTGGCACTTCTCGTTTATGGGACGGTACTTTTCCCTAATGCTGATCAACTCGTAGATGTGAGAACTATCAAGGTTTTCCTGTCTCATAATCCAGTACCTACATTACTCGGGGATATTCTGCACTCTTGCATGTTCGCACTCTAAAGAGAAGGGGAACCCTCTTGTGTTGCACACCTCTATTGGCTAGGTGGTTTATTTCGCACCTACCCAGGTCTGTTTTGAAGAATGAACAGGGTTTGAAATGGTCTCGTAGGCTGATATCCCTCAAGCATTCAGACATTCATTGGTGTTCGCGGTTCTCGGAAGATATTACCATCATTGATCGTTGTGGTGAATTCCCTAATGTCCCTCTCTTAGGAATTAGGGGAGGAATCACTTACAACCCTTAATTGGCCTTACGTCAGTTTGGTTATGCGAGAAGAGATGGTCCACATGACACGCTCATCCAAGGAATTGCCTTCAACTATGAGAATGATGCCCAGGAATACCGCAAAAGGTTCATAAAGGCTTGGGGCATGGTGCATAAAATCGATAGCAAGACGCTAGGACACAAGAATTCCATTCCTCTTGAGCCTTATCTCTGATGGGTACGAGCTCGCGCCCAAAGCCTTAGGATGCCTTACCCAGCTGTCCTACCAATAACCGTGGAGCCAGCTACTGAAGGAGACACTACTTCACTTGGTCATCATCCCGACATGCCAACCGATCACGAAGAGTTACAGAAGTCCTAGGTTCAACTCAAAGAGGAGCAGGACACGTTTTAAACCCAGTTCTATGCTAGCGAGAAGAAGATCATGGAACTCACTAGGCTACTTCATGAAGAAAGGATACTTAAATGCCTACATCGCGCCAAAGAGGGTGCACTCCTAGGAGACCTAGTTTCTTTCTTTAAGTTTTGTTTTGTTTAATTGTAAGCCGAAAAGGCATTCTTTGTAACAATTCGAACTTATCAATACAACTAACGTGTGTTTCTTTTAGTTAAACGAATATGAGCCTTTAAGAATCCTTGAAATAATTGCATACGCGTATCATCCATGACATTGCATAAACAGGTACCATTACAGGTTTCTCATCTTATTCGCTGTTTATTTTAGCAGAAATGTCTTCTGAACAAAGCATCAAGGATCTTCAGGCACAAAACGCCCAGTTCCAACAAATGTTCATAAGTCTTGCAAAAGGGCAGGAGGATCTGAAAGCCCTCATTCTGAAAGAGAATAAGAAAAAGAAGAAGATTGTCGGTAATTTAAATATGGCCAGAAGGTTTGGAAAGCGGTTGAAGCAACAAACTAATCTGACCTCTTCATCCAAGGAAGGGGAGAATCAGGAAGTAGAGAAGGACCCCAATCCTGCAGTCTCTGACAATGATACTGATTATAACGATGAATAATATCCTCCTACTGACAATAGATACAAACACCTAGAAGACCGTCTGAGTGCCATGGAAGTGCAGAGGATACCTGGACTAGATTTAGAAGAACTAGGATTGGTGTCGGAAGTGGTCATCTCGCAGAAGTTCAAAGCTCCAGTTTTTGCTAAGTATGATGGGATGTCATGCCCAAAACTCTATCTCCGTTCTTATGTCAGAAAGATCCAGCTCCACACTGCTGATAGAAATCTGTGGGTTCATTTCTTTCAAGATAGTCTGTCAGGGACTCAACTCGAATGGTTCTACCAGCTAGAGGGAGCAAATATCCGAAATTGGGAAGATTTGGCTGTTGCTTTCTACAAGCAGTATCAGTACAATCCCGACCTTGCTCCCACTCGTACTCAACTCCAGAGTATGTCCATGGGTGCAGGTGGAGGTTTTAAAGATTATGCACAAAATTGGAGAGACTTGCTTGGGAGAGTTTAACCCCCGTTGTCTGATAGGGAGTTGGTTGTATGTTTCTAGGGACGCTATCTGGTCCATTTTTCAATCATTTGTTCGGCAGCTCATCAGCTGGTTTCACTGAGCTGATTCTGACTGGAGAAAGAGTAGAAGCTGGGATCCGGAGTGGTAAGATCCAAAAAAATACCTCTTCGAGTACAGATAAGAAGTCATATGGTGGCAAGAGGGAAGCCAATGTTGTGCACTTCCAGAAGGGGCGTAGCAAGGCAGACTACCACCAATCTGTGGGGGCAGTGTTGATCTCTAATTCGGCACGCACACAACGACCACAACAACGAAACAATCAGCCAAGGGTAGAAAGACCTCAAAGGAAGTTCACCCAAATCAATATGCCATTGTCACAAGCATTGCAACACATGTTGAAGATGAATCTGATTACGGTGATAAACCCTCATCCGAACCTTAAGACTTCTTCTCCTAACTACAACCTGGATGCAAGGTGTGCTTATCATTCTGGTAGCCCGGGGCATGATACTAACGATTTTTGGGCCCTAAAATACAAGATTCAGAATATGATTGATGCCAAGGAGATCGAATTCGACCCTCCTGAGACTCCCAACGTGATCACTGCTCCCTTTCTAAAACATGGCTAGAATTGAAAGCATTTTTGTTCATTTGAATTCTGAAGTTGTATTTTCTTTGCTTATTCGAACAATTATTGTCATGTCAAACTCTATTATTTCATTAATGCATTACACATGTCTGTCTTGAATTAATTTGTTTTCATTATGCTTAAATTGCTTTATATTTACTTTTCGTGATATTCAACTCTCGACTAAAAAACTGTAAGCCT
Organism: Vicia faba; assembly: GCA_948472305.1. Classification (NCBI taxonomy): domain Eukaryota; kingdom Viridiplantae; phylum Streptophyta; class Magnoliopsida; order Fabales; family Fabaceae; genus Vicia; species Vicia faba. Next base: position 1,004,613,555 of record OX451740.1, on the reverse strand, counting down.
TTAGAGGGAGGATGACGAAAACGATACCACAATCTCTACAGTATGCTTTTGAACAGACCTTGTTGACGATGTACAGGCGTTGTTTCAAGTCCAAAACAGTGGAGTTATAAGGAAGATAATCCCTATTCAACCCCTTCGAGCCAAAGAAGTAGGAGTTTTTCTTTTCACACACATTAAAACCCTTAATCATAACCTGGAGCAGGGTAGTTTTCTCAGTTAATTCAGAGGCGCATTCAGGCACAATCTGCCTCTTCATACACAATGAATGGCATCAAAGATGTCCTTCCGAAACAAAAGATGGTGATGGTTCCCTATAATCATCAAGACAGACAGTCATTATCTCTCGAAATAAAAGCCCATTAAGTCAAAACCTATGAAGGAGACTTAAGAAAAAAATCGGGGCATCCCGCTGACTGTAATCATAAAAAGAAACAGTTCAGGCAAAAGACAGGGATAATAAAATCAAAAAGAAAGAGGTCCTACAAACCCTCAACAAAAAAGAAATGACTGCCTATTCAAAATAAACTGTCAGTATCTGAACCATCACTGGAATAGTAGAGCACAAACTCAAACGAGATCTAAATGCACAACTAACTGAGTTTAGGATCGAAAAACATCACGAAGAACAGGTGGGTACAAATAAAATTTGAGCCTTTATCCTTTGTTTTTTGAACCGTGAACCAGGCCACGTTATAACCCTTAAAAGTCCTAGCTGAAGCATGGGTTAGTTCGAAAGCATATTGTTACAAAAGGTATCCTGACTCCTGAAGGACCGTTACAAATCCTGAGTTGATATCACATCTTTGCAAAATTCTATTTTTTTCTTTAAAAAAAACTGCATTTTCAAAACTTCAAGACAGACGTAAGCTTTGCATTCTTAAAATAACATTGTTTGCATATGACTATTTGTTCAACAGTAGAGAAATTCGCATGACGAATATCTAGTGAACAAAAACCTTCTCAATAAAAAGGATCACCTCAAGTGGAAAAACACTTCCAACCAAGGGGCATGGCATGACCATTGTCCATTATCTGGGGTAGTCAAGTCAAGATTCAAGGAGCCTCTCCAAAAGTGCCAAATAACTAGGGGCAGATCTCCATCGGAATCACTTGGAGGCATTGGGCATGAATTCCAGCAACAAATCTTGTACGGTCAAACAAACATCTTCTGGTAGTGTGGCAAAACAACACTACCGACAGTGACAACTCCCTACACCTTGATAACATGGACATAGTCAGAAAATACTGCGCATGAACAAAGACCCGCTAGGTTAACTGGCCTAGGCAAAAATAAGGGCATCTCGGTGAACCAAAAGAGTTCAGGCAAAAATTAGGGATAAAAACAAAAAAGATATGTACACCCGGCAAGCTGAAAACCTGAAAAGGTGGCTTGGGCAAAAAAGGGTATCCCGGTGGACTGAAAATCTGAAAAGACGGTCCAGGCAAAAGTTAGGGATTAAAGTGTACGACTATGTCCCGTCATCTCGTCACTTGCCTATCAGTAGAAGACTTATCATTTCGATCTGAAGTTACCAAGCACCTCATAAGTTGGGATAACACTCAATCCACAAGGCCTCCGCAGGCACTTTCTCCAGCAGGTACAGGGGCATAAAAGTCTTGATACAAAGTCATTATCGTGTCCTCAGCATGCGTCCCAGTAACATCTACACTCCTCACAAAGTAGGGGCAACCAAAGCTTTGACATCGGCTTCCCCAAATAGGAGTTACTTTCCCCAACCAAGCTATTTCAGAGAGCCGACGTCTATATTCCCCAGCCGAATTTTGTAATTGCAAGCGGTTCATAAAGTTTTCTCCCGAACAGAGTTTATTTATCTGAATACAGAAGCTCAATCCCTGACAAAGTTTATCCCTTCAACTATGGAAGCTCCTCTCTCCAACATAATTATTCCCCCACAAAGTTGTTCTCAAGCAGAGTCTCTCCTTGGCAGAATATCCGTAAACAAGGGGAAAATCCCCAGCATAGTCATCTCTGGTTCACCATCTCCAGCAGAAGTAGAAGAACCACTTTTTCTACGACAGTCAGGAACTCAATTTTCGTTACTCTCTAGCAGTGGTCAGGGATTTATTTTCCCACTCAGATATGTCACAATAGCATTTCATGTTCATATATCATGGCGTGCGCATACATATTGCATATGGCATAATCTCATTTATTTTGAGAACATCATCATACAATGCATGTCATGCATCATATACGATTAATCATGTACCTTTTTAGGAAAGATGGTTATCATCAACAACTTCCAGCAAGTTCAAGATTAGCTCCTAAAACTAAACAGAGTAATTATCTGCACGATCAAATACAGCTTTACACGGGTTCGTCACAAAGCAATCTTACACGGGTTTCTCCTAAATGCAGCTTCACATGGGTTTATCCTGAAAAATCTTACACGGGTCTTTCCTCATACATTTCTAAATAAATTTTTACACGAACTTATCACAAAGTAACCTTACCTAGGTTCCTTATGAAGTTTTACATAAACTTATCCCAAAATAACCTTACCCAGGTTCCTCCTGAAGTTTTACACGAACTTATCCCAAGTAACCTTACCCAGATTCCTCCTGAAGTTTTACACGAACTTATCCCAAAGTAACCTTACCCAGGTCCCTTCTGAAGTTTTACACGAACTTATCACAAAGTAACCTTACCCAGGTTCCTCTTGAAGTTCTACACAGACTTAGCCCAAAGTAACCTTACCCAGGTTCCTGCCGAAGTTTTACACGAACTTATACCGAAGTAGCCCTACCCAGGTTCCTCCTAAAGCCCTACACAGACTCATCACGAGCAACCTTACCCAAGTTCCTTCTGAAGTTTCACTCAGACTTATCCTGAAGCAACCTTACCTAGGTTCCTTCTCGGTTCAGATGCAGTTTTACCCAAACTCCTCACAAAGCAACCTTACCCAAGTTCCTTCTCGGTTCAGATGCAGTTTTACCCAAAATCCTCACAAAGCAACCTTACCCAAGTTCCTTCTCGGTTTAGATGCAGTTTTACCCAAACTCCTCACAAAGCAACCTTACCCAGGTTCCTTCTCGGTTCAGATGCAGTTTTACCCAAACTCCTTGTTGTACCCCAAAATTTGCCCTCCCATATTCTTCAAAGTTTTGACAAGCATCACCCCAAATTGCTCAAGTCTACTCAAGGGTTACACAGTCAAGCATCCTCATAAGCCAGTCAAATTAGGGTTTTGGTTCTTGCAAGGAAGTTGAGGTTTCAAGGGCTCAATCAAGTCCCATGTGCTCATACACATTGTCAAGCACCTACATGTCAAGTTTCAAGGCTCACAAGGTCAAGTTGCAGAGTCAAAAGTCTTAATTGCTCCACAGTCAATTGTAGGGGCAAAATGGTCATTTGGCAGTCAAAAGTCAAATTTTTTGGTCAACATCTTATTTTGAAGCCACAATCATCATTTGGTCAAATCTTGACCATGATTTCACAAGAATGGCTCAAAAATCATCAAGGTGTCAAAAGTTTCTATTTTTGGACAGTTGAAAAGACAACTGTAACTTGACCAAGGCATAAAATTTTCATGGTTCATCAGAAAAATTCCATCCAATGCTCATCTTGAAGGGGAAGACATTTCCTACAACTCATCTTCACATTCCAAGTCCAAGAAATGCTCTCACAAAAAGTTATCAATTTCAACATTATAGGTCATTTTCAAAAGTCAACAAAAATGCACTTTAAGTCAAAGACCATAACTTGAGATTGGTAAATCAAAATTACATGGGACCAAATGCATTGGTTAGAGGACTTCAAGACCTTTCCAAAATGTCCAAGAACATGTTCATAGCTTCAAAATTGAGCAAGATATGCATTGGAGAAGTTGGGAAATTTTTGTGAAATGGCCAAAGTCAACTATCCTTGAAACTTCATTTTTTGACAAAAGGGCCCACCTTTTCCACTTGGTTCAGCTTGGCCATGCCTCCCACGTGTCCCACAATTTATTTCAAGTTTAAAAATTATTTTTTCTATTTTTATTTAATTTTATTTGATTTAATTCATTTTAAATCTTTAAAACTCAAATAAAAATCAAGAAAATTAAATAAAGGATATTTTGTGGCTTGAATAGCTTTGATACACCATGAAGCACATACCAAACTCGTGCAAGACCTATTTCAAGCATAGAAATTCAAATTTGAAGCAAATATGGCAAGTGGTTTAATGGTGTTCATGGCAAAATCAAAACTTCATTGCAAAGGCTTAAAGGTCCATTATTCTGAATTATTCTTATTACAAAACATTTATGCAAGCCTTGGCAACAGAGGACGACCTAGAACTCTCACATACAGCATAAGCAATCTCAAAATTTCAAAGGAAAAGTGTGAAACTAAAAACCACCTTCCAGCCTATTTCAAGCCTCTCCTTTGATCCAAACACACTCCTGAACCTTCCAGGAACCTTTTGCAATCAGAATTAAGCGCAAAACCTCAAGAACTCGTGCCATACAAGTCACACGGTTTACACTCTTTCTCAAAATCACAGTCATACATTTATGCATTTTTAACTCTTTTCATTGATTGCATTGTACTCACAGGGTCCATACGAAGCTTTCCATATAATTCAATTTGATTATAATGCCCTGGATTGAAAACTACCATTAGCGATTCCTAGGGTTTTCAGAGCTTTGAAATTGGGGTTTTTCTCATGCTGTAAAATTAAAACTCCAAACAGGCATGGTTGAAATCAGCAGGATGGGACGAACGTGAGGGACATATCGCGCCCTTTTTATATTGCATGAGCGTCTAATCGCTACTTTCATAATGTTTGCATTTTGTGGGGGTTTAAAACCCCCGCTATGTGTTTTATGTTTACAGGAAAGGTTGAAGACGAAGGGCGTGGCAATCAGGGAGTGGTCAATTCAAATTGGCGCGCGCGTTTCAGCATATAACGCATTTGTATTATATAATATTTGTTGTTTATTAGGTTTACAAATAAACGCGCTTGGTCCAGTGGCTGGCTATGTGTTTGGTAATCTCTGGGACCTGGGTTCGATTCCCAGGTCCCCCCATAGTTCCATATTATTTTTTCAAATGCTTTCCTGTGCAGATTCCAAGATGATGTGCACCATAAACCTCATCCAAGAGCCAGCCAAGTGTCCACAGATGCAGATCCAAAGGCCCAGAAAGCAAGAATACCATGCTCTGGAGTCAACATGGACGCAGGCAACCAGAAAAAGTCAACAGGCCTTGTTCAAATGGGCCTCAAATCTCAATCAAACACCCTCAAATTCCAGCCCACACCCCCCTTGGGTTTACTCTTCTTTTTTCTTATTTTTGTCATTTTTATTTTTAGCCTTATTTTCTTATTAACAATTAACATAATTAACATATTTTCATAAAAAATAAAAAAAAATAGAATTAAAATTATTATTATTATTATTCTCATGTTATTTTTGTAAATAAAATATTAACAAATAAATAGTTTAATTAGGCAATTTTAACTTCTTTTCTTAATAATTAAAATAGATTTAGAATTAGGTAAAATTAACTTTTAATTTTATTTCTTTTTATTTTATTTCATAAAAAACATAAAAAACACTAAAAATATATTTTCTTTTATTAAATTAATTAATTAGTCATTAGTTAGTTTTAATTTCATGTTAATTACAAAAAGACAAAAGAAATCAATTTCTTTTCTTAAAAGGGTCAAAACCCTTAGAACGTTCCCGAGTATTTTTTATTCGCGCGCATTTTATTTTGATTATTATGTAATTGCTTCCAAGAATGTAATAGTAATTAGGTTTACCGCTTTATTTTAATTTCTCGTACTTATTTACCAAAACGGATCTTTGTATTTTTCGCGATGTATAGACCCGCGCCTTGTAATAGCGTAGAATTTATATTTCCGCAATTTACTTTCTGCACCCCTAACTGTTAAATGCATGAAAGAATGTATGAAAAAATAAAACCAATCCGTAGCTCACAAAATAACATGTACAAGACAAAAATTAACTGAAAAACAACACACAAAGCACATGCCACTTCTAGGGTACGCTTCACTCGTTGCCTTGAAACGTGGTCATCAAGTATAGGACGTCTTAGAGGTCACCCTTTGTCTAAAGATCCAGTTGCCTCGAAACGGTTGCCTCGGATAAAAGGATCTAGGACATTAGTGTTACTTCTAAGTTGTCCTACCGTTTCTTCGGTGACCACACAGTCCCGATAATCGAATTGACCCGAACACCTCCAACGATGGTGCTACCTATCTCTCAATGGTGGGATAGCACTATCTAAAGGACTCTTACACAGCTTAATTCCTTAGGGTAGGTAGATGACTCATGGGTACTTGCTCTTTTCAAAAACAAACAAAATACTTTTCACACCTTACACTTTCAAAAAAAATTTCAAACAAAACACTTCATACACTCTTGAGGACTGATACAAGAGTTACTTAGAAGTTTTCCAAAATGAACTTTTTCAAAACCCACTCACACTTGAAAAGCAAACATCTTTTGAAAACATAAGAGCAAGTGCCTAAGAGCCCGTGGATAACCACGGATAGAAAGGGTGCTAACACCTTCCCTTTCTATAAATCTACCTCCCGAACCGAGATACATCTCGAATAAGGAATTTTGCTGTGCTTTTGTCCTTTCCATGTTGGAAAACATAAAAGACGGTGGCGACTCTTGCTTACCGCGACATTTCGCGAAACCAGCTAAAAAACAATTAGTTCTATTTCCACCGATCACAGAACTGGCGACTCTGCTGGGGATACTTAAAGTGAGGTGTACCTTAGGATAGCTCATACTTGTGTTTTCAATTGCTTTGTTTTGTTTGCTTTATTATTATGGGCATTGTCTTGGAGTTTCATAGATCCTAACCCAGGACCTGGGGATACCCTTTTAGGTAGCATAAGCTGTGAGGGACCTGTCCGGCGTAGACCGACACGGGTGAAGCAGTGGCTACGTTGGTGTGGCACCTTGGTCTGTACCGATATCCCTTGTGTTGCAAAGAGGAGAATATGGGTCTTCTGAGGAGTCATTAAGCACCAACCGACCTTAGAACCCTAATGTGACCCAACTTGGCCATAGAACAGTAGCAGTATGCTACACCCATTGAGGCTAAACTCTCGCGATGGTACTGGCCGCAAGAAAAGATTGCGATGCTGGAGTTATGACCGATTGGGGGTAGTCAGTGATATTGGGGTCCTCTAGAACCCGGTTACTTTTGATAGGACAGGTCTTAACCAACAAACTGAAAGAGGGTAGTACCTGAACTCCATGTTGGCCTAAACTCTAAGGGATATGGTGTGACTTGTGTGCCTTATCATGTTTGCCTTTGTGAATATTTGTGGTGTGATTTATCATAACATCATACCATCATACCATTGCATGCATCCTGCATAAGGACTGGCCTATTTCAAAGACAAGAGGGTTTCACCTTTGCTCTGTTTTGTAGGACATCATGATGCCTGTGTGAAGGAACACTATCCGGCTCAACTTTGTTCACCCACCTGAGTTGCTTAAAGAGTTGGTTGACAGAATTCCAAACACTGTTTCCTTCATCCAGAGGCATGGTTCTCTTCTCGGTTTAGTCACTTCAAAGTGGGACCAACAACTGATGAGTGTCCTGACCCAGTTTTATGATCCTCTGTACCACTGCTTCACCTTCCAAGACTTCCAGCTGGTCCCTACCCTAGAAGAATTCTCTGATTTGCTTGGCATCCCTATCTTGGATCAGACTCCCTTCACTGGTTGGGAGAAGGCTCTTAGACCTGAGGAGATTGCAGCAACCCTTCCTTTGACCAACAAGGAGGTAATGGACAACTGGGTGACTAGAAGTGGAGTTAAGGGCTTCTTGGCTAAGTTTCTGATTGGTAAAGCTAACAGTTTCTGGAATGACTTAGACTTCAGGGCGTACAAGGACATTCTGGCTCTCTTAATCTATGGGCTAGTATTGTTTCCAAATCCTGATAACTTTGTCAATGTCAATGCCATAAGGATCTTCATGTCTCGGAACCCTATACCCACTCTCTTGGGTGATGTCCTGCAACAACTTTATGCTCGTACTGCCCGAAGACGAGGAACTCTGTGGTGTTGTATTCCGTTGTTAGTGAGGTGGTTTATTTCGCACCTCCCTAAGTTCGTGCTGAAGAACAAAGAAGGAAGAGGCTGGGCTCATAGGTTAATGTCTCTCACTGATAATGACATCATTTGGACTCTTAGAGGTTTGGATGAGGTAGCTGTTATTGATCGCTGCGGAGAATATCCTAATGTTCCTTTGATTGGTACCCAAGGAGGAATCTCTTATAATCCATGTCTAGCTCTCCGTCAATTTGGAAGATCCAGAAGAGCAGGGCCTCATGAGATGTTGGTACCTCACATCAGTTTTGAGTTTCAGGTAGATAGCGACGAACTGCACCATAGATTCATCAAAGCTTGGGACAGAATTCACAAAGCTGACCCGCATGAGTTGGGACTGAAGACTTCTCTACCAATGGAACCCTATTACAGATGGGTCCGCATCCGTGCTCAGAGGTTAGGTATGCCATATGAAGCTGTCAGGCCTATCATTCTTGAAATTCCTGATAGAGACGGGGTTCCTCCAACCATACTCCCTCCTCAGATACCCACTGATGTTGATACCCTAAAGAGGTCTTGGGCGCAACTACAGGAAGAGCGGGATTATTATCGGGAAAAGTTCAACGAACAGGAACGGAAGATCCAGAAGCTGACCAAGCAATTGGAGAATGAGCGAACCCTGAATGACTATATCCGTACTGAGAAGAGGAGGCCATGGGAGCACTGATGGGCTTTGGATGTTTATTTTACAGCTTTATTTCCTTTTCAGTATTTTCATTCTTGTAACGCCTAAGGGAAAAATTGTTGAACAATTTAAAGTTTGAATCTAATAAAGTGTGTTTCCCTTTTGTCTATAAAGTTGATTCCCGATTGTCTTTGAAAACATAATTCATATGCATTTCATTCATCATATGCATCACAGGTACCCTTTTTCTACAGGTTTCTTAATCTTCTTCGCTGTTTATTTCTGCACTCAAGCATCATGAATCCTGAACTCACTACCGAGCAAGCTATCAAGGCCCTCCAGGCCCAGAATACCCAATTTCAGGAGATGGTCATGAACTTGGCCCAAGGACAACAAGAGCTGAAGGCTTTGCTCCTGAAGAAGAAAAAGAAGAAGAGGACTGTGTTGTTCAACACTGGGCGCAGACTCGGGAATACATTGCAGAATGAAGCTGAGAGGACTACTCCATCTGTGGGGGAAGGCAGTCACCAAGGGAGAGAGGTCCTTAGTCCTGTGGTCTCTGACACTAAGACAGACTTCAATGATGAAGAGTACCCTCCTGCTGAGGACCGGTACAAACAACTGGAGGACAATTTAAATGCTATGGAGATTCAACGTGTGCCTGGGTTGGATTTCGGAGACTTGGGGTTATCTTCTGGGGTGGTGATCCCGCACAAGTTTAAGGCGCCTGCCTTTGTGAAGTATGACGGGGATTCCTGTCCTAAGATGCACCTCTGTTCTTATGTAAGGAAGATCCAGCCTTACACAGCAGACAAGAACTTATGGATCCACTTCTTCCAGGAGAGTCTTTCAAGGACTCATCTCGAATGGTTCTATCAGCTGGATGGAACCAACATTCATAACTGGGAGGATTTGGCCACTGCTTTTTACAAGCAGTATCAATATAATCCCGACCTCGCTCCCACGCGTACCCAACTCCAGGGTATGTCACTGGGAACGGGTGAAGGTTTTAAGGAGTACGCACAGAAATGGAGAGATCTGGCTGGCATGGTGTAGCCACCATTGACGGATCGTGAGCTAGTGGACATGTTCTTGGGGACCCTATCTGGTCCATTCTTCAACCATCTCCTTGGTAATTCCTCTGCTGGGTTTACTGACCTGATCCTGACTGGTGAGAGGATCGAAGCTGGTATAAAATCAGGGAAGATACAGAAGGGTGCCTCCTCAAATACTGAAAAGAAGCCCTTCAAGAAGGAGGCCAGTGCTGTTTATGGTCCCAGGAGACAGAACAAACCGAAACGCTGCCAAGCTGTCAACGTGGTGGTTATTTCTAAGCCTGCTGCTGCTCCTCAGCAATACAACTAGCCCAGAGCTGAGAGGCCCAAAAGGCAGTATACTCGGCTCAGCATGACTCTCTCTCAGATATTACCGCAACTACTGTCAACTAGCCTGGTAACTGTCAAGGAAGCTCCGAAGATGGTAAACACAGCATCTCCAAAGTACAACCCCAACGCCCGTTGCGCTTATCACTCTGATAGCCTAGGACACTCTACAGATGATTGTTGGGCTCTGAGGAATAAGGTTCAAGACCTTATTGATGCTAAAGAAGTTCAGTTCGAGGCGCCCGAGAAGCCTAATGTGGTGACAGCTCCCATGCCCAATCATGGGGTGAATGCTCTCAGCGATGGTGACGAAGTGGAGGAATCTGAATTCAATAGCTGGATCTTCCCAACGACCGACGGTGGACTGAATAATTGGACTGCAAAAGACTACATACCTGTTACTTTTGTTACTCAGTAATGAACCCCTTTGTTTTTAAATTTGTAATGAACAATAAATGGAAACTTTATGGCCCGGTGTCTTACCCGGGGCACCGTTGGCTTCATTTGTGAGGGCTTATTACTTGTCATTTCCATATATCATGAATAAAGACATTGGACGTTTTTCGCATTTCAAATATTGTGCTCCCTTTCTTTCTTTCTTTATATATTGAAAAACAGCTATATTTACACACACTCACCTATACAGGTTTCAATCCACTCTGGATCTCACTGGTAACGACTCTGCTACTGCCAGTTATGACTTTGAAAATCCGATCAACTTAGCCGAAGACGAAGGTGAAGATGATTGCGAAGTGCCTGGTGAACTTGCAAGACTGCTACTCCAGGAAGAGAGGGCCATTCAGCCACATGAAGAGCCAGTGGAAATGGTAAATCTGGGTACTGAGACAGACAGAAAGGAGGTCAAGATTGGTGCCAATCTGGAGCTCAGTGTGAAACAACGGTTGATTCAGATGTTTCATGATTATGTGGAAATCTTTGCCTGGTCTTACGAAGACATGCCTGGGTTGGATACCGACATTGTGGTTCATCACCTGCCCACCAAGGAAGACTGCCCTCCGGTTAAACAGAAGGTCCGCCGTATGCGTCCAGAGATGTCTGAGAAAATCAAAGCTGAGGTTATGAAGCAATTTGACGCCGGTTTTCTTGCAGTAACTTCTTACCCTTAGTGGGTTTCCAACGTGGTGCCGGTGCCGAAGAAAGATGGTAAGGTCAGAATGTGTGTTGATTACAGGGATTTGAACAGGGCGAGCCCCAAGGATGACTTCCCTCTGCCTCACATCGACGTTCTGGTTGACAATATTGCTCAGCACAAGGTGTTCTCCCTCATGGATGGTTTTCAGGTTATAATCAGATCAAAATGGCTCCTGAAGATATGGAAAAGACTACCTTTGTCACTCAGTGGGGCACCTTATGCTACAAGGTCATGCCTTTTGAGTTGAAAAATGTTGGGGCAACCTACCAACGTGCCATGGTCGCTTTATTTCATGACATGATCCATCATGAGATTGGAGTATACGTCGATGATATGATTGCAAGGTCCCAAACTGAGGAGGAACACCTTGACCATCTGCGGAAGCTGTTTGACCGGTTGAAGTTGTACAAGCTAAGGTTGAACCCAAACAAGTGCACATTTGGGGTAAGATCTGGGAAGTTGCTAGGCTTCGTCGTGAGCGAAAAAGGTATTCAAGTGGACCCTGCCAAGGTTAAAGCCATACAAGAGATGTCAGTTCCCAAGACAGAGAAAGAAGTCAGAGGCTTTCTAGGACGTCTGAATTACATTGCCCGGTTCATCTCGCACCTAACTGCTACCTGTGAACCAATCTTCAAGCTGCTGAAGAAAGATCAAGTAGTACGTTGGAATAATGAATGTCAGGCCGCTTTCGACAGAATCAAAGAGTATCTCCAAGAACCACCCATTCTTATGCCACCGGTTGAAGGGAGACCTCTAATACTATACTTGACAACTCAATGGGGTGTATGCTGGGGCAGCGTGACGAGTCTGGCCGAAAAGAGCATGCCATTTATTACCTTAGCAAAAAGTTTACCGACTGTGAGACCTGATACTCACTGCTCGAGAAAACTTGTTGCGCTTTAGTATGGGCTGCTCGCCGGCTGAGACAATATATGCTGACTCACACTACTCTGTTGATTTCAAAAATGGATCCAATAAAGTACATCTTCGAAAAGCCCGCCTTGTCCGGAAGAATAGCAAGATGGAAGATGATCTTGATAGAATACGAAATCTAATACACGACTCAGAAGGCAATCAAGGGAAGTGTATTGGCAGACCATTTGGCACACCAGGCAGTGGACGATTACCAATCCATGAACTTTGAATTTCCTGACGAGAACATCATAGTAGTGACTAATTGTAAAGTACCTGGACCGGATGAAGGACCTGAGGAAGGATCCCGATGGTCTATGCACTTTGACGGAGCCTCCAACGCTTTGGGTAACGGTATTGGCGCTGTGATCATATCCCCAAAAGGCACTCATACTCCACTCACTGCCCGGCTATGTTTCAACTGCACCAATAACATGGCGGAGTATGAGGCATGCATCATGGGTCTTCAAGCTGCAATTGACTTAAGGATCAAGTTTCTGAGTGTCTTCGGAGATTCCGCTCTCGTGATCAATCAGATCAAAGGCGAGTGGGATACGAAACACCCGAATCTTATTCCTTACAAAGAATGTGTGTTGACATTGATCCCCCATTTCACAGAGATAACTTTTGAACACTTCCCAAGAGAGGAGAATCAGTTGGCGGACGCGCTGGCTACAATGTCTTCTATGTTCAAAGTCAAATGGGACAACGAGGCTCCCCGGATCATTATCTGGAAACTGGATGAACCTGCATATTGCTGTGATCTTGAGACTGAGGTGGTAACTGAAAAACCTTGGTATCATGAAGTGAAGAGGTACCTTGAAGCTCAAGAATACCCTGAAGGTGCATCTGTCAACAACAAGAAATTTCTGAGAAGATTCGCTGCAAAGTTCTTCCTTAGAAACAACATTATCTACAAGCGAAACCATGATTCAACCTTACTGCGTTGTGTGGATAAGACTGAAGCAGAAAAGATCATGGAGGAGCTGCATGAAGGTACCTTCGGAACGCATTCTAGTGGACACACCATGGCAATGAAAATCCTTCGGGCAGGATATTTCTGGTCCATAATGGAAGCCGACTGTTACCAACATTCTCGGACATGTCATAAATGCCAGATATATGCTGATAAGGTGCACGTTCCTCCAGTACCTCTGAATATCTTGACAGCACCTTAGCCTTTTGCAATGTGGGGCATTGACATGATCGGCGAGATCAGACCTACGGCATCCAACGCGCATTGCTTCATCCTGGTAGCGATTGATTACTTCACAAAGTGGGTCGAAGCAGCCTCCTATGCTACGGTAACCAAGAACGTCGTAGCACGATTCATTCGGCATAACCTGATCTGTCGATACAGCGTCCCGGAAAGGATCATTATGAATAATGGTACCAATCTTAACAGCAAGATGATCACTGAGCTCTGCGATCAATTCAAGATACAGCACCACAACTCTTCTCCCTACCGGCAGAAGATGAATGGGGTTGTCGAAGCAGCAAATAAGAATATCAAGAAGATTGTGCAGAAGATGACAGTGACGTAAAAAGATTGGCACGAGATGTTACCGTTTGCTCTTCATGGGTACCGTACCTCAGCAAGGACGTCAACCGGGGCAACACCCTTTTCCTTGGTCTATGGCATGGAGGCAGTTTTGCATATTGAAGTCCAGATACCCTCTCTCCGGATAATGAAGGATGCAGATCTAAGCGAAGATGACTGGATCCAGACTCGACTTGATCAATTAAACCTAATCGACGAAAAGAGACTCACCGCTATTTGTCATGGTCAGACGTACCAAAAACGGATGATCAAGGCATTTAACAAGAAAGTCAGACGACAAGAGTATCAAGTCGGAGACCTGGTAATCAAGCGTATCATTCCTCCTCAAAGTGATCCCAGGGGAAAATGGACCCCTACGTACGAAGGGCCATTTGTGGTTAAACATGTCTTCTCAGGAGGAGCCATGATCCTAACCACCATGGATGGTGACGACCTTCCTCACCCCGCCAATGCAGACATAGTAAAAAGATACTACGCATGATAAAAGACCCGCTAGGTTGACATACCTAGGCAAAAATTAGGGCTTCCCAGCGAACCAAAAGGGTTCGGGCAAAAATAAGGGATGAAATGAAAAAAATCTGTACACCCGGCAAGTCGAAAACCTGAAAAGGCGGCTTGGGAAAAAATGGGTATCCCGGTGGACTGAAAACCCGAAAGGACGGTCCAGGCAAAAGTTAGGGATAAGCGTAATACTATGTCTCATTGGATCACCTTGCATCCAGAATCCGGTATCAACATCAAGTTCAGACGGCATCGATCAGTCAGCTTCATCTTCAACTAAGCAGCCAAGTGATGAGACGCTCGAAGATATAAAGGCGATAGCAGAGTTGGAACCCAGTGGGATTACTATTTTCACACAACTATTTTGTTTTCTTTGTACAAATTGTATAAACTCTATCGTTCGGCGGCGTTCTCTTACTAGGACGTCAGCCTCTTGTACATAAACGCCTATTTACAGGCAAATTCAAAAATCAATACAAATTCACTTTTCAGATAAATTGCCAATTATTTTTCCTTTTTCTGTTTTGTCTTGCGAAGAACGTCCAATGTTCAATTGTGATATATGCATTTGACACTAATTGCTAACTCATAAATATTTGCATGCGAAACAAAGGATTAATTACAGGTGACATCAGAAACAGGGGCAATAATGAGTTTTCTAAGCGATCTAATTGCTCTGTCCACCAAGGTACTAAGGTAAGTTCGGCTGAAGAACGTAACCAAGATACCTCCACTCCCCAAAGTAAGACCAGAATCAACAATACCTCTCCCCCGAGCAGAGTTGGTCTCCCGTCAGCCCTGACAAGGCACAATATCCCTAGCAAGCCAGCAACACTCTCCCTAAGAAGAGTTAGTCTATTGTCAGCCTTAAGGAAGTTGGATTATCCCCCAGAAGATCTCAATATTCCCCAACGGAGTACACAAACATTCCTAACAAGCATCCCCGGCAGTCTTAATATAAGATTGTTCCCCGGCGGAATACCGAACATCCAGTGGAGCCATTCCCCAGTCCAATCTGAAAAATTTCCCCAGGAGAGTTCAATCAATTTCCCCAGTAGATTTAGGAAGCTTATCCCCAGTAGATTCTGGAAGCCTACCCCTGTAGAGTACGAACGCGCCTCCCCGGTTTTATTCAAAGGTTATTTCCCCACTAGGATATAACTGGGTTATCCTCAGCTAAAAAACCACGGAAAGATCGTCCTCGACGAAGTTCTTCCTATCCCCCAGCGGAGTTCATCAAATCTTCCAACAAAGCATATCAACAGTATCCCTAGCGGAGTTATCAAAACCTCAGCGAAGTATCTCTTCCCACAGAGTATTCCCCGTAGAGTAATCTCTTCGCCAAGTTTATTCCCAAACAGAGTCATCTTCTCCTACCGGTTTATTCTTGCAACCATCATCCCCAGCGGAAATGAAGAACTTCACTCTTCAACATCAGCCCAGGATTCAACTTCCCGGCATTCGTCAAGGATTTATTTTCCTAGACGAAAATACATTCATAAACATATCATATTTCATACATCCTGCTTACATACACAATGCATGCACATACGCATCATATCACATAATCTCGTCTATTTTGAGAACATCATGACATCATGCAATTGCATACAACTGATGTTTTACCTTTCAGGAAAAAGGTCCATCCAAGGATAATTACTATCAACTGTCGTAATTCCAGATTCGGTTCCTGTATCCAGCCAGAGCACGTCTGAAGAGTTTGAAGATTCAATTCCTGTATCCAGCCAGGGCATATCTATTGACGACTATTTCCAGATTCGATTCCTGTATCCAGCCAGGGCAAGTCTGAAGAGTTTGAAGATTCGATTCCTGTAACCAGCCAGGGCATATCTGTTGACGACTATTTCCAGATTCGATTCCTGTATCCAGCCAGGGCACGTCTGAAGAGTTTGAAGATTCAATTCCTGTAGCCAGCCAGGGCATATCTGTTGACGATTATTTCCAGATTCGATTCCTGTATCCAGCCAGGGCACGTCTGAAGAGTTTGAAGATTCGATTCCTGTATCCAGCCAGGGAATATCTGTTGACGATCAATTCCAGATTCGATTCCTGTATCCAGCCAGGGCACGTCTGAAGAGTTTGAAGATTCGATTCCTGTATCCAGCCAGGGCATATCTGTTGACGACTAATTCCAGATTCGATTCTTGTATCTAGCCAGGGCACGTCTGAAGAGTTTGAAGATTCGATTCCTGTATCCAGCCAGGGCATATCTGTTGACAACTATTTCCAGATTCGATTCCTGTATCCAGCCAGGGCACGTCTGAAGAGTTTGAAGATTCGATTCCTGTATCCAGCCAGGGCATATTTGTTGACGACTAATTCCAGATTCGATTCCTTTATCCAGCCAGGGCACGTCTGAAGAGTTTGAAGATTCAATTCCTGTATCCAGCCAGGGCATATCTGCATGACGAGTTTGAAGATCAACCCCTGTAACAGGCCAGGTAATTATCTTTCTTTCTCAGGTACGCAAGTTCTCGCTAAGGAATCCCTTACGCGATCAACACCTAGGTGGCATCTATAAGCCCATCCTCCCATTACAGTTCCAAATGGCATCTATAAGCCCATTCCCGACAAGGTTCCGTCACACCTCCAGATGGCATCTATAAGCCCATCCTCCTATCCATCATCTCTCCAAATGGCATCTATAAGCCCATTCCTGTCATCACACTACTGATACTCTACTATGTGAGTGCAAATTTCTGGGCACTCTAGTGTTCAATCATCTTCCACCTTCGGATCACAAAAGGCATGCAAGCCAATCTACATCCTCAGGTCTAAGAAGATTGAACAGGGACAACTGTTGTACTCCAAAATTTGCCCTCCCATATTCTTCAAAGTTTTGACAAGCATCACCCCAAATTGCTCAAGTCTACTCAAGGGTTACACAGTCAAGCATCCTCCTAAGCCAGTCAAATTAGGGTTTTGGTTCTTGCAAGGAAGTTGAGGTTTCAAGGGCTCAATCAAGTCCCATGTGCTCATACACATTGTCAAGAACCTACATGTCAAGTTTCAAGGCTCACAAGGTCAAAAGTCAAAAATTTTGGTCAACATCTTATTTTGAAGCCACAATCATCATTTGGTCAAATCTTGACCATGATTTCACAAGAATGGCTCAAAAATCATCAAGGTGTCAAAAGTTTCTATTTTTGGACAGCTGAAAAGACAACTGTAACTTGACCAAGGCATAACTTTTTCATGGTTCATCAGAAAAATCCCATCCAATGCTCATCTTGAAGGGGAAGACATTTCCTACAAATCATCTTCACATTCAAAGTCCAATAAATGCTCTCACAAAAAGTTATCAATTTCAACATTATAGGTCATTTTCAAAAGTCAACAAAAATGCACTTTAAGTCAAAGACCATAACTTGAGATTGGTAAATCAAAATGACATGGGACCAAAGGCATTGGTTAGAGGACTTCAAGAACTTTCCAAAATGTCCAAGAACATGTTCATAACTTCAAAATTGAGCAAGATATGCATTGGAGAAGTTGGGAAATTTTTGTGAAATGGCCAAAGTCAACTATCCTTGAAACTTCATTTTTTGACAAAAGGGCCCACCTTTTCCACTTGGTTCAGCTTGGCCATGCCTCCCACGTGTCCCACAATTTATTTCAAGTTTAAAAATTAATTTTTCTATTTTTATTTAATTTTATTTGATTTAATTCATTTTAAATCTTTAAAATTCAAATAAAAATCAAGAAAATTAAATAAAGGATATTTTGTGGCTTGAATAGCTTTGATACACCATGAAGCACATACCAAACTCGTGCAAGACCTATTTCAAGCATAGAAATTCAAATTTGAAGCAAATATGGCAAGTGGTTTAATGGTGTTCATGGCAAAATCAAAACTTCATTGCAAAGGCTTAAAGGTCCATTATTCTGATTGATTCTCATTACAAAACATATATGCAAGCCTTGGCAACAGAGGACGACCTAGAACTCTCAAATACAGCATAAGCAATCTCAAAATTTCAAAGGAAAAGTGTGAAACTGAAAACCACCTTCCAGCCTATTTCAAGCCTCTCCTTTGATCCAAACACACTCCTGACCCTTCCAGGAACCTTTTGCAATCAAAATTAAGCGCAAAACCTCAAGAACTCGTGCCATACAAGTCACACGGTTTACACTCTTTCTCAAAATCACAGTCATACATTTATGCATTTTTAACTCTTTTCATTGATTGCATTGTACTCACAAGGTCCATACGAAGCTTTCCATATAATTCAATTTGATTATAATGCCCTGGATTGAAAACTACCATTAGCGATTCCTAGGGTTTTCAGAGCTTTGAAATTGGGCATTTTCTCATGCTGTAAAATTAAAACTCCAAACAGGCATGGTTGAAATCAGCAGGATGGGACGAACGTGAGGGACATATTGCGCCCTTTTTATATTGCATGAGCGTCTAATCGCTATTTTCATAATGTTTGAATTTTGTGGGGGTTTAAAACCCCCGCTATGTGTTTTATGTTTACAGGAAAGGTTGAAGACGAAGGGCGTGGCAATCAGGGAGTGGTCAATTCAAATTGGCGCGCGCGTTTCAGCATATAACGCATTTGTATTATATAATATTTGTTGTTTATTAGGTTTACAAATAAACGCGTTTGGTCCAGTGGCTGGCTATGTGTTTGGTAATCTCTGGGACCTGGGTTCGATTCCCAGGTCCCCCCATAGTTCCATATTATTTTTTTAAATGCTTTCCTGTGCAGATTCCAAGATGATGTGCACCATAAACCTCATCCAAGAGCCAGCCAAGTGTCCACAGATACAGATCCAAAAGCCTGGATAGTAGGGTTGTGAGAAGGAACCTAGGTAGTAGGGTTATTTCGATATGAAAGCCTGGATAGTAGGGCTGTGAGATGGAACCTGGATAGTAGGGTTACTTCGAAATGAAATCCTGGATAGTAGGGCTGTGAGAAGGAACCTGGATAGTAGGGTTATTTTGAAATGAAAGCATGTATAGTAGGGCTGTGAGAAGGAACCTAGATAGTAGGGTTACTTCGAAATGAAAGCTTGGATAGTAGGGCTGTGAGAAGGAACCCAGATAGCAGGGTTACTTCAATATGAAAGCCTGGATAGTAGGGCTGTGAGAAGGAACCTGGATAGTAGGGTTACTTCAAAGCGATAGTGTAGATTAGTTGACCCGTTTGGTTTCGGGAACTGAGTTTCCGTTGGTCGTCTGCAGATGTGACTTGCATAACTGCTTAATTTGTTGAAGCTAATCCTCTTTTCCTGGAAATATATCAGGGTTAGTTATATGCGATGCCTGAAATGCAGGGTGAGATGATATTCTCAAAATAAATGACATTATGATGTATATGATATGTATGCGTATGTCATGATGTATGTTCATGAAATGTTATCGGGGTATGCTCGCGTATGGGAAAATAAATCCCTGACTGTTGCTGGAGATTTGTAAATATTTTGTCGGGAGGAGATGCTGCTTGAGAATAAACTCTACGGGGAATGAACTTAGAAAATGTGTTTTTGCAGCTGAAGTGATAAACTCTGTCAGGGATTGAGCCTCTGTATTTGGAGAAATAAACTCTGCTTAGGGGATGAAATTTATTGACTCGCCCGCAATTATGAACCTCAGCTGGGGTGGTTACGTCATGTTTCAGGAAAGCTGACATCAATGCCTTTGGATACTTTTACTCAGTGGGGAGTGTATGTACCAATAATTATGTTCCCATGCTGGATCTATCCCGGTACCTGTTGTGCAGAGTAACTGTAGGGTTTGGCACTTCTTGTTTTTGCCCATATTTCTGGAATTACGAGTAATTGTCTTTTATTTCTTATGTAAATGTTTATGAGCAGCAATCATTTTCAAATGTATATATCAGAAATAAGTCATTGGACGTTCTTGCAAAACAAAACAGAAAACAAAAACAAACTCGACGTGAAACTAATTTTGTATTGATTTTTGAAGTGGGCCTGTAATAGGCGTTTTTTGTACAAGGAGGCTGACGCTCTAGTAAGAGAACGCCGCTGAAAAATGGAAGCTATAGAAATTTATGTAAAAGAAAAAACAACTATGTGAAACAACCCCATTGGGTTCCAACTCCGCTATTGCCTTTATATCTTCAAGCGTCTCATCACTTTGCTACTTGGCCGAAGGTTGATCAGATTGGTTAGCGTCGTCTGAGCTTGATAGTCGATACCAAAGTCTGGTCGCAAGATGATTCAATGAGACATAGTGATACGTTTCATATCCCTAACTTTTTCCTGGACCGCCCTTTCAGGTTTTCATTCCACCGGGATACCCTTTTTTTCCCAAGCCGCCCTTTCGGGTTTTCGACTTGCCGGGTGTACGGATTTTTCATTTTCATCCATTACTTTTGCCCGAACCCTTTTGGTTCGCCGGGAAGACCTTATTTTTTCCTAGGCCGGTCAACCTAGCGGGTCTTTGATTAGGCGTAGTATCTTTTCACTATGTCTGCATTGACAGGGTGAGAAAGGTCATCACCATCCATGGTGGTTAGAATCATATCTCCTCCCGAGAAAATGTTATTAACTACAAATGGCCCTTCGTACGTGGGGGTCCATTTGCCCCTGGGATCACCTTGCGGAAGTATGATGCGTTTTATCACTAG
Organism: Vicia faba; assembly: GCA_948472305.1. Classification (NCBI taxonomy): domain Eukaryota; kingdom Viridiplantae; phylum Streptophyta; class Magnoliopsida; order Fabales; family Fabaceae; genus Vicia; species Vicia faba. Next base: position 1,004,592,696 of record OX451740.1, on the reverse strand, counting down.
ATCCCTGACTTGATATTCTTGGCGTCTAACTTTCTTGTTAAAAGCCTTGATCATTCGTTTTTGATACGTATGACCATGGAAGATAGCAGTAAGTCTCTTTTCATCAATTAGATTTAACTGATCATGTCGGGTTTGGATCCAATCATCTTCGTTCAAACCCGCGTCATTCATAATCCTGAGAGAAGGTATCTGGACTTCGATGGGTAGGACTGCCATCATGCCATATACCAGAGAATAGGGGGTTGCCCCTATCGACGTCTGTGCTGAGGTACGGTACCCATGAAGAGTGAATAGTAACATCTCATGCCAGTCCTTGTATGTCACCGTCCTCTTCTGTTCAATCTTCTTGATGTTCTTGTTAGCTTCTTCAACAGCGCCATTCATCTTCGGCCGGTAGGGAGAAGAATTATGATGTTGTATCTTGAACTGTTTACAGAGCTCGGTCAGTAACAATTATCTCTGGCACACCATATCGATAGATCAGATTATGTCGGATAAACCGCGCCACGACGTTCTTGGTTACTATAGCAAAGGAAGCTGCCTCAACCCACTTCGTGAAGTAATTAATTGCTACTAGGATGAAGCGATGTCCATTAGAAGCGGTGGGCTTGATTTCCCCGATCTTGTCGATGCCCCACATTGCAAAGGGCCACAGAGCTGTCAAAACGTTTAAGGAGGCACATCCACCTTATCAGCGTAGATTTGGCACTTATGAAAAGTTCGAGAGTGCTGATAACAATTGGCTTCCATAGTGGACCACTAGTATCCTGCTTGTAGCTTAGCCATGGTATGTCCACTAGAATGGGTTCCGAATGTGCCTTCATGTAGATCTGTCATGATCCTCTCTGCTTCACTCTTGTCTACACACTGTAGTAGTGTGGAGTCATGGTTGTGTTTATAGAGGATTCCATTACTGAGGAAGAACTTTGCAGCGAACCTTCTCAGAAACTTTTTATCATTGACAGATGCCCCTTCGGGATACTCTTAATTCTCGAGATACCTTTTGACTTCATGAAACCAGGGTTTGTCTGCCACTTCTTCGGTATCGATTTCACAGCAGTGTGCTGGTTCATTGAACCTCTTAATGGTAATTTAGGGAGCTTCATTATCCCACCTAACCTTGAACATAGAAGACATGGTAGCTAGCGCGTCCACTAACTGGTTTTCCTCTCGTGGGACATGTTCAAAGGTTACCTCCTTAAAGTGTGGGAGCAATGTCAGTACATACTCTTTGTAAGGAATAAGGTTTGGGTGCTTCGTATCCCACTTGCCTTTGATCTGACTTATCACCAAAGTGGAATCCCCGAATACACTTAAGAACTTGATCCTTAAGTCGATAGCAGCTCGAAGACCCATAATACATGCCTCATACTCCGCCATGTTGTTGGTGCAGTTGAAACATAATCGGGAAGTAAACGAAGTATGACAGCCATCGGGACATATGATTACAACGCCAATGTCATTACCTAGTGCATTTGAGGCTCTATCAAAATATATAGACCATCGGGATCCCTCCTAGGGTCCTTCATCCAGTCCAGGTTCTTCGTAGTCAGTCACCAACATAATATTCTCATCCGGGAACTCAAAATTCATGGACTGGTAGTCATCCATGGCCTGATGAGCTAAATGATCATCCAATACACTCCCCTTTATTGCTTTTTGGGTTGTATATTGTATTTCGTACTCAGTTAAGATCATTTTCCACCTTGCTATCCTTCTAGAGAGTGCGGGCTTCTTGAAAATGTACTTGATCCGATCCATCTTTGATATCAACAAGGTAGTGTGAGTCAGCATATACTGTCTCAGTCGGTGAGCAGCCCATGCTAAAGCGCAACAAGTTTTCTCGAGCAATGAGTATCATGTCTCACAGTCGATAAACTTTTTGCTCAGGTAGTATATTGCATGCTCTTTTCGGCCAGACTCGTCATGCTTCCCCAGCACACAACCCATTGAATTGTCTAGCACCGTTAAGTATAATATCAAAGGTTTTCCTTCAACTGGAGGCATCGGAATTGGTGGTTCTTGAAGGTATTCCTTGATTCTTTCAAAAGTGGTCTGGCATTCATCATTCCACCTTACCACTTGATCTTTCTTCAGAAGCTTGAAGATTAGCTCACAAGTAGCAGTCAGATGTGAAATGAATTTGGCGATATAATTCAGGCATCCCAAGAAACCTCTAACTTCCTTCTCTGTACAGGGAGCTGGCATTTCTTGTATAGCTTTTACCTTTGCAGGATCTACTTGGATGCCTTTGTCGCTGACAATGAAACCCATAAGCTTACCAGACCTTACTCCGAAGGTGCACTTGTTCGGATTCAACCTCAGCTTATATATCTTCAACCTGTCGAAAAACTTTTGGAGATGATCAAGGTGCTCTTCCTCAGTCTGAGACCTGGCTATCATGTCATCAACATAAACCTCTATCTCATGGTGAATCATATCATGGAACAAAGCGACCATGGCGCGCTGATAAGTTGCCCTAGCATTCTTCAACCCAAAAGGCATCACCTTGTAGAAGAAGGTTCCCCACTGTGTAACGAAGGTTGTCTTCTCCGTGTATTCAGGAGCCATCTTTATCTGGTTGTAGCCAGAGAAACCATCCATGAAGGAGAAGATTTTATGCTACGCGGTGTTGTCGACCAGAACATCAATGTGAGGAAGTGTGAAGTCATCCTTGGGGCTTGCCTTGTTCAGATCTCTGTAATCCACACACATCTGTACCTTACCATCCTTCTTAGGTACCAGAACGACGTTAGCAACCCACTGTGGATAAGAAGTGACAGCTAAGAATCCTGCGTCGAATTGTTTCATGACCTCTGCCTTGATCTTCTCTAACATTTCGGGATGCATACGGCGAACCTTCTACTTAACCGGAGGGCAGTCTTCTTTAGTCGGCAAGCGATGTACCACGATATCAGTATCCAAACCGGGCATGTCTTCATAGGACCAGACGAAGATCTCGACATAGTCGTGCAACATCTGTATCAACCTCTGTTTGACGCTAAGATCCAGATTTGCACCTATTTTAACCTCTTTTCTGTCTTCCTCAGTACCCAAGTTCACTGTCTCAACCGGCTCTTCATGTGGTTGTATGGCCCTTTCTTCCTGCTGTAATAGTCTAGCAAGTTCTCCAGGCACCTCACAATCATCCTCACCGTCGTCCTCGGCTTGGTTGATCGGATTTTCGAAGTCATAACTAGAAATAGAAGAGCTGTTATCAATGGGATCCAGAGTGGATATGGATCTGCAGTATGATACGTGAGTGTGTGTAAGAGAATAGCTGTTTGGATGAAGTGGAAAACAGAAAAGAAAAACAGAGAGCGCAAAATTTGCATGCAAGAAACGTCCAATGCTTTATTAATGATATATGAAATGACAAATAATATCCCTCACAAGCAAAACCAATGTGCCTCGGGCAAGGTACAAGGCCGTAAAGTTTTAAATTGTTTATTACAACTCTCAAAACAAGTAAGACAATTATTGCGGAATAAAAGAAATTGTTGTAAAGTCCCTAGTTGTCCAGTTACTCGGTCCATCGTTGGTAGTTGGGTAGATTCAGCTGTCAATATCTGAGTCTTCCTTGCCGTCTTCAATGGCATTAATTCCCCGATTACTAATATGTAGGGGAGGTCTTCCAGCCCGAGTGCATCGAACAGCCCTTTGAGCCCCTGTAGTAAAGCCCAAACCAAATTTGTCAGTTTTGTGAGTGAAATCAGGGAGTTGGCCCCAATTGGCACACCCACCTTCTTCAACCACAACCCAGGCGTCCTTGAGGGAAGCCATCTTCAGATGAGGTTTGTTGTTGGTAGTAGTTTCAGTTGATGCCAAGATCTGAGGGGACTCTTCGAAATTCTGACAAGGAGTTTCTATGAATTCCCTGTCCATCTCTATGTAGCGGAAGGAATTGAGATGGCTCACCATATAATCTTCTTCACCCCGCACTGTGACAATCTTCCCTTTTACCGGATACTTCAGCATTTGGTGGAGTGTGGAAGTAACTGCCCCAGCCTCGTGGATCCAAGGACGACCCAACAAACAAGAATACGACGGCCTGATGTCCATCACATAGAAGGTTGACCCAAACGTCTGAGAACCTACTTTGATAGGGATGTCCACCTCCCCATGCACCATTATCTTCGACCCGTCAAAAGCCCTTACCACAATGTTACTAGGCTTTAGAGTCAAACCTTCGCAATCCAACTGGTCCAGCGCCTTCTTAGGCGAGACATTTAGCGAAGACCCAGTATCGACCAGCACATGAGCCATAGTGGTGGCCCTGCATTCAATCGAGACATGCAGCACATCATTATGCTTCCTTCCCTTTGGTGTCAAGTCCACTGAAACAACCGGCTGAAAATCATCAAACAATGAAGTCGCCATCGAACGTCTTTTATCCCACATGTAGGGAAAGGTAAACATCGAGAAAACCTGATGAGGGAGAAGTCACGGTCTTGCGACCGAGAGATCGGGTAAGGGAGTCTATTACGCGAGGGGAAGGTATTAGCACCCCACACGCCCGTAGTACTCTACGGTATCCACTCTTGTTATCTATCTTATGGGTGTGTTTAATCTATGCTTACTGTTTACTATACTACTGGAGGAATGCATGCAAAAGAAAAGGGGAAAAATGTAGGGAAAATAAAATTGTGCTCGCCTGGGCCCTACCCCAATGCCTACGTATCCGTTTTGAGGAATCAGAGCTACCGTAGTTCGGCTCACATGTTTTGTTTGTTTTGTGTTTTTTATGGACGAAGTTAATTCCGCCTTCTGCCGCAGCTCGACCTTTGGAGACTTATGCGTTGGCACAGAAGTAAATTAATCATGTCCTTACCTGAAAAGGTTTTTAAAGAAAAGTGCTCGAGCGCACAAAAGATTTGAATTTGTTTTGTATTTTTGTTGTAGATGATGACTGATTGACCTCAAGAGAGAGATATTAGCCATTTTTCTACTTAGCCATGAAAGGAGTTTTTGAGAATTGAACCACACCTAAGCTTGAGATGAAGAACAATAAGATCGAGAAGAGACCCGCTTATCATTTCTCGTACTAAGCAAAAGCATTATTCTCATCAGTAGTTTTAAAGTGTTTTTAATTTTGAAAGAAAAGAGAAGTTTTTGTTTTAGATGCGTATGCGAAAAGGAAAGAAAAGTTAAAGAGAGACTAGCTTACTTCTAAACCTAATGTTATTGTGCGTTAGTAGCCATAAGATTTAGGTTAAAGGGGAAATTTCTACCCGATGTTAGTACGCATATGGATTGCGATAAAGTACGAAAATGAAGAATAAAATAGATTTACGACGATACCGAACGGAGGAGGTCCGTTGCCTCTTCAAAATTGTGCAAGCGGTAAGAAAATTCTATCAAAGTTCCCTTGGGCAAGTGATTGAAGAATTCACCCCGAGCATTCCACATTGCAAGAGTTATGTCGATGCTACAAAAAGTCTTGACTAGAAAATGGCAATAAAAATGATTATCGAATATGAAAAATAAAATAGAAGAAATTCTAATCGAAATTCTAAAAAGAAATTCTATTCTAAAATATTCCATTATTTTTATTGTCAATTGAGAGGAAAAAAAATAAACTAAAAGAAAAAACTAAAATAATAAAAGAAAAGAAAAAATTAGAAGAGTTACGGGGTATGAAGTCTAGAAATATGGGTGCTGAAGTAATTTGCCCAAAAAGATTTTCAACATTTTATTTATTATTTACTAAGTTATTATTATTATTAATTTGAAATAAAAATATAAAATAATAAAACAGTTAAACTAAATGGAAAAAAAGTATATGAAATTGGAAAGGGATTTAGGGTTAGGGAAAGAAAAGTCGTTCTCTTCTTCTCCGCAGAACAACACGAACGGCGCCCACAGACACAGCCTCCTCCGCTTCTGTTTCTTCATCCGCCGTGCTCAGCTCTCCTCCGCGATATCACTCAACCTCTCCGTCTCTGCTTCCGAAGCCGTCTTCTCTTCTTCTCCGATCAACGGTGGCACGATCTCTCTTCACACTCTCACCGCCTTCGCTTCCTCGTCTTCTCCGATATCTTTTCCGATGATCTCCGCAGCGGTTCGGCTTCACCACATATTGTCGCCGTTCATCCCTCCTTCATCTCAAATCTCCCACTCATTTTCTCTGTTCGGTGGCTTCTCAATGCGATGAATTTGCAAGAAAACACAGGAAGACTCACCGCGAAGTCCAGGTGAAAGATTCTTCTTTCAGCTTCAAATCACGTCTTGTAAATCTTCTTCTATTCTGATTCAGCTCCTTTTCTTATGTGTTTTTTTTTTGAGTTCATTATTGTTGCATGTTGTAGTGTAGAGAACAAAGGTGATGATGTTTTTTGTGTGATGATGATGCTAGTTTTGTGTTGAAGAAGAGAATGGGGAGTATTGGCGATGGAGTGATGTGAGTAAGGTTCAGAGAAAATGGTGGAGGTCGAAGTTATGAGATGATGACTGAAGAACTGTGAAGACGCGATTGAGAAACAGTTATGGAGAAAGGATCCAAGAAGATTGCAGAGAGATAGAGATATTTGTTAGGGTGTTTTTATTGATTCTTTTGGAAGTTGAAGAATGGAGATGAAGATGAGATGAGATGAGAGAGAGAGCTTTTCCTGGTTTTTGTGGTGATTCTTCTGCCCGTTCCAGAATGAGATGATTGAGAGGTAATCCTCCTTTTTCTGTTGAAATCATATATATATATATATATATATATATATATATATATATATATATATATATATATATAATGTTCTGAATCTCTGGTTGTGAGCTCTATTATGTATATGCTGGTAGTTTGTTAGAGTTGGTTATTGATCAAAGGTGATGGTGAAAGTTGGTTAGAGGTTGGTTAAGTTAGTTATGGAGAAAGTTAAGAAAAGTTGTTAGGTGTTATAACAGTTTTGGTTAGTTATGCTGTTAGAAGTTAGGGAATTGGTTATGGTATGGTTAAAAATCTGTTAGAAGCGGTTAGGAGGTTATATATTATGTTTGTTATTCAATTACAGGTCATGTTGCTGTAAGTTTTTTTTGGTTAGAAGTTTGTTATAAAATTGGTTAGGTGGTTAGGAGGTAGTTAGTTATTCTGTTTTTTATTGTTAGAGATTCTGTTAGTGGTTTTGTTAATAGTTACAGGGCTGTTAGAATTCTTGGGTTATGGAAGTTAGTAAGCATGCGATTGTCGAACAAAAAAGCGGTGGCACAGAACCATCGATGTCCCAATGGTAGTTTGTGGCAGCTCAAGCCTTGTTCCGAGATTCTGAAGGAAGGCACAATAAGAATACCGCAAGTGTGCTTCGTGGCGCACATCAATACCGTCTTTTCTTGATGGAGAGTTTCTATCAATATCATCCCTCGACATAAAGACAGGCGTATCCTCATCAAATATGGAGAAACCAGGTTTAACACTAGCTGAGGTATAAGCATTGGATCTTGTTGCATGAGCTTGAAAATTCCGGGAAGAAGGGACATTGTCATAGACAGTGGCGGGCAGATTAAACTTCTGGCTTTCTACCCCAACAGGACCTGAAAATTTTCTTTTCTTTTGAGACGATGGCACAACATCAGCATAACTAGCATGGTCCGCATTGCATTGGTTGAAGTTGCCACCATAGTACCCAAAATTGGTCTGGTTGTCATAGTAATTGTTATAATTCCTCTGATCATAATGGTTTCGGCTTCTTTTCCTATCAGTGTTGTTTCCATCATAGGTAGGCCAATAGCCACCATTTAAACTACGATCTTCAGCTTGATAATTCCGCACAAAAGACATAATTCCTGGGGAAACAGCGCAACAGATCTGAGAAATTGGTTGAGATCGGTGAATGGATTGGGGGGAACGAAATTGTTAAATGGTTGTTGTTATTTTCTGTTGCAAGTTAGTGTACTAGCGGTAGTGTAGGCGGTTTGTTTGGACTGTTTAGTTGGTTTGTTAAGTTAGTCGGAGAAGTTAGAAAAAAATATGTTAGGAAAGTTAATGAAGTGAATTACCGAAATGGGTTTCTCTTAGTATCAGTTATTTTTTGGTTATGAAAATAAATTGAAGGTGGAGTGAGGTTAGCAAGCAGTTATAGATTATGGTGCAGTAAGTTAAATTGTAATAAAATTTATGTGCAAGGCTGCCTTTATTTTTTTGGGTTACGGAATTGGTTTTGACAATTGGAAGTGTAGTGTATGCGGTTCATGCTTATGACAGTTTATCCAATGTTTTTGCAGGTTTTGTTCATATCAGGGCTATTGGGAAGCAAAGGCAAAAGGAAAACACCAAGATGATATGAAGTTGGAACAAAGACGCATAATATGAAGTTTTGGAAGCTTGAAGTTTGAAACATGAAGAATGATTGAAAATTAGGATAGGTTTTGGTAAAAATGTATAGATGTTATGTATAATTGTAATGGAATTTGGACTTGTATGTATTTGAATACACATTGGAATGTATGTTGACTTTATTCCCACATAATGAAATGGCCTTTGTATGAATTCAAATAAACGGTATGAATCCAAGATATTTGCAAGGTAACCAAAAGAGACATGAATCTTGAATGAATCCAAGAGAGGCTATTTGGACAATATTTTGATGGTTGGATGAATTTGATGCATGCTTTTTCATACTTGTGGTTTGAATTCCAAGAAAAGCCACGCAAATATTTAAGAACTTTGATTTTCTCCAAATCCACTTCAAATATTAATGAATGAATTCTAATCAAACTACAGCTTCAGTGAATCCCTAATTCAATTCAATTTTCCGATCTAAACCAAATTTGCGTGTCAAGCAATAAGCATTTGAGATAATGACACCTTGATCACAATCAACATCTTGTACCATGTCCCGACTATATGAGCACTAGAACAACGACGTCTTGGACCCCTTCTCAACAGATGATAATGACTATGCTCTGAGGGATTCTTTGCAGATGAATATGAAAGATGAGACATGCGAATACCTTGATATGGAATGAACCTCAGGTAGAATGCTGACAAGCTCAAGTATGAAAATGTATAAACCCTGATTTTTAGCTTTGTCTCATAAAACCTTGCAACTTGACATTGAGAAGAAAAGGATATCCTCGTAGCTTGATGATGATAAGGTCCATGAAATGAAAACCTAGCTCCAAACAAATTATTAATGGAGAAATCAACCGAAACAGGCTTGTGCGAAGATGGGAGCCTTAAAGCCATACACCAACCCTTATTCCTCGAGATCCATGATCTTATGCCAATTTATGTTGTTAGCGAATGTATGCAATGTTAAATGACCTAATGGAAATATGTACATGAGAAAAGCGCGACAATGCATAAACCAGATAAAAGTAGAAGGGTAGGACAAATTTGGGGTATTACAGCTGCCCCTATTTAATTGTCTTAAACCTGAAAGTACGATTGGCACATGCCTTTCGGAAGTTCGAGGTTGAAGATGATTAAATATCAATGCCAAAAAATTTGTCCTGAGGGAGAAAGAGTTTTCTTTATTCTTTTTTTTTTGTGATCTGCCGGGGAAAAGAAATTTGTTTTTTCAATGAAGGGACAAAGATTGAACTTGTAACGTGGCCTGATGCCAATACAAGACAAATGGTTGGTATGACAAGACAGCGGACGAGGTCTACGGGCGACCTACGATCCTAAGGTGACACATGAGAGTGATTTGACAGAGAACCTAGCCAAAGGGTGATCTCAGGTTCGACGATGATTTGAAGGAAGAACCTAGCCAAGAGGCGATCTCAGGTTCGACGATGATTTGAAGGAAGAACCTAGCCAAGAGGCGATCTCAGGTTCGACGATGATTTGAGGGAAGAACCTAGCCAAGAGGCGATCTCAGGTTTGACGGTGAAAACATGGGTTACGGCATGATGATTGTTTAGATAAGCGACACGGATGAGCATCAAGAAAGTTTAAACACAAACGAGTGTTTGAATCAATACGGACGAGCATTGAAAGGAGATACGGACGAGTATCAAAAGTATAAACACGGACGAGTGTTTGATTCAATACGGACGAGTATTGAAAGAAGATACGGACGAGTATCAAAAAGTTAAACACGTACGAGTGTTTGATTCAATACGGACGAGTATTGAAAGAAGATAAGGACGAGTATCAAAAGGTTAAACACAGACGAGTGTTTGAATCAATACGGACGAGTATTGAAAGGAGATACAGACGAGTATCAAAGGTTAAACACGGACGAGTGTTTGATTCAATACGGACGAGTATTGAAAGGAGATACGGACGAGTATCCAAAAGTTTAAACACGGACGAGTGTTTGAATCAATACAGACGAGTATTGAAAGAAGATACGGACGAGTATCAAAAAGTAAAACACGGACGAGTGTTTGAATCAATACGGACGAGTATTGAAAGAAGATACGGACGAGTATCAAAAGGTTAAACACGAACGAGTGTTTGAATCAATACGAACGAGTATTGAAAGAAGATACAGGTGAGTATCAAAGGTAAAAACACGGACGAGTGTTTGAATCAATACAGACGAGTATTGAAAGAAGATACAGACGAGTATAAAAAAGTATAAACACAGACGAGTGTTTGATTCAATACGGACGAGTATTGAAAGAAGATACAAACGAGTATCAAAAGTTAAACACGGACGAGTGTTTGAATCAATACGGACGAGTGCTTGATTCAATACGGACGAGTATCAAAGGTTAAACACGGACGAGTGTTTGATTCAATAGGGACGAGTATTGAAAGGAGATACGGACGAGTATCCAAAAGTAAAATACGGACGAGTGTTTGAATCAATACGGACGAGTATTGAAAGAAGATACGGACGAGTATCAAAAAGTATAAACACGGACGAGTGTTTGATTCAATACGGACGAGTATTGAAAGAAGATACAGACGAGTATCAAAAAGTTAAACACTGACGAGTGTTTGAATCAATACGGACGAGTATTGAAAGAAGATACAGGTGAGTATCAAAGGTAAAAACACGGACGAGTGTTTGAATCAATACAGACGAGTATTGAAAGAAGATACGGACGAGTATCAAAAAGTATAAACACGGACGAGTGTTTGATTCAATACGGACGAGTATTGAAAGAAGATACAGACAAATATCAAAAGGTTAAACACGGACGAGTGTTTGAATCAATACAGACGAGTATTGAAAGGAGATACGGATGAGTATCAAAAGGTTAAACACGGACGAGTGTTTGAATAACTGACCTGGGTGGGTGTTTAGGAAACTTGACACATACGAGTGCTTAGGAATGGACACAGACGAGTGTTTAGGGAACCGACTACCAGACAAGAACTGGGTTTAGAACGACAAAGTGTATTGATTTTGTTTGGCATTGAAAAGGTGAAGGTCACCGACTGGGGATTTCGGGCATGATACCCTTCTGTAGGGATGTATTGTTGTCCTTGAATAATTCAGGTCTTTTTTTTTTAAGGTGCCTGATCTGGCTTATGCTTTGTATGCATGTTTGAATTTCTTTTGACGCAAAGATCCACTCTGATGGATCAGCTACGCGCTTTTGAGGATGCAATGTTATGTAATGATAACTATATGCAATGTGAAGAAATAAATTCATGGGGATAAAAAGAAAGCTTGCTGGGAGCCCTTGCTCATCACTGGGGATGTCAGTATATATCGACGCTGGAAGTCCGCAGTACCAAAGATTGATGGGGATACTGATAAGAGTACACACTGGGGAGCTCTTGAAGACCAAAGATTGTTGATGACTCTGCTGGAGATTAAGTTGCCGACAAAACGAGTCTTCAAGTACGATGCTGGATTCTGAATCATACCGTTGAAGGAAGAGATAATCTGACCAAACCTCCATACATCTTGAACTGTTGATAGGATGATAGAAGTGAATATGTCGAAGACTGGATATTGAACACCATGTGGATCTCTCTGAATACATGCTCCAAGTTTACGCACACTGGGGAATTATCTCTTGAATCACTTGGGGATAAGAGATGGGCATGGACGCTTACGAGTGCCCCGGTTGAACTCTGTGAATGCCCCGGTTTAGCTCTGCGAATGCCCCAGTTCAGCTCTGTGAATGCCCCGGTTTGGCTTTGTGAATGCCCCGGTTTAGCTCCATTGGGGATGTTCTTGATTAACTCCACTGAGGATGCACTTGCGCGTGCTGAGTCAAAAGACGATTCTAGACTTTCTGAATTCACTTGGGGAATCATATTTGAAATTGTTTGTAGCAGATGAAGGCAGTTTCGTGTGCTGGCTAGGTCAGGGTGACCGTTATGGTGCTTTTAGCTTGATCGTAGTCTTGCACACCGTAATTGACTTGAGCAACTAAGTACGAATGAGGAATGCCCCTGTCTGGAGGATCTCTGGGAAGATCTATGTTGAATAGAAGACCAGAATATTTGTGCCATAATATAATATGAGGTGGCCTGCCCCAATGTCTTGAGCCACGAGACAAACTGTTCTTGATTACATCTTTCTTGGAGAGATTTGTCGAATCTCGACGTAACCGCCCCAGGTTGACTGAATTCTGAATAGATTCTTCAATGTGATAACCTCTGATTGATTGAGCTTGAAGAGATTTATCGACGTGATATCGAGCTCTGAGGGAATGCCCCAGATTTGGCTGAATTTGGAGAGATCGACTCTCGACTTGATTGCCCCAGATTGGCTGAACTTGGAGAGATCGACTCTCGACTTGATTGCCCCAGATTGGATGAACTTGGAGAGATCGACTCTCAACTTGACCGCCCCAGATTGATGGAATCTGCTAGCTTTATCCCTGAAGGGTACTCAAGTTGTGAAGCACCAAGATGATTTCTCTTGACAGAATCTCTGGTTTAACATGCCTCTGGATTAGTCATTTCTCTTGTAGCAGATGACTCTTGCTTCAACAAGGTATTCAAGCCTCTCTTCTCTGACAAGATTGAGCTCTTTACCAATTGTTCATTGTGCAAACTTACTTGATGTCAACCAGTTGTTTTGTATGCAGAATAATGTTTATTATGAGAATGATAATTTTAATGCAACACATATGTAAGTCTTGAAGTTTGAAAAAACTTTGAATGAAATAACGTCACAACTCTGTTGTGAACGAGTCACTAGCTAGAGAGAAACATTTGTAATTTTTTTTTATGAAAGATAATGCAAGCATATGATGCCAAAACAGATATTGAGACGTACCTCTTAGGAGTCAGTTAAACGCTATCTCGTTGTAGCATGCTTTCGAATTGACCCTTGCTTCAGTTAGAACTTTGAAAGGGTTGTAACGTGGCCTGGTTCACGGTTTTAGAAAAAAAGGATTTAAGGCTCAAAATTATTTGGTGCCCACCCAATCTCCATGATGTTCTCCATTCCTACGTTCAGTTGACCTGGTATAAGCGTTCATCTCTCGAGAAGAGTTTGCAATAATTGAGGAACCACAGTGGTTTCTTGGACACGACATTCACTAACTTCTTTGCCTTTGGTGTCTGATCAGACGACTTTGTTCTTTGATGAGGATTTTCGTTGGTAATCCTTTTCTCGCCTTTCAGGCTTTTCAATTTCTTTCTTGCTTTCCCTAATTTTTGCCTGGACAAATTCTTTTGAATCTCGATTTGGAAGTCCAGCGGGATGCCCCACTTTTTGCCTAAGTGACTTGTTTTCAAGTTTCGACTTAGCGGGGGTTTTTGTTTCTTTCTTATTCGTAATTTTTTCATTTTGAACAAGTCGTTGATCTTTGCGTTGTTTTGGTTTGTTGGAAGTGATCGTGACTGCCTGAGTCTTTAGCAAATGGTGGATAGCCATTGTTGTATCGTCATCTGTCGACCTCCTGATGTGCGAGGGATACTCATTGGGGTATCATTAGTTGATGCCTATTGTTGATAGATGAGGGTGAACCGTTGTGGTTTTGACTTTCCTCGACTTTTGATGGATAACCATTATTGTATCCTTGGATGCACACTCTTGATGAGTTCTGAATGCTTGAACAGATTAGCTGAACACTACCCGCCCCAGGGTTGAAATGAGGGTTTTTTCTGAACAGAAAAGAAACTCCTACTTCGAAGGCTCAGAGGGGTTGACGAGGGTCTATCTCCCTTATATCTCCGGTGTTTAGGAATCGAAACAAGGCTTGTACATCATCAGCAGGGTCCTACTCAAAAGCATACCAACCAGAGATTTTTGCGTTTTTAGGTTGTCGTCATCCTCCTTTGAATCTTTACCTAAGCATAAGACTAGGAAATCTGGCATCAATATGCAAGTAAAACATTTAAATAGTGATAACGAATGGATGAGTAAAAATGAAAGGAACACTTCAAGACAAGCATACCTATTGCACTAAGATTTTCATTCAAAAATAGACAGGTTTCTATATACAAGCAATGTTTAAACAGACAAGCAAGAATGCAAATGAAAATGCAGTAAAGAAACCAATGGTTGCCATTGTTGAGGAGACTTGACTCCGTATGGACTTGCTGATTCTGGCGACTTTCTGTAGTCTTGGAGCTTGAGTGTGCGAGAGAATCCCCTTTCAGATCTGATGTGAGCATGGTAGTCTCTGGATTGAGCCTGTCTTGGACTTGGTATCTGGATGACATACCATCTTCAATCGATTGGCCAGGTGCCCCAGTATAATATGCATCACCAAGCACATCATGTCTCAAAGAAATAATAGACATCATTATCAGAGTTTCCATGAACTGGCTTATCTGACTCTTTAATCCATTATCTTCCTGCTTGAAGAAGTTTCTGACTATGAGCCAAAGCTTGCATGTACCACTCAGAGTTATTCCATCACTGATCTTTGAGCATGTGTGGAGAGAAATCAGGTTGAACCTTTGAAGAGAACCCCAGGTCTGAATAAGAATCCCCAATCTTCAGGTACCTGTTATGAATGCATGAATATGCATGGAGTGTATGAATGAATGCCATGTCATGTTTTGTTATTTCCAAGGAATTTGCATGCTTTGATTTTGTTTTTGCGCAAGTAAGGGATGGTAGAATTTTGGCACAAGACTTGAAAATATGATTCCTTGAAAAATAACAGAACATGTATGTTAAGCATGCAGTTAGCCATGTTATGTATGCAAAGGCATGAGATCAAAGAGGATCATGGTTCCATCATTCCTGAATAAGGTTGCTGCACTGCTCTGGATCATGTGAGTATCATCAGATCAAAGGTCTGGCACAACTTCTGCATATATAAAAAACCAAGTACCCTGTGGATCTCCCATTGTACGGGGTCAAGGCTTCTGGAACATCGGATACTGTTGAGCATTTTCTAAATATACTGGGAATACCAAGATTGAAGGCTTGAATGAACCTCCAGGTAAACAAGTCAGGAACTCAGAAAATAAATCTGAGAACCATACGGTCACCAACAGGATATAACATCTGCATCAAGTCATAACAGAAATCCAGAATATAGCCATCAGAACCAATAGCCACTGTCTAAGCATAAATACCATTTGAATGTGAGTAACCATCTGCACATAGTCACCATCTGTACTTGTAAGAGAAATTCCCTCCCCACTCACGGGTGAAAACTAGGTCAGGGTAAGATAATGGTAACTCAAAAATCAAGGGTTCGCCTGAAAGTGCTATGGGCTTGCCCACAGACGTGGGTGCCGATAGTAATTCATTTGAACCTCATCCGAGCGTGGTATATGACATGACTGCACTAATCGGACCACGTCCTATAGCCTTCATGCCCCCACTCTATTCCTAGGTGTCCTAGTGCACTCTCGCCTGGGTACTGGGCCTTTTACCTCAATAGTGACATCCCAACCCAACATAGAGAACATAGTTCAGCATAATAGAAAGCAGATATGGAAAGCCATAAAATGCAATGCAAACATGTACAAATGAGTAAACTGAAAGCATAAAAATAAACACCCTAAGGAAAGAAAACAAGATCTAGGAGCGACTCCGGGATGGACCAGCATTTGGTCGACCTAATTCCCCAGTGAAGTCGCCAGCTGAAACAACCGGCTGAAAATCATCAAACAATGAAGTCGCCATCGAACGTCTTTTATCCCACATGTAGGGAAAGGTAAACATCGAGAAAACCTGATGAGGGAGAAGTCACGGTCTTGCAACCGAGAGATCGGGTAAGGGAGTCTATTACGCGAGGGGAAGGTATTAGCACCCCACACGCCCGTAGTACTCTACGGTATCCACTCTTGTTATCTATCTTATGGGTGTGTTTAATCTATGCTTACTGTTTACTATACTACTGGAGGAATGCATGCAAAAGAAAAGGGGAAAAATGTAGGGAAAATAAAATTGTGCTCGCCTGGGCCCTACCCCAATGCCTACGTATCCGTTTTGAGGAATCAGAGCTACCGTAGTTCGGCTCACATGTTTTGTTTGTTTTGTGTTTTTTATGGACGAAGTTAATTCCGCCTTCTGCCGCAGCTCGACCTTTGGAGACTTATGCGTTGGCACAAAAGTAAATTAATCATGTCCTTACCTGAAAAGGTTTTTAAAGAAAAGTGCTCGAGCGCACAAAAGATTTGAATTTGTTTTGTATTTTTGTTGTAGATGATGACTGATTGACCTCAAGAGAGAGATATTAGCCATTTTTCTACTTAGCCATGAAAGGAGTTTTTGAGAATTGAACCACACCTAAGCTTGAGATGAAGAACAATAAGATCGAGAAGAGACCCGCTTATCATTTCTCGTACTAAGCAAAAGCATGATTCTCATCAGTAGTTTTAAAGTGTTTTGAATTTTGAAAGAAAAGAGAAGTTTTTGTTTTAGATGCGTATGCGAAAAGGAAAGAAAAGTTAAAGAGAGACTAGCTTACTTCTAAACCTAATGTTATTGTGCGTTAGTAGCCATAAGATTTAGGTTAAAGGGGAAATTTCTACCCGATGTTAGTACGCATATGGATTGCGATAAAGTACGAAAATGAAGAATAAAATAGATTTGCGACGATACCGAACGGAGGAGGTCCGTTGCCTCTTCAAAATTGTGCAAGCGGTAAGAAAATTCTATCAAAGTTCCCTTGGGCAAGTGATTGAAGAATTCACCCCGATCATTCCACATTGCAAGAGTTATGTCGACGCTACAAAAAGTCTTGACTAGAAAATGGCAATAAAAATGATTATCGAATATGAAAAATAAAATAGAAGAAATTCTAATCGAAATTCTAAAAAGAAATTCTATTCTAAAATATTCCATTATTTTTATTGTCAATTGAGAGGAAAAAAAATAAACTAAAAGAAAAAACTAAAATAATAAAAGAAAAGAAAAAATTAGAAGAGTTACGGGGTATGAAGTCTAGAAATATGGGTGCTGAAGTAATTTGCCCAAAAAGATTTTCAACATTTTATTTATTATTTACTTAGTTATTATTATTATTAATTTGAAATAAAAATATAAAATAATAAAACAGTTAAACTAAATGGAAAAAAAGTATATGAAATTGGAAAGGGATTTAGGGTTTGGGAAAGAAAAGTCGTTCTCTTCTTCTCCGCAGAACAACACGAACGGCGCCGACAGACACAACCTCTTCCGCTTCTGTTTCTTCATCCTCCGTGCTCAGCTCTCCTCCGCGATATCACTCAACCTCTCCGTCTCTGCTTCCGAAGCCGTCTTCTCTTCTTCTCCGATCAACAGTGGCGCGATCTCTCTTCACACTCTCACCGCCTTCGCTTCCTCATCTTCTCCGATTCCTTTTCCGATGATCTCCGCAGCGGTTCGACTTCACCACATACCGCCGCCGTTCATCCCTCCTTCATCTCAGATCTCCCACTCATTTTCTCTGTTCGGTGGCTTCTCAATGCGATGAATTTGCAAGAAAACACAGGAAGACTCGCCGCGAAGTCCAGGTGAAAGATTCTTCTTTCAGCTTTAAATCACGTCTTGTAAATCTTCTTCTATTCTGATTCAGCTCCTTTTCTTCTGTGTTTTTTTTTTGAGTTCATTATTGTTGCATGTTGTAGTGTAGAGAACAAAGGTGATGATGTTTTTTGTGTGATGATGATGCTAGTTTTGTGTTGAAGAAGAGAATGGGGAGTATTGGTGATGGAGTGATGTGAGTAAGGTTCAGAGAAAATGGTGGAGGTCGAAGTTGTGAGATGATGACTGAAGAACTGTGAAGACGCGATTGAGAAACAGTTATGGAGAAAGGATCCAAGAAGATTGCAGAGAGATAGAGATATTTGTTCAGGTGTTTTTATTGATTCTTTTGGAAGTTGAAGAATGGAGATGAAGATGAGATGAGATGAGATGAGATGAAAGAGAGAGCTTTTCCTGGTTTTTGTGGTGATTCTTCTGCCCGTTCCAGAATGAGATGATTGAGAGGTAATCCTCCTTTTTCTGTTGAAATCATATATATATATATATATATATATATATATATATATATATATATATATATATATATATATATATATATATATATATATATATATATATATATATATATATATATATATATATATATATATATATATATATATATATATATATATATATATATATATATATATATATATATATATATATATAATGTTCTGAATCTCTGGTTGTGAGCTCTATTATGTATATGCTGGTAGTTTGTTAGAGTTGGTTATTGATCAAAGGTGATGGTGAAAGTTGGTTAGAGGTTGGTTAAGTTAGTTATGGAGAAAGTTAAGAAAAGTTGTTAGGTGTTATAATAGTTTTGGTTAGTTATGCTGTTAGAAATTATGGAATTGGTTATGGTATGGTTAAAAATCTGTTAGAAGCGGTTAGGAGGTTATATATTATGTTTGTTATTCAATTACAGGTCACGTTGCTGTAAGTTTTTTTTGGTTAGAAGTTTGTTATAAAATTTGTTAGGTGGTTAGGAGGTAGTTAGTTATTCTGTTTTTTATTGTTAGAGATTCTGTTAGTGGTTTTGTTAATAGTTACAGGGCTGTTAGAATTCTTGGGTTATAGAAGTTAGTAAGCATGCGATTGTCGAACAAAAAAGCGGTGGCACAGAACCATGGATGTCCCAATGGTAGTTTGTGGCAGCTCAAGCCTTGTTCCGAGATTCTGAAGGAAGGCACAATAAGAATACCGCAAGTGTGCTTCATGGCGCACATCAATACCGTCTTTTCTTGATGGAGAGTTTCTATCAATATCATCCCTCGACATAAAGACAGGCGTATCCTCATCAAATATGGAGAAACCAGGTTTAACACTAGCTGAGGTATAAGCATTGGATCTTGTTGCATGAGCTTGAAAACTCCGGGAAGAAGGGACATTGTCATAGACAGTGGCGGGCAGATTAAACTTCTGGCTTTCTACCCCAACTGGACCTGAAAATTTTCTTTTCTTTTGAGACGATGGCACAACATCAGCATAACTAGAATGGTCCGCATTGCATTGGTTGAATTTGCCACCATAGTACCCAAAATTGGTCTGGTTGTCATAGTAATTGTTATAATTCCTCTGATCATAATGGTTTCGGCTTCTTTTCCTATCAGTGTTGTTTCCATCATAGGTAGGCCAATAGCCACCATTTAAATTACGATCTTCAGCTTGATAATTCCGCACAAAAGACATAATTCCTGGGGAAACAGCGCAGCAGATCTGAGAAATTGGTTGAGATCGGTGAATGGATTGGGGGGAACGAAATTGTTAAATGGTTGTTGTTATTTTCTGTTGCAAGTTAGTGTACTAGTGGTAGTGTAGGCGGTTTGTTTGGACTGTTTAGTTGGTTTGTTAAGTTAGTCGGAGAAGTTAGAAAAAAATATGTTAGGAAAGTTAATGAAGTGAATTACCGAAATGGGTTTCTCTTAGTATCAGTTATTTTTTGGTTATGAAAATAAATTGAAGGTGGAGTGAGGTTAGCAAGCAGTTATAGATTATGGTGCAGTAAGTTAAATTGTAATAAAATTTATGTGCAGGGCTGCCTTTATTTTTTTGGGTTACGGAATTGGTTTTGACAATTGGAAGTGTAGTGTATGCGGTTCATGCTTATGACAGTTTATCCAATGTTTTTGCAGGTTTGGTTCATATCAGGGCTATTGGGAAGAAAAGGCAAAAGGAAAACACCAAGATGATATGAAGTTGGAACAAAGACGCATAATATGAAGTTTTGGAAGCTTGAAGTTTGAAACATGAAGAATGATTGAAAATTAGGATAGGTTTTGGTAAAAATGTATAGATGTTATGTATAATTGTAATGGAATTTGGACTTGTATGTATTTGAATACACATTGGAATGTATGTTGACTTTATTCCCACATAATGAAATGGCCTTTGTATGAATTCAAATAAACGGTATGAATCCAAGATATTTGCAAGGTAACCAAAAGAGACATGAATCTTGAATGAATCCAAGAGAGGCTATTTGGACAATATTTTGATGGTTGGATGAATTTGATGCATGCTTTTTCATACTTGTGGTTTGAATTCCAAGAAAAGCCACGCAAATATTTAAGAACTTTGATTTTCTCCAAATCCACTTCAAATATTAATGAATGAATTCTAATCAAACTACAGCTTCAGTGAATCCCTAATTCAATTCAATTTTCCGATCTAAACCAAATTTGCGTGTCAAGCAATAAGCATTTGAGATAATGACACCTTGATCACAATCAACATCTTGTACCATGTCCCGGCTATATGAGCACTAGAACAACGACGTCTTGGACCCCTTCTCAACAGATGATAATGACTATGCTCTGAGGGATTCTTTGCAGATGAATATGAAAGATGAGACATGCGAATACCTTGATATGGAATGAACCTCAGGTAGAATGCTGACAAGCTCAAGTATGAAAATGTATAAACCCTGATTTTTAGCTTTGTCTCATAAAACCTTACAACTTGACATTGAGAAGAAAAGGATATCCTCGTAGCTTGATGATGATAAGGTCCATGAAATGAAAACCTAGCTCCAAACAAATTATTAATGGAGAAATCAACTGAAACAGGCTTGTGCGAAGATGGGAGCCTTAAAGCCATACACCAACCCTTATTCCTCGAGATCCATGATCTTATGCCAATTTATGTTGTTAGCGAATGTATGCAATGTTAAATGACCTAATGGAAATATGTACATGAGAAAAGCGCGACAATGCATAAACCAGATAAAAGTAGAAGGGTAGGACAAATTTGGGGTATTACATCCACATCTGAAAAACCCAGCCCATTATTAGCAGTCAGGCTGGCCACACAATCTTTGAACTGATCAGCTAAAGTTTCCTGTGGCACATACGCAGTCTTGAGGAACGCAATCAAAGCCTTCACATGGGCTTCGGAACACAACAACAAATACAACATGGATATCTTTGATGGGGTCTTCTTCAGTTGCTCGACCATATTGTAGTCGCTCTACTTAATTATTTTCAGTATTTCCTTCATCTCTTGCTTAGAGGCTTCCACAACAATTTTCCTAGGCGCCTCCGTTTGGGAAGGCTCACCTATAACCTCTTTGGAGCGAGTATCAGATGATTCACCGACAGGGGTACTAACTGGAGTAAGAACAGGAGCCTTAGTTGAAGTACTAGCAGGAACAACAGATGAGATGACAATGGGCTTGTTGACAGTCTTAGGGTAAATCTCGGGAGAGAAGACCCTTCAACTTCGGGTGATTTTGCTGGTTCCGACAATGTTACCAATATCAGGATCAGCCTCTTCATCTTTCAAATCTTGTTTGATGCCATGATAGTACACATCAACAATTACATTAATAAAAAACCTAAGAAATTTAATTGAGAAAATATTTAAGTTATTTTTGAAGAAAATATTAATTATATACAAAATTAAACTCTAATTTCTAATTGTTTTTAATTATGAAAAAAATGAAATTTAATTGCCCTAATTTAAACTAAATCAATTAACTCAAGGAAAAAAATTATTTTTTATGAAAAAAGATTTTTTTTTTGTGTTTTTTGTGATTTATTGATTTTATGATAAAATAAAAAATGATTAATTTTGTGGAAGAAATAATTAAACAAATAAGAAGAAAATAAAAGAAATTAAAAAGAAGGATTTAAATTGGGACTGTGCTGAATGAAAGGGGGGTGCCATCCTGAATTTGATGGGCCCAAGGTTGATGGCCCAGCTGGCTGCGCCTGATCCAGTGGGATCATTCTCTGAAGGTCTATCATAGGCCTTGCTTGCTAAGCCCTTTAGATCTGGAACAAAGAGAATCTGATGGTGAGGCGCTGAGGTGTATGGTGGGCATGCTTGATGACGTAACACCAGATCTGCAGTTAATTATTTAGAAAAATGCAAAAGCAGCGCGCCTGGGATCGAACCCAGGACGCCTGCTTCAAACCCTTTGCCTTTAACCATCGGTGCCACTTAACCAATCATTAATATAATTACAAAAAATAAAGATAAAGCAAACAAAGAAATATGCCCTGTTTTCCACGCGCGCGCTTCCTATTGGGTCCTTTTTATTTGAATGGACCAATCCCTCACCTCCACGCCATCATCTTATTCACTGATCCATGGGTTTAGGCAACATACTTTTACCTACGACAGTTTTCAGTCACTATAAGCTATAGTGACGGATTTTGTTTGTAGCTAAAACCCTGCGTGATTCAAATATATGATATAGGCCATATAAATTGAAACCAATGCTAGGGATCAATCAGGAATTAAGTCCTGAGTCTAATGGTATCCAAAATTCCTCTCAATTTATCCTGAAAGAGGAAACCCCAATTTCGAGTTTTCGAACCCTAATAATGGCGTCCTTTAATTCCTGCGCTCAAACTCAAATTAAACAATCCAAACACATTGCAAACATGATTACAAGCATGAATATATATTTAAAACATATTGATAGTGTCAGAATCACTGAAAATGAAATTCAAGGAAAGGTACAAACCGTGGACGTGAGAGAACACGATTCTTGAGGTTTCAGGTCATGTGAATGCTTGCTACAGGTTCAGTGAGTGACTGGGAATGTGACTTGATCCTTAGAAAAGCTTGAAACGGCCTATAGAGCAAGATCCAATATGCACTTTTCTTTGAAAATTTGGAACTTTGTTTGTCACTTTGAGGCAAGCTGTGCGTCTGAAAACTTGTGTTCTAGGTCTTTAGGATCCTGGCGTAAGTAGTGAATCAATCTAGGGTAATAGAATTGGAAAGAATCCAAAGAATAATGGTATGGTTTTAAGAGAAAATCAAATTGAACAATTTCCCAAATATGGATATTTTGTGTCTATTCTTGGCTTGCACGATTTGCTTCTCATTTGACAGCACATAAGATCTTCCTTCAATGCAAAAATCATCCCTAAAACACATTATATGATTTATTTGGATTTATTTGATTTTATTTGAATTTTAAATGAATAAAAATCAAAATAAATTAAATAAATAAATAAGGCATGGAGGGTCCCATAGTTCGTGTACCATGCTAGGAATGAGATTCAATCTTGAAAAGATGGGCCCATGTGGAAAAAAATGCAATTTTGAGCATTGTTGACTTTGTGCAAATTTCCAAAAATGGCCAACTTTGACAAGGCATATCTCCTCCGATTTTAACCCTAGAGAGGTGTTCTTGGACTTTTTAGAAAGCTTAGGATGTCCCCTAATCAACCATTTTTATTTCATTTCCATTGGATCTTCCATGTTCATGTAATAATCTTTGACCCAAAAGGTGTTTTTGTTGACTTTTCAAAAGGACCTATAATGTAGAAATTCATATCATTTGATGAGTGCATATTTTGAACTTGTGGAATGAAGATGAATTGTAGGGAATTGCATCCTCTTCAAAATGAGCCTTGGATGGAAAATTTCTGATAAAGTATGTGCAAGTTATGCTTGGTCAAAGTTTGGTTGACTTCTTGAGAAACCCTAATCTAGCAACTTTTGGGTTTTGATGAATTTGGGGCATTCCTTGAAGAATCATGATCAACCCTTGATCAAATGATGGATATCACTTTAAAATGTCTATGTTGACCAAGAATCTTGAAGTTTGACTGTATGTGGGCCACAGTTGACTTTTGACCTAATATAGTCGATTCTCAAGCATCTGAGCAGTTGACTGAGCAAACTTCTTGTGCAGTGCTTAAAATTTGACATGGAGGGTCTTAAGAACATATTAGGACTATGGAGAGAATATGAGGTCTTTGGATTTCACCTATCTTGATGAAATTGGAAACCCTAATTTGAGACACACTACCTTAGGAGAGAGTTTGTCTGGTCCAACCTTGGGCAACCCTGAGCAAATTGAGGATCTCTAGGAGTATGTATTGAGTAAAATGAGAGGGAAAATTTTGGGGTACAACACATACTTAATCTCATTTTTTGGAAAAAGAATCCTCTCATGCCTCATGTCTTCAACCACCCGTCAAGCTCGTGAGAAATTATGAAAAACAAATAATAATAAAAAAAAAAGAGTGCTAAAGAGAGAGAAAAAATGACAAATAGAGGACTGAAATTGTAGCAGTATGGAAACATACATAATTTGTATCCCATTTTTTGTGAGTTTTCAAAATACCAAAAATAGAGGAATAAAAGATAAATCAATTTTTTTATTGGCACCTCAGTCATTTATTTTTTAAAATATGATATTTTTTAGAACTCAAGTATTTTTTTCAAAATCCAATATTCATTGGTATTAAAATCTGATATGGACTGGGCCTATGTTTGTCCTACGAAAAGAAGGCCCAAACGGCCTAAGTTAGATATTATGGGGCACCTCCTCATCTAACTGTTGGGGGACGTGGCCCACCACTTCTCAATCGACACATCAAACTGCCCACTGGGAATTTCGGATCCAACCCTATTCCTGCGGAGCGGTTGAACAGGGGGGAGCCCACTTGCTGGACTCCATACTCACGTAAACCCTGGAAGTTCCCGTTATTGGGCCTCTGCATGGCCCAATGGTGGGGACCTTGGCCCGACGCTAGGGGCTATAAATACCCTCTCTCATGAGAGGGTCATGTATTCATTCATTCACACCTATATACTTGCTTGCTTGCTCATTTCGTCTCTCATTTTTCCATCGGAGTGTCTTGCAGGTACCCCTCCCCCCCCATCTCCTTCAAATCCATCCCGAAGCCAATTGTGATGGTCTAACTCTGATCAGGTACAATCAGTGGCGCCGTCTGTGGCATTTGTCACATCTCTTTACACGGTCTTTGGTGTCTTGCTGCATTATCGGCCAGTAATACCCCACTCGTAGTGCCTTCCTCGCTAGGGATTTGCCGCCTATGTGTTGGGCGTTAATCCCTTCGTGTATTTCCCGTAATATCTCGAGGACCTTGGATTCGTCGATGCACTTCAGGAGTGGAATAGAAAATCCCCTGTGATATAGTTTGTGCTTGATCACCACGTAGGAGCATGCTCGTTGTTTGGTCGCGGCTGCTTCTCTTCGGTCCGGGGGGAGTTCCCCCCTCGTTAGGAAGTTGAACACCGGGGTCATCCAGCATGAGCTGTCTCCGATGGCGTTTACCTCGGGTGGAGTCGTGGTCTTTTCGATACTCAGGCGAGATAGAGACTCTTATATGATGAATTTGTTTCTACCTTTCTTTCTCGTGCTTGCAAGCTTCGAAAGTATATCGGCCCTTGTGTTTTGCTCGCGTGGTACGTGCGAAATTTCTGCTCGGTCGAACTTTTTCATGTGCTCCCTGACTAAGTTCAGATATTCAATGAGGCTGTTGTTTTTAGCCTGGTATTCTCCTTGAACTTGGGACGCGACGAGTTGAGAGTCGATGAAGATTTGTACCTCACGGGCACCTAAATCCTCGGCCACTCTTAGACCCGCGAGTAGGGCCTCGTATTTCGCCTGGTTGTTCGAGGTCGAAAAGGAGAGGGTGAGAGAATGCTCGACCACTACACCTTCATCGTTCTCTAGGAGGATTTTGGCTCCCCTCACGGACGAGCTGGATGCTCCGTCGACGAAGATGATCCATTTGTGCTCTTTCCCTGCGGGGGGGGGGGGGGGGAGCGGTCATATCAGCAACGAAATCGGCCAAAGCTTGTACCTTTAGGGCTTTCCTGTTCTCGTATTGGATGTCGAACTCAGACAGTTCCAAGGACCACTTCAACATTCGACCCGCCATGTCTGGTCGACCCAGGGGTTGTTTTACGGGATGGTCTATTCACACTACGATCATGTGCGCGAGGAAGTAGTGTCTGAGCCTTCTCGCTGCATTGGCGATGTACAGAGCTACCTTTTCTATCTGTTGGTATCTAACCTCGGGCCGTTGAAGCTCTTTGCTCGTGAAATAAACGGGTTTTTGCCCGCGGGCGTCTCACGAATAAGGGCTACACTGATGGCTTCGATCGAGACTGCTAGGTATAGAAATAAGGTTTCCCCGTCAATCGGCCGTGATAACAAGGGTGGCTGCGAGAGGCTTTGTTTAAGATGGATCAGCGCCCAAGCTGGTCATGAAAGCGGTGCAGTGCTTGTCGCCTATTTCCATTGGGATTTGGTTATAGCCCGAATAGGCGTCCATAATCGATAGTATTTTATAATCGGCCGAGTTGTCGACCAGCGTATCAATATTAGGTAAAGGAAATGCATCTTTCGGGCATGTCCGATTAAGATCAGTGTAGTCAACGCACATTCGCCATTTTCCATTATTTTTCTTGACAAGTACAACATTTGACAGCCAGGTTGAATACCGGGCTTCAAAAATAAAATTTATCTCTAGGAGGTCTTTTACAGCTTTTTCAACAGCCTCCGTTTTCTCCGGAGACTGCCTACGTCTACGTTGCACTATTTCCCTAGCGGCTGGATCGATGGAGAGTTGGTGACAGGCGACCTCAGGGTCGAGTACGGGCATTTCCGCAGTGCTCCACGCGAACAGATCTGTATTCTCGCGCAAGTAAGCTTTGATTTGCTTCCTCGCCAAGTCGGGGAGTCCGGTGCCAATCTTCACTCCTCTGCTTGGATCTTCACCGAGGGGGACGAGTTCGAAGTCCCCGTCCTGATATTTATTGGCACCAAATAATTTACTTTTCATAGCCTAATATTTATTGGTATCAAATTCATTTATTTTTCAAAGTCCAATATTCATTAGAACTTTGGTAATTTACCTTTCAAAGCCTAATTCATTAGCACCCAAGTCATTTACTTTTCAAAACTCAATATTCATTGACACCTCATTCACTTACCTTTCAAAACCAAATATTCATTAGCACCCAAATCATTTATTTTTCAAAGCCCAATATTCATTAAGGCCAAAGTCATTTACTGTTCATTACATACCCACAAAGTCTAATCTTCATTAGCACATACTCCTGAAGTTCAATCTTCATTGACATTTTCCTTAAGCTCAATCTTCATTGCTACCTCCATAAGCCTAACCTCCATTGGCACAATATTTTACTTCATAAAGCTCAAATTTACATCAGTCTCTTAGGCACGACTTTCACTATCATCCAATATCTCACATCCGTTGACGATCATCATCAAACTTTCATTGTAGACTAAAAGCCCAATATTTAATGACAGTAACCCGAAACCAATCATCAACGCTAAATATACAAGCAACATGTCAGACTTGGGACATGTAATGCTTTTTGTGATCATCCATATATAATGTAGGATTGTTTGAGATCCTACGTTATAGCCAATCCACTGAATTCTCTTAACTTTCAAACACAATCACAAAGACATTCCACCTAATAAAACTGATATCTTTCTCCCTTGTTCTATTTTGATTAAAATCATTTGTCTTTGATTTATATGCTTCATGTTCCTTTTAGAATATCCTACAAATATTTTATTTCATATCTATGTTCATGGTTATTTTGATAGGAATATATGTTGAAATAGTTTGTTTGTAAATTTTAAAATATGCAAAAAAATATTGTAAAAGAAATGCATAAAATTAGTGAGTGAATTTGAAATCTATGAATAATTAATTAGAGAAGTGAAACTCTCATCTCATTAACAATGAAATCATGAGAATAAGTATTATAATTTTAGTCTATTTTTAATAACTAATTTATTTAGTCGTAATTTGTGAGACATTAAAAAACTTCACTAATAATAAATATTTTAAAAATCAGATTAAATTGTCTAGTTCAATTGATTGGATTAAGAATCGGGGTGATTCTGATCCTGTCAGCTTTGTAAAATCTGAAGTGACTCAAAACTGAAATTTAAAAAAAAAATCCAGTTGAATTACGCAAAACCATTTGAACTAAAGAATTAAAATCAGTTTTATAAAGTGGTATTAACCCTAATAATAATATTAATAATAATTTTATGATAAATAATGTAACTTAACTAATATATTAATTGAGTTAAATTAATATGATTAGCTAGTCTTAAACTTACCGCAAGCGGTAACATTAATTTATATTTACATGTAGAGAAATTGTTGATATTTATAAAATCAATAGTTAAAAAAAATAATAATAATAATTTAACTTTAATAATTATTAACTATATTATTTTTGTTTTAGGATTTTCCATTTTCTCTCCTGAAAGGTTTTACAATAATTAAAACTGTTAAAAACTAAGAATGAATTATAATGATGGATAAGTTTTCTAATTTATTCCCTAATTAAATGCATTAAACGGACAAATACACAACACATGATGTTTCTAAAAGACATTTTATATATATTTTTTCTTTTAAAACTCTATAATTCCTGAAGCATGACATTTTTAATTATAAGTGATACTTAAGCTTGCTCTATGTGAAACATACAAATGAGAAAAAATATCGTTAAGATTTTCAAAATTGTTTATGTTATAACTATTTTTGTTTTTCAATTTCTTGATGCAAGGGAGGAACGTTACAGTAAGCCATTTTCTATGGCTTTTTAAAGTTATTTATTTATTTTCTGCTATAGTACATTAATCTTTCTCTCTCAATTTTTTATTACAGTTACAGATGTTCCATGTTCATCTCGTAGAGATTGTCCTAAAACTTTGTGTTCTCTTGGTTTGACACGAGGTTGTAGTAAATTTTTGTGTGTATGTTATTCTAGAGACAAACCATAGAATATTTCAAGTGCTTTCAATTAGATATTTTGTTGGCATCTAATAATTCAATTTCTTATTTAATTTTTATAATGTTATGAAACTTGTAGTTACTGCAGGTTAAAATGGTATAAATAAATTATTTTCTTTTCTCTTAATTTTGAGATATTATTACGATCTTCTCAAATTATCTTTTTCAATTCCAATTCCAATTCCAATGTTTAATACTTCAATTTTGTTCGGACAAATGAACATATCTTAAAAAATATGTGATTTTTATGTTTATTTTTATTGCAATTTTTAATTAAATTTCTTTAATGAATTTCATAAAAAATGAAAAAAAAAATATTTAACTTTTAATTTTTATTCATCAGTATATTTGTAATTTTATTAATTTTCTTTTTAAAATTTAAAAATTGCAAAAAAATATTTAATTTTAACTAAAAAACACAATAATTTCATTATGTTGGAAATTCACCAAAAGTCTATGATGAATTTCTACCACAATGACAATTTAATTATGAGACAAACAAAGAAAAGAAGACAAGACAAATAATTTCTACAGAGTTTCTCTCTGCTCACAAACTGTGAAAACTTTCTTATTCACTTTGCAACTGCAAAATACTGTGAATGACTTGCTTGACTTGCTTACAAAAATAGGAGTTACTCCCTCTATTTATAACTGAGCTTACACCCTAAGCCTAAAGTCCAAAATATCTTTTTGTTACTAAATCAAATCTAATTTATTCTAGACTTAAATCAAATCTATTTAAATCTAAAACAAATCAAATCTTTTCGACACATAGTTTCGACACATTGGATTACAATTTAACACACCACCTAATTCATTATGTCTAAACTATCTATGTTCATTATGGCTCTTAGCTTTCTGAATACTTCGACTTGCACTCCCTTCGTCATGATGTCTGCAATCTGATTCTCAGTTCTGCAGTGTTCCAAATTCATCTTCTCATCTGCTACCTGCTCTAGAAGATAATGGAACCTCATTTCGATGTGCTTACTTCGACCATGTGCTATTGGGTTCTTCGCCAGATTAATAGCTGACACGATGTCTATCTTCATGGTAATTTCTTCATGATTTTTCCCTGTTATCTCTTCGACCAAGTTCACCATTCAAGTTGCTTGACATACACAAAGAGAAGCAGCTATTTATTCTGCTTCGCATGATGATAATGCCACTACTGGTTTCTTTCTTGAATTCCAAGCAACTGGTGCACCACGTAGCATAAACACATATCCTGCTGTTGACTTTCGATCTTCAGCATCACTACACCAACTCGAATCAGTGTATCCCACTAACTTGCATTCTTTTCCTTTATCAACTACAGGAAACAAAATGCCATAATCGAAAGTTCCTTTGAGATACCTTAGTATCCTCTTCACTGCTGCTAGATGTGATACCTTTGGCTTCTGCATGAATCTACTTACTATACCTACACTATATGCTAAGTCAGGCCTTGTATGACAAAGGTATCTCAATGATCCAATAAGTCTTCTGTATTGGGTTGGATCAATATCATCTTCATCTGCATCTTTCGACAGTTGTAGTTTTGGTTCTGCAGGTGTCGAAGTTGAGTTCCATTCTTCCATCTCAAATCTCTTGAGAATTTCTCCTGCATATCTTCTTTGATGCATCATCAAACCTTTACTGCTTTTGTAGAATTCGATACCAAGGAAATATGAAATCTCACCCAAATCAGACATTTCGAATTCCTTGCTGAGATCACCTTTGAAGTCTTCGATCTCACTTTTACAGCTACCTGTTATCAACAAATCATCTACATAGAGACATAGTATAAGCAATTTACTATTGCTTCTTCTTACATATACTCCATGTTCAGTTGTGCACTTCACAAATTCCTTCTCCCTTAGAAAACTATCAATTTTCTTATTCCAATCCCTTGGAGCTTGTTTCAATCCATACAGGGCTTTATGTAGCCTGTACACCTTTCTTTCTTCGTTATGTTTCACAAACCCAACTGGTTGTTTAACATAGACTTCTTCATCTAAGGGTCCATTTAGGAATGCACACTTCACGTCCATCTGACATATGTGCCAACTGTTTATTTCTGCTAGACCAACAACCAACCTGATTGTTTCGATCCTAGCAACAGGTGCAAAAACGTCATCGAAGTCTATTCCTTCTTTCTGTAGAAATCCTTTTGCCACAAGTCTTGCTTTGTGTCGAGTTACTTCACCTTTCGAATTCGTTTTCACTTTGTATACCCACTTGACATTAATTGTCTTCTTGCCTTGAGGCAATTTGACAAGTGACCAAGTGTTGTTGTCTTTGATAGACTTTACTTCTTCGTGCATTACTTTCACGCACTTCGAATCCTTTAATGCTTCAGTTGCATTAACGGGTTCGACATCTGCATAGAAAGCATAATGTACCAGCTCACCTTCATTATCTATTACATCATCTGATGTAATCATACAATCTTGCAATCTTGCAGACATGCGTCTTGTTCTTTGAGGCCTACTTGTACTTGGTATATCTGCTGGTTCCTCTTGTCGAACTTCTCTTTCGACTTGAGTTTCTGGCTCTTCCAGAAGAATTCCCACTGAATCTTTCTTGATATTTTCAGTCCAATCCCATTCTTTAAACTCATCTATGATCACGTCCCTGCTGATCACAATCTGCTTTTTCACTAGATCGAACAACTTGTAGCCTCCTGTCGAATGATATCCAACTAGAATTATTTGACTTGACTTATCATCAAGTTTTCTTCTCAACTGATCTGGCACATGTCTATGTGCAATAGATTCAAATACCTTCAGATGACTCAAGCTAGGCTTCAAACCAGACCAGCATTCTTCTGGAGTAATTCCTTCTAGATTCTTTGTAGGACATCTGTTCAAAATGTATGTTGCAGTCGAAATAGCTTCACCCCAAAACTCTTTAGGTAAATTCTTGCCTTTCAACATACTTCTCACCATATTCATGATGGTTCGATTTTTCCTTTCTGCAATTCCATTTTGTTGTGGAGTATAGGGTGGCACCACCTCATGCAAAATCCCTTCCTTTTCACATAATTTGTCAAAGTCTTTCGACACATATTCTCCATCACCATCAGTTCTCAAAACTTTGAGCTTTCGACCACTTTGTCTTTCGACCATAGACTTAAACTTGGTAAATACTTTGATCACCTCACTTTTCTTCTTGATCAGGTAAGTCCATAGCTTTCGACTGAAATCATCTATGAATGTAACAAAGTATTTGTTACCTCCCATCGAATCCACCTGGATTGATCCACATACATCAGATTATATGACTTCAAGATTAGCCTTCGATCTGCTTCATGCATCCTTGTTGAAGCTATTCTTGTGTTGCTTCGCCTGCACACATTCCTCACATACCTCATTTAGAATGTCAATTTCTGGAAATCCTGAAACCATATTTCTTCTCTTCAAATCTCTGATGTCTCTGAAGTTGAGATGGCCTAGTCTATAATGCCATATCCATTCATCTCTGCTAGCTGCAGTCGAAAGGCACTTATGCTCCATCACATTTAGTTCAATCTTAAAGGTTCGATTCTGAGACATAGGAGCCTTCAAAATTAATCTCCCATTTGCATCAACGACTCTCATCATCTTATCTTCGATTGACACTTTATAATTCTTTTTGACCAACTTCCCTATACTGAGCAAATTGCTCTTCATGCCTGGTATGTACAACACATTGGAGATTACTGACTTTTTGCCATCTTTCCTCATAATCATAACATCACCAATACCTTCAGCTGCTAGGGTATTGTCATTTGTAAATTTTACCATATTTTTCATTGAGGGCTTTATATTGACGAACCAGTCTTTCCTTCCAGACATATGTGATGAACATCCTGAATCCAAGTACCATTGGTCCTTGAATCTATCTTCATCTCTTGTTGTAACCATCAGCATCATCTCTTCTTCTTCTTCTTCATGTTTTGCAAGATTTGCATCACTTTCTTGATTCTTTCGTTTTTCTGGACAATCACTCGAATAGTGACCATACTTCTGACAATTGTAACATTAAATGTGACTCTTATCAGGTTTTCGACCACCACATCTTCCTCTATTTGCAACACCACCTCTTTGGTTGCCTTGGTATGGTCTTCTTTGATTCGACACGTTTCCTTCAATCTGGTTTCCTCTACCATTCGATTTGTTGTAGCCACCTCTACCTCTGTCGAAACACTTTCCTTTGCATTTGGTCTCTTTTGCTGAATGTGCCTGCAAGGCCACATCACTCTTCGATTTTCCTGTAGCTCTTTCGTTCATTCTTTGTTCATGAGATTCAAGCGTCCCTTGAAGCTCTTCCTTTGTCAATTTTGACAAGTCTTTGCCCTCTTCTATCGCCACCACTATATGGTCGAACTTAGGAGCTAAAGATCTCAAGATCTTCGACACAACAACTCTTGTTGTTAACGCTTCTCCATATATCTTGATTTGATTTACTAGTTTTGTAACTCTAGTGAAGAAATCAAATATGCTTTCACTGTTTTTCTTCTGAAGCAGTTCATAGGTCCTTTTGTGAGTTTGTAACCTCACTTCTTTAACTTTCTCAGCGCCTCCAAAATACTTCTCAAGGATTTCCCAAGCTTCTTTTGCAGATTCTGAATCACTAACCTTTTCAAAATTATCTGGGCTGAGACATTGATGAATTATAAATAATGCTTTATAACTCAGTTTCTCAGATTCTATGTATTTCTTCTTTTCTTCTTCTGAAGCATTTTCTCCAAGCGCTTCGACTCCATCTTTTACAAGGTCCCAAAGACCTTGACACCTGAATAAGACTTTCATCTGTTTGCACCAATTCTTATAGTTGTCAACTTTCAGAATTGGTAGGGTTGCTGGATAATTTGCATTACCATAACTTGTCATCGTGAATTCTTCAATCGTTCTTGATTGACACTTCCCTTGAATCGAAACAAAGCTCTTGATACCAGATGTTGGAAATCCACCAAAAGTCTATGATGAATTTCTACCATAATGACAATTTAATTATGAGACAAACAAAGAAAAGAAGACAAGACAAATAATTTCTGCAGAGTTTCTCTCTGCTCACAAACTGTGAAAACTTTCTTATTCACTTTGCAACTGCAAAATATTGTGAATGACTTGCTTGACTTGCTTACAAAAATAAGGGGTACTCCCTCTATTTATAACTGAGCTTACACCCTAAGCCCAAAGCCCAAAATATATTTTTGTTACTAAATCAAATTTAATTTATTCTAGACTTAAATCAAATCTATTTAAATCTAAAACAAATCAAATAATTCTTCAATCGTTATTGATTGACACTTCCCTTGAATCGAAACAAAGCTCTTGATACCAGATGTTGGAAATCCACCAAAAGTCTATGATGAATTTCTACCATAATGACAATTTAATTATGAGACAAACAAAGAAAAGAAGACAAGACAAATAATTTCTGCAGAGTTTCTCTCTGCTCACAAACTGTGAAAACTTTCTTATTCACTTTGCAACTGCAAAATATTGTGAATGACTTGCTTGACTTGCTTACAAAAATAAGGGGTACTCCCTCTATTTATAACTGAGCTTACACCCTAAGCCCAAAGCCCAAAATATATTTTTGTTACTAAATCAAATTTAATTTATTCTAGACTTAAATCAAATCTATTTAAATCTAAAACAAATCAAATTTTTTTGACACATAATTTCGACACATTGGATTACAATTTAACACATTAGTGTTATTATAACACTAACCCAATTTTCACAAAAGAAAAAAGTCTATTTTGAATTTGGTCCAAATATCTCTTTCAAGGTTGTTATAGCTTCTTATTATTTTGGAAAAGGAATGTTGATCTATTATCACGATACTTATTGTCACTACCTGAGGCATCATAGTGTGTATATATATATATATATATATATATATATATATATATATATATATATATATAGGAGAGGGAGTTAGGTCATCATCATCTAAACCATTTTTTGTGAGTTTTGAAAATACCAAAAAATCATTAACAGATTCGATCAACATAGAGAAGAATAAAAGATAAATCAAAAGGCACCTCAATTATTTATTTTTTAAAGCCTAATATTTATTGGCACTCAAGTCTTTTATTTTTTTTTTATTTTTTTGAGTTTTCAAAATACCAAAAAATCATTAACACAATCAACTAAAATAGAGAGGAATAAAAGATAAATCAAAACTTCTTTTATTGGAACCTCAATAATTTATTTTTTAAAGCCTAATATTTATTAACACTCAAGTCTTTTTTTTCAAAATCCAATATTCATCGACACCAAAGTCATTTATTTTTCAAAGTCCAATATTCATTGGTATCAAATTCATTTAATTTTCAAAGTTCAATATTCATTGGAACCACAATAATTTATCTTTCAAAGCCCAATATTCATATACACTCAAGTCATTTACTTTTCAAATCTCAATATTCATTGAGCCTCATCATTTACCTTTCAAAGCTTAATATTTATTGGCACCCTAGTCATTTTGTTTCATAAAAAGGATCTTGGAGACTTTTTAGAAAACTTTATAGCTTGTTTCTATTTTTTGTGGAGAAATATTTGTAGCTGGAATATTGGATATGCGTGAAGAGTCTAAGTCCATGATTGCAAGAGTCTTTTTATAAGGACTTTTTAAACCAAAAACAATTTGGAGAAGTTGTGCTCACGAGATGAGGGTTTATGGTTTTTAGTTTGTTCATTGCTCATTGTGATCCACTTTATTATGACTTTGATATTAGAGTTGGACTGAGTTTGAGTTGTAATTTGTCAATTGCTCACAAGCTTTTAAGTAAGAGTGGATTGTGTGCCAAGTTATCTTTGTTCGTCAATGAGAAGTTTGTAAACATGGGGTTGTTTAAAGCTTCAAATTAATACTATTATAGTGGATTTCCTCCCTGGCTTGGAAGCCCCCAGATGTAGGTGATGTTACACCGAAATGACTTAGTAATTACTTGTGTTATTTACTTCCAGTAATTTATTTTAATTGCATAATTTTTATTGTTATTATTATTGTGACTTATTTGATATCAGTATCGTAACACAAGGTTCGACATCTGGTATCTGTGTCACCTTCATTAATTCAGTTTTGCTCAACATTCATTCCTATTGAAGCCAAATAATGATTCTTCCCAAGAGAATCATTAAACACATAAATAATATATGTAGAGATTTCTTATGGACTGGTAATGCTTTGGCGGGTAAGGCTAAAAATATTGCTTGGAAGAATTTCTGTTTGCCCAAAAAGGCAGGGGGTCTAGGATTCCAAAATACTCATCTTTGGAATAAGGCATCAATTGGTAAGCACATATGGGCTATAGTTAATAAAGCTCACAATATGTGGATTAAGTGGGTTTATAATGTCTACATCAAGAATGATTGTTGGTGGAATCACAAGGCTAATGCACATAGCAGCTAGTATTGGCGCAAGATAGTTAAAGCCAAGAACAAGATCAGAGAAAATAGAAATATTCATCAATTCGTGAATGAGAACTACAACATCAAAAAGAACTACCAGATTTTGCAAGGTGTTACTAATAGAATCATTGGGCTTCAGAGGTTTGGAATCATTTGAATATTCCCAAGCATAGGTTTATATTCTGGCTTGCAATTTAGGACAAATTGAAAACCAATCAAAAGTTGTGTAAGATAGGAATTGTGCAAGACACAATTTGCTTGATTTATGGAGAGACAGGGGAATCTACAGATCATCTATTTTTCAGATGTGCTTTTAGCAGGTGCATCTGAAATGAAATGAAAACATGGCTTACTTGGCATGCTCCAAGGAATAATATCAAGAATTTTGTTAAATGGATTTACTTTTCCAAGCCATGTCAATTCATGGGGAAGGTCTACACAACTTCTTTATGATAAATATTCATTGGTATAAAATTCATTTACTTTTCAAAGTCCAATATTCATTGAAACCTCAGTAGTTTTCCTTTCAAAGCCAAATATTCATTAACACCCAAGTCATTTACTTTTCTAAGTCCAATATTTATTAACACCTCATTCACTTACCTTTTGAAGCCCAATATTTATTGGCACCCAAGTCATTTACTTTTCAAAGTCCAATATTTATTGAGACTAAAGTCATTTACTGTTCATTCCACATCCATAAAATCCAATCTTCATTAGCACATAATTCATTAACACATTCTTTTACCTCATAAAGCCCAAATTTACATCAGCCTCCTAGGCCCGATTTTCACTATCATCCAATATCCCACATCCATTGGCGACCACCATTAATCTTTCATCATAGACTAAAAGCCCAATATTTAGTGGCAGTAACTTGAAACCAATCATCAGCGCTAAACATACAAGCAACATGTTAGACTTGGGGCATGTAAAGCTTTTTGTGATCATTCATATATACTGTAGGAATGTTTGAGATCCTATGTTGTAGTAGTTCCCCAGGATTCTCTTAACTTTCTAAGACAATCACAAAAATACCCCACCTAATGACACTTGTAACTTTCTCTCTTCTTCTATTTTGGTTAAAACAATTCTTCTTTGGTTTATATGTTTCATGTTCCTTTTAGAATATCCTACAAATACTTTATTTCATATTTATGTTCATTCCTATTTTGTTACGTATATATGTTGAAATGGTTTGTTTGCAAATTTTAACATACGCAAAAAATTATTCTAAAAAAAAGCATCAAATTAGTGAGTGAATTTGAAATCTATCCATAATTAGTTAGAGGAGTCACTACGCCAAAACAACTCTTAGGCAGCGTAGTTTAGACAGCGGTTGTAAATCAAAGCGCTGCTATATGTCACAATAAAATTTTAAATTTTAAATTATATATGTTGGACAACGCTTTTGAAAAAAGTGTTGCCTAAAGTTAAGAAAAAGCGTTGCCTAAGCCTCACTTTAGGCAGCGCTTTATGGAAGCGCTGCTAAATATCTGGATAAAATTTTAAATTTTAAATTATAATATTAGACAACACTTTGAAAAAAAGCGCTGTCTAATCCTCACTTTAGTCAGCACTTTATAAAAAGTGCTGCCTAAAGTCAATTAAAATTGAAATAAAATAAATAAATTCTAGAAGTGCTGCCTAAACTCAAAGCGCTGCTATAGGCCCAACAATAGGAAGCACTGTTATAGGCCTAAAGCGCTGCTAAAGGCTTATTTTAGAAAGCGTTGTTATAGCCTAATAAGAAATTTGAGAAAAAGCGTTGCTAAAAGGGCTACTTTAGAAAGCGCTTTTAAGAAGCGCTGCTTAAGGCCATAAGCGCTGTTATAGGGCATACATCAAAAAGCGCTTTTATTTAGAAAGCGTTGCTAAAGGTAATACATCAGAAAGTGCTTTATAAAAAGCCCTGCCTAAGGTCATTATTTATAAATTAAAAAAACTAAAACCCTAAAACACAGTTTTCATTCTCATAACAGGACGAATCTCCAACGAAGCTTACCAACTGATTTCGAACAGCTTTTTCAACGTGATTCTCCAACTATTATCCAACAACGATTCTCCGCGATTCTGTTTTGTTTTCAACGCGAATCTGTTTTGTTTTCAACACGATTCTATTTTCTTTACTCTGCGATTCTTTTTTGTTTTGCTCGATTCTGTAAGTTTTCAATGCCATTCTGTTTTCTTCTCTGCAATTCTGATTCCTCATGCATGTTTTTGGATTGTGTTGTTGACAAAAAAATTGTGCTAAATGTTTTAGGAAGTTGCTCGTTGTTGTTGAGTGTGATACTGAGATTTTGAGGTAATAAAGTTTTAGTTGTTGTTGCTTATATATAATGCATTGATAATGAATAGAATTCTAGAATGAGACATAAGAGGTTTTTCATGAAAATTCTCATATATAATGCATTGTGTTAGAGGCTATTTTACTACATAAATGCTCATATATAAGGCATAAGAGGCTATTTTACTACTGCAATGTTATTTTCTTGTCTTAGTTTTTGAACAAGTTAGATCTCTTTCTCTCAACTTTATTCTTTACGGTTTAATATTTGCTTGTCTTAGTTGTTATGGACAAGAATGATGAGTGAGGACTTCATAGTATAATTTTCTAGTCCCACACTGCTAATGAGAGAAATTAGATGACTTTGAAGTTATATATAAAAGGAAGTTTATTCTGTGCTAAAGTTCTTCAACGCGATTTTTTTTTCTTTTGTTATTAGGCCATAGATAAAGTTGTGAGTTGTGATATTCAATAACTTGGCTTTCTAAAAGATCAACATCTCAGGTAAGGAGTTTACAAAGTTAGGTTGATTAATATATTACAAGATACACTTAAAACCCATTTTGTTTTAAACATGTTTGAAATTGAAGTAGTGAACCTAATTGTTTATGTGTAGTTGCTGCCCGATTTCATATCGGCTTTCAAAATCTTACACTGTGTGGTTCCAGAAGTTGTTGACTTCTCTACAGGTAATTAGTTGTTCTTTTGTTATAGGTACGTGATTAATTATAGTGTTTTTGTTTAGGATACTTATTAGTAAAATCATGGATAAAAAATGGATGTCTTCCAATCGATTGTCAAAAGAATACGAGAATGGGATATTAGAATTTGTTAAGTTTGCTGTTGAACATGCCGAAAACCCCAGTCGAATGAAATGTCTTTGCTTGGGTTGTTGTTATGGGGGTCGGGTTAATGCAGTTAGATTGGAATCACATTTACTGAGGAATGGAATTGATTGAAGTTATACATGTTGGATATTTCATGGTGAGAAAAGTAACAAGAATGTTGAACCAGGAGATAGTACGACATATGCTTCAGACGACAATGGCAGAGATACATACGATTATGATCGTGTCGAAGAGATTGCAGAAGCACTTGGAGAAGATCTTCAGGATTGTCCCAAAATATTTGAGAGGTTGGTAAGCGATATAGAGAAACTGTTGTATAAAGGTTTCACTAAATTCATAAGACTGTCCGTAGTATTAAAGTTGTACAACTTAAAGGCAGGCAACGGATGGTCGGATAAAAGTTTCACAGAGTTATTAGTCTTTATGAAAGATATGCTTCTGGAGGATAACGTTCTTCCTGATCGAACATATGCGGCCAAAAAATGTTGTGCTCTATTGGCATGAGCTATGATAAGATACATGCTTGTCCAAATGATTGAATTTTGTTTCGAAATGAATATACATCGTTAAATAAGTGTCTTAAATGCGGTTTATATCGATATAAGAAAAAATTGTCTCCAGCAAAAGTCTTATGGTATTTTCCTATAGTTCCGATATTTAGACGCATGTTTCATAGTGAAACCGATGCAAGACACTTGACTTGGCATGCAGATGAAAGAATTATTGATGGAAAGTTTAGACATCTGGTAGATTCACCATAGTGGTCAAAAACTGATAATGATTATCCTGATTTTGGAGGAGAAGCGGAAAACCTTCGCTTGGCATTGTCTACAGATGGAATGAACCCGTATGGTCTTCAAAGTATCTCACATTTCACATGGCCTATGATTATGATGATTTATAACCTACCTCCATGGCTATGTATGAGGCGCAAGTACATGATGTTATCTATGTTAATTTCTGGACCTAAACAACCAGGGAATGACATAAACGTATACTTGACACCGTTAATCGAAGATTTAAAGATTTTGTGGGAGAACGGTGTGGAGGTTTATGATGAATATAGGAAAGAAAATTTCAATTTGAGGGCGATGTTGTTTGGCACAATTAATGATTTTCCAGCATACAAAAATCTATTAGGGTATAACATTAAAGGTCAAAAAGCGTGTCCTATTTGTGAAGAACACACAAATTGGAAGCGATTGGAATTTTGTCAAAAGAATGTATTTCTCGGTCATCGTAGATTCTTAAATTATAATCATCACTACTGTGGGTGGAGAAAGGAATTCAATGTAAATCTAGAACATGATAGAGCTCCACCTATATTGTCAGGTGACCAAGTTTTTGAGAAGGTGAAAGATATGAGTACTCAGTTTGGCAAGCCTTTTGAAAATACGCTTGTCAAAGGTGGGTGGAAGAAAAGGTCAATTTTTTTTGAATTGCCATATTGGAATTCGTTGTATGTAAGATATTTTCTTGATGTTATGCATATTGAAAAAATGTATTTGAAAGTGTTATTGGTACGTTACTCAATATACAAGGAAAGTCTAAGGATGGCCTTAAAGCATGAAAGGACTTGATAGAGATGGGAATAAGAACTAAATTAGGACCCATGAAGAAAGGAACAAGAGCATATATGCCACCTGCTACTTATACTTTATCTAGAAAGGAGAAAAACATTATGTAAGTTTCTAAGTGAAGTTAAAGTTCCAGAAGGTTACTCTTTAGATATTAGAAGACTTGTGTCTATGAAAGACCTCAAGTTAAAGAGTTTAAAGATACATGATTGCCATGTTATAATGGAGCATTTTCTACCAATAGGTATACGTTCTATTTTTCCATAAAAAGTAAGAAGCGCCATAACTAAATTGTGTTTTTTCTTCCGGTCAATTTGTAGTAAGGTGATCGATCCCGAGATCTTACCAATATTGCAAAAATAAATAGTTATTACTTTGTGTGAGCTTGAAATATATTTTCCTCCCTCATTTTTTGACATTATGATACATCTTGTTGTTCATCTTGTGAAAGAGACACAATTGTGTGGACCAGCTTATATGAGATGGATGTACCCTGTTGAGCGTTATATGAAAATATTAAAAGGGTACGTGAAAAATCAAAGTCGACCAGAAGGTTGTATGGCTGAACGATACATTGTTGAAGAAGTGGTTAAGTTTTGTACTGAATATTTGACTAATGTTCAATCCATTGGACTACCCAAATCTCATATTTTAGAGAGGAAGGAAGGAATAAATTTAATCGGAAATAAAATTGTGACAGTATCAAGGGTTGAACGGGACCAAGTGCATTTATATGTTTTGCATAATGATATTGATCAAGTATTACAACATTCTACTTTAGGCCTCTGTATTATCGATACATATATCAGGTATACTCCGATCAACTTTATTTAATTAAATGAACAATTTATTTAATCATTTCAATGATGTTTTTATTTAAGGTTTTTGTATGACAAAGTGATGCGCCCGCGTGGATTGGATGAAAGATTCACTTTCTTAGCTCCCAACACCATCAACGCAGGGTTAATTGTAACAAAACTAGATGATGTCATATCGTATGTACTCAGTTTATTTATGGTCAATAAAGATACAGAAAAATTGTTCTTTTTACCATATAATATTGGCAACGGGTTAGATTTTCATCCTAACTTCATATATTATAATTTTTCTATTTTTGAAGTTGTGTAGAAACTTTCCATCTAACATTTGTTTAATTTTACAGTGGACATTGGTTGTTACTTGCGATTAATCCTGTTAGAGAGATTGTATACTATCTGGATTCGTTATACAATGATTGGACAACATACCCAGATTTGAAGAAGATGATTGATACATAAGTGAGATTATTCTAAATATTCGTGTGTATATTTATTTATCTATGTGAGATTGTTTTAAATAGTCGTTTATATTTTATTATAGCATTCTACAAGCTTTTCGATCACAAATAGATATTCAAGTACTAAAGAGTAGAGCCAACAACATTACGTGGATCAGAGTGCAGGTATATTTTCACCATTTTGATTATATTAGTGATAATACGTGATAAAACAAGTTAAGGGGTATATCTTGATATATATCTGTATTTTCTTTCCATGTGTAGTGTCCTCGTCAACATAATGGTATAGATTGCAGTTATTTCATCTTGAGGTTTATGAAAGAAATGCTTCTTTTGGACCGAATAGAGGTTCCATCCACGGTATGAATTTCTAACTTAGGAATTTATTTTAATGTTTCTCATAAAATGGCATAGTGTTTTAACTAAATCACATACTATGTTATATTACTATATAGTAGTTTGACGAATTCAATTGTGCTCATTACTCAAAAGATCAATTGGATGAACTTATGGAGGAATGGTGTCAATTCATTATGGAGTTGAGAAAAGCGCTGTCTAAAGTAGGGAGAAAGCGCTACCTAAAATGAGAAAGCACTGCCTAAGGTGGAGAACAAACAGTGCTTTTAAAGAAAAATGTTGTCTAAAGCGATGCAAAAAACGCTGTCTAAAGAGCTGTCTAAAATGAGAAAGCGCTGTTAAAGGTGTACTTACCAAAGCGCTCTCTAAAGTGAAAGCGTTGCTAAAGGGGTGCATAAGAAAGCGCTCTTAAAGTAAAAGTGCTACTAAAGAGGACATATAACAACACTTTTACATTAATCCAAAGCGATGCCTTTACTTATAGCAGCGCTGGTTTAGACAGCGCTTTAAAGTGCTGTCTATGATCAAAAAAAGCACTGTCTATGTGCTTGTTTGACATAATGAGTGAAACTCTCATCTCATTAGCAACGAAATCATGAGAATAAATATTATAATTTTGGTCGATTTTTAATGACTAATTTATTTAGTCGTAATTTGTGAGGCATTAAAAAATCCATCACTAATTTATCTTCTAAGTATAAAAATTACTCTCTGTAAAAATTTTATTTTTGATTTATTCCATATTCGGTATTTAATTTGTTCGTTTAGAAGGGAAACAAAAAAATATAAGAGGATAATCTAATTTTTTATTTTAGAAAGCGCAAATCGAAATTCTCTTATATTACCTAAGGGTAAAGTGGTATTATTAATAATAATAATAATAATAATAATAATAATAATAATATATTTATGATAAATAATAACTTAACTAATATGTATTAATTGAGTTAAAATAGAATAATTTGTTAGTCCTACATTTATCTCACGCGATAGCATTAATTTATATTTACACATAGATAAATCATTGATATTTATAAAATCAATAATTAAGAAAAATAATAATAAATATAATAATAATAATAATAATAATAATAATAATAATAATAATAATAATAATAATTTATTTTTAATAATTATTTACTATATTATTTTTGTTTTATGATTTTCCATTTTCTCTCCTCAAAGGTTATACAATAATTAAAACTGTTAAAAAAATAAGAATGGATTCTGATGATGGATAAGTTTCCTAATTTATCCTCTAATTAAATGTATTTAATGAACAAATACACACACTGATGTTCCTAAAAGATATTTTATATATATTTAAAATTTAGGACATATTTGTAACCAAAAAAATAATTTTTAGGACATATTTTTCTAAAACTCTATAATTACTATACGTCAATATAAATATCTATAACTGAAGCATGAAATTTTTAATTATAAGTGATACAAGCTTATTCTATTTGAAACATACAAATGGGAAAAAACATCGTTAAGGTTTTCAAAATTGTTTATGTTATGATTATTTTTATTTTTCAATTTGTTGATGCAAAGGAAAGTTATTCATTTATTTTCTACTCTAGTAAATTAATCTTTCTCAATTTTTATTACAGTTTCCGATGTTCCATTTACATTTCTTAGAGATTGTCCTAAAACTTGGTGTCCTCTTGGTTTGACACGAGGTTGTAGTCAAGGTTTTTGTGTATGTTATTCTAGATACAAATAAGACTTCCATAAAATATTTCAAGTGCTTTCAATTAGATATTATGTTGGCATCTAATAATTCAATTTCTTATTTAATTTTTATAATCTTATTGTAATTACTACTTTGCACGTTAAAATGGTACAAATAAAATCAAATACAACCTCAATGACTATTTGATCAATTATGTTCTTTTCTCTTAATTTTGAGATATTATCGGGATGTTTTCAAATTATCTTTTCAATTCCAATAATTAATAAAATATATTTTTATTGTAGTACTTCAATTTTATTTGGACAAATGAAAATATTTCAAAAAACATGTGATTTTTATGTTTATTTTTATTGTAATTTTTAATTAAATTTCTTTAATGAATTTCATAAAAAGTGAAAAAAAATTAACTTATAATTTTACTATATTTATTATTTTATTAATTTTCTTTCTAAAATTTAAAAATTGAAAAAAAATATTTACTTTTAACCAAAAAACAATTTTTTTTTTTATTAGTGTTATTATAGCACTAACCCAATTTTCACAAAAGAAAAAAAATCTATTTTGATTTGTCCAAATATCTCTTTCAA
This sequence comes from Vicia faba, assembly GCA_948472305.1. NCBI lineage: Eukaryota > Viridiplantae > Streptophyta > Magnoliopsida > Fabales > Fabaceae > Vicia > Vicia faba. Next base: position 1,004,547,840 of record OX451740.1, on the reverse strand, counting down.
GGTTGTTATAGCTTCTCATTATTTTAGAAAAGAAATGTAGATCCATTATTATGAAAAATATTGTAACTACCACAAACACACAATCACAAATTTTTGATGGATTTATTTTGAAAAACCTCAGGCATCATAGTGTATGTATATATACTTGAGATAATTAAGAGAAAATCATAAAACAATAAAACAACGCAAGAGGGAATTAGGTCATCATCATCTACTTTTCCCTATCATCTTCTCTAAATTATCATACTTAATCTCATTTTTTGGAAAAAGAATTCTCTCATGCCTCATGTCTTCAGCCACCCTTCAAGCTCGTGAGAAATTATGAAAAACAAATAATAAAAAAATGAGTTTTAAAGAGAGAGAGAGAGAAAATGACAAATAGGGGACAAACAAATAGATGACTCTTCAATGCTTAACAACTTATGAGTATCTGATAGATAAATATTCTATGCTTTAAAGCTTATGAATATCTGACACAGAACTTACAACTCAATCAGGATTCTAAAACTCTAACAAAATACACACGTAAGTTCCACCTAATACTAGGTATACATCAGTCTATTTATAACTTTATTCTTGACTAGGTTGGGGTTCAAAATCCCAACAGTGAGGTTGCACAAAGTCTGTAAAACCTTCTCTAAGAAAATAGGTCTTCAATCATTAGTTTCCTAAAATGTCCTCATATTTAAAAATTAATCATATCTTCGAAAACCAACATAAAATATTCTGATTTGTCAATCTTGGACGCCATATAAGCTAACTAAATATTCCTTGAATATTTAGTAGCTAACAAATCAGCTGAACCACAACTATCAGTTGCTGCAGACGCGATGTCCTATCTCTTTGTAAGGACATCTAACTCGAAATATTGAAAATTGAAAGTTGGAACATTTTGTTCAACATGTTGATGCCAAGTTGGTTTTACCAAAATGTATGTCAATCATAATTTTAGAGAAATAACAATCACCCCCTTTGACATATTTTGGATAAAACACCCAAATAACCCTTGCACAATAAGATATATTTGAAAATAAATCAAACATACACACCAGAGGAACAACAACGAGAAAAAACATATGCAATGTTAGTAGCACACAAATCAGATAGTTAGTAGTTAGGTAATCTACTAACATGATTGCAACAAAAATAGAGAAACTAAGTTCTCAACACCATGATGTTAAGACATCATGTCTGACATCTTTTCAGACCAACAGTAACTCCTCCTCAATACCGGCTATCACAAATCAGAGAAAATCATTGAATTCTCCCTCTCAGTAGTAGCACCAGCTAGTACCAGCTCCAACACCTTCAATATCACATTACTCCCCCATTTTAATCATAATATGAAAAAGGTAATTAGATAATACTAGTAAAAATTTAAGCACCTAAAGTTTAAGTATCAGGGTGAAAAAATTAAAAATATCCCAGATATTTAACCCTTATAAAAGCATACACCAAAATAAACATAATCATAGGGCAGATCCAAATAAAGTCCCATGAGCAATTGTTCATCAGGTGGAACACCATCCTTAGCATTTTTATCAACAGATGCAGCACCAACAGTAATTGCTACAATTCTTCATAAAGACATATTTCAAGTCTCCTCCTTAGGTTCTCAAATTGAAGTGCATCAAGAGCTTTTATAAAGATATCAGCAAGTTGATTCTCAGTAGTGACATGCTTAAGCTTTATAACTTTGTCCTTCACAAGTTCTCTGATGAAATGATGCCTGATGTCAATGTGCTTGGTCCAACTATGTTGAATATGATTTTAAAAAATATTTATAGCACTCAAATTGTCACAAAATAATGTCATAATATCTTGTGTGATATTGTATTTAGACATCGTTTGCTTCATCCGTACAAGTTAAGAGAAGTTGATTCCTACTGCTATGTACTCAACTTCAGTAGTAGATTGAGAAATACAATTTTGCTTCTTACTGAACCAAGAGATCATGTTGTTTCCCATAGAGAAGCATCCTTCAGAGGTACTCTTCCTATCATCAGCACTTGCAGCCCAATCAGCATCGCTAAATCCCACCAACGAGGAATTTGTATCATGGGAGTACAACATACCATAGTCACATGTTCCATTCACATACTTCATTATCCTTTTTACTTGGTTAATGTGACTTACCTTAGGTTCTTCTTGATATCTTGCACCTACTCCAACAACAAATGTGATTTCTGGTCTGCTAGCAGTAAGATATAGAAGGCTTCCAATCATGCTTCTTTATAAACTCTGATCAACACTAACCCCTTTTTCATCTTTAGATAACTTCAGGTGTGTAGGAGCTAGAGTTCTCTTTTGGACGACATTTTGCAATCCAAATTTCTTCACAATATTCTTTGCGTATTTGCTTTGACAGAGAAAAATGGAGTCTTTCATCTGCTTGCCTTGCAACCCAAGGAAGTAAGTCAGTTGACCTACCAAACACTTTTCGAATTCAGATTGCATTTTCCTGACAAACTGTTGGACTATTTCATCCGACATCCCTCCAAAAACAATGTCATCCACTTAGATCTTAGCTTTAAGCAATTTTCCAGCTTTATCTTTGACAAAGAGTGTCTTGTCAATTCCACCCTTTTTATATCCATGATTGACTAGAAGTTCAGTTAACCTCTCATTCTAAGCTCTTGGAGCTTATTTCAAGCCGCCCCGAGCCTTCTTCAGTCTAAACATATGACCTGGTATGGAAGGATCAACAAATCATTTTGGTTGTTCAACATAGACTTCTTCATTCAGGTACCCATTTAGAAAGGAACTCTTGACATCCATTTGATATATCTTGAACCTTAGATGACAAGCTACTCCAAGTAGTAAATAGATAGACTCTATACGAGCCACAAGAGCAAATATTTCATCAAAATCTATCCCTCAATTTGAGTACACCCCTATGCAACCAGTCTGGATTTATTTCTGACGACACCTTCTTGTTCATCTTTCTTGTTCTTGTAACCCATTTTGTACCAATGATATTCGTCCCTTCAGGTCTTGGTACCAAATCCAAGACTTCATGTCTCTTGAGCTGACCAAGCTCATCTTGCATAGAATTGATCCAGAATTCATCAATCAAAGCTTCCTTCGCATTCTTAGGCTCAATCTTTGACACAAAATAAGCATTTGATACAACTTCCCTTGATCTGGTGACTACTCCTTATCTAGTATTTCCTATTATCAGCTCCTTAGAATGATCCTTTTGAATTCTGAGAGAAGGTCCTCTGTTAGTTACATGAGGTTCTTCAACTTCAGAGTCAACACTTGAGCCTGCAACATTTATGATAGATGTTATGACATTTTCTTAAGCAACTGAAATTATGGTATCAGATATGAGATGTTGAAGGATATGTTACGACACAAATATCTGAGGATAGTATAAAATGCATCAATATTAAAAGCAGTAAAAACATAAGAGATTGTTAACCCAGTTCAGCATACAACAATACCTACTCTGGTGGCTACAAAGCCAGGGACAAGTCCACTAAATAATATCAATTCATAGACCCTCAGTAAACAACCAGTTTATGATCTAATCACTTAATCACTAACCGTGCTATACTTCTACCTAAAAGACACCTAGGTATGAGACCCTCCTTAAATTCCTCCAATCCCTAACAATGAAGAACAACAGAGATATTAAATTTTAAGGACTTCAATCATTAAATACTTAAAAGCTTATGAATGATCCACAATTAACAACTCAAATTACAACTCAAGTATTAAACCAATACTTAGAGTGTATTACAATTAAAAAGACTTAGACTTCTAAAACAGAAAAAGTATGTTCTTCTTTTAAAAGTTACAGCTTGATGAATAAGGATGCAAGTCCTTATAAAGGCGCAACAATGGGCTTGGGATTAAAAACAAATATTCCAATCCCTTGAATATTTCCATGAAAACAGGACAAGATATAATCCATAAGGATAATGCAAATAGAAAAATATTCCTCCATATTTTTTGCAAACTATGAGTCACAAATCCTGAATAATAGCGCGCATACAAACAAGAAACAAATATGAAGTCACATTCAGATCAAGAGGCAGATGTCAAGACATCTACTTTGACATCATTCAAAACTAGTCTGCTTCAAATGTCAAGACATTTAGCAAAACATTATCAAGTAAGTGTTTTACCAAAATTGCTGCCAACAAACACTTACAACCCCCCCTTTGGAAAATTTTGGCTAAAACATTATTTGAGCATATTATTAGAGCAGCAACACAAGCAAAAACAAAACTCAATTAGCAGTTAGAAAAATTAACTAAGTTAGCTATTAGCAGAGGAAGATGTCAGAATATCTTCAGAGACATGAGGCCCCCCCTCAAACATTAAGCTCCCCCTCAGTCAGTGGTCAGTCAGTCAGAGGTTAGTTAGTTTCTCTCCCCCTTTTTAGACATAATATGCTCAAGAGAATAGCAGTAATAGAATATGCCAAATAAATACAGACAATAGAATCCAAGAGATAAGCACATACAAGTGCCAAAAAATTAACAAAGGGGTCAAAACAAGTAAACAACAAATGGTCTAACTGTCTTTAGGACCAGTAGACTTGGAAAAGTCAGAACATCCTTCATCATCAAAATCTCCTCCTCCAGTGCTCACTCTATCATCAAAACTATTATCCTTCTGCAGTTCCTTGATCATCTTTTCAAAAACTAGCTTTCTTGCTAAGCTAACTCTGATTACATCATCAAGTTCTTTGCGGGCTTCCCGTAATTCAGTAATCATGTCATCCTTGGTTGAGGTCTTGTTTTCAAAATATGCAGATGTCAAAACAATGTCTACGACATGTTTACCTAAAAACATCTTTAAGTGAAGGGTCAGAGCAGACTCCCTCTTGCAAACTACATTATTACCACTCATAATTCCAGGATGTTGATTAAGAATAATTCCACAAATAAGAGATGGAAAGGCAATATGCATTTTGATAGTGCATGTTCCTACATGCTTAATAGTCTGATAAAAAATGTAAGTACCATAATTAAGCTGTTTCTTATTTCCAACATAATAGATAAACTTTCCTAAGCCAATTGTAACGATTAAGGTATGGTTGGTAGGAACCCAGTTAGCAGCTCTAATTCTATGCAAGATAGAATATTTCACACTTAGCTTGCTAATAGGAAGCTTATTCTTCATGGGCCACTCACTCACTTAGTTTGCAGTGATGGCTTTGCAAACTTGATTATCAGTTACTTCCAGCTCACAATAATCATCTTCAGACCTATCCAGAAATATATTGATGACAGCAGGGGAAAATTCTACACACCTACCTCTAACAAACACCTTCCTATACTCTTTACTTTTATGATCAACACAGTAAATAGGAATATTAACAATAAATTCCTTAATAAGAGTCTCATAACATTTTGCAAACCTGGTGACAATATTCATCAATCTAGCAGAAGAAATCAGCTGCATAATCTCTTTACACTCCAGCGCACCAGCTCCCAACTCTCTTTCAAGGGAAATTCTTCTTTGAAATACATATTTCCACTTTTCAACATTTCAACAGAATGGAAGGAAATGTTGTCAAGAGGAGCATCAGACACCCTAACAGAAAGCTTCTTACTTGCAGATTTCTTTACAGGAGAGATGTCCTGGACATCTTCCTCGACATAATAATCAGAGTCAACTTCTTCTACTAATGCAACCTTCTTCTTACTTCTGGATCTCTTCACAAGTGAGATATTCTAGACATCATCATCATCATCATCATCTGTGGAGCTATCAGGTCTAGCTTTTCTTTTGTCAGAGGGAGGAACCACTTTACTCCAGGGCTTTGGGGGACCATACATAGTCTTCTTCTTGATGCTCTTGGCTGGGGGTGTGGCATCCACATTTTTTCTTTTTCTAGTCTTGAGCCTTTTAGCAACTCCAGGCACCATATTAGAAATGAGCTTATTGTTAGACAACTCATCAACATTAACCATATTCTCAGTATTTTGATTCTCTGTGGCTTTGGAGCCAACAACATCTTCCTTAACAGGAGAGTCCTCCTCAACATCTTTTTCAACATCAGCTTCCACTTCTTCTAGAGCAGAAGTAGCAAGCTTTCCAAGTTTGCTTTCAGCAACATCTTTCTTGAAGGTGGATGGTTCAACAACATTTTTAGGATCATTTCCTTTATTAGCCGGAGCAGGCATTCGAGAAAGAGGATTTGAAATTCCATGCACAATAAAACCTTCATTTAACACCCTATCTACCAGCCTTCTAATACTTCTATCAACATTAGCAATGTCTTCTTTTGTCCTATCAACAGTAGCAGTAGAAGCATTACCTTTAGAAGTGTCAAACTCGTCTTTGGATTTCTTTGCAGTTGATGATATGAGTTTCTTGACCTTCTTCTCAAGAGGTGGAATTGTTGTTCGATGAGTAACGTCAAGTACTCTGTCAAGGGAGAGCTCCTTAGGATGGTTGAGAAATTTTTAGGGAGACGATGCATGATGTTGAGACATATTTGAAGATTTTTGAGGAAAGAGATGAAGAATGACAAGGGTTCTTTTTCTGTAAAGGAAAATGAAGAGTTTGTGAAAATAGAAGGAATTGATTTCGTAGCGTGTGGGAAAAACTTTGAGTCAGTCTTGAAATGATTGCTTTCGAAATTTTATTTGTTGGAAACATAAATAACATAATATCACTTTAATGATATTCCAACACACCCTTAATTTCTACAAACCCTCATATATGCAGATCCCTAGTTTTTCTCTTAATTTATCAAACTGGTTTCCATCCAAAGCCTTAGTGAAAATGTCATCCAGTTGTAATTCAGTAGCTACATGTTCTAAGGCAACAATCTTTTCTTCAACAAACTCTCTTATAAAGTGATGACATATATCAATGTGTTTGGTCCTGCTGTGTTAAATATGATTTTTTGATATATTTATGGCACTTAGATTGTCACGGAATAATGTCATGACATCTTGTTTGACATTATATTTTGTTGACATTTATTTCATCCAAACCAATTGAGAACAACTGCTTCCTGCAGCAATATACTCAACCTCAACAATGGACAAAGACACACAATTTTGCTTCTTACTGAACCAAGATATGAGATTATTTACCAGAAAGAAACATCCTCCTGGTGTACTTTTTTTATCATCAACACTTCATGCTCAATCAGCATCATAATAACCAGTTAAAATAGAACTAGATCCATGAGAATATAGTATACCATAGTCACTTTCCCCATTCACATATTTAAGAATTCTCTTCACATGGTTGGCATGGCTAACTTTAGGATCAACTTGATATCTAGCACATACCCCTACAACAAAGGCAATGTCAGGTCTGCTAGCTGTGAGGTGTAGAAGATTGCCTATCATACTTTTGTAAAGACTTTGATCCACACTTACTCTTTTTTCATCTTTAGACAACTTCAGATGTGTGGGAGCAGGAGTTTTTTTGTGACTGGCATTTTCCATCCCAAATTTTTTTACTATATTCTTAGCATACTTGCTCTGAGATGAAAAATTGAATCTTCCATTTGTTTAACTTGCAGACCAAGAAAGTAGGTTAACTTACCAATAAGGCTCATCTCAAATTCTGACTGCATTTGTTTGACAAAATGTTGAACCATCTCATTTGACATTCCATCAAATACAATATCATCAACATAAATATGTGCAATCATGGTCATCCCTTCTTCTTCCTTGACAAAAAGAGTTTTGTCTATGCCACCTTTCCTATATCCATTATCACCAAGAAATTCTATCAATCTCTCATACCAAGCTCTTGGAGCCTGCTTTAATCCATACAAAGCTTTCTTCAATTTGTAAACATGTTTAGGAAAACTTGGATCAACAAATCCCTTAGGTTGTTCCACATAAACTTCCTTATTCAGATATCCGTTCAAGAAGGCACTCTTTACATCCATTTGAAACAATTTAAATTTCAGAATGCATGCAACTCCCAAGAGTAGTCTGATTGATTTAAGTCTGGCCATAGGGGAAAAGGTTTCATCAAAGTCAACTCCTTAAATTTGAGTGTATCCTTGTGCAACTAATCTTGCCTTATTTCTAGTGACCATCCCCTTTTCATCAAATTTATTCTTGTACACCCATTTAGTTCCAATCACATTTGTCCCTTCAGGCCTTGGAACTAGATCCCAAACTTCATTTCTACTAAATTGTTCTAGCTCTTCTTGCATGGCATTAATCCAGAACTCATCAGTTAAAGCCTATTTGACATTCTTAGGCTCAATTTTTAAAATAAAGCAAGAGTTTTATATCCCTTCTCTTGATCTAGTAGTAACTCCTTTATTTAGATCTCCTATGATAAGCTCCTTAGGATGATCTCTCATTAGTCTTAATTTAAGGCCCTTTATTGAGATGACTAGGCCCGGGATCTTCTTGAGGTGGATTAGAATCAATACTTCTATCATTTGATTCTGTTGGAATATCAGACAAAGATGTTCCAACATCTTCTAAGACATCTTCTTCATCATTCCATCCTCTATCATCAATAATAACATTTATGGATTCCATTATAACCTCGGTTCTGGAGTTAAAGACTCTGTAAACTCTGCTATTTTTAGAGTAACCCAGGAATATTCCTTCATCAATCTTGGGATCCATCTTCCTCATTTGTTCATGATCAGATAAGATGTAACATTTACTTCCAAAAACATGAAAGTATTTGACAGTAGGTTTTCTTCCCTTCCATATTTCATACAATGTATAGCTTTAACCTTTGCAGGGTCTACTTCAATGCCTTTTCTGCTGACAACAAAGCCTAAGAGCTTACCGGATCTTACTCTAAAGGTGCACTTATTCAGATTCAACCTTAATTTGTACCTTTTCAGCCTTTCAAACAACTTCTGTAGGTGGTCAAGGTGCTCCTCTTCAGTCTGAGACCTGGCTATCATATTGTCGACATAGACCTCTATCTCGTGATGGATCATATCGTGAAACAAAGCTACCATGGCACGCTGATAGGTTTCCCCGATTTTCTTTAACCCAAATGGCATAACTTTGTAACAGAAAGTGCCCCACTGTGTGATGAAGGTCATTTTCTCCATGTCCTTAGGTACCATTTTCATCTGATTGTATCCGGAGAAACCATCCATGAAGGAAAATGCCTTATGTTGTATAGTGTTGTCAACTAGAACATCAATATGGGGAAGCGAAAAGTCACCCTTGGGGCTTACCCTATTCAGGTCTCTGTAATCCACACACATACATACTTTGCCGTCCTTCTTAGGTACATGAACAACATTAGCAACCCATTATGGATAAGAAGTAACAGCTAAGAAACCATCATTAAATTGTTTCATGACTTCAACCTTAATCTTTTTTGACATCTCTGGCCGCATACGAAGAACCTTTTGTTTCACTAGAGGGCATTTTTCTTTTGTCCGCAGACGATGGACCACGATATTAGTGTCAAGTCCTGAAATGTCCTCGTATGACCAGGCAAAGACCTCAACATAGTCATGTAGCATCTGAATTAACCGCTCTTTGACACTATGCTCCATATCAGCGCCTATCTTGACTTCCTTCTTATTCTTTTAAATACCCAAGTTTACTGTCTCAACAGGCTCTTCATGAGGCTGTATTGCCCTTTCCTCCTGTTGTAACAGTCTGACAAGTTCTCCTGGTACTTCACAATCTTCTTCACTTTTATCCTCAGATTGGTAAATCAGATTTTCAAAGTCATAATTGGCAATAGCAGAACCTTTAATGGGATCCAGAGTGGATGTGGATCTGCAGTTTGATATGTGGGTGTGTGTAAGAGCATAGTAAAAGGTAGAAAATAAAAATAGAGAGCATACAATTTGTATGCAAAACTTCCAATGATTTATTAATGACATATGAATATGAAGTAATAACCCTCACAAAATAGACCATTGTGCCTCGGGTATGACACAAGGCTTTAAAGGTTCAATTGTTCAAATATTACATATCCCAAAAAAAATACAATTACTCTTGAATAAAAGTAATAGGAACAAAATATTTGGCCTCCCAATTGTTGAGTCCACCGCTGGTAGTTAGGAAGATCCACTTGTCCATGTCGCAGTTGCTATCACTGTCCTCTAGAGAATTGACTCCATGGTTGCTGATCCATAATGGTGGTCCCCTGGCGCGAGCACGACGAACAACTCTTTGGGCCCCTGATGTAAAACCCAAACCAAACTTGTCATATTTATAGGGAATATCTGGAAGTTGGCCCCATATGGTACACCCACCTTCTTCAACTACTACTTTGGCATCCTTCAGAGAGGCCATCTTCAATACAGGTCTGGTAGTCTTCGGGACATTAGTAGAAGTCTTGGTTGCAACAACTGTTTGTTGAACCTCCTCAAAGTTCTGACAGGGGGTCTCAATGAACTCGCCGTCCATCTCAACATACCTGAAAGAGTTCAGGTGGCTCACCATGTATTCATCCTCGCCATGGACCGTGATAATCTTTCTATTAACCGGGTACTTCAGCATTTGATGCAGAGTAGAAGTAACAACACTGGCCCCATGGATCCAAGGTCGACCTAATAAGCAGGAATAAGACGGGCAGATGTCCATCACGTAGAAAGTTGAGTCAAAAGTCTAAGTAACAACTTTGATAAGGTTGTCCACCTCCCTGTGCACCATTATTTTGGAACAATCGAAGGCCCTCACTACGATGTTACTGGGCTTCAGCGTGAGTCCTTCGCAATCCAATATGTCCAAAGCATTCTTGGGTAAGACATTCAACGATGAACCTGTATCTACTAGAACATGAGCTAAGGTGGTACCCCTGCACTCAATAGAGACATGCAGGGCATCACTGTGTTTACTTCCCTTGGGAGTTAGATCAGCGTTGGAAAAACCCAGTCCATTATCAACAGTCAGGCTGGAAACACAGTTCTCAAATTGACCAGCAGAAGTCTCTTGAGGCACATGAGCAGACTTCAGGAACTTTACCAAAGCCTTAGCATGGGCTCCAGAGCATAAAAGTAAGGCCAGGATTGAGATTTTTGAAGGGGTCTGCCCCAACTGCTCCATAATATTGTAATCACTTTTCTTTATTATCTTCAGTATCTCTTCCATTTCTTTTTTTAGAAGCCTCAGGAATGACTTCTTTGTGCGCCTTCATCTAGACAGGCTCAACCAATACCTCTTTGACCCGAGTCTCGGCCGACTCAATAGCAGGGATAACAGCAAGGATATCAGTAGGAGTAGCAATGGGGGTACTAACAGGAGTAGCAGCGGGAATAATCATAGGAGTAGCAATAGTCTTCGGAGAGATTTTGGGAGAGAAAACTCTGTCGCTTCTCATAATTTTACTGGTCCCAATGATGTTGTAGATGCTAGGATCAGTATCTTCAGCAACTTTATCTTCAATAGCCAATAGGTCTTGCTTGACGCCATGGTAATAGACTTCAGTCCTATAATTCCAGGGAACAACTTTATTAGAGGAATATGGTATTGGCCCAGGAAGGGTGAGGATCAAGGGAGAAAACTTGGGAACAAATATAATCCTGACAGGTCTTTTGGAGGAGACCCTGGGAGGATTGTCAGAAATGGTGATTATTGAGACATCGTCACACAAATTTCTTGCAAGGGGAACTTTCTAAAATAGAATTTATTTGTTAATTATCAGGCACTGGACACCCATTTTCAACAACAAAAAACCATCTGGTAGAGACATGCATAAGTGGCAACCTTCACCACAGCCCGGAAATAAACTGGCTCGCAACAGATTCTTTTTAACCATTAAAAGAGGAGTAGCTAATTCATCCACAGAAGAAACAAACTAGTCATTATCGACAACATTGACACCCTGTCCATGTTTGGGCATTGGCACAGTTATTACATTAGGTGTCTCTGGAAGGTCAAACTCAATATTTGCCTCGATAAGATCCTGCACCTTATTTTTCAGAGCCCAGCAATCATTTGTATCATGCCCCATACTTTCGGAATGGTAGGCACATCGAGCATTTGGGTTGTAGCGGGGAGATGTAGTATTGGGATTCTTAGGAGCTTCCTTTAGAGTCACCAGATTGGATTTTAACAGGTGTGGCAAAACCTGTGATAATGTCATGTTGATTCAGGTAAATTGTCTTCTGGGTGCATCTGGTCTGTGCTGGTTGTTTCATTGTTGGTTTAATGCAGGATTGGAAATCATAAAAACCTCTACTGTCGGGCCACGTTCAGTTTTGTTTTGATTTCTTTGGCCATAAGAAGCACTAACCTCTTTCTTTCCAGTGAATGGTTTCTTTGTTGTACTAGGGGATGCATCTCTCTGGATCTTACCATTTTTAATACCAGCTTCTACTGGCTCACCGGTCAGTATCAGTTTAGTGAATCCAGCAGAAGAGCTTCTGATCAGATGGTTAAATAATGGACCAGACAACGTGCCCAAGAACATGTCCACCAGCTCTCTATCAGACAAAGGAGGTTGGACTCTTTCCGCAAGGTCTCTCCACTTTTGGGCATAACCCTTGAAACCCTCCCCGGAACCCATAGACATACTTTGCAATTGTGTACGAGTTGGGGAGAGGTCAACATTATATTGGTACTGCTTGTAGAAAGCAGCATCCAGATCTTCCCAATTACGGATATTGGCTCCCTCCAGCTGATAGAACCATTCCAGTTGAGTCCCTGCCAAACTTCCGTGGAAGAAATGTACCCACAGATTCCTATCAGTAGTGTGGAGTTGAATCTTCCTGACATATGATCTAAGTGCAACTTAGGACATGAGACACCGTCGTACTTAGCAATCGTGGGGACCTTGAATTTCTGCGAGATGACAACCCCCGAGACCAGTCCCAGCTCTTCAAAATCCAGCCTGGATATCCTCTGGATCTCCATAGCATTGAGACGATCCTCAAGTTGTTTGTATTTATCATCAGTAGGAGGATACTGCTCGTCAGAGTAGTCAGCTTCATCTTCCTCAGACCTTGGGTTGTTGTTTTCTTCCGTTGGCTTCTCTTCTTGATTGTCCCCCTCATTTGACGGGGTTGAGAAATCTAGAGCCCGCTTAGCCGGTCCTCTGAACCTTCTTCCCAAATTCAAGACACCAGCTAGTTTCTTTGCCTTCTTGGTCTTCTCCTTGATGATAAGAGCTTTTAGATCTTCTTGCCCTTTAGCCAGAGCCAAGAACATTTGTTAGAACTGAGCATTTTGAGCTTAAAGATCCTTTACTGTTTGTTCAAGATCCATTTCTTTTGCTAAAATAAACAACGAAAAGAATAAGAAACCTGTCTCAAAATACCTGCTTATGTAATGATATGCATGTTAATGTTTATGCAATGTTTTCAAGGACTTCGGGAAATTTAAGTTTGCGAGCCAAAATGAAACAAAGATTTATTAATAAGATTCAAATTATAATTTCCTTTTAGGCTTAAAATTGAAAGTTAAAAACTCTTGAAATCTAAGAATCAAATCTCCCATGGGTGCTTCCTTTTCGTGCCGAGGTAGACATTAAGACTCTCCTCTTTGTGAAGTTGCTTCGTGAGGTCCAACACTTTCTTCTCACTGGTGTAGAATTGACTTCTAAAGGTATCATGTTCTTCCTTTAGCTGAATCCAAGACCTCTGTAGCTCTTCAAGATTAGTGGGCATATCAGGATGGAGAACTGTATAAGGAACATCTTCTTCAGTGATAGGTTCCATAATCACTGGTAAGATGGCTGTATATGGCATCATAAGATTTTGTGCGCGAGCTCGTACCCATATAAGATAAGGTTCCATAGGGATGGAATTCTTGTGTCCCAAAGCCTTACTATCCACCTTATTTACCATGCCCCAGGCTCGTATGAACTTTTAATGATACCCTTGAACATCATCTTTGTGATTAAACACAATTCCATGAATAAGGATATCATGGGGACCATCCCTATGAGCATAACCATACTGTCGTAGAGCTAGTGAGGGATTATAAGTGATACCTCCCCTAATGCCAAGGAGTGGGACATTAGGGAATTCCCCATAGCGATCGATGATAGAAATATCTCCCATAGACCGGGAGTACCAAAGAATATCTGAGTGAGAAAGTGACATTATCCTTTATGACCAACTCAAACCTTGTTCATTCTTCAATATTGATTAAGGAAGGTGTGAAATAAACCACCTATACAGCAATGACATGCAACACATAAGAACCCCTCTTCTCTTCATGGTACGGGTGTGAAGGGAAAGCAAGATATTTCCAAGTAAAGTAGGCACAGGGTTACAGGAGAGGAAAACCTTGACAACATTCACATCTATGAGTAAGTCCAGATTAGGGAAAAGTACTAACCCATAGATTATAAGAGCTGGGACTTCTTAGAATGCTTGTAAATCCATATCATCCTAAAACAATTGAGCCTTTTCTAGTAGGAATTTGACTAGGAAACCCTTAACTTTGCTTCTTGTTTCCCAGTTGGATATATGTCAGGCTGTTTCATATGCAAGGCTGCTGCAATAACCTCTGGCCTTGGAGCCTCCTCTAAACCGGTGAAAGGAATATAATCTAGAATGGGTACACCCGATATTTGAGAAAACTCTTCCATGGTGGGTACCAACTGATAATCGGGAAATGTGAAGCAATGGTGTTTGGGGTCAAAGAACTGAAAGAGTACCCCCATCATTTTCTCATCAAAGCTTGAGGTAACCAGATTAAGAAGTAGACCATATTTCTTGGTGAATGAGGAAGTCTCAGGAACCCTTGATACTACCTCTTTGTGTTGGATAGGTATTCTCACAAAGCTTATTCTGATGGTGTTTCTACAAACGGAAGCCATGATCTGCAAAATAGAACAAAGATAAATTCCCCTAATCCTTGAAATAGTTAATGAATATGGATGTTATGATGCATGATGTTATGTTTGAACAATTTAATCACACACATGCATACACACAAGACTTTAGTTTTAGGCTTTCATGGGGTTTATAGGCAAATACCCTCTTGAAGTATAGTTGGTTCAACCTGTATTAGAAAAGTAACCGGGTTCTAAGGAGTCTCAATATCATTGATCTTTCTTTACCAGGAATTTTTTCAGCTCAGGCGATCTTTTCTCGCGGCCGAATATCTTAAAAGTCCAATCTCAATGAGTGTAGCATCGAGTATCAACCAATCCTCAGCTTTATACCGAGGCTGGATATCTCACTACTTCCTAATGGCCAAGTTTGTTCAACTAAGGTTCTAAGGTCTGTTAGTGCTTTATGACACCACACAGCAGCCCCGTATTCTCTTTGATTTAACACAAGGGATACCGGTACCAACAAATGTGTCACACTAATGCAGCTATCGTCTCAACATATCGGTTTATGCTGTACAGTCTCCACGATCTATTGTTGCTTACCTAAAAGGTGTCTCAGATCCGGGTGTAGGATCTTTATAAGTAAACCCAAGCAAAAAAATCCTTAAAGATAAAGCAATCAAAGCATACAAGGAAAGCAAATTAAATATGAACTAAGCTTTAAGGTAACCCCACGTTTTTTATTTATTCATCCCCAACAGAGTCACCAGTTCTGTAATATGGTGGGAGAACCGACTGTTATACTGGTTTTGCGTTTGTGTTCGCAAATGTTGCGATAAGCAAGAGTCGTCACTGACTTTTCTTTTATCCAACAAAGGAAAGGGTGAAAAGAACAGAAAAAGACCTTTCGAGATTTTATGAGTAAGGGGGTAGATTATGGAAAGGGAAGGTGTTAGAACCCTTTCCATCAGTAGTTTTCTACGGGCTCTTAGATGCTTAGCTCATTTGGAAAATACCTTGTGCTTTTTGTATGTTTTGAAAAGTATTTTTGAAAGTGCCTTAGTGCAGCAGTTTACTTTATGATAACTCTTGTATCATTGCTCAAGAGTGTTGATAAAGCATTTTTTAAAATGTTTTTGGAAGTTTTTTGTGTAAGTGTGAAAATTTGTTTTTTGAGCAAACATCTAACATCTATCTACTTTTACTCGAAAGGTTTTTTCTTTTCCTCCTTTCCTTTAGACAGTGCTATCCTATTATTAGTGAGTAGGTAGCCATATCGTTGGATGTTTGAGGGACATTCGAAGGGACATTTTATAATCACAAAGGCAACTGGGCGATAAACCTTAGTAACTACCCTAGGATTTTGAGATTGTTGTTTACCGAGGCAACGTCGAAAGGGTCATCTAGGGATTTATGGTCTTTTTAAACCAAAGGGTAGCCACTAAAATCTCTCACGTTTTGAGAGTTGTGACTGTTTCCGAAGGCGACCGAAGTGGGAGTAACCTAGAGGTGTATATATGCAAGTGTGTTTGTTTTCAGTTATTTTAATCTTGTGTTAAGTTTGCTAGCGTTGGTTTTAGTTTCTTGCCATACAATCCTATTACCATACATCTAACAGTTAATATGTACAGGAAATTAAAATGCGGAATTTAAATCTACGCTATTACAAAGCTTCGGGGAGGGGATTAATTACATAGTCCAAAACAGGGAAAAGTAAGACAGTAAAAATGTAAAAGTCCTAGTTATTGTCTCTTACATCCCAGTAGGAAGTTACAATAATATGAAAAAGTGCGAAAGTAAATAAATACGCGCGCGATGGAAATAACATCTAAAACCCTAAAAGTTATTAAGTTGAAAGAAAATCTTTTTGTTGTTTTTTCTTTGCTTTATGGGAAAAATGTTAAATTACAATAAATTTAATTAATTAAAAAATGAGAAAGAAAGTAAAATTATTAACTAAAATTAAATCTAAAATAAATCTAGCATTTTGGCATTTTTTATTTATGAAAAGAATTGGAACTAATTAGTCCTAATTCTAATTGATTTTTTAAATAAGAAAAGTAAAAATAAATTAATTTACAAAAATTAAGTTTAATTAATAAAATCCTAAAATCTATTTTTGTTATTTTTATGTTTGATTTACTAATTAAATAAATAAAAAAAGGATCAAAATAGTAAATGAAATAAATAAATAAATAAAAATGAGCCTGAGACGCAAGAAGAGTTAATGGGGGTGTGAATTGGGTTTTGTTAGGCCCAAATCAGGAGATGGCCCAGGCTGGCGTTGGGTCTGGTGTTGAGGTCCTTAGAAGGGCCTATAGTGAGGTTATGCGCTCAGGGCGTTGGATCCGGATCAGATGTGCATTTGATGGCCTGGACTTGATGGTGTATATTGAGCGTGTGTAGCCAGGAAGCATTGAATCTACATAAAATGTTAGAGAAAACAAAATTGCAAGGCCAGGGTATCGAACCCAGGTCCTTTCGACTGCACACATCCTTCTCCACCATTTGAGCTGAATTTAAGATTCGAAGGAATCCATTTCTCATGCCTCAGTAAAGGTATCCTGTTACTTTAGACTTTACATGTAAGACACTAAGCATCATAATGTTATGCAGTATGAATATACAATAAAGATTAAATTACATATGAAATGAAATGAAGATCAAAGGTTTGTTACCAGTGGGGTGCTTCGATTCTGACAACCTTGTTGGAACTTTGGAAGTTTTGTGGAGCTCTTGTGGGGAAACGTGTGTGTGTGTGAGGCAAAAATTCCTTCGTTTGGCAATGTGTTTGCAGCTTCGATTGGTATTCTGTGTGATGCAGTCTGTCTCCTCTTGCTGGCAGCGTGTTTGCATCTTTGCAAGAATATTTCTGTGGTAAAATGTTTTCGTTCCCTTTTTTTTTGTTTCTCTTCCTTTCCGTCCCCTTGGAAATGTGCCCCTAGCCTTATATTTATAGGGGTGAGAGGAGAGCAAGTATGGCATGAGACAAAGGCTTTCCAGGCCATGAGACAAAAATCAAACATATTGAAATTTGGCCATATTTGGATAATTCTTGCCATTTTGAAATCTTGAGTGAACCTGGACATGTTTCTCCCCCTGACTCTTTCGAATGCTCCAAAGTATAGTCCTTCGATTGTCTCTTAACTGCTCCCTTCGATGGCTCCAACTAGCCCAATTGAATACATCACTCTGGCCAGTCGAAGCTTCTTTTGTCACTTCCTTCAAATGCAATTGCGCAGGAGGCTTGGGCTTGGCAGCATGTTGGACTTTGGCCAGCAAACATCTTGGACCAAGAATCATCATAAAACAAACTGGTTTCCCACAATAATGTGTCCTTTGAATGGGCCAATTGTAGGTCCTTCGAAGGCACCATTTGTGTATCCTTCGAATGGACCTTTGGAATATTTCTTCGAATGGACCTTTGGAAAGTTTCTTCGAAGGGACCACCTTGAATGCTTCTTTGAATGGATCATATTGAATGTCATAGTGTAGAAACTATGTTGAGGGGTTTTAGAGGTGGAGTCAAAGTAGGCCTGAAGATAGACATTGCCCAGTCGAATTTTGCATGTAGATAGTCATTGTTTGTGAATCAAAGGTCAGTTGAAAGGGGAATTTTTCCTTGTGGATCAAAGGCAAGTTGAGGGGGCCTTTGCCTTGTGCGCTGAAGGCAAGCACAGAGGAACTCATTTCCTTGTGGGTTGAAGCACACATGAAAGAAGCTTTTTTCCTAGTGGATCGAAGGCAAGTCTGAGGAAGCCTTTGCTTGTGAATCAAAGGCAAGCATGAGGAAGCTTTTTCCTAGTGGGTCAAAGGAAAGCATGAAGTGGCCTTTGCCTTCTGGATCGAAGGCAAGTCTGAAGAAGTATTTTCCTAAACAAAGCTTGCATGCAGGAGACCACTGTTTTGTGAATCAAAATAAACATGCAGGAGGCCACTGCTGGTGGATCGAAGCAAACTTGTAGGGGGTTATTGCCTTGTGAAATAAACTTGATCAAAGGGGGACCAGCGCCCAATCGAAGCTTGTGAATCATGCCTGCATTGAAGGATGCCAAATTCCCAATCAAAGACCGGTGAGCCAAGCTTGCATCGAAGGATTTTAGATGCCCAATTGAAGTAACTTGTTAAGGTGCCAATCGAAAGACACTTGACCATCTTCAAAATTTTTATTTTCTTTAAGCAAGTGTCTGTAACCACCCATGCAAGAGAAGATCTTTGAAAACATGAGAGGGAAAATTTTGGGGTACAACAGTGGCACATTCAATTTTTATGTGACCATATCCCTCACATTCATGGAACTGGACACCTTTCCTTTGGTTTGGCTTCTCTTCAAATCTTGACTTCCTACCCAGGTCCTGGTTTTTGTTGATGTCATATGATATGTTCTTAGCACCCAACCTTGACCTCCTCAACACCCTGTTAAACAGTCTTCCTAAAAGCATAAGATCCTCAGATACTTCTGTTGAGTTCATGTTTCCTTTAGCACTATAAGAAAAAGATATGCTCTTCTTCTTTTCAAATATTTCATTGATAGTAGACTCAAAAGTCTTAAGTGAACTTACAAGTTCATCTACTGTCATTGTGCTTAAATCTTGGGATTCTTCAATAGCAATCACATTGATCGCAAATCTCTTAGGAAGAGATCTGAGCATCTTCCTAATCAACTTATCCTCTGATATCTTCTCTCTCTATTCTTCTGAGTCATTAGCAATATCTAGAACAGTCATGTGAAAGTCCTAGATACTTTCATCCTCCTTCATCTTCAAGTTCTTAAATTTGGTGGAGAGAAGTTGAAGCTTTGCCAATTTAACCTTAGGATTTCCTTCCTGGTGAAGGTGTGAAAAACACAAGAAAGGGGGGGGGGGTTGAATTGGGTTTTAAATCTAAAATATTATTCCCCTTTAAGTTAAAATTCTTTTTTCCTTCACTCTTAATAATAAATATAAGTAAGAACATGAAGTAAAGAACAATGTATGTTTATACTAGTTCGCTTGAAAATTATCAAGCTAGTCTAGTCCATCCGCTAAGGTGATTTCTCCTCACTCAACCGAGGATTTAATTCACTGTAACCAAATTGATTTCAATTTGAACAAGCTACCCTCAAGTGACTAACAGAACAATTGAGATCTTGATTTCTTAGAACTTCTTCTTATTGAATCTTGACTTTAGATGCCAATGAGAATGAAACCAAATTGAAATCTTTGAAAGTTTAACGTCACTAAGACAACTTCTTGATTCTCAAAACATATCTTCAGAGTTAGACATAAGTATTGCATACTATTTTCTGATCTTCTTTATTCAGAGTTCTCATTTCCTAAAAAAGAAAAACAATTCTAACAGAAACAAAAGTTTAGATGGGTTAGAATGTAAGTAGCTCTTTTCAGCGAACATTTACCAGAACTTGATTATTTAAATAAAAATTACGTCTATTTAATTACTCCCCCTTTTATTCATAATAAAAAAAAGGTAATTATGTGTGAAAAACATAAAGACCATGAGAAACAACAGGAAAAGATAAGAAGTTTCATTAATATTCGAAGGAGATTACAACAGAAGGAGAAATAACAGAGTGAACATAGACAAGGAAATCTATATAAACTTAAAACACATCATAACTCTCATCAAATAGATCATTTCCTTTGATGAATGGATTTCTTTAAACAAATTCAATTATACCTGCTAACTTAAACAGTTCATACAATACACGTCCATACAAAATGAATGAATTTTGAGAGTTCCTAGATGCTAGGATTGATAGCTTCATATGATTGAATATCATTTCCGAAAGATGAATTGGAATACTCTTGCGAAGGCAATAAAGAAGAAACATATCCCTAGGAAAACCTTTTTCAAGATCATCTCCTCTAGGATGAAGATTTTTCAACAAGAACTGGAACCAGATTTCTGCAAGTGGTTTCAAATAATCTGAATTAATGGGCTCATATCTAAATGAAAAGTTAGGAACATTTGGAAACATGTCATCATTCATGTAAGAGTTGGGTATAGGTGGACTCTGGATGCCTTCATTAATGGAGGAGCGGGTGATGGTAATCAGAATGCCAAAAATGTAAGAATGAATGACATTTTCATCAGGACTAACATAAACAAGAATCTAGAAGTTCTTTAAGAGGTTAGGATAAATAGGACCTCTCAGCATTGTTGCATACCCAGACCGTCCTTGATTTTCAATAAACATGTTGATGAAACCATCGTTGGTTACATAGTTGGGTCTTTTCTCTTTGATTACCTCGAGAAGATTTTCAACTCCTTGAAAGGTTTTAACAACCATGGTTTGGGACAAGCTTGAAGAGAAGAGACGGTAGAAGATGATACAAGGATCAGGACTTGATGAATGACTATAGATGAGAGGAGATATAAATAGTCAGTTGAGGAGTTCACGAGGTAAGATTATTCAAATACTCAAATGACGCCATGGACTGCTAAAAGAAGGAAATGAAAAGAGAAGTAGACCAAATGTTAATATGAGACAACACAAAAACATTTAATTAGAACACGATAAAGAATATCAAACAAATGAATTTGGGTATGACATGAAATGGTTGTTACTAAGACATAGTGAAAAGGAGTAGTTAAATAAATGTAATCATGATTAATCAATTTCAAGAAAAATAACTATTCGTGCATGACCTAGGTAGAGTGTGATAGACACTAAGTCTATTTAGTTAATGCGTTTGATATTCTCAGCATCTGGAAAACCACAAAGATTTCCATCTGATCAGGAACATTTATGACCTAAACATCTTCTGACGACTGAGATAAAAAAATTAGAAGTATTTTGTTTAAGTCAGAATTTTATCCCTTCAGACTACGACTAAAACATTTTTGATTTTAATGACAACTTACTCTGGACATATATCCATTTTCAAATTCTTTAGAATAAATAAAAATCTATCTCCAGCTAAGGGTTTTATAAAAATATCAGCCCACTGATGGTCTGCATATATGAATTTTAAATATAGGATCCCTTTCTGAACATAGTTATTACAGCGGTATAACGGAAAGCAAAAAGTAAAGTATTATTTTACCAGGTTATATAGGTTATATCGTATTGTGTCCATAGAGATTGGTGCTACTTAACTATCGTTCGGAAATTTCTCGCGTTTATGAGTTTGGTTTTAAATGGGATTGTTTATAAGGAAAGGGTAAAAACTATTGGTAAGAAAATAAATACATTAAATAGAAAGGAGAAACCTATCAAGCATAAATTTACACTACTCGTCACAAACATAAACCTATTGACCAGTTGCACTCAACCTATTGTACTCTTCAAAATCATCACAGAAACCACGAGATATACCCACAATGAAGTTTATGTCTAACGCCAAGTCGCGAGACCAACTGTATTACTCTATCGACAATGTCTTGCGCGCTACAACAACACGGAGGCATTAAGCTTTAGCACCCAAAGTGAATATTAGCTCTAAATCTATCTCTAGAATCTAGAAACTAATAGATATCTATCCCTAATCAAGATTTGTGAGGTATATGTCTATAACAACCTGTGATACGGTGGGAGAATTGACTTGGGTGTTTTGTGTTTGATCGCAAATGTTGCGGTTAGCAAGAGTCGCCACCGACTTTTCTTTTATCCAAAAGGAAAGGTGAAAAAGCACATGAAAGACCTTTGAGATTATTTCTTGAGTTCGGGGGGGTAAATTATGAAAAGGGAAGGTATTAGCACCCTTTTTATCCATGGTTTTCCATGGGCTCTTAGTTACTTACTAGATCACTTGCTTTTGTTTGAAATTGTGCTTTGTGTGGTTTTTGAAAGTATTTTGTAAAGAAGCCATTGTTTAGGCAATCTTTATAATGATTCTTGTTTGTAAGAATGTATACAAAGATGTTGATCTTTTGAAAATGTTTTCAAGTTTGTAAGATGTTTGAAAGTGTAGGTGTTTATTTTTGAAAATAACAAGGATGTTTGTTTTGAAATGGAGTAAGTAATTAGGAGAAATCTACCTACTCAAATGTCTTTCTTGTTCATTTCCTTTTCCTTTGACATTGTTGTCTTACCATTGATTTGGTAAGCAGCCCTATCTTTGGATGTAAATAGGACAGGCGTGGGTCATCGTATAACCATGATTAACAATATTGTAAGGTATCTTAGCATTTTTTCTTTAGGGACTAAGATCATTTGGAAGGCAACTTAGATAGCACCATCGAGGGACTATGATCTTGTATTTGCTTGTTTTTGCTAAGATACCTCACATGCGTAATATGGCCATTTTGTATAAGGCAACCAAGTGGAATAACCCTAGGGGCGCTTGTGTGTAAGTGTATCATTTTCATGCTTGTTTTTTGTCTTGAATTAGGGTTTTCTAAGTATCGGTTTTAGTCTTTCCATACAAACCCTAATTACTAACATGTTATATAAAAGCGATAAATTACGAAATTTAAAGTTACTACGCTATTACAACATTTGTGGGGATTGCAAGGAAATTAAACCTAATTATCTATTACAACCATATTGAATATTGTGTAAGAATTGAATAAATAATGTACAAGTGCAAATGAAAAAGAAATAATTTTTTTTGTTATTATGAAATGGTTTTATCTTGATCTAAATAAAGGGGATGATTAATTAAAATTAAATAAAATTAAATCAAACTATTTAAGAAAAGAAATTAATTTGAAAAAGGATTTTTAGGGTTTTTTATGAAAAGGTTTTAAATTAATGAAAATTAATTAATTGAAATAGATCTAAGTTCTAAATTAATTTTAACTAAGAAAATAAAATAATACACTAATTTATCCTAAGTCTAAAAATTAATTATTTAAGAAAAGAAAGGAAATTTATTTACTTTAAGAAAAATGTTTTTTTAAAAATCTTTTTGTTTTATAGAAAATAAAATACATGAGTACAAAAAATAAATAAAAATAAAATTGGATTTTTTATGATTTTTAGGAAAATAATAATAATAATAATAATAATAATAATAATAATAATAATAATAATAATAATAATATTAATAATAATAATAATAATAATAATAATAATAATAATAATAATAATAATAATAATAATAATAATGTAGAAAAATAAAATAAAAATAAAAAATATAAAGAAAAGTCCAATGGGGTTAATCAGCAAGGCAAGGAGTATTATGAGAAGAAAAAAAGACTAAGCCCACATGAAGAGCCCAAATGCTGCCATAAAACACAAAAAAAGTCAGAAAATTGTGAAAAAATAGAAAAAGGTCACGCTGGGGCTTGAACCCAGGACATAAGGGTGAACAAGCGTGCGTTTTACCACTCGGGTGGCTATACATCCGTTAATATAACTGAAACAATAAATACATAACACAAAACGTGCCCTAATTACACTTCATCTTCAGTCTCCAGCCAAAGGATCTGTATCTTCTTCATTTCTCAACAAAAATGAAAAGTTCAAACATGAAACTTGTGGAATTTCTTCCCACTAATCCAACCATATAAATAACTTAAGCTAAAAGTCAAAGATGAATGAGAATTTTTTTGGCCCTAATTTAAAACCTAAAAATTTCAGAAAACTTCAACTCTAAAATTCTCTAAGCTCAGGCCATATAAATGCAAACTATGGATATGTACAACTTCGTGGAAATGTTATCTACACTTTATCTTCACAAATCAATGCTTAACAATACCAAAATATGAAGATAGAAGTTCAAGAAAAATACCTCAAAACTGGAAATCGTGAAATGGATTTGAGCTTGTTTCAGGCAGTGGTGATGATCAGGTTAGCTTCCTTGGACCTCTAGGAAGCTAATGCAATGCTTAGCTTGAGTTAAGGGTGGTTGAAATGGCGTAGAGAAGTCCAACTGCAATGCTCTGTTTTTGGCTATGGAAGTTGAGGAAGATGATGTTACAGTTTGCAAACAGGGACAGGGATGGTTTGTATTTGATATGAGGAAGCTTTTGAAACAAAAAGGCCAAGAAACGCATGAGGGAAATGTGAGTTTGATGTTCAAGGTCAGAGACCGTGCAACAATGGAGTTTTTGGGCAATTTATGATTTGAGAGAGTTTTGGTGTGTTTCAGGGTGTTCAAGCTTGTCCTCTAGCTCACAAACAGTGACTCAATTTATAAGCAACAAGTTTGGAGTGCTCTACTTGATCAAAATTCAAATTTACATGTTTAAGTTAAACATGTGATTTTTTTGACAAAACAAGTTTCCATGCCTTGTACTTGCTAAGATAGAGTGGTTATGCTATAAACAAGCTTGCTTCTGACTTTTTGGATGGAGTGTTATTAGAGGGAACAAGTTAGAGGCTCAATGTGAACTTTATGCAAAAATCTTGCTTTACAAGAATGGCATTGTTAACTTTGTGCCATAAATGGAAATGCAACTTGGACAATAGCTCAATTGCTTGGATCAAAGCCATAACAGCTGTGTAAACATTTAATTATGGAGTGACAAACAAGTTTGAGGCCTGAAAAGAAAATATTATGCAGCCTAGCATGGATTTGGTTCACGTGTTCATAAAAAATGACTTGAAATTCAAGTGACAAAACCCTAACTTCATCTCTTCGATTCTCCATCCTCAAGAATGATCTAAAGGAGTTATTGTACATTTTGGAAAGCTTGCAATGTGCTCTACAACCCATATTTGAATTTCTTTTGAATATTCCCCTTGGAACTATATGAAAATGTGCCATGAAGTTAGGTCAAAATCCTGACTAAATTAGGGCAAAATTTTACTAAGTGTTTAGTTTCATGACCACATGTTCATAAAATTATAACTTGAGATCCAAACATTTTTCTAAGGAGTTGTGTAAAGCAAAGTTGTAGATTTCATGGATATCTACAACTTTAATGTTGGAAGTTTCTCTTGAATCATCTTGCATCATGGTGAAAATTTGGCTCAAAGTTATGAAAAAATATGAAATTTCCAACACTTAGAAAAATTTCTAAGTTTAGAAATTTTGACTTTTCAAAATGAAATCTTGACTTTTTGATTTCTTGATGAATAAGTTTCATATTTTGACATGTTTTGATGAATTGTGATCTTTGGCACTTGAATTTGACCAAAAAGTCAAAGTTTGACCTTTCAGTGTATAGTTGACTTTTGATCAGTTGACTGCAAAATTCATCTGTCAATCTAATGTACTTGCAATGTTTTGAACCATGTAATTAGGTAAAAATTATGCAATTGGACTCTTGAGATCATTCCTTAAACCAATTGACCATTTGCTAGGTCAAAAATCAGAAATTGCCCTTTCCCAGTCAAAACCCTAATTTTGACCATTTTTCCCTTTTGGGGATTTGATCAAATTTCTTGAGGAATGGTGGTCCAAACTTGATCAAATGATACATATGACTTTAAAATATTTACGTGGATAAAAAATTATGATGTTTGACTGTAAATTGGCCATAGTTGATTTTTTCCCCAATACAGTTGATTTTTAGGTCAACTGCTTAATTGACTGAGCAAAAATGTGATTCAAGGCTTGAAACTTGGCATGATTAATCTTGGGGGTCCATTATGATCCATGAAAGTCACATGGGATATTGGAAGTTCAAAAATCCTTGTGCAAACTCAAACCCTAATTTTGGTCATCAGTGCTTGAGGAGGTGTCTTGAGCTAATCAAACCCTAGTGCAGTCTTGAGCCCAAGGAGATCTTATGAGTAAACTCTTGATAAGTGAGAAGGAAAATTTTGGGGTACAATAGTTGCCCCTGTTCAATCTTCTTAAGCCTGAAGAGTTATATTGGCATGTTTTGCCATTCGTGACTCGAAGGTGGAAGACGATTGGACACTAGAGTGCCTAGAAATTTGCACTCGGTGATGTGATGGTAGAGGGGATGGGCTTAAAGATGAAATTTGGAGAGGTAATAGAAAGTTGTTGGAGATGGGCTTGTAGATTCCATCCAAGAGTGATTTTTGAATTGTAATTTGTAAGCTGAAAGAATGAGTATCAGAATGGCATCCGTGTCTGGAGCGTATTTGTACTGTATCTTGAGAATTACGTCTGAATGAGTATCAGAATGGCATCCGTGTCTGGAGCATATCTGCATTGTATATGAAGGAGACTTTGAATGAGTATCAGAATGGTGTCCGCGTCTGGAGCGTATCGAACTGTAAATGAGTTTCAGGATGGCATCTGTGTCTAGAGCGTATCTGAGTTGTATCTGGAAGCTGATTTTGAATGAGTATCAGGATGGCATCCGTGTCTGGAGCGTATATGTACTGTATCTGGAAGTTGAAATCTAAATGAGTATCTGAATGGCATCCGTGTCTAGAGCGTATCTGAACTGTATCTGACTGTATCTGAGAGTTGAATGAGCTTCAAGATGACATCTGTGTCTGGAGCGTATCTGAACTGTATCTGAAAACTTTGAACAATGTCAATGGTAGTTGTTAACCTTATCCTGAAAAGGGTAAAATGTTAGCAAAAATTCAAAGTCGTGTTGTATGAAATGCATGGTATAATGCATTTGTGTTATCAATGTTTATGATATATGGATGTAATGTATGTGTATGCAAGCTAATCTGTCACACTGTTGTTGAATTAGGGAAAATAAATCCCTGACTGCTGCTGAGGATATGGAGTATAAGTCTTCATTTTGTGAAGTCTAAGTGTTGATGAATTTCTGCTTTGAGAAATAATCTCTGTTGTAAGGGAGATGTCGTGTACTGCTTGTAAGATCCTATTGGGGAATCCTGAGAAATTTGACGACTTCTACTGGGGATTGATAATTGGAAACTCTGTTCCGCTGGGGATTAAACTGCACACTGCGGGGGATTATAGAAATAGCATAGAGAGATTTCCCTACCTCTTAAATTCATCGGTGATTGTCTTTCTATTTTGTTTATTTATAAACAGTAATTATATTCAAATGCATATGTTCAAAAATGAATCATTGGACGTTTTTGTAAACAAAACACAAGAGTAAAGAAAAAAAACAGATAGTTTTGCACTTTCAAAGGGATATCTTTGTATTGACTTTGAGTAAGTATTTTTTGTGCAATGAGACAAATATTCTAGTAAGAGAATACTGTCGAAAAAACGAAAATTTTGATACAAAGAAAAGATAGCTATGTGTAATAATCCCATGGGGTCCCATTCTGTTATAGCCTTTGTATCTCCGAGCATCTTGTCTATTTGTTGGCTCGTCCGAAGATGATTGAATTGATATGAACCTGAGTTTTTCAGTTGAAGTCAAAGGTTGTCCGTAAGGTGATCCAACGAGACATAGTTATACGCTTTAATTCCCTAAATTTTTCCTGGACCGCCCTTTCGGGTTTTCAGTCCACCAGGAAAAACTTTTTTGTCCAAGTCACCCTTTCGGGTTTTCAACTTGCCGGGTGTACAGATTTTTTGTTTTATCCCTAATTTTGCCCGAACCTTTTGGTTCGTCGGGATGCCCTTGTTTTGCCTAGGTGTGTCAACCTAGTGGGTCTCTTATGCGTAGTATCTTTTGACTATGTCTGCATTTGTAGGGTGCGACAGGTCGTCACCATCCATGGTGGTCAAGATCATTGCTCCACCAGAGAAAATGTTTTTGATTACAAATGGTCTTTCATATGTAGGAGTTCATTTTCCCCTGGGATCACCTTGTGGCAGTATAATACGTTTGATCACCAGATCCCCAACTTGATACACTTGGTGTCTGACCTTTTTGTTGTAAGCCTTGATCATCTATTTTTGATACATTTGACCATGACAAACAGTAGTCAGCCTTTTTTCAACAATCAAGTTTAGTTGATCAAGTCGAGTCTGGATCCAATCGTCTTCATTCAGCCCTGCATCCTTCATAATTCTCAGAGAGGGGATCTGGACCTCAATAGGCAAGACTGCTTCCATGCTGTAAACCAGAGAATAGGGTGTTGCCCCGGTTGATTTGCAAGCTATGGTACGATATCCGTGGAGAGCGAATGGTAGCATCTCATGCCAATCTTTGTATGTGACTGTCATTTTCGGTATGATATTTTTAATGTTCTTATTCGCGGCTTCGACAACACCATTCATAGGGGGAGAATTGTGATGCTGGATCTTGAATTTCTCGCACAAGGCGGTGGTCATAGTATTGTTTAAATTTTTACCATTGTCTGTGATGATCCTCTCCGGGATACCATATCGATAGATGAGATTTTTCTTAATGGACCGGGCTATAACATTCTTGGTGACGGAAGCGAAAGAAGCTGTCTTCACCAACTTTATAAAATAGTCAATGGCCACTAAGATGAAGCGGTGTCCATTAGAGGTTGTTGGCTTGATTTCCCCAATCATATCAATTCCCCACATAGTAAAGGGCCAAGGAGCCGTCAAGATATTCAGAGGAACCGAAGGTATGTGCACCTTGTCAGCATAGATCTGACACTTGTGACAGGTTCGAGAGTGTTGATAGCAATAGATTCCATGGTAGACAAGTAATAGCCTTCCTGTAGGATCTTCTTTGCCATCGTATACCCACTAGAATGGGTGCCAAAAGTGCCTTCATGCAACTCAACCATGATCCTTTCAGCTTCAACCTTATCCACGCACTGAAGTAACACAGAGTCATGGTTGCGTTTGTAAAGAATGTCATTACTAAGGAAGAACTTAGCATAGAATCTCCTTAAGAACTTCTTATCGTTTACTGAAGCTCCTTCGGGATATTCTTGGGTTTCGAGATACTTCTTGACTTCGTGGAACCAAGGTTGGTCCACTACTTCTTCAGTATTAATCTCGTGACAATGTGCTGATTCATCTCTCTGTTCAATGGTGATATGGGGAGCCTCGTTATCCCATTTAAGTTTAAACATAAATGACATTTTGGCTAGTGCGTCTGCTAGCTGATTTTCTTCTCACGGGAAATGCTCAAAGGTAATCTTCTCAAAATGTGGGAGCAATGTCAAAACATGTTCTTTGTAAGGGATAAGGTTAGGGTGTTTGGTGTTCTATTCCCCTTTGATCTGGATGATAACCAAAGCTGAATCTCTGGATATATTCAACAATTTGATCCCCATGTCTATGGCATCTTTGAGACCAAAGATGCACGCTTCGTATTCCGCCATGTTATTTGTACAATTGAAGCAGAGTCTTGCAGTAAATGGGGTATGACACCCTTCAGGAGATATAAGTACTGCACCAATACCATTGCCGAGTGTGTTAGATGGCTCATCAAAAACCAGGGTCCATCGGAATCCTTGCTCAGGTCCGTCATATGGCCTGAATTCTTCACAGTTGTTTACCATCATGATGTATTCATCCGGGAATTCGAACTTCATGGACTGGTAGTCTTCTACAACTTGGTGAGCAAGGTGATCAGCTAGTATACTACCCTTTATAGCTTTCTGTGTATTATACTGTATGTCATATTCTGTTAGGATCATCTGCTATCTCGCTATTCTCCCAGAGAGAGTAGGTTTCTCGAAGATGTATTTTATTGGATCCATTTTAGATATAAAAAATGTAGTATAGCTCAGCATATACTGTCTTAGCCGGCGAGCAGCCCATGCCAGAGCACAGCAAGTTTTCTCGAGCAGTGAATATATTGTTTCACAGTCGGTAAAATTTTTGCTCAGGTAATAAATGGCGTGCTCTTTTCGGCCAGACTCGTCATATTGCCCTAGCACACCCCCATTGAATTATCCAAAACGGTCAGATACATGATCAATGGTCTTCCCTCGACTGGTGGCATTAAAACAGGAGGCTCTTGCAAATACTCTTTGATTTTGTCAAAAGTAAATTACACTCATCATTCCATTTGACTACCTGGTCTTTCTTCAGTAGTTTGAAGATTGGTTCACAGGTAGCTGTCAGGTGAGAAATGAACCTGGCAATGTAGTTCAAGCGTCCCAAGAA
This sequence comes from Vicia faba, assembly GCA_948472305.1. Lineage (NCBI taxonomy): Eukaryota > Viridiplantae > Streptophyta > Magnoliopsida > Fabales > Fabaceae > Vicia > Vicia faba. The sequence goes on along the minus strand of OX451740.1, from coordinate 1,004,517,394 downwards.
TCCTCTGACTTCCTTCTCAGTACGAGGAGCGGGCATCTCTTGTATTGCTTTCACCTTGGCAGGATCTACTTCAATACCATTATTGCTAACGACAAAGCCTATGAGCTTACCAGACCTTACCCCAAATGTGCATTTATTTGGGTTCAACCTCAGCTTGTACTTTTTTAATCTATCGAACAGTTTCTGTAAATGATCAAGATGCTCTTCTTCTGTTTGAGATCTAGCTATCATGTCGTCCATATAGACCTCTATTTCATGATGTATCATGTCGTGAAATAGATCTACCATGGCACGCTGATAGGTTTCCCTAACATTCTTCAGTCCGAACGACATCACCTTGTAGCAAAATGTGCCCCATTGTATGATAAAGGTTGTCTTCTCCATGTCCTCAGGCGCCATTTTGATTTGGTTGTAACCTGAGAAACCATCCATGAAGGAAAAAAATTTGTGTTGTGCAGTATTATCAACTAGGATGTCAATATGGGGAAGTGGGAAATCATCCTTAGGGCTTACCCTATTCAAATCTCTGTAGTCCATGCACATTCGTACCTTGTCGTCTTTTTTGGGCACGGGAATGACATTGGCAACCCATTGCGGATAGGAGGTGACGGCCAAGAATCCAGTATTAAATTGTTTCATGACTTCTGCTTTAATCTTTTCTAACATATCTGGTCGCATTCGACGAACTTTTTATTTTACCGGTGGGCAATCCTCTTTTGTAGGTAGACGATGTACCACAATATCTACATCAAGTCCTGGCATGTCTTCATATGACCAGGAAAAGACCTCAACATACTCGTGTAACAACTGAATCAACCGCTCCTTGACGTTGGGTTCCAGATTGGAACCCACCTTGACCTCTCTTTTGTCTTCTTCGGTACCTAGGTTGATTGTATCCACGTGTTCCTCGTGGGGCTGAATGGTTCTCTCTTCTTGTTGTAGCAATCTGGCAAGTTCCCCTGGTATATCACAATCTTCCTCACCTTCGTCTTCGGCTTGGTAGATTAGATTTTCAGAGTCACAAAAGGCCATAGCAGAATCGTTACCCATGGGATCCCGAATGGATGTAGACCTGCATTATGAGTGTGAGCGTGTGTAAGGGTATAGCTATCTTTGAAAGAAATGAAATATGTAAAAGAGAAAAACAATGAGCACAAAGTTTGTATGCAAAACATCCATGATTCATTGATGTCATATGGAAATGAGATAATAACCCTTACAAATGGACCATTGTGCCTCAGGTAAGACACAAGGTTTTAAGAGTTTGAATTGTTTTAATATTACATATCCAACAAAATGTAAAGACAGATTACTGTGGGATAAAAGTGATCGGGACAAAGTCTCTAGCCTCCCAGTTGCTGAGCACTCCACTGACAGTTGGGAAGATCCAATCCTCCAGGTTGCAACCCTCTTCATCATCCTCTACCACGTTAACTTCATGGTTGCTGATCTTCAGGGGTGGTCCTCCGGCACGAGCGTGACGTACAGTCTTCTGAGTACCTGAAGTGAAACCTAGGCCAAACTTGTCAAATTTGTATGGGATATCTGGGAGTTGTCCCAAAATAATGCACCCACCTTCTTCTATTACTGCTTTTGCATCTTTCAAAGATGACATCTTGAGTGGAGGCCTTGTGATCTTGGGAACAACCCTTGTTACTGCCACATCTTGCGGGACTTCCTCAAAGTGTTGGAATAGATTTTCAATAAATTCACCATCTAACTCCACATATCTGAAGGAATTGAGATGGCTGATCATATACTCTTCTTCTCCATGAACGATGATAATCTTCCCTTGAATTGGATACTTCAGCATTTGGTGTAACGTAGAAGTAACAGCGCCAGCATTTTGAATCCATGGTCGTCCTAGCAAGCAAGAGTATGAAGGGAGAATATCCATTACATAAAAAGTTGAATCAAATGTTTGGGTTCCAACCTTTATGGGGATATCCACTTCCTCATGCACCATTCTTTTAGAGCCTTCAAAAGCCCTTACTACTATATTGCTTGGTTTCAATGCCAATCCCTCACAGTCAAGCCTATCAAGAGCCTTTTTAGGCAATACATTCAGAGACGATCCGGTGTCCACTAAAACATGAGCCAAGGTTGTGCCCCTACATTCCACTAAGACATGCAATGCCTCATAATTCTTTCTTCCTCTTGGCGTTAAATCAACATCCAAAAAACCTAGACCATTATCTGCAGTCAAGCTGGCTATACAGTCTTGGAACTGGTCGGCAGATGTTTCTTGCAGTACATGAGTAGTTTTCAGGAATTTTACCAAGGCCTTTGCATGCGCTTCGGAATATAGTAGTAAAGCCAACATGGAAATTTTGGATGGAGTTTGCCCCAGTTGTTCAACTACATCGTAGTTGCTTCTTTTTATGATCTTTAGAATTTCCTCCATCTCTTTCCGGGAGGTCTCAGGGATAGCCAATGATTGTGCCTTCGTCCGGACAGGCTAAATAAGAATACTTTTACCTCCAGTCTCGGTGAACTCGGCAGTAGGAATGTCAGTAGGAGTGATAGCAGGGATTATAACAACTTTGTCAGTTGGAGCATTGGTAGAGATGATTGTGGGACTGGTGTGATACGGTGGCCAGAACCGGGACTGTTTTTTAGGAATGTTGGTTTACGTTTTGCGTTTGTGTTCGCAAAATGTCGCGGTAAGCAAGAGTCACCACCGACTTTTATTTTATCCAACAAGGAAAGGAAAAAAGCACAGAAAAATTCCTTTTTCGAGATATTTCTGAGTACGGAGGGTAGATTATAGAAAGGGAAGGTATTAACATCCTTTCTATCCGTAGTTATCTACGGGCTCTTAGGTACTTGCTCATCATTTTCAAAATTTCTTCTTTGTATGCTTGTGTGATTTGAAAAGTTTTTGTTTTGACTTCGATTTAACTCTTGCTTCTGTCTTCAAGAGTGTAATGAAGTGTTTATGAAAACTTTGTTTGAAAAGGAGTGTAAGTGTGAAAAAAGGTTGTTTTGATTGAGCAAGTACTTAAAAGCTAATCTACCTACTTAAAAAAAGAATCGTTCTATGTTCGTTTCCTTTAGACAGCATTATCCCACTATTAGTGAGTAGGTGGCACCGTCGTTGGAGTTGAGGGTCAATTCAAAAAGGGACGTACGATCACTAAAGCAATGTTAGGACGTCTTAGTAGTACCCCTAATGTCTTAGATAAATTATCCGAGGCAACAATATCCGAGGCAACCTTTCCGAGGCAACTTTGATATTTGGACAAAAGGACGACCACTAAAATATCCCATACTCAATGACCGTTTACCGAAGGCAACCAAGTGGGAGTGTATCCTAGGAGTGCACATGTGCGAGTGATTCAATTTCAGATTATTTATCTTTGCACATTTTAGGGTTATCTAACTGTTTTAAAGTTAATCATACATTCTTGTCATGCATCCTAATATCATACATCTAACAATTTAATATTTTGTGGAATTTAAAGTGTGGAAATTAAACTATGCTATTACAAGGCTTCGGGTATTTACATAGCCAAAAACAAACCCTTAAATAATAAAGCGGTAAATGAAAATAAAAGTCCTAATTAACTATTACAACTCGTGAGCAGTTACATCAATATGGTAAATAATAAAACAATAAAGCACACACGATGAAATTAAGATCGAGAGAGAATTAGGGTTTTGACCCTTCTAACCTAATCAAAAGAAAAATTGTGTTTGTTGTTTTTATAAAAAGGATTAGGTTTTAAAATTAAATATACAAATTAATTAGCTAATTAAATTAATTAATGAAAATAATTACATGGCCTATTTTTGTGTTTTTATTATTTTTAAGAAAAGAAAATATAATTAAATTTAGACAAAACCCTAATTTTCTAATTATTTTTAATTATTTACAAAAGGAATTAAAGTTATCTAATATTAACAACCTAATTAAATTAATTTAATTTTTTATTAGAAAAATAAATTCTAAACCTAATTTGGTGCAAAATATTATTTTTTGATAAAAAGAATTATTAAATTTGGTTAGTAAAACAAATAAATAAATTAAATGAAATAAAATATAAAAAGAAAAAGGTGAAGAAATTGGGCCTGGAAGTAATTTAGAGGGGGTGCAGATAGCAAGCTTTTGGCCCAAAAGACTTGATCCATTATTGACTTGTTGAATTCAGTGTGTTGCGTTGACTAGGCCCCATGGTGGTCTCTTATATGCTAGCCTTCAGATCTAGCTTCCAGGAGGTCCAATGGCTGGATGATGAGGATGTATGGTTGTCCCTAGTACTGTATGCACGCTGGATCAACTGAAAGGAAAAAATATGAAGAAATTGGGGGGACCTGGGATTCGAACCCAGGCCCCATGAGACTTTCCAACGCTTGGCAACCAGCTGAGCTACGCTTCTGATTTGTACATAAAATAAACAATAATAATAATATACACAAACAAAAATTAGTGGAGAATAATAAAAAATGCGCGCCAGAAGTTTGAATAGACCAATGGTTGCTTTCCAGCTAGTCATCTTCAACCTTGTTTCGTTGGTAAAAGTCCCAGACTTTTACCTACGGACGTTTGTCCGTCACTACAAGTCCTGTAAATATCAAAACTCAATACAAGTGTGATAAATAAAAACCAAGGCCATGGATGGATCCGTCTGGACCTACTGAGTTCAAAGGTGGCCCTTTTATGGCCCAATTTTGCCTGTAAACGAAAATCCCAAATCAAAGCAAGAAACCCTAATGATGGTGAAATCCAATATAGGCTATGAAAACACAATTGAATATTACAGAAAGCTTGCAAATATGATGGTGAACAATAATATACAATTAGAATTTGATGAATGTGCAAGAATTATGTAAACCGAATTCAAGAAAAGTGCAATATCGTGAATGTCTTACAACGAGTTTCAGGGCTTGGGAGCGCTCGTTTTGGATTGCTTTTGCTTGCTGGGGATCCCAGGAAGCGATTGAGATGGTCCAAGGATATTGAAATTGCCTATAAGTAGGAATTCGTGTTTTCACTTTTTCTTGTTTTTTCAAGTTTTTGTTCTGGTTCACACGCCTCCTTCTAACCTCTCTTTAGGTCTGCAATGGTTCTATATGTATTGAGGAGTGAATTAGGGTTGAAAGAATGTACTCAATCTTCCTCCATCATTGCATTTGATTTTGATTTGATACACTTGAATATTTTTCCAAAAATAGTCTAAACCCAATCTTTTTGTGCACTCCATGCCTTTACACGAATTTGATCTCATGCTAGCTGTAATTTATGACCTGAAACGTGTAAAAAATCTTTAGTTTTCAATATTTTGGATATTCTATGATTTGTTTTGATTTAAATTGATTTAATTTAAATAAAAATCAAAATAAATAATAAAAACAAGATAATTACAAGTGGAAAATGCTAGGGCTCGTGGACCATGTTGCCAACTCAAAACAAGTGCAAAAGATTGGGCCCATTTGGCAAAAATTGAAGTTTTAGGCACAGTTGACTTTTGACGATTTTGAAAAAAAGGTCAGTTGTTCACCAATGCATAACTTCATCAATTTTGACTCTTTGAAGGAGTTCTTGGACTTTTTAGAAATCTTTAGATGTCCTCTAAGCAATAACTTTAGTCTCATATCAATTTGATATTCCATGCTCATGTATGAAGCTTTGACAAAAAGGGTGTTTTTGTTGACTTTTCAAAATGACCTATAATGTCCAAATTCATAACTTCTTGTGAGTGAATATTTTGAACTTAGGAGCTGGAGATGGATTGTAGAGCATGGCATCCTCTTAAAAATGAGCTTTGGATGGGTCATTTCTCATAAAGTATGAGAAAGTTATTTTTGGTCAAAGTTGAGTTGACTTTTCCTGCAAAACCCTAATTTAGCAACTTTTGGTTCTTGAGGAATTATGAGCAATCCTTGATGAATCATGATCAACACTTGATCAAATGATGAAATATAGTTCAAAATAAGGATGTTGACCAAAAATCTTGAAGTTTGACTGTATGTGGGCCATAGTTGACTTTTGCCCTAGCACATTCGATTTTCAAGCATTTGAGCAATTGATTGAGCAAACTTTCTCTGCAAGGCTTGAAACTTGACATGGATGATCTTGAGAACACATTAGGAAAATGGTGAGCATTTGGGATCCCTTGGACTCAAGTATATTGATGCAATATGAAACCCTAATTTGAGGTAGACTGCCTTAGGAGGGAGCTTGTCTGGTCAACCCTTGGACTACCTTTAGCAACTTGAAGATCTTTCTTGAAATGTTTTGAGAAATATGGGAGGGAAAATTTTGGGGTACAACAGCTGCCCCTGTTCAATCTTCTTAAACCTGAGGATTTAGATTGGCTTGTCTGCCTTTCGTGATCCGAAGGTTGAAGATGATTGAACACTAGAGTGCCCAGAAATTTGTACTCGCATGAAGTGGTAATTGTCTTGTGACGTCGGGAATGGGCTTATAGATGCCATTTGGAGATTGATGACGAGAGATGGGCTTAAAGATTCCATCTGAAGGAGTGTCGATCGCATAAGATATTCCTTAGCGAGAACTTATATACCTGTTGTTGAGGAAGATTCCGCTGGGGAATGCTGTTCTTTGTTGGGAGAAATAGAATTTTAGGAGCTTCGGTTGTCTGTCATTCTACTGGGGAATCATTTCTGTTTTTTGAGAAAAGTTGAATTTTAGGAGCTTCAGTCGTCCGTTATTCTACTGAGGAATCATCTCTGTTGAAGAGGTGAGAGTGAACTACTATCTGGTTGTAATCCAAGCTTCATAGTGATAAGATCAGATGTTATCTGGTCATAATCCAGGCTTCACAGTGACTTTGCTGGGGAGATGAGATTAAACTTGCTATTCGGTCATAATCCAGGCTTCGCAATTTCTCAATTCCTATCTGGTCGTAATCCAGGCTTCAGAATGAATTCAGTTGTTATCCAGTTGACTTCGGGCTTCAACTTGAACTCAGGTCACACTAATATCCGGTTGACTCCGGGCTTCTTAGTAATTGTCCATGTAAAATTTCTATTTGGTCGAAATCCAAGCTTCATAGTGTCTTGTACCCCTATCTGGTCGTAATCCAGGCTTCACGATGTTTCATACCATTATCTGGTCGAATCCAGGCTTCATGGTGTTTTGTACTGCTATTCGGTCGTAATCCAGGCTTCACAATACCTTACTTATTATCTGGTCGAAACCCAGGCTTCAGAAGAAATCTAGTGGTTATCCGATTATATCCGGGATTCCCTTTGACTGTTGGGCCTACTAATATACGGCCGAATCCGGGCTTCATAGTAATTGGCCGAGTCAACTGCTATTTGGTCGTAATCCAAGCTTCACAGTGTCCCTTTACCGCTATCTGGTCGTAATCCAGGCTTCACGATGTATCATACCACTATCTGGTCGAAATCTAGGCTTCATGGTGTTTGGAGGAATCAAGATACTATCCAGTCGAATCTGGGCTTCATAACTTGTATTAAAGATATACCACTATCTGGTCGCAATCCAGGCTTCGCGGCGTCTTTGGCTGCTATCTGGTCGTAATCCAGGCTTCACAACATCTTCTACCATTATCTGGTCGTAATCCAGGCTTCATGGTCTTGTATTGCTATCTGGTCGTAATCCAGGCTTCATAATAACTTGCTGAGCTGTTATCCGGTCGTAATCCGGGCTTCACGGCTTGTGTTTATGATATACCATTATCTGGTCAGATCCAGGTTTCATGGTACTTCCTGAGCTGCTATCCGGTCGTAATTCGGGCTTCGTGGCTTGATGGGGATTAAACTATTATCCGGTCGAATTCGGGCTTCATAGCTTGCTTTTAAGAGATACCACTATCTGGTCGTAATCCAGGCTTCGCGGTATTCTGATACTGTTATTAGGTCGTAATATGGGCTTCACAATATGCTGTAGAAATCAAGATACTATCCGGTCTTACCTGGGCTTCATAGCTTGAACTTTGTGAGAGTTTGATTGTATCTTTCCTGAAAGGTAAAGGTTAGTCGTATGTAATGCATGATATGTATCAGGCAATGATGTTCTCAAAATAAATGAGATTGTGTTGTATGACGCATATGCATGTCATGGTGAATGGATGTGTAATGTTTTTATGATATTCTCTAACAGGGGAAAATAAATCCCGGATTGCTGCTGGAGAGTATTAAGAGTTTCGCTCGCTGAAGATAACGACCGAAGATGATTGGGAGAATAACTTGGTGGGAGAATAACTCTGCTGGAGGATAAACTGGTGAGAGAATGATTCTGTGGGGAATATATACTCTGCTGAGGATTTGCTGATTTCGGAGAAATACCCTCGGCTGTGGACGAATTACCGTTGTTGGCGATGATAAACTCTGTCGGGGATGAAGTTTCCTGTTTGTGAAAGAAATAAACTCCGCTGGGGATAATATTTTAGTGGCGACTTCACTGGGGATAATCTTCTAGACTCTACTGGGGATAATCCTCCAGACTCTACTTGGGGATAATCCTCCAGACTCCACTGGGGATGGTCTTCTAGTGCTGGTGATAGATAAACTCTGCTTGGGGAGAATCTTACCGACTTATTCGCGGTTGCGAACCTCAGCTGGGGAGAGTTGATAATACTGTATTTTTCTTACTCTGCAGGGAGTGAATGTACCTTAGTCATATTCTTCAGCTAGATCTATCCCTGTACCTAGTGAATAGAGCAACTGTAAGGCTTGGACATTTCTTGTTTTCCCCTGTTTCTGATATTACGAGTAGTCGTCATTTGTTTTGCACGTAAATATTTATGAGCAACAATTAATGTCAAATGCATATATCAAAAATGAACATTGGATGTTCTTGGAAAACAAAACAGAAAAGGAAAACAATTTGAAATTTCTTTGTGAAAATGAATTATATTGATTTTGAAGTTTGGCATGTAAATAAGCGTTTTTGTACAAGAGGCTGACGTCCTAGTAAGAGAACGCCTCCGAATGATAGAATTTACACAGTTTGTGAAAAAACAAAGAAAAACAGCTATGTGAACAATCCCACTGAGTTCCAACTCTGCTATTGCCTTTATGTCTTTGAGCGTCTCATCACTTTGCTACTTGGCTGAAGGTAGATCAGATTGATTAGTGTCGTCTGAGCTTGATAGTCGATACCGAAGTCTGGTTGCAAGGTGATCCAATGAGACATAGTTTTACGCTTTGATCCCTAATTTTTGCCTGGACCGCCCTTTCGGGTTTTCAGTCCACCGGGATACCCTTTTTTTCCCAAGTTGCTTTTTCAGGTTTTCGACTTGCCGGGTGTACATATTTTTTTTCATCTTCATCCCTTATTTTTGCCCGAACCCTTTTGGTTCGCCGGGAAGCCCTTATTTTTGCCTAGGCCAGTCAACCTAGCGGGTCTTTGATTATGCGTAGTATTTTTCACTATGTCTGCATTGACGGGGTGAGGAAGGTCGTCACCACCCATGGTGGTTAGAATCATAGCTCCTCATGAGAAGATGTTCTTAACCACAAATGGCCCTTTGTACGTAGGGGTCCATTTGCCCCTGGGATCACCTTGAGGTAGTATGATGCGTTTGATCACCATATCCCCAACTTGGTACTCTTGTCGTCTAACTTTCTTGTTAAATGCCTTAATCATTCACTTTTGATACGTCTGACCATGACAAATAGCAGTAAGTCTCTTCTCGTCGATTAAGTTCAGCTGATCAAGCTGGGTCTGAATCCAGTCCTCCTCGTTCAAACCTGCATCTTTCATAATCCAAGAGAGGGTATCTGAACTTCAATGGGCAAGACTGCCTCCATACCATATACCAAGGAATAGGGTGTGGCCCGTGTTGACGTCCGTGCTGAGGTACGGTACCCATGAAGAGCAAATGGTAACATCTCATGTCAGTCTTTGTATGTCACCGTCATCTTCTGCACAATCTTCTTGATGTTCTTATTAGCCGCTTCAACAGCCCTATTCATCTTCGGCCGGTAGGGAGAAGAGTTGTGATGCTGTATCTTGAACTGCTTGCAGAGCTCGGTGATCATCATATTATTGATATTTGTACCATTGTCGGTAATGATCCTCTCTGGTACACCGTATCGACATATCAAATTATGCCGAATAAACCGTGCCACAACATTCTTGGTTACAGTAGCAAAAGAAGCTGCTTCAACACACTTTGTAAAGTAATCAATAGCTACCAGGATGAAACGATGCCCGTTAGATGCAGTAGGTCTGATCTTGCCAATCATATTGATGCCCCACATCGCAAAAGGCCAAGGTGCCGTCAAGACGTTCAGAGGAATGGGAGGTATGTGCACCTTATCAGCATAGACCTGGCACTTATGACATGTCCGAGAATGCTGATAACAGTCGGCTTCCATAATAGACCAATTGTATCCTGCCCGTAGGATTTTCTTCGCCATGGTATGTCCACTGGAATGAGTTCCGAAAGTACCTTCGTGTAACTCTGCCATGATCCTTTCTGCCTCGTTCTTATCCACACATCGCAGTAAGGTTGAATCATGGTTACGTTTTTAAAGGATATCATTGCTGATGAAGAACTTTGCCGCGAACCTCCTCAGAAACTTCTTATCATTAACAGATGCACCCTCGGAGAATTCCCGAGTCTCAAGATACCTCTTTACCTCGTTTAACCAGGGTTTATCTGTTACCTCTTCAGTCTCAATATCACAGCAATGTGCGGGTTCATCCAACCTCTCGATGGTAATCTGGGGAGCCTCATTATCCCACTTGACCTTGAACATAGAAGACTTAGTAGCTAGCGCGTCCGCCAACTGGTTCCCCTCTCTTGGGAAGTGTTCAAAGGTTATCTCCTCGAAGTGTGGAAGCAATGTCAATACATACTCTTTGTAAGGAATAAGATTTGGGTGCTTCGTATCCCACTCGCCTTTGATCTGATTGATCACGAGAGCGGAATCTATGAATACACTCAAGAACTTAATCCTTAGGTTAATAGCTGCTCGAAGACCCATGATGCACGCTTCATACTCCTCCATATTGTTGGTGCAGTTAAAACATAATCGGGCGGTAAATGGAGTATGACAACCTTCTGGAGATATGATCACGGCGCCAATGCCGTTACCCAAAGCGTTTGAGGCTCCATCAAAGTACATAGACCATCAGGATCCTTCCTCAGCTCCTTCATCTGGTCCAGGTTTCTCACAGTCGGTCACCAACATGATGTTTTCATCCGGGAATTCGAAGTTCATAGACTGGTAATTATCCACTGCCTGATGCGCCAAATGACCTGCCAACACACTTCCCTTGATTTCTTTTTGGGTTGTGTATTGTATGTCATACTCGGTCAAGATCATCTGCCATCTTGCTATTCTTCCGGACAAGGGATGCTTCTCGAAGATATACTTGATTGGATCCATATTTGATATCAATAGAGTAGTGTGAGTCAGCATATACTGTCTCAGCCGGCGAGCATCCCATGCCAAAGCGCAGCAAGTTTTCTCAAGCAACGAGTATCGGGTCTCGCAGTCGGTAAACTTTTTTGCTATGGTAATAAATAGCATGCTCTTTTCGGCCAGACTGGTCATGCTGCCCCAGTACGCACCCCATTGAATTGTTGAGTACTGTCAAGTATAAGATCAAAGATCTCCCTTCAACTGGAGGCATTAGAATAGGCGGCTTTTGGAGATATTCTTTGATCCTTTCGAAAGCGGCTTAACATTCATAATTCCATTTTACCACTTGATCTTTCTTCAGCAGCTTGAAGATTGGCTCACAAGTAGCGGTCAGATGTGAAATGAATCGAGCAATGTAATTCAACCGTCCCAAAAAGCCTCTGACTTCTTTTTCTGTTCGGGGAGCTGGCATTTCCTGTATAGCATTCACCTTTGCAGGATCCACCTGAATACCTTTATCACTAACGATGAAACCCGGCAGTTTACCATACCTTACCCCGAAGGTACACTTGTTCGGGTTTAACCTCAGCTTGTACAACTTCAACCTGTCAAATAACTTCTGAAGATGGTCAAGATGTTCTTCCTCAGTCTGGGACCTTGCAATCATGTCATCAACGTATACCTCAATCTCATGGTGAATCATGTCGTGGAACAAAGCGACCATGGCGCGCTGATACGTTGCCCCAGCATTCTTCAAATTGAAAGGCATGACTTTGTAGCAAAAGGTACCCCACTGTGTAACGAACATTGTCTTCTCCATGTCTTCTGTTGATAAATGGGAGAAACATGATGATTCTGATGATGATTATTTCTTCCTCTGGTTCTCTTCTTGGAAAAGTCATTATCAAACTTCTTCACACCATTAGCTGAGCTACCATCTTCATATAAACATCCCTTTCAGACATCTTCTTCTAGACGCACTCCCACATTCACCTTGTCAGAAAGTCACTAGGCGCATTAATTATCATCTTCTCATGATTTCAGAATTTCAGTGAAGACTTTTATCATCGCTTCCTTCCTCCTAGAAGGATTGACTTGGGAGGCAACCAAAATTTCAACCAAACCAGTTAAGTGCTCCATACTAGCTTTCAAAATAGTCATCTCTCTACGGAGTTCAGAAACCTCTTGCTTGATATTCTCCATTGTTCTCTTAGCGTGAGTGTTGTACTGGTGAGACCAAAGGAAAAATAAGACTCGGAAAAGACCTTTGAAAGTGAAACAAAAAATGTAGAATGATGTATGATATGCAAAAGAGAGTTTTTATTTGATTTTCAAGGAACTCAAGATATTAAGTTGTAAACATCAAACTATGAAGATAGAAGATGAATTTTAAATTGGCTCCAAACATTGATCAAGTTATCATCAAGATCAATCATCCATTTTGGTGGATTAGGGTTTTCGCCCTATCAACACCCAAGATCCATTGAGCTTGACGAAACTTGTGATGTTTACAAAGAAAGACCTCCAAATTCCTTCAAAGTCAAGTGAAAAGGGTTTTATGGATGCATGAATGCATGGCTATGCAACAACCACAAGCAAGGTCACAAATAAAGTCGAAAGGTTCAACGTCACGAGCATGGAGTCAAGGTAAGGAACACCCCCAAGGTATGTACTAACGGTTTAATCACACATGTAGAACAAGGTTCTAAGAGTTCACGGAGTCTACATTCCTCCTTCGGATATTACCAACGTTTTGATTACTCAATAATCAGTAATATTCTCAAGAGAAACTCATCCGAGCGTAGCATCGCGTAACAATTACTTCCGGATTACTCCGTTATAATCTCCGTGCTACACCTAAAAGGCCAAGATGGGTTAGGGTTCTACGGTTCCCAGCTTCTCTGGCTCCCAGGTTGAAAATAATAATGTCTTCCCGATTACTCGGTAAACAAATATTACGTTCAAAAGGGCCTTCCACTGCGTGGGGGATCTCATGCCTCCTTCTTTGGGATTACTCCCTCAAAGTTAACATGACTATACCGCCCGTCCTATTCCTAAGTGTAACTTAGTCCGGGTATAGGACTTGTCCTTTGTAAATATTATCAACACCCAAATAATCATAATATATACATATAATCAAACAATCAAATAATGATAAAACAGATAAAACAAATTAGGCTTAACCCACTTAGGGATGGACCAGCAAGAGGTCAATTATTCCCCAGCAGAGTCGCCAATTCTGTAGCGGTGAAAATCGGAGATCAAGCTATTAATTAACTTGACTCGCAAAAGCAAGAGTCGCCACCGCGCTTTATTATTTCCAAGGGAAAAGGGAAAAGAGCGAAATAAAACCCTAAAATATGCAATGTAAAATAATACTTAAAAGTAATGAAAATACAATGCATTTTCGAAAAGAGATCTAGAGTTAGGGGGTTGGTTATGCAATGGGAAGGTATTAGCACCCTATGCATCTGCGGTACTCCGCAGGAACCTTTTGAAATATTTGTTTTTTTCGATTAAAATTATTTGTTTGATTAAAATGGTTTGTTTGGTCAAAATGGTTGGTTTGGCTAAAATGGGTATGAATGAGATTTTGAATATATGACGACCTAGTGTCGATGTTTTGACTTAAAAGGTGTGAGTTTGAAATTTGAATCTTTTAGGAAAATCGACTTAAGTTTGGAAAAAATAGTAAATAAGAAAAAAATGAATGAGGGTATTCGCTTGATCCTATTAGATATTTGATGACATGAAGTCAACAAATTAATACTTTCCCTTGGAATTTAAACAAATACAAATAAAGTAAGCTATATAAAAAAATTAAAATGAACTAAATTAAAATATCACAAAATTTACTAAAATATGAAAGAAAAATCATAAAGAAACAAACATAAACAAAAATTGGTGACGAATGAATAAAAATATGAAATGACAGAAGAAAAATCAAGTATAAAGAGATATCACAAGAAATTAACTCTAAACTAAAAATTGAAATTTTTAAGGTTATTAAGTTAAGTCTAAATTAGATAAAAATTCTAAAATTACTAACTAAACTAAATTAAAATTTTAAAATCGCTAACTTAAAATTCTAAAGTCATTAAACTAAATATAAAATAAATTAACATCCTAAAGTTAATAAATTAGATCTAAAATATAAACCAAATTAATCATAAAAACATTAATTTTGAATCTAAACTATATTAATAGAAAATTAATAACTTAAACCTTAAAATAAATTAATTATATAAAAAAAAAGGTGAAACAGAAAATTAGGAGGTGTATAGATAGTAAGCTCTGTATTGACCGCAAGGCCCATCTAAAAGGGGCCCAGGAGTTGTCCTTTTTATTGTACACAATTTCAGAAGAAAAAAACTTCAATGGGCGTTTGATAGCCCAACCGGCCCAATCAACAACCTCCAGTAATGCTACTTAGCCATGTTTGGACTATTGAATTAGATTAACATAAAAAGGGTTATAATAATACAATTATTAAAAAAAAAGATTAGGGTAAAGAAAATGTCACATTTCATGTTTTGCAAGAGAACAATGTCTCCATCTTCTCAAACTCGCAAGCGCGGCGACCAGGCTTCGAGTCCGATTGTCCTTCCTTTTAACCTTCTCTTTGTACCACGACAACTATACCCATATCACCTTCTTCATTTGATTTCCAACATTATCTTTTTCGATTCAGCAACCTTAACTCGCAATTTCTCCGAACAACAAGGGAGAATCAGAGTGGCGGGCGGCTTCTGTTCTAATTCCACTTGCACCTCCTTCTGCCATTGTTCCACCCAAGATACTTAATCCTCTTATCCGGATCGGCGATAGAAAATCAAGAACGTTGTTAGTGGCTTGGCTGCGACCGACTTTCAGGTATTCCTACTAACACTCATTTTATTCTTCTTCTGCTTGGGCTTTCAGTTGCGACATTATGTATCGTTGTGTTGTTCTATTGTGTGGTTATATGAGGTTCGAGTGTGACTGTTAAAGGAGGATGAAGCCCATTATGTATAAGTTTGTGTGTTGTTTAGTAAAACCATGAGTGTATTAGGTGAGTTTGATATTGTGGTTTCGTTTGGGTGATTTGAGTGGAGAAGATGATGTTGTATTGGTTGAAAGTCACTGCTTTTTGTACAGAGTCATGTTACAATTTTTTCTAATTTTTTTTGATGTTTTCTTTGTGTGTTTGTATGCTGTGATCTCCCCCCCTTATTCTGTTAACAAGGTCTGAGTTTTATAGCGAGGAAAAAAAGATGAAGTTTTGGGGGGAAATGGTTGTGAAAGTTGGTTTTATTATAACTATTTTATTACTTTTTTGGTGCAGGCTAAAGCTTTCCTTACTTGTGCAAAATTGGGACAACATAGCAGAACTAGTTTGATTGCTGCAACATAGGTTGGTTTTGGACAGATCTTACATAGTTTTAGGACTGTAAAGGACTATTGGAGCAGGGAGTAGTCTTCATCAGTATTCTTAGTAGAAGGACCTCTGAACAATAAAACAGCCAAACTTTATTTGATAGTTGACGATATAGATCATACCTTTAAGTTTCACTCAAGTGTTGAATTTTGTAATATCAGTTTCTTTTTATCAAGCACTTTTGTTATGTTAGTAATTGCATGATTATAAATCTCAAGCTTTCTATGTAATTTTACAGAGCTATTTCCAGCCAAAATTCCAAACTTGGTCATGAACATCAACCATTGATTCTCATTGTTATTGCTAGTTAAAGGCCAAACATAAACCAATTCCATCCAATCCTTCAATTTAATTTTGATCTGGTGTGAATATCTGTATTAAGTTGCAATCAGCATAAAAGATCTATTCTTTGTATTATTGAACCCCAAATTCAATCAAATCAAGGACCATGAAGTGGCTGACTCTAGTAAACATATGTAGCCACTTCCAAAATACTAAGGTAATCCAAAGAGAAACTCCGAGAAGCTTTAAAATTAGCGTATGTAGCTACTATTATCACCAAAATATCTCAAACATCCTTGCTAAATGGTGAACATAGTTTACAAGATTACTTACAGAAACACCCTCAAGTGGTTGAATGGTGATCCGCGTCTTAACATTATCTTGGGTAGCTTAAAAAAAACACTTCTCGAACAAGGTGTGGAAATGAATACTCGATCCTTTGAAATTCTATAAGACAACTTTTGGTCAAAATGAGGTCAAACGATGCTTGAGAGTCTATACCCTGAGATTAGAGATTGTGCCTTGATGAGTCAATCTTCGACATCCATAATCAATCGTACTTCTGGCTTGAGAGACTCGAACCCTAACTGAGTCGCGATGCCTGATGCTCTTGATTTAGACCTGTCTCTGCACATGAAACAAAAGAAAATACGAACATACACCTTTATATGCAATTAGAAGTTAGTGATACATAGGCTAAAAATGTTCAAAACACTTGACAATCTTCGCATAATTAAAGCTTGAAGGTGAGAGGTTAAAACCGACCATATTTCGTGACCTTGACTTATGTTTAAAAATGCAAAAATAAAAATGGGATCTTAGGTCAAAAATTGGGGTATGACAGTAATGGAATAAGTATGAAATGATTTCAAAGACTTATGGAGATTCAAATTTGTAAACCAAAATTAAACACACATTATTAGATAAAACTTGTAACAATGTTTAACAAATGCCTTCAAGGCGTTACAAAAGAAATACTGAAAAGTAAATCTAAACTAGAAACAATAAAATACATCATAAACCCCATGGTCGTTTTCCTTTCGTGCTGACATAATCGTTGATTGTCCTCTCATTCTCAAGCTTCCATGTAAGCTTCAAGATCTTCCGTTCCTGCTCATGATACTTCTCTCTGTAGGTATCCCTTTCTTCCTTCAACTGGATCCAAGATCTCTTCAATGCCCCCAGATCAGTAGGCATATAGGGATGGAGGACTGTATAAGGAACACCTTCTTCATCAGTATGCTCTACAATCACTGGCAAAACAACTTCATATGGCATCCCCAGCTTTTGAGCACGGGCTCAAACCCACTAGAGGTAAGGTTGCATCGGGAGGGAAGTCTTCAATCCTAGCTCATGTGGGTCAGACTTGTTCACCATGCCCCAAGCTCGTATAAACCTGCGGCGATGTCCCTCAACATCCTCCTTGTAGTCAAAGACAATGCCTGTAAGCAGCAACTCACGGGGACCATCTCTCCGAGCGCGTCCAAACTGTCGTAAAGCCAAACAAGGATTGTAGGTTATACCCCCTTGAATTCCAAGTAACGGAACATTAGGGTATTCCCCACATCGATCAATGACAGTTACCTTTTCCATATCTTTAGAACTCCAAAGGATGTCCGTATGAGCAAGGGACATGATTCTGTAGGCCCAACCTACACCTTCCTCATTCTTCAGTACAGACTTGGGGAGGTGCGAAATAAACCACCTCGCCAGCAGCAGTGTACAACACATGAGAGTTTCGCTTCTCCGCATAGTACGGGTATAAAGAGCATGTAGAATATCACCTAGAAGAGTAGGCACTGGGTTACGAGACATGAAGATCTTAATGGCATTCACATATATGAAGGCATTCGGATTCGGGAAAAGAACCAAGCCATAGATGAAGAGAGCCAGGATGTCTTAGAAAGCTTGAAAGTCCAAACTATCCCAGAACTGTTGAGCTTGATCGATCAAAAACTTAGCCAAGAAACCTTTAACCCCGCTCTGAATCTCCCAATTAGATACTACATCAGCCATTTTTAGATGTAGGGCTGAAGCAATATCCTCTGGCCTAGGAGCTATCTTCAAACCTGTAAAGGGTGTCTGCTCTAGAATAGATATGCCCAGTAAGTCAGAAAACTCCTCCAAAGTAGGGACTAGCTGATAGTCCGGGAAGGTTAAACAGGGACATGGATGGTTTTTATTTGATATGAGGAAGCTTTTGAAACAAAAAGGCCAAGAAACGCACGAGGGAAATGTGAGTTTGATGTTCAAGGTCAGAAACTGTGCAACAATGGAGTTTTTTGGCAATTTCTGATTTGAGAGAGTTTTGGTGTGTTTCAGGGTGTTCAAGCTCATCCTCTAGCTCACAAATTGTGACTATATTTATAAGCAACAAGTTTGGAGTGCTCTAGTTGATCAGAATTCAAATTTACATGTTTAAGTTAAACATCTGATTTTTTTGACAAAAAAAGTTTCCATGCCTTGTACTTGCTAAGATAGAGTGGTTATGCTTTAAACAAGCTTGCTTCTAACTTTGTGGATGGAGTGTGATTAGACGGAACAAGTTAGAGGCTCAATGTGAACTTTATGCAAAAAGCTTGCTTTACAAGAATGGCATTGTTAACTTTGTGCCATAAATGGAAATGCAACTTGGACAATAGCTCAATTGCTTGGATCAAAGCCCTAACAGCTGTGTAAACATTTAATTATGGAGTGACATACAAGTTTGAGGCCTGAAAAGCAAATATTATGCAGCCTAGCATGGATTTGGTTCATGTGTTCATCAAAAATGACTTGTAATTCAAGTGACAAAACCCTAACTTCATCTCTTCGATTCTCCCTCCTCAAGAATGATCTCAAGGAGTTCTTTGATATTTTGGAAAGCTTGAAATGTGCTCTACAACCCATATTTGAATTGCTTTTGAAGATTCCACTTGGAACTATATGAAAAAGTGCCATGAAGTTAGGTTAAAATCCTGACTAAATTAGGGCAAAATTTCACTAAGTGTTTAGTTTCATGACCACATGTTCATAAAATTATAACTTGAGATCCAATCATTTTTAGAAGGAGTTGTGTAAAGAAAAGTTGTAGATTTCATGGATATCTACAACTTTAATGTTGGAAGTTTCTCTTGAATCATCTTGCATCATGGTGAAAATTTGGCTCAAAGTTATGAAAAAATATGAAATTTCCAACACTTAGAAAAATTTCTAAGTTTAGAAATTTTGACTTTTCAAAATGAAATCTTGAATTTTTGATTTCTTGATGAATAAGTTTCATATTTTGACATTTTTTGATGAATTATGATCTTTGGCACTTGAATTTGACCAAAAAGTCAAAGTTTGACTTTTCAGTGTACATTTGACTTTTGATCAGTTGATTGCGAAATTCGCATGTCAATCTGATGTACTTGCAATGTTTTGAACCATGTCATTAGGTTAAAATGATGCAATTGGACTCTTGAGATCATTCCTTAAACCAATTGACCATTTTCTAGGTCAAAAATCAGAAATTGCCCTTTCCTAGTCAAAACCCTAATTTTGACCATTTTGCCCTTTTGGGGATTTGATCAAATTTCTTGAGGAATGGTGGTCCAAAATTGATTAAATGATACATATGACTTTAAAATATTGACGTGGATAAAAAATTATGAAGTTTGACTGTAAATCGTCCATAGTTGACTTTTTCCCCAATACAGCTGATTTTTAGGTCAACTGCTCAATTGATTGAGCAAAAATGTGATTCAAGGCTTGAAACTTGGCATGATTAATCTTGGGGGTCCATGATTATCCATGAAAGTCACATGGGATATTGGAAGTTCAAAAATACTTGTGCAAACTCAAACCCTAATTTTGGTCATCAGTGCTTGAGGAGGTGTCTTGAGCTGATCAAACCCTAGTGCAGTCTTGAGCCCAAGGAGATCTTGTGAGTAAATTCTTGATAAGTGAGAGGGAAAATTTTGGGGTGCAACACAACCCAAATTCAAACATAGAGCAAAAAGATCAAAGAAGACATCAAGATTGATTTGTAAAGCAAGCTTTATACAACACCATGATCAACAAATATACATATGTTCAAAGTAAATATATAAACATACCCAACAAATAGAGAAATATAGAGAAGAAATGGAGAAAAACCATACATATCACAGATTGTCAACATCGGTTGATGAGAAACTCGACTCCGGATCATCAAGATGCAAGCTCCAATGTTGTTTTCTAGCTTCTCAAGACCAAAAATGAAGGTTTTATGAATTGGGACCAAAAATACCCAAAACATAACCTAAATGTGTTTTTACGCCTTTTAATGTATTTCTGTCTAGGGGAGCGCGCTAAGCGGCACAGATCCCGCTAAGCGCACTCTACTATCATGAGAAAAAGCTTTTTGTTTTCTCCATAACTTGAGAACCGTAACTCCGATTTACGCCCGGTTCGAAGCTTTGGAAAGCTTATTAAATTATCTATATAATAATGCCTAAATATCAACCAAATTGATGATTTATTATTCTTTGATTTTGAGCCTTATTCATTGATGAGTTGCTCAAGATCGCACGTTTGAAGTTGTATCTTCGACACTTTATTGCTCATGCTCCAAATACACATCAATACCTATAAAATGAATAGAAAACTATCAAACATTACACAAATACACAAAAAAATCGATTAAATACATTTTATACATAATTATATAAAAAGCGGAGAATTATTCAACGATATTAACAACAAAAAATCGATAAGTGTAACAAAAATTATATACAAAAATCGGTACAATTTACACTTATGAAACTCTCCCCAACTTGAACTTGTTTTTCCTCAAACAATGCCAAACAACTCAAAGAACCAAAAGTAATAAACCAAAATATCATGAATCAACAAGTTTTAAAAACAGAAAACTAATGCAATGGTTCAAATGAAAAACGATACACACGATGAAACATACTTACCACTAAACTACGACGATAACATAAACACGAAACAAATGGTAAATACAAATAATATGCCAAACATTCTAAAAAAACACTACTTCACAAATAAACCACACCTATAAAAATCAATCATCAGTAGATGAAAAACACACAAAAATGGGGTATTTTCGCTAATCCACAATCTTGCAAACAAAAGACTAAATTATGCATTCATCCAAAATTCACATTGAACATACAAAGGCAAGAATCTCAAGGGATTTTCAAGGTTGTAATGTGGCTTGGTTAACAAACAAGGGATAATTCCTAAAGCTAATCGAAACAAAAACTTGCCTTAAACTAAGGGAGTTGTGATACGGTGGCCGAACCAGCTGTTTTGAAAAAATGTTGGTTTGCTTTTTGTGTTTGTATTCGCAAAATGTCGCGATAAGCAAGAGTCGCCACCGACTTTTATTTTATCCAACTGGAAAGGAAAAAAGCACGGAAAAATTCCTTTTTCGAGATTTTGAGTACGGGGGGTAGATTATAGAAAGGGAAGGTGTTAGCACCCTTTCTATCCATGGTTTTCCATGGGCTCTTAGGTACTTGCTCATCTTTTAAAATTTCTTGTGTGTGTTTGTTTTGAAAAGTTTTGTTTTACTTTGTTTTAACCCTTGTATCAGTCCTCAAGAGTGTTATGAAGTTGTTTTTGAAAACTTTGTTTGAAAAGTGTTTGGGTGTAAAAAATATTATTGTTTTGAGCAAGTACCTCACAGTTATCTACCTACTCGAGAAAGAATTGTTTTTGTTCTCGTTTCCTTTAGATAGCGCTATCCTACTATTGAGAAATAGGTAGCACCGTCGTTGAAGACGTAAGGGTCAATTCGTAAGGGACGTATGATCACTAAAGAAATGTTAGGACGTCTTAGTAATAACCCTAATATCTTAAGATCATATTTGAGGCAACATTTCCGAGGCAACATTTCTGAGGCAACCTTTCTGAGGCAATACTTCCGAACGGGACATTTGATCTTTGATTAGACAGAAGGGTGACCACTAAAACACCCTATACTTAATGATCATTTACCGAAGGCAACCGAAGTGAGAGTATACCCTAAGAGTGCGCATGTGGGAGTGATTTGATTTGAGTTATTATCTTTGCGCATTAGGGTTTTCTAGCCATTTTAAATTATCATGCAATCTTGTCATACAATCCTATTAACATACATCTAACAGTTAATATTTGCGAGAATTAAAATGCAAGAAATAAAACCTACGCTATTACAAGGCTTCGGGGTAGGGATTAATTACATAGCCAAAAAACCCGTAAAAATGATAAATAAAAGAAAATCTTAATTAAACCATTACATACTGTAAGCAGTTACATTAATATCGCAAAAATTAATAAAATAATAAGAGCGCGCGATGAATCGAATGGGAAGGAAAATTAGGGTTTTTACCCCACTATCCTAATTTCAATTTAAAAGAAAAATCATTTTTTTGTGTTGTTTTTGATTATTTTGAGAAAATAAGATTTTAATTGAATAAATAAAAACATAATTACTAATTAATTTAAAATTTAAGAAAAATAATTAAATCGACCTATTTTTTGTATTTTTGTTTTATTTGAGAAAGAAATAAAAATTAAATCAAACTAACCCTAATTTTCTAATTGATTTTAAATATATGAAAAAGTTAGAATTAATCCTAAATTAAATTAAACTAATATTAAATTAAATTTGGTAAAATAAAATAAAACCTAATTCTAAATTTGTGAGATTTGATTTTATGACTTTTTGTGAAAAAAGGAAATAATTTGTGTTAGAAAATAAATTAAACAAATCTTATTAAATAAGAAAAAAATAGAAAAGAAATAGAATGGGCCTGGTGTCTTTGTAAGAAGGGGGTTCCAATTGCAATTCTGGGCCCAATAACTTCTGGCCCCATTGACTTTGCCAGATTCTATGTGTGCATTTGACTCCAGCCTATGGTAGACCCTCACGTGGGAAGCCTTGGATCTGACATGCTGGGGATCTAATGGTTGAATGTTGATGACGCATGGTAGTCATATGGGAGACTCGTGTACCTGATTATGCAAGGAAAAAATATATGAAGCAATATGGGGACCTGGGGATCAAACCCAAGCCCTTTGAAATTTTTACCCTGCGCGCTTACCAGCTAAGCCAGCTTTATTAATTGTACAAAGAACAACAAACAAACATTATATGGAAAAAACAAAATAATATTACAAAACGCGCAAAATTTTGAATGGGCAAGTCAGGGAGTGCCACATTATCCTTCTCTTCCTTGGCTCTGTCGTTTTAGACAAAACCCTTTACCTACGGACATTGGGCGTAGGTACAACCCTTGTCCACTCCAAAACATTATCCCTGCATGATAAATCATAACCAGTGGTACCAATCAACACGTTGCAGCCTCACGAGCATGATGGTACCACTATCTATGGCTAATTGTCCCTGTACAGAAAAACCCTAAAAACGAAGCAAGAACCCTAACTATGGCATATTGGTGTATAGTCAGTAAAAACGCAATTGGGCATAACCATTAGCTTGCAAATAACTCATGGATTAAGAATATACTAATAAATCACGTTAAAGATGCCAGAATGATGGTATTCGATTTCAAGAAAATATGAAAACCGTGTGGTACTTACAGCGTGTTTCAAGGCTTGAGGAAGCTTGCTAATGGTTGCAATATGATCCAGGGATATCCAGCAAGCGATTGGGATGCTTAGAATGGCTTGAGATAGCCTGAATCCTGAAAATTGATTTACAACTTTTCTTCAATTTTTGCAACTTTGCTTTCTGTTTTGCACGCCTCCAATCCCCTCGTTTTTGGTTTGCAATCATTCCTTATGTATCCAAGAATGAATTAGGGTTGCAACTTGGTTCCAAATATTCTCCAATTATGACCGTTGATTCATGATTTGATCCTTTGTGCAAATCTTTCCAAATCAAGCAAAATGCAATCTTTCGTATCCATATGATCCTTGCACGATTTGATCTCGCTTCCAGCTATATAATAGACCTAAACATGCACAAAATCAAAAAATCAAAATAAATGACAAAAATAAAATAATGACAAGTGGAAAGGATCATGGGTCATGGGTCACATTACAAACTCAGTGCAAGCATAAAAAGTTGGGCCCATTTGACAAAAAATGCAATTTTGGCCACATTTGACTTTTGGCAATTTCGCAAAAAGGGTCAACTTTGCCAATGCCTAACTCTCTCAATTTTGAGCCTAGAGAGGTGTTCTTGAACTTTTTAGAAAGCTTAAGATGTCCTCTAAGCAACCCTTTTCGTCTCATCTCAATTGAGTCTTCCATGTTCATGTATGAAGCTTTGACCCAAAAGGTGTTTTTGTTGACTTTTCAAAATGACCTATATCTTCTTGTGAGTGCATATTTTGAACTTGGGAGCTGAAGATGAATTGTATGGAATTACATCCTATTAAAAATGAGCTTTGGATGGGTCATTTTTTATAAAGCATGAGAATGTTATGCTTGGTCAAAGTTGAGTTGACTTTTCCTACAAAACCCTAATTTAGCAACTTTTGGGTTTTGATAAATTGTGAGTAATCCTTGAGGAATCATGATCAACCCTTTATCACATGATGAATAATACTTCAAAATGAGAATGTTGACCAAAAATCTTGAAGTTTGACTGTATGTGGGCCACAGTTCACTTTTACCCTAGCATAGTCGATTTTCAGGCCTTTGAGCAATTGGCCGAGCAAACTTCCTCTGCAAGGCTTGAAACTTGACATGGATGATCTTGAGACCATATTAGGACAATGGTGAGAATTTGGGATCCTTTGGACTCAAGTACCTTGGTGCAAAATGAAACCCTAATTTGAGGTAGACTGCCTTAGGAGAGACTTTGTCTGGTCAACTCTTGAACTTCCTTGAGCAATTTGAGGACCTCACTTGAAATGTATTGCGAAATATGGGAGGGAAAATTTTGGGGTACAACAGATTCCCCTGTTCAATCTTCTTAAACATGAGGATGTAGATTGGCTGGTCTTCCTTTCGTGATCCGAAGGTGGAAGATGATTGAACACTAGAGTGCCCAGAAATTTGCACTCGCATGAAGTGGTACTAGTCTTGCGATATCGAGAATAGGCTTATAGATGTCATTTTTTATGTCGGAAGATGGGCTTAAAGATGCCATCAAAAGAAGTGTCGATCGTATAAGAGATTTATTTGCGAGAGCCCGTACACCTGTTGTTAAGGAGGACTACGCCGGGGAATGTTGGTCTCTGTCTTGAGAGCAATAGAGTTTTAGGAACTTCAATTGTCTGTTACTCTACTGGGGAATCATCTCTTAGTTGAGGAGGTGAAAATGAACTGGTATTTGGTCGTGCTCTAGGCTTTATAGTGATTTGCTGAGGAAAATAAGACTGACTGCTATCTGGTCGTGCTCTAGGATTTACAGTGATTTGCTGAGGGAAATAAGACCGACTGCTATCTGGTCGTGCTCCAGGCTTTACAGTGACTTACTAGGGAGATGAGATTAGACTTTCTATCTGGTATTTCTCCAGGCTTTGCAATTTCTCAATTCTTATCTGTTCGTGCTCCAGGCTTCAGAAGGAATCAATTGGTTATCCGGTCGCATCCGGGCTTCAACTTGAATTTAAGGCTTACTAATATCTGGTCGATTTCCAGGCTTCATAGTGATTGGTCGAGTAAACTGCTATTTGGTCAAATTCCAAGCTTCACAGTACCTGATACTGTTATCTGGTCGTGTCCCAGGCTTTAGTGTCCTATACTGTTATCTGGTCGACTCCAGGCTTCATGGTATCTCGTATTGCTATTTGGTCGATTTACAGGCTTCACAATAACTTGCTGAGGGTTAAGCTATTTTCCGTTCGACTTCCGGGCTTCAAAGCTTTTATTTAAGAGATACTACTATCTGGTCGATTTCAGGCTTCGTAGTACTTGTATTGCTATCTGGTCGATTTCTAGTCTTCATAATAACTTGCTGAGGGTTAAGCTATTTTTCAGTTGATCTCTGGGCTTCATAGCTTGAACTTGAGATATACCGTTATCTGGTCGGTTCCAGGCTTCGTAGTATTTTGGTGAAATCAAGATATTATCCGGTCGATTTCCGAGCTTCATAGCTTGAACTAGAATAGAAATCTTAGTATCGATTTGACTGAACCAAGGAAAACTTGTGAGAACTTGATTGTATCTTTCCCGTTGCTGGTGATAGATAAACTCTGCTTGGGAGAATTTTGCCGACTCATTCACGATTATGAAACTCGACTGGGGAGAGCTAACACCACTGTCATTGGATACTTCCTACTCCGCGGGGAATATCTGTACCTTAAGTTGTATTCTCAAGCTGGCTCCATTCCTGTACCTGGTGAGTAGAGCAACCGTAAGGTTTGGACACTTCTTGTTTGCCCCTTGTGATAGGTGGAAATAGAACTAACTGTTTTGAAATGTTGGTTCGTGAAATGTCGCGGTAAGCAAGAGTCGCCACCGTCTTTTATTTTCTCCAACAAGGAAAGGACAAAAGCACAACAAAATTCCTTTTCGAGATGTTTCTCGATTCGGGAGGTAGATTATAGAAAGGGAAGGTGTTAGCACCCTTTCTATCTGTGGTTATCCACGGGCTCTTAGGTACTTGCTCACTATGTTTTCAAAAAGAGTTTGCTTTTCTTGTGTTTGTGGGTTTTGAAAAAGGTTTGTTTGAAAACTTCGTTTTAACTCTTGTATCAGTCCTCAAGAGTGTCATGAAGTGTTTGTTTGAAAACTTTTGTCAGAAAAGTGTAAGTGCGAAAAGTATTTTTGTTTTGAAAGAGCAAGTACCTTAGAACCTCTACCTACTCAAAAGAAATTAAGCTGTGTAAATGTCCTTTAGACAGTACTATCCCACTATTGAGAAGTAGGTAGCACCGTCGTTGGAGTTTTTCGGGTCAATTCGATTATAGGGACATGTGGTCACCAAAGCAATAGTAGGACGCCTTAGCGGTAACCCTAATGTCCTAGATCCTTTTTATCCGAGGCAACCGTTTCGAGGCAACTTGGATCTTTAGACAGGAGGGCGACCTCTAAAACACCCTATACTCAATGACCACGTCGAGGCAACCAAGTGAGGCGTACCCTAGGAGTGGCATGTGCGAGTGTGTCAGGTTTCAGTTAAATTATCTTTGCACATGTCATGGTGAGCTACGTTTTGATTTTATTTTGAGAACAAGTCTTGTCATGCATAGCAGTTAATAATTTTGTGGAAAGTAAATCTACGCTATTACAAGGCGTCGGGTATTTACATCGCCAAAAGCAACCCTTGAAAAGTAAATGCGAGAAAATAAATGAAAGCGATAAAAGTCCTAATTACGCTATTACATTCTCGGAGCAATTACATAAATATGATCAAAAATTAATATGCGTGAAAAGAAATCGAATCGGGGAAGTCCTTAGGGTTTTGACCCTTTTTGAGAAAGAAATAAGTTTTAGTCCTTTTTGCATTTAATTAAGTTAAACCTAAAACTAATTAATCAATTAATTAAAAGAAAAAAGTATTTTTTGGTTTTTTATGTTTTAATGAAATAAATAAAAAGAAATTAAAAGTGTCAAGAAAACCCTAATTCTAATTTATTTTATTTGTTATGAAAATAATTAAAGTTAACCTAATTAAAACAACTAAATTAATTAATTACATTTATTTACAAAAATAATAAATTAAAGGTGAAATTAATAAATAATAATAATATTTTAGTTTTCTGAATTTACTATGAAAATAATTAATTATGTTAGTTAAATAAATATAATAATAATAATTAGTAAAAGAATTAAATAAATAAATAGAAAATATAAAGAGAAAAAGGAAAAGAACCCAGGGGGGTGTTGGCCAGCTTTGGAGGTTTGTTAGCAATTCTGGCCCATTAATCTCTCAAGCCTGTTTGACCTTGGTAATTGTCCAGGGCGTTGGTTGACTGGGAGCATGGTAGTCATCATCTCATGGCCATAAGATTCAAGTTTGTGGCCACTTGGCGCCTGGATATTTGAGGTACACGGTGGAATTCCTTTGGAAATCTGCACAAGAACATGCTAAGAAAAATAACATAAGCGTTTGGGTGGACCTGGGACTCGAAACCAGGTCCCAATGATTCCAAGCCAGCACATCAACCACCAATCCATTTGCACGCGTTTGTTATAAGGACAATAAGCAAGTATAATATATAAAACGATTAAATATGATGTACAAACAAATAAACGCGCACCCTTTTTGAATTACCCAATGGCATGTCAACAACTCATCGTCTTCCTCGCTGAACCTGCAAAACAAACGTTAGATAGCGGGGGTTTTTAACCCCCACAATATGCATAGACCAAAAATAGCGATTAACCCTGTGTTGTATATAAATATTTCGCGAGGGTGGCTTTGTGTTCGTCTGGATTCAACGATTCCAACCATGGGTCTTAAGAGGCTCAATTTTTCCTGTACTGTAAAGCCCCAAATTCACAGCATAAGAACCCTAGAATTCGTCCATGGCAACTATCGATTCTGTGCATTATAATCCAATTAACTTATGCCATTAGCTTCATATGAGTTATAACAATACAAAACAATCAATAAAACATGTTAAATGCTTATGAATCATGAGTTACGATTATTAGAAAAAATGTCAAACCGTGAGACTGTTCTTGAGGATTTCTTGAGCTTTAACGCTTGATTTTGATTGCTACACGTTCCTCACACTCCCTGCAATGTGTTAGAATTCACAAAAGCCTTTGAATAGTGCTAGAATATGGAAATCAGTTTTCAAGTTTCTTGAATTTTTTCAATATGGTTATGGCTTTTTCTGCAGAGATTTCACGTATGCATGATTAGGGTTGGCTTATGTATATATAGAAGACTGAAATTAGGTTAAAATCTTGCACAAAAATCCATTAGAATGATGATTCAATATTTGATTGAAAATCACATCTTTTTGAATCTTTTTGATTGAAGAAAGTTGCCAATTTTGGAGATTTTTGTCTCTTTGATTTGTACACGAAATTGCCAGCATATCTTGACCATGTTTGCTTCACAAAAGATTGAAAAATCAAATCTTTGTATTTTCCTACAATTTAAATTAATTAAATGAATTAAAATTGATTAAAATTCCAATTAATTAATAAAAAATAATAAAATAAATTTAATTAAGCTTGATGGGTCGTGCATAGTCCATGGATAAAGTTTCAAGAAGAAATTTGAGGCCCATTAGCAAAAATAAGGTGTTTTGGTCAAAGTTGACTTTTGCAAATTCCTAAAAATTTCCCAACTTCTCCAATGCATATCTAGCTCAATTGTGATCATATGAACATGTTCTTGGACATTTCGGAAAGGTCTTGAAGTCCTCTAACAAATGCCTTTGATCCCATGTCATTTGGATTTACCAATCTAAAGTTATGGTCTTTGACTTAAAGTGCATTTTTGTTGACTTTTGAATTTGACCTATAATGTAGAAATTGATAACTTTTTATGAGAGCATTTCTTGGACTTGGAATGTGAAGATGGATTGTATTAAATGTCATACCCTTCAAAATGAGCATTGGATGGGATTTTTTTGATGAACCATGAAAAAGTTATGCCCTGGTCAAGATACAGTTGACTTTTCTACTGTCCAAAAATACTAACTTTTTGCATCTTGGTGATTTTTGAGCCATGCTTGTGGAATCATGATCAAGACTTGATCAAATGATTATTGTGGGCTCAAGATAATATGTTGACCAAAAATCTTGACTTTTGACTGTAAAATGACCATTTTACCCTTGTAGTTGATTGTAGGTCAAATGGATCTTTTGACTGTGCAAATTGGCACTGTGAGCCTTGAGACTTGGCATGTAGGTGCTTGAGGATGCATATAGGCCCTTGAGACTTGATTGAGCCATTGAAAACCCCAAATTCCTTGAAAGAACCAAAACCCTAATTTCAGCTGGCTTAGGAGGTGGTTTGAACTGTGCAATCCTTGAACAATCTTGAACCATTTGAAGATGATTCTTGACAAATATTGGAGAATATGGGAGGGCAAATTTTAGGGTACAACAGTTGCCCCTATTCAATCTTCTTAGACCTGAGGATGTAGATTGGCTTGTGTGCCTTTCGTGATCCGAAGGTGGAAGATGATTGAACACTAAAGTGCCCAGAAATTTGCACTCGCATGGTGTAGTATCAGCAATGTGATGTCGGGAATGGGCTTACAGATGCCATTTGGAGATATGATGGATAGGAGGATGGGCTTATAGATGCCATATGGAGATGTGACAGAATCTTGTCGGGGGATGGGCTTATAGATGCCATCTGGAGATTGTTTGTTGAATTGTAACTTGGTAGGTTGAAAGAGGGAACCTGTGTAGGGTTGCCTGACGATGAGTCCGTGTAAAACTGCATCTTGGAAGAGAAGGAACCGGTGTAGGGTTATATCATGATGGTGAAGTAGATAGTTGTCCTATCGGGTTTCAGGTATTAATCTACAATCTGTCGTCCACAGATATTTCCTGGCTTGCTACAGGTATTGATCCGGAACTTAAGAAGGTTGGCCGATGAGATAGTTGTCCTGTCTGGTTTCAGGTATTAATCTCTGACCTAATAAAGAAAGATGGTTTCCTGGCCTGTTACAGGTGTTAATCTTCAATCTCTTCAATGTAGATAACTTTCCTGTCTGGTTTCAGGTATAGATCTACAATCAGTCGTCCACAGATATTTCCTGGCTAGTTACAGGTGTCGATCTGGAACTTAAGAAAGGTTGGTCGGTTGTCTCCATTGACAGGTTTCACCTTAGAAAAATCTTTAGGAATCGATTTAACTGATTTTGTCTCCATTGACTGGCTTCAGAAAAATCTTTAGGAATCGATTTAACTGGACCAGAGGAGGCTTTTTTTGATAATGATGTGATGAAGGAATCTGAGACGATTGCTACTCCAAATAGACGATGAAGGAATCTGGGACGATTACTACCTCAACAGGATGATGAAGGAATCTTGGAATGTCTTCAACTGGATCAGCATCAGGAAAATCTTTAGGAATCGATTTAACTGGACCAGAGAAGGCCTTTGACTGGATCGGCATCAGAAAAATCTTTAGGAATCGATTTAACTGGACCAGGCAAGGTCTTGGAAGCTTCAACTGGGTCGACATCAGGAAAATCTTTAGGAATCGATTTAACTAGACCAGGCAAGGTCTTGGACTATCTTCAACTGGATCGGCATCAGAAAAATCTTTAGGAATCTATTTAACTGGACCAGAGAAGGCCTTTGACTGGATCAGCATCAGGAAAATCTTTAGGAATCGATTTAACTGGACCAGGCAAGGTCTTGGAATATCTTCAACTAGATCGGCATCAGGAAAATCTTTAGGAATCGATTTAACTGGACCAGAGAAGGCCTTTGACTGGATCGGCATCAGAAAAATCTTTAGGAATCGATTTAACTGGACCAGACAAGGTCTTGGAATATCTTCAACTGGATCGACATCAGGAAAATCTTTAGGAATCGATTTAACTGGACCAGAGAAGGCCTTTGACTGGACCGGCATCAGAAAAATCTTTAGGAATCGATTTAACTGGACCAGGCAAGGGCTTGGAATATCTTCAACTGGATCGGCATCAGGAAAATCTTTAGGAATCGATTTAACTGGACCAGAGAAGGCCTTTGACATAGCTGAGAACTTAACTAGATCTTTCCTGAAAGGTAAAGGTCAGTCATATGCAATTCATGAGATGGATCAAGCAATGATGTTCTCAACATAAATGAGATTGTATGATATGATGCGTATA
The DNA here is from genome assembly GCA_948472305.1 of Vicia faba. Taxonomy (NCBI): domain Eukaryota; kingdom Viridiplantae; phylum Streptophyta; class Magnoliopsida; order Fabales; family Fabaceae; genus Vicia; species Vicia faba. The sequence continues at coordinate 1,004,485,717 of OX451740.1, read as the reverse complement.
TGCATGTATCATGATGTATGGAAATGTAATTCTTTAGCTGGGGAAAATAAATCCCAGAGCTGCTGGAGAATAATGTTGAATTCTTCGTTTCCGCTGAGGATGATGAACGAAGATGATTGGGTGAATAATCCGGTAGGAGAAGATGACTCCGTTGGGGAAATAAACCTGGTGAAGAGTTTACTCTGCGGGGAATTACTCTGTGGGAAGAGATGCTTCGCTGAGATTTTAATGATAACTCCGCTGGGGATAGGAAGAACTTCGCTGAGGACGATCTTTCCATTGCAATTCGCTGAGGATAACCCAATTAGGCTCTAGTGGGGAATAACCTTTGAATAAGGCTGGGGAGAGATATTTGCACTCTGCAGGGGATAAGCTTCCAGAATCTACTGGGTAAGATGATTCAGCTCTCCTGGGGAAACTTTTGGACTGTACTAGGGATATGGCTCCACTGGGGGTATCTTGTATTCCGCCGGGGAACATTCTTATATTTTTGTCGAGGGATGTTAAGACTGTCGGGGATGCTTGCTGAGGAATATCTTTATACTCTGCTGGAGAATATTAAGATCTTCTGGGGATACCCAACTTTCCAGGACTGGTGGTAGACCAACTCTGCTCGGGGGAGAGTATTGCTGACTTGTTGGGGATACTGTGCCTTTTTAGGGCTGACGGGAGACCAACTCTGCTTGGGGAGAGTATTGCTGAATCTTGCCTGACTCTGCAGGGAGTGAAGGTATCTTGGTCATATTCTTCAGCTGAACTTACCTTGGTACCTTGGTGGACAGAGCAGTTTGTACAGTTCAGACAACTCTTATTGCCCCAGCTTTTATGGGAGAAGGTACCTGTGGAGGTCTTGATAACTGCCGATTTGACAAATCTTCTTCTGGTAGGCAAGTGACGAGATGACGGGACATAGTCGTACGCTTCGATCCCTAATTTTTTCCTGGACCGCCCTTTCGGGTTTTCAGTCCACCGGGATACCCTTTTTTGCCCAAGCCGCCTTTTCAGGTTTTCGACTTGCCGGGTGTATAAATTTTTTTTCATTTTCATCCCTTATTTTTTCCCGAACCCTTTTGGTTCGCCGGGAAGCCCTTATTTTTGCCTAGGCCAGTCGACCTAGCGGGTCTTTGATTATGCGTAGTATTTTTTCAACTATGTCCATGCTCTTAGAATGTAGGGAGTTGTCACTGTTAGTAGTGTTGTGTTGCCATACCACTAGAAGATCTTTGTTTGATCATGCAAGATTCTTTACGGAAATCCATGTCTTATGCCCCAAGTGACTCAGATGGAGATTTGCCCCTGGCTATTTGGCATTTTGAGAGATTCCTTGAATCTTGACTTGACTGCCCCAGATGATGGACAATGCTCATGTCGTGCCCCTGGATTGGAAGTGTTTTTCCACTGGATGTGATCCTTTCTGTTGAGAAGGTTTTTTGTTCACTAGATATTCGTCGTGCGAATTTCTCTGCTGTTTGAACAAATAGTCATATGCAAACAATGTTATTTTAAAAATGCAAAGCTTATGTCTGTCTTGAAGTTTTTGAAAATGCAGTTTTCAATAAAACAAGTGATTTTTTTTTTTTGTAAAATGTGATGTCAACTCAAAATTTTACAGCAAGCCCTACAGGAGTCAGGATACCTTTGGAAACAGTATGCTTTCGAACTAACCCACGCTTCAGCTAGGACTTTTAAGGGTTATAACGTGGCCTGGTTCACGGTTTAAGAAACAAAGGATAAAGGCTCAAAATTTATTTGTACCCACCCGCTCTTCGTGATGTTCTTCAAACCTAAACTCAGCTAATCGTGCATTAGATCTTGTTTGAGTCGTTGCTCTGATATTCCGGTGATGGTTCGGATACTGATAGTTTATTTTGACCAGGCAGTCATTTTTGTTGAGAGTCTGTAGGACCTCTTTGTTTTTGATTTTGTTATCCCTGTCTTTTTGCCTGAACTGTTTCTTTTGTGATTACAGTCAGCGGGATGCCCCAGTTTTTAAGTCTCCTTCATAGGTTTTGACTTATTGGGCTTTTATTTTGAAAGATGACGACTGCCTGTCTTGACAATTATAGGGAACCATCACTGTCTCTTGTTTTGGAAGGACTTCTTTGATGTCGTTCATTGTGCACCTGGATCAACTGAGAAAACTACCCTGCCCCAGGTTATGATTAAGGGTTTTAATTTTTGTGAAAAGAAAAACTCCAACTTCTTTGGCTCAAAGGGGTTGACTAGGGATTATCTTCCTTATAACTCCACTATTTAGGATTTGAAACAATGCCTGTACTTCATCAGCGAGGTCTGTTCAAAAGCATACTGTAAAGATCGTGGTATCATTTTCGTCATCCTCCCTCAAAAGGCTTAGAATTTTTAATCGAGAGTTGAACATCACAAAATGAAAGCAATTTTAAACATAGTGAACACAATTACTTCAAAACAGACACGTGTAATGCATTAATGAAATAAAAGAGTTTGACATGATAATTGTTTGAATAAGCAAAGAAAAATACAACTTCAGAATTCAATTGAACAAAATCTCTCAATCCTAGCCATGTTTTGGTAAGGGAGCAGTGATCACATTGGGAGTCTCGGGCGCCTCGAACTCAATTTCCTTTGCATCGATCAAGTTTTGGACCTTGTTTTTCAGACTCCAACAATCATCTGTATCATGCCCCGGGCTCTCAGAGTGATAAGCGCAGCGGGCATTGGGGTTATACTTTGGTGACGTTGTATTTTGATTCTTTGGAGCTTCTTTTAGAGTCACCAGATTGGTCTTCAGCAACTGTGGCAACATCTGGGACAAGGTCATGCTGAGCCGAGTGAACTGCCTTCTCTCACCCCTTTGTTGGTTATGATGCTGAGGAGCAGCGGCAGGTTTTGAAATAACCACCACGTTGACAGCTTGGCAGCGTTCCAGTCTATTCTGTCTCTTTGAACCATAAACAGCACTGGATTCCTTCTTGAATGGCTTTTTCTCAGTGTTCGAGGAGTCACCCTTCTGTATCTTCCCAGACTTGATACCAGCTTCTATCCTCTCACCAGTTAAGATAAGGTCTGTGAACCCGGCTAAAGAGTTTCCAATCAAATGGTTAAAGAATGGACCAGACAGGGTCCCCAGAAACATATCAACAAGTTCACGATCAGTTAAGGGGGGTTGCACCCTTCCAACAAGGTCTCTCAACTTTTGGGCGTACTCTTTAAATCCTTCACCCGTCCCTATTGACATACCCTGGAGTTGGGTACGCGTAGGAGCGAGGTCGGAATTATACTGATACTGCTTGTAGAACGTAGTAGCCAAGTTCTCCCAGTTACGAATACTGGCTCCATCCAGCTGATAGAACCATTCGAGTTGAGTCCCTAAAAGACTATCCTGGAAGAAATGGATCCAAAAATTCTTGTCAGCTGTATAAGGTTGGATCTTCCTGACATACGACCGGAGGTGCAGCTTAAGACAGGAAGCTTCGTCGTACTTGGCAAAGGCAGGTGCCTTGAATTTATGGGGAATCACCACCCCAGAGGACAGACCTAGATCTTCAAAGTCCAGACCGGGCACCTTCTGTATCTCCATAGCGCTTAACCGGTCTTCCAACTATTTGTACTTATCCTCAGCAGGAGGATACTGTTCTTCATCATAATCTGTCTCGTTGTCGGAGACCACGGGACTAGGAACTCTTCTCTCTTGGGGGCTGTCTTTGCCCACAGATGAAGTAGTCAGCTCAACCTCATTCTGTAATCCATTCCCAGATTTGTGTCTAGTGTTGAACAAAACAATCCTCTTCTTCTTCTTCTTCCTCTCTTTCAGAATCAGAGTTTTCAGTCCTGTTGACCCTGGGCTAGGCTCATAACCAACTCCTGGAACTGGGCATTCTGGGCCTGGAGGGCCTTGATAGCTTGTTCAGTAGAAGGTTCAGAAGTCATGATGGTTGCTGAAATAAACAGCGAAGAAGATAAGTGACCTGTAAAAAGGGGTACGTGTAATGCAATGATATGTATGATATATGTATTCAATGTTTTCAAGGATCTCGCAGGGTAAACAAAGAAACTTGTTAGAATTTGAATCTGGTAGCTTGATTGAAGGAATTTCATGTTGCTGAGAGTCCTTCTTCAAGAGTTAGGCTCACCATATCGAGTGGGTCATAGCCCCTGACTCAAGTTGTCATGTTTTGATCTCCGAACAACCTTGGCTAGAGGAAAATAAATCTCCTTTTCCCCTTGCTAGACAGTTGGTTCATCATGACCTGCATCACAAACCTTTGAGATCCTTGAAATGGGTTAGCCCTTATGCAGGATGTATGCAATGTTATGATGGTATGATGTTATGATAAAGGCACACCACAAGTATTCACAAAAGGCAAACATGGTAAGGCACACAAATCACACAAGACAACCCTTAGATTTTAGGCCAGCATGAAGTTTAGGTACTACCCTCTTGAAGTTGGTTGGCTCAAAACCTGTCCTATAAATAGTAACCGAGTTCTAAGGAGCTCAATATCATTGGATTGTTTTCTATGTTCATTGTTTTGATTTAGCCACTGAACTGGCGACCAAAATATTCCAAGAAAACAACCCTCAATGAGTGTAGTATCGAGTATCTACCAACTTCAGACTGCACCAAAGTCGGTCATCTCACTACCCCTAAAAAGGCCAGGATGGTCAAGTTAGGTTCTAAGGTCAGTTGATGCTTCACGACACCACGCGGTGACCCCGTACTCTCCTTGACTTGACTCAAGGGTTACCGGTACTCACCAAAGTGCCACATCAACGTAGAAACTGCTTCAACCATGTTGGTATACCCCGCACAGTTCCCTCACAGTTTGTTGCTACTTCTAAAGGGTATCCCTAGATCCGAGTTAGGATCTATAAAACTCCGATGCAAGCCCACAATATTAAAGCAAACAAGGCATACAATTGAAAACATAGAATGATCTAATCCTAAGGTACACCTCACTTATAGTCTCCCCAGCAGAGTCGCCAGTTCTGTGATCGGTGGAAATAGAACTGACTGTTTTGAAATGCTGGTTCGCGAAATGTCGCGGTAAGCAAGAGTCGCCATCGTCTTTTATTTTCTCCAACAAGGAAAGGACAAAAGCACAACAAAATTCCTTTTCGAGATGTTTCTCGGTTCGGGAGGTAGATTATAGAAAGGGAAGGTGTTAGCACCCTTTCTATCCGTGGTTATCCACGGGCTCTTAGGTACTTGCTCACTATGTTTTCAAAAAGAGTTTGCTTTTCTTGTGTTTGTGGGTTTTGAAAAAGGTTTGTTTGAAAACTTCGTTTTAACTCTTGTATCAGTCCTCAAGAGTGTCATGAAGTGTTTGTTTGAAAACTTTTGTCAGAAAAGTGTAAGTGCGAAAATTATTTTTGTTTTGAAAGAGCAAGTACCTTAGAACCTCTACCTACTCAAAAGAAATTAAGCTGTGTAAATGTCCTTTAGACAGTACTATCCCACTATTGAGAAGTAGGTAGCACCATCATTGGAGTTTTTCGGGTCAATTCGATTATAGGGACATGTGGTCACCAAAGCAATAGTAGGACGCCTTAGCGGTAACCCTAATGTCCTAGATCCTTTTTATTCGAGGCAACTGTTTCGAGGCAACTTCGATCTTTAGACAGGAGGGTGACCTCTAAAACACCCTATACTCAATGACCATGTCGAGGCAACCAAGTGAGGCGTACCCTAGGAGTGGCATGTGCGAGTGTGTCAGGTTTCAGTTAAATTATCTTTGCACATGTCATGGTGAGCTACGTTTTGATTTTATTTTGAGAACAAGTCTTGTCATGCATAGTAGTTAATAATTATGCGGAAAGTAAATTGCGGAAAGTAAATCTACGCTATTACAAGGCGTCGGGTATTTACATCGCCAAAAGCAACCCTTGAAAAGTAAATGCGAGAATATAAATGAAAGCGATAAAAAGTCCTAATTACGCTATTACATTCTCGGAGCAATTACATAAATATGATCAAAAATTAATATGCGTGAAAAGAAATCGAATCGGGGAAGTCCTTAGGGTTTTGACCCTTTTTGAGAAAGAAAGAAGTTTTATTCCTTTTTGCATTTAATTAAGTTAAACCTAAAACTAATTAATCAATTAATTAAAAGAAAAAAGTATTTTTTGGTTTTTTATGTTTTAATGAAATAAATAAAAAGAAATTAAAAGTGTCAAGAAAACCCTAATTCTAATTTATTTTATTTGTTATGAAAATAATTAAAGTTAACCTAATTAAAACAACTAAATTAATTAATTACATTTATTTACAAAAATAATAAATTAAAGGTGAAATTAATAAATAATAATAATATTTTAGTTTTCTGAATTTACTATGAAAATAATTAATTATGTTAGTTAAATAAATATAATAATAATAATTAGTAAAAGAATTAAATAAATAAATAGAAAATATAAAGAGAAAAAGGAAAAGAACCCAGGGGGGTGTTGGCCAGCTTTGGAGGTTTGTTAGCAATTCTGGCCCATTAATCTCTCAAGCCTGTTTGACCTTGGTAATTGTCCAGGGCGTTGGTTGACTGGGAGCATGGTAGTCATCATCTCATGGCCATTAGATTCAAGTTTGTGGCCACTTGGCGCCTGGATATTTGAGGTACACGGTGGAATTCCTTTGGAAATCTGCACAAGAACATGCTAAGAAAAATGACATAAGCGTTTGGGTGGACCTGGGACTCAAACCCAGGTCCAAATGATTCCAAGCCAGCACATCAACCACCAAGCCATTTGCACGTGTTTGTTATAAGGACAATAAGCAAGTATAATATATAAAACGATTAAATATGTTGTACAAACAAATAAACGCGCGCCCTTTTTGAATTACCCAATGGCATGTCAACAGCTCATCATCTTCCTCGTTGAACCTGCAAAACAAACATTAGATAACGGGGGTTTTTAACCCCCACAATATGCAATGACCAAAAATAGCGATTAGCCCTGTGTTGTATATAAATATTTTGCGAGGGTGGCTTTGTGTTCGTCTGGATTCAACGATTCCAACCATGGGTCTTAAGAGGCTCAATTTTCCTGTACTGTAAAGCCCCAAATTCACAGCATAAGAACCCTAGAATTCGTCCATGGCAACTTTCGATTTTGTGCATTATAATGCAATTAACTTATGCCATTAGCTTCATATGAGTTCTAACAATACAAAACAATCAATAAAACATGTTAAATGCTTATGAATCATGAGTTACGATTATGAGAAAAAATGTCAAACCGTGAGACTGTTCTTGAGGATTTCTTGAGCTTTAACGCTTGATTTTGATTGCTACACGTTCCTCACACTCCCTGCAATGTGTTAGAATTCACAAAAGCCTTTGAATCGTGCTAGAATATGGAAATCAGTTTTCAAGTTTCTTGAATTTTTTCAATATGGTTATGGCTTTTTCTGCAGAGATTTCACGTATGCATGATTAGGGTTGGCTTATGTATATATAGGAGACTGAAATTAGGTTAAAATCTTGCACAAAAATCCATTGGAATGATGATTCAATATTTGATTGGAAATCACATCTTTTTGAATCTTTTTGATTGAAGAAAGTTTCCAATTTTGGAGATTTTTGTCTCTTTGATTTGTACACGAAATTGCCAGCATATCTTGACCATGTTTGCTTCACAAAAGATTGAAAAATCAAATCTTTGTATTTTCCTACAATTTAAATTAATTAAATGAATTAAAATTGATTAAAAATCCAATTAATTAATAAAATATAAGAAAATAAATTTAATTAAGCTTGATGGGTCGTGCATAGGCCATGGATAAAGTTTCAAGAAGAAATTTGAGGCCCATTAGCAAAAATAAGGTGTTTTGGGCAAAGTTGACTTTTGCAAATTCCTAAAACTTTCCCAACTTCTCCAATGTATATCTTGCTCAATTTTGATCATATGAACATGTTCTTGGACATTTTGGAAAGGTCTTGAAGTCCTCTAACCAATTCCTTTGATCCCATGTCATTTGGATTTACCAATCTAAAGTTATGGTCTTTGACTTAAAGTGTATTTTTGTTGACTTTTGAATTTGACCTATGATGTAGAAATTGATAACTTTTTATGAGAGCATTTCTTGGACTTGGAATGTGAAGATGGATTGTAGGAAATGTAATCCCCTTCAAAATGAGTATTGTATGGGATTTTTTTGATGAACCATGAAAAAGTTATGCCCTAGTCAAGATACAGTTGACTTTTCTGCTGTCCAAAAATAGTAACTTTTTGCATCTTGGTGATTTTTAAGCCATGCTTGTGGAATCATGATCAAGACTTGATCAAATGATTATGGGCTCAAGATAAGATGTTGACCAAAAATCTTGACTTTTGACTGTAAAATGACCATTTTACCCTTGCAGTTGATTGTAGGTCAAATGGATCTTTTGACTGTGCAAATTGGCACTGTGAGCCTTGAGACTCTGCATGTAGGTGCTTGAGGATGCATATAGGCCCTTTAGACTTGATTGAGCCATTGAAAACCCCAAATTCCTTGAAAGAACCAAAACCCTAATTTTAGCTGGCTTAGGAGGTGGTTTGAACTGTGCAATCCTTGAACAATCTTGAATTATTTGAAGATGATTCTTGACAAATCTTGGAGAATATGGGAGGGAAAATTTTGGGGTACAACACCCCTGTTTCTGGAATTACGAGTAATTGTCTTTTGTTTTTTATCTAAACACTTATGAGCATCAATCATTTTCAAATGCATATATCAGAAATGAATCATTGGACGTTCTTGCAAAACAAAACAAAAAAAGAAAAAAACATTTTGTAATTTCTTGTGAAAATGAATTGTGCTGATTTTGAAGTTGGCCTGTAATAGGCGTTTTGTACAAGAGGATGACGTCCTAGTAAGAGAACACCGCCGAAAGATAGAAATTATACAATTTGTGTAAAAGAAAGAAAAACAGCTATGTGAAATAATCCCATTGGGTTCCAACTCTGCTATTTCCCTTATATCTTCAAGCGTCTTATCACTTTGCTACTTGGTCGAAGGTAGATCAGATTGATTGGCGCCGTCGGAGCTTGATAGTCGATACAAATGTCTGATTACAAGATGATTCAATGAGACATAATGTTACGCTTTAATCCCTAATTTTTGCCTGAACTGCCCTTTCGGGTTTTCAATCCACCAGGATACCCTTTTTTGCCCAAGCCGCCTTTTCAGGTTTTCGACTTGCCGGGTGTACAGTTTTTTCATTTTCATCCCTTACTTTTTCCCGAACCCTTTTGGTTCGCTGGGAAGCCCCTATTTTTGCCTAGGCCAGTCAACCTAGTGGGTATTTGATTAGGTGTAGTATTTTTTCACTATGTTTGCATTGACGGGGTGAGGAAGGTCATCACCATCCATGGTAGTTAGAATCATAGCTCCTCCCGAGAAAATTTTCTTAACCACAAATGGCCCTTTGTACGTGGGGGTCCATTTGCCCCTGGGATCACCTTGTGGCAGTATGATGCGTTTGATCACCAGATCCCCGACTTGATATTATTGACGTCTAACTTTCTTGTTAAATGCCTTAATTATTCGTTTTTGGTAAGTCTGACCATGACAAATAGCAGTAAGCCTTTTTTCATCGATTAAATTCAGCTGATCAAGCCGGGTTTGGATCCAGTCGTTTTCGCTCAAACCCGCATCCTTCATGATCCTGAGAGAGGGTATCTGGACCTCAATGGGTAAGACTGCCTCCATGCCGTATACCAAAGAGTAGGGTGTTTCCCCTGTCGATGTTCGTGCTGAGGTACGGTACCCATGAAGAGCGAATGGTAACATCTCATGTCAGTCTTTGTATGTCACCGTCATCTTCTGCACAATTTTCTTGATGTTCTTATTAGCCGCTTCAACAACCCCATTCATCTTCGGCCGGTAGGGAGAAGAGTTGTGATGTTGTATCTTGAACTGTTTGCAGAGCTCGGTGATCATCGTATTATTGAGATTTGTACCATTGTCCGTAATGATTCTCTCCGGTACACCATATAGACAGATAAGATTATGTCGAATAAACCGCGCCACGACATTCTTGGTTACTGTAGCAAAGGAATCTGCCTCGACCCACTTTGTAAAATAATCAATCGCTACCAGAATGAAATGATGCATGTTAGACGCAGTAGGTATGATCTCGCCGATCATGTCGATGCCCCACATTGCAAAAGGCCAAGGAGCTGTCAAAACATTCAGAGGAACTGGAGGGACATGCACCTTATCAGCATAGACTTGGCACTTATGACAGGTTCGAGAATGCTGGTAGAAATCGGCTTCCATAGTGGACCAATAATATCCTGCCCGTAGGATTTCCTTCGCCATGGTATGTCCACTAGAATGAGTTCTGAAGGTACCTTCATGCAACTCTGCCATGATCATTTCTGCCTCGCTTTTGTCCATACATCGCAGTAAGGTTGAATCATGATTACGCTTATAAAGGATCCCATTACTGATGAAGAACTTCGCAGCGAATCTTCTCGGAAACTTCTTATCATTAACAGATGCACCCTCGGGGTATTCTTGAGCCTCAAGATACCTCTTTACCTCGTGAAACCAGGGTTTATCTGCTACCTCTTCAGTCTCAATGTCACAGCAATGTGCGAGTTCGTCCAACCTTTCAATGGTAATCTAGGGAGCTTTATTGTCCCACCTGACTTTAAACATAGAAGACATGGTATCTAGCGTGTCCGCTAACTGATTCTCCTCTCTTGGGAAGTGTCCAAAGGTTATCTCCTCAAAGTGTGGGAGCAATGTCAGTACGTATTCTTTGTAAGAAATAAGATTTGGGTGTTTCGTATCCCACTCACCTTTGATCTGACTGATCACTAGAGCATAATCTCCGAATACACTCAAGAAATTAATCCTTAGGTCAATAGCAGCTCAAAGACCTAGGATACATGCTTTATACTCCGCCATATTGTTGGTGCAGTTAAAACATAATCGGGCGGTGAACGGAGTATGACAGCCCTTAGGAGATATAATCATGGCGCTGATGCCATTTCCCAATGCGTTCGATGCTCCATCAAAATACATAGACCATCGAGATCCTTCCTCAGATCCTTCATCCGGTCCAGGTTTTTCACAGTCGGTCACCAACATGATGTTCTCATCCAGGAACTCGAAATTCATGGATTTATAGTCATCCATGGCCTGATGCGCCAAATGATCTGCCATCACACTCCCCTTGATTGCTTTTTGGGTTATGTATTAGATGTCATATTCGGTTAAGATCATCTGCCATCTTTCTATTCTTCCGGACAAGGCAGGCTTTTCGAAGATATACTTGATTGGGTCCATCTTTGATATCAATAAGGTGGTGTGAGTCAGCATATACTGTCTCAGCTGGCGAGCAGCCCATGCCAAAGCGCAACAAGTTTTCTCGAGCAATGAGTATCGGGTCTCACAGTCGGTAAAGTTTTTTCTAAGGTAGTAAATAGCGTGCTCTTTTTGGCCAGACTCGTCGTGTTGCCCCATCACGCACCCCATTGAATTATCCAGTACTGTCAAGTATAAGATCAAAGGTCTTCCTTCAATTGGAGGCATTAGAATAGGTGGTTCTTAAAGATATTCTTTAATTCTTTCGAAAGTGGTATGACATTCATCATTCCATTTTACCACTTGATCTTTCTTCAGCAGCTTGAAGATTGGCTCACAAGTAGAAGTCAGATGTGAGATGAACCGGGCGATGTAGTTTAAACGTCCTAAAAAGCCTCTAACTTCCTTTTCTGTGCAAGGAGCCGAAATTTCCTGTATGGATTTTACCTTGGCAGGGTCCACCTGAATACCCTTATCACTAACAACGAAACCCAACAGCTTACCAGACCTTACCCCGAAGGTGCACTTGTTCGGGTTCAACCTGAGCTTGTACGTCTTTAACCTGTCAAACAGTTTCTGGAGATGATCTAGGTGCTCTTCCTCAGTCTTGGACCTTACTATCATGTCATCAACATAAACCTCAATCTCATGGTGAATCATGTCGTGGAACAAAGCGACCATGGCGCGCTGATAAGTGGCCCCAACATTCTTCAATCCGAATGGCATGACCTTATAGCAAAAGGTGCCCCACTGTGTAACGAAAGTTGTCTTCTCCATGTCTTCAGGAGCCATCTTGATCTGATTGTAACCAGAAAAACCATCCATTAAGGAGAAGATTTTATGCTGCGCAGTGTTGTCGACCAGAACATCAATGTGAGGAAGTGGGAAGTCATCCTTGGGACTTGGCCTGTTCAGATCTCTATAGTCCACACACATTCGTACCTTACCATCCTTCTTAGGCACTGGAACAATGTTGGAAACCCACTGCGGATAAGAAGTGAAACCTAAGAATCCGAAGTCAAACTGTTTTATGACCTCAACTTTGATTTTCTCAAACATCGCAGGGCGCGTACGGCGAACCTTCTGCTTTACCGGAGGGAAATCTTCCTTAGTCGGCAGGCGGTGTACCATAATATCAGTGTCCAAACCAGTCATGTCTTCATAAGACCAAGCGAAGATCTCAACATATTCATGTAGCAGCTGTATCAACCGTTGTTTGACACTAGGCTCCAGATTCGCACCTATCTTAACCTCTTTCATGTCTTCCTCTATACCCAAATTCACTGACTCAATTTTCTCTTCATGAGGTTGTATGGCCCTCTCTTCCTGCTGTAACAGTCTAGCAAGTTCTCCAGGCACCTCACACTCATCCTCACCTTCGTCCTCGGCTTGGTTGATCGGATTTTCGAAGTCATAACTGGCAGTAACAGAGTTGTTATCAATGGGATCCAGAGTGGATATGGATCTGCATTATGATACGTGAGTGTGTGTAAGAGAATAGCTATTTTTGATAAAGCGAGAGACAAAAAAGAAAAACAAAGAGCACAAAATTTGTAATGCAAGAAACGTCCAATGCTTTATTAATGATATATGAAATGACAAATAATAAGCCCTCACAAGCAAAGCCAAGGTGCCTCGGGCAAGGCATCGGGCTGTAAAGTTTCAATCTGTCTATTACAACTCTTAAAACAAAAGTCAATTACTGTAGAATAAAAGAAACAGATATGAAGTCCTTCACCGTCCAGTTGTTCAATCCACCTTTGGTTGTTGGGTAGATCCAGCTGTCGATGTCTGAATCTTCTTCACCATCTTCAACCGCATTAACTCCTTGATTACTGATATGTAGAGGAGGTCTTCCAATTCGTGTGCGCCTAACAGCCCTTTGAGCCCCTGTAGTAAAGCCCAAACCAAATTTGTCAGTTTTATGCGTGAAATCAGGGAGTTGACCCCAATTTGTACACCCACCTTCTTCAAACACATCCCTGGCATCCTTGAGAGAAGCCATCTTCATCAGAGGTTTATCGATAGCAACTTCAGTTGGCGCCAAAGTCTGAGGGACCTCCTCAAAGTTATGACAAGGGGTTTCGATAAATTCCCCAAGCGAAAAATTAAAAAGAAATCACTGACTCTGCACTGAAGAGCGCGCTAAGTGGCACAGAGCGCGTTAAATGCGCTATACCAGTTGCAGAAAAATAGGACAACAATTGGTGCAACTTCTATGCAAGCTCCACTTACACCTACACAACCTCAATTACACATGTATAATATTTACAACATACAAACACACTTCCACAAGCTAAACACGACAAGTTTATGGAAAAACAAAAATTGACATAACAAAACTAACGGGTGAAAGTGAATTAACAAGTTGAAAAGTGAAAATTTGAGAATTTAAAACAAGTCTAATTTCAACTTGTTAAAACACAAGTCAACACATACATAAACGAATACAAACAAATCATACTTGTTTTATGTCATGAGCTTGATGCCTTTATTGTGCGAGCTTGTAACCTCCTCTCGTCATGCCATAGTATTGTCACACCATACAAACCTAAAGAAAGTGTCCCAACATCCACACAACAAACGCTATTAAAACGAGACAATTCAAAACAATACGTGAAAACAAAGAAAAACACATATATGCACAAGTATGGAAAGTAAACACAAACCATATACAAATAAAAATAGACAAGTTTATGTACATATTCTATACAACATATACATTAATTACAAAACTCAAAAATATAGAAACTATCGCAATGCAAAACAATAAATACAAATCCCTGACAACGATGCCATTTTGTTGCGGCAGTAAAGCAGCAAGCAAAAAGTAAAGTATTATTTTACCGGGTGATATAGGTTATATCGTATCGTATCCAAAGAGATTGGTGCTACTGAATTGCCGTTCGATAATTTCTCGCGTTTATGATTTTGGTTTTAAATGGGTTTATTTGTAAGGAAAGGGTAAAAACTATTGACTTGAAAATAAATATATTAAATAGAAAGGAGAAACCTATCAAACATGAATTTACACTACTCGTCACAAACTTAAACCTATTGATTAGTTGCACTCAACCTACTATACTCTTCAAAATCATCACAGACACCACGAGATATACCCATAAGGAAGGTTATGTCTAACACCAAGTCGCGAGACCAAATTACTCTATCGGTAATGTCTTGCGTGCTACAACAACACTGAGGCATTAAGCTTTAGCACCCAAAGTGAATATTAGCTCTAAATCTATCTCTAGAATCTATAAACTAATAGATATCCATCCCTAATCAAGATTTGTGAGGTATATGTCTATAATAACCCAAATTCAAACATAAAGGAAAAAGATCAAAGAAGACATCAAGATGGATTTGTAAAGCAAGCTTTATACAACACCATGATCAACAAATATACATATGTTCAAAGTAAATATACAAAAATACCCAATAAATAGAGAAGTACATAGAGAAGAAATGGAGAAAAACCAAACATCTCATAGATTGTCAGCGCCAATTGATGAGAAATCTGACTCCAGATCATCAAGATGCAAGCTCCAATGTTGTTTTCTAGCTTCTCAAGACCAAAAATGGAGGTTTGATGAATTGGGACCAAAAATTCCCAAAACATAACCTAAAAAAAATGTGTTTTTTACCCCTTTTAGTGTATTTTTGTCCAGGGGACTGCACTAAGCGGCACAAATCCCGCTAAGCGCATTCTACTGTCATGAGAAAAAATCAGCTTTTTGTTTTCACCATAACTTGAGAATCGTAACTATGATTTAAGTCCGGTTCAAAGTGTTGGAAGGCTTATTCAATTATCTATATAATAATGCCTAAATATCAACCAAATTGATGATTTATTATTCTTTGATTTTGAGCCTTATTCATTGATGAGTTGCTTAAAATCGCGCGTTTGAAGCTGTGTCTTCAACACTTTATTACTCATGCTCTAAATATGCATTAATACCTATATAATGATTAAATACAATTTATACATAATTATACAAAAAGCAGATAATTATTCAACGATATTAACAACAACAAATCGATAAGTGCAACAAAAAATATATACAAAAATAGCTACAATTTGCACTTATCAATAGTCTCTAATAAAATGATGATTGATTTCTATGTGTTTAGCCCTAAAGTGTACGATAGGATTCTTTCTTAAGGAAATAGCAGCGGTATTGTCACAGAAGATAGGAATGTTACTCTCATAAATTTGATTATCTTCTAGTTAATTCTTCATCCATAACATCTGAGTACTGTATAGTGTTGTTGAAATGTACTCTGCTTCTGCTGTTGAAAGAGCAATTGTTGATTGCCTCTTGCTTGACCATGAGATGAGTTTCTTTCCTAGAAAATGACAGTTTCCAGAAGTATTCTTCCTCTCTAGCCGATCTCCAACATAGTTTGCATCACAAAAACCGGAAAGAGAATACTCTGATGTTTTCTCATACATCAAGCCAAGATTAGAAGTTCCTTTTAGACACCTTAGAATTCTCTTAACAACAGTTAAATGAGATTCCCTAGGATCAGATTGGAATCTAGCGCAAACATGAACACTGAATAGATATCAGGTCTAGATGCAGTCAGATATAGAAGAGAGTCTATCATACCACGATAGAGCTTCTAACAAGTATTTCCACTTACCTCTTCTTTATCCAAAATACATGTGGGATGCATTGGAGTCTTAGCTACGATGCAGTCTGTCATGTTAAATTTCTTTAGAAGTTCTTCGGTGTTGTTACTTTGATGTATGTAAGTAGCCTCTGGTTTTTGATCAATCTAGATTCCCAGAAAGAACTTCAGTTCTCCCATCATGCTCATTTCAAACTCAACCTACATTAGCTTAGAGAATTCCTCGCAGAGGGATGGATTAGCAGAACCAAAAATAATATCATCAATATAGATTTGAACAATTAGAATATCATTTTTGAGAGTTTTATAGAAGAGTGTGGTGTCAACCTTTCCTCTAGTAAATTTATTTTCTAGAAGAAAATTACTCAATCTGTTATACCAAGCTCTAGGAGCTTGTTTCAAGCCATAAAGAGATTTCTTTAGTTTAAAAACAAAGTCTGATTTCTCATAGTTTTCAAAACCAGGATGTTATTTGACATACACTTCTTCTGAAATATAACCATTCATAAATGCACTCTTAACATATATCTGATAAAGGATAATGCTATACTTAACAGAAAAAGAAACTAACAATCTAATAGCTTTTAACCTGGCGACTGGTGCAAAGGTTTTTGTATAGTATATCCCTTCTTGTTGACTATAACCTTGTGCAACCAGCCGTGCTTTGTTTCTGATAACTTCACCCTTCTCATTAAGCTTGTTTTTGAACACCCATCTGGTTCCATTAACGTGGACACCTTTAGGTTTCTGAACAAGATCCCATATATCGTTATTTGAGAATTGGTTCAGTTCTTATTCCATAGAAAGAATCCAATCTTTATCTAGAAAGGCTTATTCAATAGATGAAGGTTCTATTAAAGAAACTAAACCCATAAGCACTTCATCAAAAGGTTTGAGAGCTGATCTTGTTCTAACTAGAACATCTTTACTTCCAAGGATAAGGTCTTCAGGATGAGAGGATGTGATTCTGTTCTTCATTGGTTAAGGTTGATTAGAAGAACTATCAACAATATCAAAAGAAGGGGCTTTTGATTATTTGTCTTCTTGAATCTTCTCCTTTGGTTCAGCGAATGTTATGGTTATATCTGCAAGCTTTTCACATAACTTTGAATTATCATAGTCAAGCTTATCATCAAATCTGACATGAATTAATTCCTCCACTATTTGTGATTGTGTTAGAAATTATGAAGCCTTTAGAGCGTTCAGAGTATCCTAATAGCAGACACTTATGTGCCTTGGAATCAAACTTACCTAGACTCTCTTAAGTGTTTAACATATAACAAGTACATCCCAATGGATGGAAATAGGAAATGTTGGGCTTTCTATACTTTCACAATTCATAGGGAGTCTACTCAAAATAGGTCTTATGGAGATTCTATTTTGAATATAACACGATGTATTCACTACTTCTTCTCAAAAGTGCTTAGCCATATGAGTTTCTTGAATCATGGTGTGAGCCATTTCTTATAGTGTTCTATTTTTCCTTTCTACAATCCCATTTTGTTTTGGTGCTCTGGGACAAGAAAAATCATGTACTATGCCATTTGAATAAAAAAGTTTTTCAAAATCTTTATTTTCAAATTCTCCGCCATGATCGCTTCGAACTATGACTATTTTGCAATCTTTTTCATTTTGCACTTGGGAAAAGAAGGAAGCAAATACAGAGTATAAGGATACTAGGTTTAAAAGCGCAATTTTTAGGAAATAGGGTTTTAATTATTTATTAGGGGAACTCGCCACGATTTTATCATATGTCTACGTATCTTCTTATGAGAAATCAGAGACCTAATTTGTAGTTTGCAGTTTTGTTGATGTTTTTTTATAGGATTGCGTAGAATTGCTTTTAATTTATCCTTAAACCTTGTCTCAGTTGAAAATTGTATGGGCGTAGACGTAGTTCGCAGTTAATTTCTAAAGAAATTCTCCTTAATCCTTTTTCGAAAATATCTTGGTTTTTTGTTAAGTTAGTTGAAAAAATGTTTTAATGTTGTTTAGCTATATTAAGACGTGGAGCGGGGGAGTTTGATATAGTCTCCTCATCACGTGGTCAGATATTGGTCACGTGTCGTTCACAGATGGTGAATTTGATGAGTTGCATGGATTTTAATTGTTTTATTTTGAATAATAAACCGGGAGACGATGTGTCGACCGATTTAATTACTCGAAGATGCACATCCTTTTGTTTATAGAATGTTTGAATTAAATTGATAAAAAAATTGTTTGAATTTATATAAGTTCGTGATTTTAGATTAACTAATTTAATAAACTAATATGGTTAATTAATTAAATTAAACTAATAAGAATTAAGTAAAAACAATTAATTAAATAAAATTAAAATCTATGGAGGTTCAAGGTGTAAAAGAGGTAAGTGTGAAGCTAGTAAAAGATGAGGTTCAAAAGCCCAAATCCAATTAACCCTAATCTAAATAGATAACAATTAATAACAAAAAGAAATAAGCAAAAAATGAGAAAAATGCACCTGATATGTAGGCGCTGCTAATACTCATATAACATTCATTTTCCACACAAAGAAAAGAAAAACAAAAAAAACAAAAAACAAAAACATTCTTCCTCTTTCCCTCTCCACGATTCCCTTTTAATCGATTTTCTTCTTGCTTGTTTTTCAATCTGTATTCAACAAGTTTGATTTTGTGTGGAATATGGTTTGATGATAGTTAGTTTTAAGACAAACACGATGGTGATATTAATACAAAACTCATGTTTTTGCAGGTTTGAAATTGGTGGCCAAGATGTGTAAACAATTGTTTCTGTGTAAAAAATTGAAAGCGTGAGGTTGGTGGCTAGCAATTAATGAATAAAAAAAAGGTTATGTACTATTTTTTAACAACAAATAGCATAACGAATCGTTTAAAAGGAAGAACTATAAGGGATTCACCCCCTAGTCGAAAAAGAATTAACAGAGAAACTTTTTTGAAAAAAAAAATTTGTTGTGAATTATCAATATAAACTAAAATGAATTTTTAAGAAAATATAACCATAGAATTCATCATACGGTAAATAAGTAAGAATTACAAAATCGAAAACAAAGGAGAGGGGCCTCAAATCAAATTATCGGCTAAAAAGTAGTTTTAAAAACGATAGAAGTTTGAAAAAAACCAAATGTGGTTTCTTTGTTGGTGAATTGTGGATTTGTGAGTATTTGGTCAATTGTGTGTGTCAAAATTAGGACAAACTAAAGTCCTATTTATAGAGTTAATTAGGTTAAAAAAAGACTTAGAGACTAAGTTATCCAAAAGCCTAAAAGAAAGTCCAAAGTTTGATATCCCAAAAAAGAGAAGAAAACTTTGTAAAAATAAGAAATATTTTTACAAACACAACACACAAGATTCAAACTCGCGACCTCATATTTACAAGTTTCATTCCTTACCAACTGTGCTATGTTACTTATTCAAAATAAAAAGCTAATTGAAAGTACATGAAGACGAGCAAGTATTTTTTATTCAAAAATACAAATAATCTTGAAATAAATTATTATATTTTTAAATAGATTTGGAAGAGAATATTTATAAAAATCAAGGAATATTTATAAAACCAATGTTTAAGAATATTTTTGACCATAGAAATAAAGGGCGGGTAAATTTGGAGTATGACACTAACATGACCCATACGTCGATGCCAGACCCATTGCTCTTCTTGAACAGTCAGAAGACATTTTACATTTTGATTTTTTAAATATGATAATCTTATTTTATAAATATTGTTCTTCCTCGTTCCATTGAACAAAACTGAGTCATCCTTCTGACTAGAAACTTTACATGACGTTTGATTAAAAATAACGTCATAACTGTTCTGGACTGGGCCTGCCCTTGGTCCAAATCATAAGTAAGGCCCAGATCCAAGCCGTGCCTTAAGCTATGTTGGGAACCAGACTCCCCGAGCGTACCCGGTCACGGGCCATTACGAGTATGCTCGCTGCTGCCCGCGACGAGAAGCGTCCCCGACACAGACACCCCAACTCGAGGCCTGCTCGAGCATCCTCCCCGTAGGGCAGACTCAGTCCTTCCGGATGCTTCAGAATATTTAGAGCTCCGGGAAGATCACGTCTCCGTTCTCCCTTGTTCTTTGCAGAGCATCATCCAGGAAGGGGACCACGTGCAGGTCCCCACTACGCACGTAGAACCTGGCAGTCCCTTTGTTGGGCCAGTTTTGGTCAGCCCAATAAAGGGACCTTGGCCCAGTGCTGGGGGCTATAAATACCCTATGTTCCAAGAGGGTCAGGTATTCATTCTCTAAGACACCTATATATAATTTGCCTTCTCATTCTGTCGCTTACTTTATCATCGGAGTGCCTTGCAGGTACCCCCACCTCTTCAAATTCAGTTCGAGCCAGCTGTGATGGTCCAATTCTGATCGGGTAAGATCAGTGGTGCCGTCTGTGGGAACCAAAGCTTCCCCGTCTTACAAACTTTCAAAGACCAAAGCTAAAACCATCTTCCACCGTCATGGCTGACCAAACTCGGAACGACCAGAACATCTGCGTCGTCGATGCTAACAACAACCTCGCTGACAAGAACGGTGGCCCCGACAACGCCGGCAACCCCGACCATAATATACTTCCCGGGGGCGTCATCCCCGGGCCTTCAAACCACCGGGACGGAGCCACGGCTTCATCTTCCTCAGTCCCTCCTCCATCCGAAGAAGACAATCTAGCTCCCCCCAACTATCTAGTCGCCCAATTCCATGAGGTCCCTGTCCCCGCCGGGGCAGATGCCACGACCAGAGCACTATTTGCGGCAATCAACCAGACCAACTACCCCATCTTTGCCCAAGCGGAAAGATTGAGGGTGCTAGAGGACGATAGAAGGCCCCCGAGGAGACACAGGAGGCCGCAATCACCACCTCCTCGAAGAACAGAGGAAATTCCCCGATCTCCCCCGCGGAGACAGGACCGCGACATCTCTCGAAGCCCGTCGCCCTGACCACCAGGGCGGCGAACCGCCTTAGAGAGAGAACCAATCATCAAAGCCGGAAGGCGCGACCACGGTCCTTCACATCAGGAACGAAGGCATCCCAGAGACAGGCACAGAGGAACATACCAACGGACACATCGCCTGAGGAACGTCCAGCACGACCAGGGCCATCGTGACCGACAATATATCAGGTCCCCGACCCTCTCCCCAGAACGAAGCGATTAGGACGACCCCCACAGTCCTTTATCACAAGCTATCATGGAGGCGCCCATTCCCCCGGGCATGGAGAAGCCTCCACACCTGAAAGAATATGATGGAGTCGCTGACCCGATCGATCACATAGACGGGTTCGAAGCTATGCTGCACTACCATAACGTCGAGGGACCAATCAAATGCCGGTTGTTCCTCACGACCCTCAGGAAAGAGGAAATGGATTGGTACAAGGGTCTCGCCCCAGGGTCAATCACCTCGTGGAGAAACTTGAAAAACCAATTCATAAGCTCGTTCACTGCGTCACGGCGACATCCAAAGACCGAAGCGGCGCTCGAGGCCATCATCCAGAGGCAGGATGAGACCTTGAGAGAATTCATCAACCGCTTCAACCGCAAAGCCATCCAGGTACCCTGCACGAACCACATGAAGAGATACATGCTGGAGAGGGGCCTCCTCCCCGGTACAGAATTCAGGAAAGCAGTGGGCATCGAACCACCCCGAACGTTCGATGCTCTCCTCGAGAAGGCCAGGGCCTACATGGACTACGAGGAAAGGGAAGCGGCCAACAGAGCCTTTGACCCCAAGACTCGCGGATCCAGCAGCAACCCGCGCCAAGAAGCCATTCCTCCTCGACGAACTGGGGAGAAAAGAAAAGAAGACAAACCCCGAGACGTCCGAGAATAGAGGGGACCTTCGGGGTGTTTCACAGAATACACTCCGCTTACAGCTTCTTGCGAGCGCATCTTGGCGGAGTGTGCCAGTACAAATTTCAAAGATGGCAGCGTCAAGCGCCCCCGACCAGCTCCTGCAAAGCCCGAGGTGGACAGGAGCAAATACTATCAGTACCATACGATCCATCTGAAGGGGTGAAAAACACAAGAAGGGGGGGTTGAATTGTAAAACTGGAAACTTTAAAGCAAATGACAAGGTATTTTTATCCTGGTTCGTTTGATCTCAAACTACTCCAGTCCACCCGTTCAAGGTGATTTCGCCTCTCTCCAACGAGGTCTTAATTCACTATATTCAACTGAATACAAATCTGCTTTAGCAACTGCTAAAACCTTCTTGATTCAAACCACAATCCGGTTTGTCAAGGCAACACTTTCTTACAAAGGAATGAACAAGTGTGTATGAATGTTTTCTACAAAAACTATATCACAACTGTGATGTTTACACAAATGAAGCTTAGAATACTAAGATGCTAAACGCTAATAGAGTATCAGAGTTTGGTGGTTTAGCAAAACTTGTAGAGTTAAGATTACTGTTCAGCTTTTTGCGTGTAGAGAGTTTGGAAGCATTAGCCGTGATAATCTTCAAAGCTTGGTTTATATAGCACTTGAGAAGATGAACGTTGAAGCAAATATTCTTGATTCAATGCTATTAACAAGCTTTCCTTTCTGAGCAGATCTTGTCTAGAATGATGCCGTTGGTATTGATTAGCTTTCAATGCACAGTACCGTTGCTTCTTCAATGCACGTTCTGGCTTGGCTCATTCTGATTCTGCTTCGCTGCTGATGAACTAATTTGATTCTGTATCAGAGTATTTTACGCGCAGTTCTGTTCATCAAGCTTCAGCATGTGCAAGCGTTGATCTTCTGATCTTGACGTTCTGATTCAGCAACTTCTGATGCTGGTGTGCAAACTCATATTCTGATGCTGAGAACGTGATCTTGCTTATTTTAATCAGCATATCTGCAAGTCAGAGCATAGTAATTTTAAGTAGCATATAATTCAATCATGAAATATTTAACTACTATATCTTTTCACTTTGTTATCATCAAAACTTAATTATAGGGTACTAGATTCAAACATTGTTCTAACAATCTCCCCCTTTTTGATGATGACAAAAACTAGATATTTTAAATAAAAAATAACGTGAAAAGTTATCAGATCTATGTATCAGAATAAGAAGTACGGAGAAGTCAGAGTTAAGAGATACTCCCCCTGAGTTTGTTACTTCCCTTTGATATGTGTGTTCTTCAGAGTCAGATCTTTTTCTATCTTTGAGCATCAGATTATAAGTCTTTGACTTATCAGAGAGCAGAGCTTCAGAGCTTTTCCTGTCAGAGCTTTGCTTCGGATCAGAGTGTTAGGTCGATCAGATCTTCATATATCAGAACTTCATATTTGATCAGAGCAACATGAGCTTCTACATTTTGATCAGAGCTTCTAGTCTTCATTGTGCCTGTAGACTTAAAGACAAAACGGAAAAACATTTCAAGTAATAGAGTTAGAATGTTTGAGAATTTCTGTCTAGTTAGCCGTTATTGATTTTAAATATCATTCTTGTTCTCCCCCTTTTTGTCAGCAATCAAAAAGTGCTGGTGATGTGCTAAAATGATTTAGATCAGAAAAACTAATAATA
This sequence comes from Vicia faba, assembly GCA_948472305.1. Classification (NCBI taxonomy): domain Eukaryota; kingdom Viridiplantae; phylum Streptophyta; class Magnoliopsida; order Fabales; family Fabaceae; genus Vicia; species Vicia faba. The sequence goes on along the minus strand of OX451740.1, from coordinate 1,004,462,298 downwards.
TTAAAGATAGTTCAGAATTAGAGCAAAATAGCATTACAAACCATAGTCAAAACATAGTCAAAAGTACATCAGAAAATGAAGAAAATATAGAGAATGTCATGCATGAAAAAAAATTTCAAGGTTGTGGGGGCATGCGTGAGAACAGGCTTTCCAGCATTGCCTGAATCTTTTCAGAAGTTGCATTCTGCTTCTGAACCATGGTGACAACAGTATCAATCTTGCTGTCCTGGACATTCATTCTTGCTTCCATCTTCTGATTATTCTCATCCATCCGCTGCTGTAGACGCAAGTCATTCAGCCTTAATTCTTCCAGAGCCTGCCTGTCCAAGGCAGCTTGAGAACTTTCAGCAGGAGGAAGCTTCTCAGAACTTTCAGCTACATCTTCTGCTGGATTTTCTTCTTGAAGAGTCTTGTCTTCTTCTGCTGGTTCCACCTGTGCAGCTTGTTCTTTCTCAGACCACGATTCAGAGTCCAGAGGGAGCACAACTTCTTGAGGCAGCTGACTCTCAACTTCCTTCAGCAGCTTGCTAAAGTTCTGTTGAGCCTGCTCATAGTTGACGTCCTGCAGCTTGAGTGCTTCAGCACGAACCCATACTCTGAACTGTGACCAGAGCTGATCAGAAGCAGCTGGGTCGATCATCCCCGGACAAACTTGCTTCAGCGAAGTAATCCACTGCAGCATACCTGTTTCAAAGTCCAAAATACCAGAGCCAACATCTAATTGCTTTGGTTTGGGAATGGCCAATTTGTGTCTTAAATCAGCAAGACGTTCAAGACTTGTTAAGTCAATGAATGTTCTGCTGGGGTTTTCAGATGATTGGTTTTCAGAGGTGTGCTGAGGTGCTGTTTGTTTTGGTGGATGGTTTTCAGAGTCAGAGGATATGTCTATTGGAGTGGTTGGAGTTTTTGGAGGTGTTGATTCCTCTGATGATGGTAACTGGGTTGTGATAATGGTGGTTCCACATGGCAACTGGATTGCCAGCGGTGAAGGTTGAGGTGAGTGGGGATCAGAATGATGAGGAGATGGGGTTTCATAGCGATGAAACTCTGTTTGAGGTGAGGGAGGATTATTTTCTGGTTGAGGAGGTGGAACTTCTGATTGTTCAGGGATCAGAGGTTCTTCTGTGATAGGTTGTTGTTGTTCTGGTTCTGGTTGTGGTTCTGGTTGAATTTCTGGTTCAGGTTGTGGAGGAGGAATATTTGGTGGTTCAGAGTGAGGTTGAACAGAAGCATGTTCACGCTCAATGTCAGCTAGCACGCTATCAAGTGCTGATGTTGTTGAAACAGTTGGTTGTTTGGTAATTTTGAGAGGAATTTTAATTCTGGTTCTTCTGAGTTGTAAGGCCTCAGAAGGGTCTTCTGGTATGTTTTCATCAATAGTGGGGATTGGAATGGAAATTCTGTGAGAGGTTTGGGGTGGAGCAACAGATGATGGAATAGTAGTTGAAATTGAAATAGGAGCAGCAGATGGATTACCTCGTTTCTTTGGAGTCTGGTGAGATGATCCTTCTGCTTTCCTCTTCTTTGACTTCTTCTGAGTCACTTCAGGTTGAACTTGACTCAGGTCTTTGATCTTCAGCTTAGAACCTGCAACTTCAATTTCTATACCTGCAAGATTTTCATTCTGCTTTGACTTTTCAGAGTCAAGCTTGTCATCAAAACGAACACTGATTGATTCTTCCACAATCTGTGTTTCTGTATTGTATACTCTGTACCCTCTTGAGCGTTCAGAGTATCCTAACATAATACACTTCTGTGCCTTAGAATCAAACTTGTTCAAATGATTCTTAGTATTTAACATATAGCAAGTACATCCAAATGGATGAAAATACGAAATGTTGGGCTTTCTGTTCTTCCACAATTCATATGGAGTCTTTTCCAGAATAGGTCTTATTGAGATTCTATTCTGAATGTAGCACGCTGTGTTTATTGCCTCTGCCCAGAAAGTCTTAGCAACGTTTGTCTCGTTGATCATGGTTCTGGCCATTTCTTGCAATGTTCTGTTCTTTCGTTCTACAACTCCATTTTGTTGAGGAGTTCTAGGACAAGAGAAATCATGCAGAATGCCTTTGTCATTAAAGAATGACTCAAAATCTTTATTTTCAAATTCTCCACCATGATCACTTCTGACTTTAACGATTCTAAGATCTTTTTCATTCTGAACTTGGTTACAGAAGGTAACAAACACAGAGTGTGACTCGTCCTTGTGTCTTAAGAACTTTACCCATGTCCATCTGCTATAGTCATCTACGATTACTAACCCATACTTCTTGCCACTGACAGAAGCAGTTTTAACTGGTCCAAATAAGTCAATGTGCAGAAGTTCTAATGGCTTAGAGGTAGAAACAACATTTTTGGATTTAAAAGAGGGTTTTGCAAATTTTCCTTTCTGACATGCTTCACACAGAGCATCTGAATTGAACTTCAAATTTGGAAGTCCTCTGACCAGATTGAGTTTGTTAATCTGAGATATTCTTCTCATACTAACATGTCCCAATCTTCTGTGCCAGATCCATTGCTCGTTGTTAACAGACAGAAGACATTTTACGTTCTGACTCTTAAGTTCAGAAAGTTTGATTTTGTAAATGTTGTTTTTCCTCTTACCATTAAATAGGATAGTCCCATCTTTCTGACTAACAGCTTTACATGATTTTTGATTAAAGATTATATCATAACCGTTATCACTTAATTGACTTATGGATAACAGGTTATGCATCAATCCATCAACAAGCAGAACATTATTAATAGAGGGAAGATTTCCGTTACCTACAGTTCCAGAGCCAATTATCTTTCCCCTCTGATTGCCTCCAAAGCCAACGTGGCCTCCAGGCTTAAGTTCCAGGCTTTGGAACATATGCCTTCTTCCCGTCATGTGACGTGAGCAGCCAGAGTCCAGGTACCATGACTGGTGTTTCTGACTTGCTGCTAAAGATATCTGCAACATGTATTATTTTATCCTTAGGTACCCAGATCTTCTTGGGTCCTGATTTGTTAGTTTTACCAAAACTCTGGTTGAATTTTGGTTTCACAAAGTGATTACTACTAGTATATTTGATGTCATGTGTGTGACCATACACAAAGTGTGAATTTAGAGGAGTGTATTTAATTGTTAAATCCATGACATTTTTAGGTGTAGGAACCTTACCTAGGTATCCTATTCCTTTCCTGCCGTTTCCGCTAACTCCATAGATCATTGAAGCCATTCTGCTTCTATCTATGCTTTTAGCAAGGAACTTCTGGAAACTATGATCATACTCCTTGATGATCTCATCAGCGTTGCTGGGAGTTTCAGAAATTGGTACCTTCTGAGAGTTTTGTAAAGAGTTTTCTAATTTTAAAATTTTATCTCTCAGCTCAGAGTTTTCCAATTTGAGACTCTCAGACTTATTAGAGTCAGATTCAAGAGTCCTTTTCAGGTCTCTGAATTTAGCTCTAATCTGCTGATAACGTTCCAGAATTTCATTTAGGCTTTCAGCAAGTTCAGCCTTTGTAAAATTAACAGCGAAGTTAGGGAATACCTCTTCTGTGTCTGATTCTGAGTCTGAGTCAGAAGCTTCACTGTCATCTGGAATGTTAGCCATAAGCGCTATGTTCGCCCTTTCATCATCTGATTCTGAGTCAGCTTCAGACGAGTCAGAGTCATCCCATGTGGCCATGAGACTTTTCTTCTTCTCTCTTCCAAACTTCCTTTTTGGCTTTTCCCTCTGAAGCTTTGGGCAGTCACTCTTGTAGTGACCTTGCTCATTGCACTCGTAGCAGATGATGTCTTTTGTATTTGGCTTCTTGCTACCTGAGGAGCCTTCAGATCTTCTGTATCCAGAGGAAGAATCTGTTCTTCTGTATCTGGAGGAAGACTCGTTCTGATCAGATCTTCTGGGATTCCTGAATTTCTTTTGTCTTTGCTTCCACAGTTGATTTACTCTTCTGGAGAGAAGAGAAAGCTCGTCTTCTTCTGATGAGGATCCATCAGATGTTTCTTCAACTGCCTGCAAAACTTTAGATTCAGATTTTCTGTTAGATTTTAAAGCTATAGGCTTACCTTGCTTCTGAGGCTCGTCAGCTTCCAGCTCTATCTCATGACTTCTGAGGGAGCTTATAAGTTCCTCCAGAGTGATTTTGTTGAGATCTTTCGCCAGCTTCAGAGCAGTAACCATAGGCCTCCACTGCTTGGGTAAACTTCTGATTATCTTCTTGACATGGTCAGCAGTAGAGTACCCCTTGTCCAGAACTTTGAGACCAGCTACCAGAATCTGGAATCTGGAGAACATAGTTTCAATGGATTCAGATTCTTCCATTTTAAACGCCTCATACTTCTGAATGAGCGCCAGAGCCTTTGTTTCCTTGACTTGGACGTTGCCCTCATGCGTCATTCTGAGAGAATCAAAGATGTTCTTAGCTGTGTCTCTGTTGGAGATCTTCTCATACTCAGTATAGGAGATAGCACTGAGGAGGATGGTTCTGGCCTTATGGTGATTCTTGAAATCACGCTTTTGTTGATCAGTCATTGATTTTCTATCAATCTTCTGACCAGTTGCATTAACAGGGTGCGTGTATCCATCTGTCACCATATCCCACAGATCAGCATCATGTGCTAGAAAGAAGCTTTCAATTCTGTCTTTCCAGTAGTCAAAGTTTTCTCCATCAAAGACTGGAGGTTTGCCGCTGAATCTGTCTCTATCCTCATTGTTGTCATTGCTGAAATGAGAGTTGTTTCCTGCCATAGTGTTTTTCTGACGCTGGATCTTTTACTGACACGGTTAAGTGTTTTAGCTCAGAACCAGGCGCTCTGATGCCAATTGAAGGGGTGAAAAACACAAGAAGGGGGGGTTGAATTGTAAAACTGGAAACTTTAAAGCAAATGACAAGGTATTTTTATCCTGGTTCGTTTGATCTCAAACTACTCCAGTCCACCCGTTCAAGGTGATTTCGCCTCTCTCCAACGAGGTCTTAATTCACTATATTCAACTGAATACAAATCTGCTTTAGCAACTGCTAAAACCTTCTTGATTCAAACCACAATCCGGTTTGTCAAGGCAACACTTTCTTACAAAGGAATGAACAAGTGTGTATGAATGTTTTCTACAAAAACTATATCACAACTGTGATGTTTACACAAATGAAGCTTAGAATACTAAGATGCTAAACGCTAATAGAGTATCAGAGTTTGGTGGTTTAGCAAAACTTGTAGAGTTAAGATTACTGTTCAGCTTTTTGCGTGTAGAGAGTTTGGAAGCATTAGCCGTGATAATCTTCAAAGCTTGGTTTATATAGCACTTGAGAAGATGAACGTTGAAGCAAATATTCTTGATTCAATGCTATTAACAAGCTTTCCTTTCTGAGCAGATCTTGTCTAGAATGATGCCGTTGGTATTGATTAGCTTTCAATGCACAGTATCGTTGCTTCTTCAATGCACGTTCTGGCTTGGCTCATTCTGATTCTGCTTCGCTGCTGATGAACTAATTTGATTCTGTATCAGAGTATTTTACGCGCAGTTCTGTTCATCAAGCTTCAGCATGTGCAAGCGTTGATCTTCTGATCTTGACGTTCTGATTCAGCAACTTCTGATGCTGGTGTGCAAACTCATATTCTGATGCTGAGAACGTGATCTTGCTTATTTTAATCAGCATATCTGCAAGTCAGAGCATAGTAATTTTAAGTAGCATATAATTCAATCATGAAATATTTAACTACTATATCTTTTCACTTTGTTATCATCAAAACTTAATTATAGGGTACTAGATTCAAACATTGTTCTAACACCATCTCCATATGACTGAAGACTGTGTCCACCTCAAGGACGCCATCGAGACCCTCATAAAAGGGGGAAGACTCGCCCAGTACCGGCGAAACGACGCTCCTTGTCGCGACGCCCGTGAGACAAGAGAAATAGAGGAGGATGCCCGATCATCTGACGAGTCGGTACCCATCCAAACTTCCTTCTCTGTCACCAGACCCGAGGACTTCTACGTCCCCGAACACATGTAAGAACCGTTGTCGACGCACAACAGGTGGGAGCACTTTCCCTCCGCCATGGTCATCAATGGTGGAGGGTTCAACGACCTGACCATAAATTCAGCCAAGAGGAAGCTGAATGAATTGGTCGACGCGGCACCTCCTTAGACGGTGACCTTTGAAAGGGTAAAGGGCAGGTCAGAACCTATCACCTTTTATCTCGAAGAGCTCCCCGGAGGGCCCCCCAATGCGGTCATTCCTCTGCTGATAAGAGCGAGGATGTCCAACTTTGACGTGCACCGCGTCCTCGTCGATGAAGGGAGTTCCGTCGACGTAATGTACAGCTAAATATTCTGCATCCTGCAGCTCGACGACTCACACCTCTCACCTTACATGGGGTCAGACCTGCAGGGCTTTAACGGCTCGACTTCTAAACCTTGGGGATACGTCGAACTCATGGTCACATTTGGCGAGGATATAGCGACGAGGCAGGTCAAGGTGCGTTTTCTCGTCATTGATTGCCCTTCCCTCTACAACTGCATTCTGGGAAGGCCGACACTGGAGGAACTGACAGCGGTACCCTCTACCGTCCACTTGAAGATGAAGTTTTACACCAAGAGGGCACGGGTCGCCACCATCCAAGGGGACCTGGAAGCTGCCCGAAGGTGTTTCAATGAAACATCCAAGGGAAGCGATACGGTCGACACTGGGACCAGGCCCGCCAAGAGAGCTACGACAACACGACCAGAGTCTCAGAGGACATAGCCCGCTAATATAGAAGAGAAGAAAACTCCTCCAGAGGTCGACTCAATATCCCTGGACACCCGCTTCGACCAGGATGAGCCTCCTAGTGGCGAGCAAGTCCCCCTCCGATCGATCCCGGACAGGGACTTCGAACTCGTCCCCCTCAGCGAGGATACAATCAAAGGAGTGAAGATCGGCACCAGCCTCCCTGACTTGGCAAAGAAGCAAATCAAAGCCTGCTTGCGCGAGAATGCGGACCTATTCACATGGAGCGCTGCGGAGATTCCCGGACTCGACCCCGAGGTCGCCTGTCACCGCCTCGCCATAGATCCAGCCGCTAGGGCAGTAATACAACGAAGGCGTAGATAGTCTCCGAAGAAAACGGAGGCTGCTGAAAAAGCTGTAAAAGACCTCTTAGAGGCAAATTTTATTTCCGAAGCCCGGTATTCAACCTGGCTGTCAAATGTTGTACTTGTCAAGAAAAATAATGGAAAGTGGCGAATGTGTGTTTATTATACTAATCTCAATCGAGCATGCCCGAAAGATGATTTTCCTTTGCCGAACATAGATATGCTGGTCGATAACTCGGCCGGTTATAAAATACTGTCGTTTATGGATGCCTATTCAGGCTATAACCATATCCCTATGGCCGTAAGCGACAAGCATTGCACTTCTTTCATGACCAGCTCAGGCAACTATTACTACAACGTAATGCCCTTTGGTCTAAAAAACGCAGGAGCAACATACCAACGTATGATGAATAAAGTATTCCACAACCAAATCGGGGACATGCTCGAGGTATATATGGACGACATGATCGTCAAGTCCCGAGCAGACAACGACCATGCCGCTCACCTCAAAGAAGTCTTTGCTCAAGCAAGATAATGTAAGATGAGATTTAACCCCGAGAAGTGCACATTCGGGGTCAAGGCGGGAAAATTTCTCGGCTTCTACCTGACAGAACGAGGAATCGAAGCTAACCCCAAAAAATGTCGAGCTTTCTCCGACCTCCCAACACCCACATCGAAAAAATCCATACAAGTTATGAACGGAATGCTCACCTTGTTATCCCGCTTCATCGCGAGGTCCGTTCAACACGCCCTCCCCTTCTTCAAGCTCCTTCGCAAGGAGGCAGCCTTCGAATGGACCGAGGAATGTGAGAAGGCGTTGCTCCACCTTAAACAAAGCCTATCCCAACCACCCGTACTATCACGACCCGCCGCCGGGGAAATATTGTTCATATACCTGGCCGTCTCGGTCAAAGCCGTCAGCGCGACCCTCATTCGCGAGACGCCCGACCGAAAAAAACCCGTCTATTTCACGAGCAAAGCACTGCAAGGTCCCGAGGTTAGATACCAACAGATAGAGAAAGTAGCCCTAGCCCTCGTCAATGCGGCGAGGAGACTCAGACACTATTTCCTCGCGCACACAATCATAGTGCGAACCGACCATCCAGTAAAACAACTCTTAGGTCGACCAGACATGGCAGGTCGAATGTTGAAGTGGTCCTTGGAACTTTCTGAGTTCGAAATTCAGTATGAGAGCAGGAAAGCCCTAAAAGCACAAGCTTTGGCCGACTTCGTCGCTGAAATGACCACTCACAACCCCCCGGCAGGGAAAGAGCATAAGTGGTTCATCTTTGTCGACGGAGCGTCCAGTCCATCTGGAAGCGGCACAGGGATCCTCTTAGAGAACGAGGAAGGGGTGGTGATCGAGAATTCGCTCACCCTCTCCTTCCCGACTTCAAACAACCAAGCGGAGTACGAGGCCCTGCTCGCAGGACTAAGATTGGCCGAGGACCTAGGTGCCCGTGAAGTGCAAATTTTCACAGACTCTCAACTTGTCGCTTCTCAAGTCCAAGGAAGCTATCAGGCTAAAAATAACAGCCTTATCGAGTACCTGGACTTAGTCAAAGGGTACATGAAGAAGTTCGATCGAGCAGAGATATCACACGTCCCATGCGAGCAAAATACAAGGTCCGATATTCTGTCGAAGCTCGCAAGCACGAGGAAGAAGGGCGGAAACAAATCCGTTATACAGGAATCTCTATCCCGCCCGAGCATCGAGAAAACTTCGACCCCGCTCGAGGTGAATGCTATCGGAGACAGTTCGTGCTGGATGACGCCGATGTTCAACTTCCTGACAAAAGGCGAACTCCCTCCAGACCGAACAGAAGCAGCCGCGACCAAACGACGAGCGTGCTCCTACGTGGTGATCGAGCACAAACTATATCGCAGGGGATTCTCCATTCCCCTCTTGAAGTGCATCGACGAATCCACAGTCCCCGAGGTATTACGGGAAATACACGAAGGGATTAACGCCCAGCACATGGGCGGCAAGTCCCTAGCAAGGAAGGCTCTAAGAGCAGGGTACTACTGGCCGACAATGCAACAGGACACCAAAGACCACGTCAAGAGATGTGACAAGTGCCAGAAGCACGCCGACATGCATCTCACTCCCCCTCACGAGCTGAGTATACTGTCATCCCCATAGCCATTTGACTGGTGGGGGATGGATATCCTCAGACCATTCGTACAAGGAACGTACCAGAACAAGTTCCTCATTATGGCCGTGGATTACTTTACGAAGTGGATAGAGGCTAAGGCCCTTGCAAAAATCACCTCCTATAACATCCTCCGCTTCTACAAATGAAACATCCTCGCCCGATTTGGAATCCCGCAGGCGTTGGTCACAGATAACGGTACCCAATTCATCGACAAAAGCTTCCGAAGCTTCGTCGCCAAACTCGGTACCAAACAACATTTCACCTCAGTCGAGCATCCCCAAACCAACGGGCAAGCCGAGGCCGCCAACAGGGTTATCTTGCGGGGACTTAAGCGCAGACTAGGCGAAGCAAAAAGGGGATGGGTCGAGGAAATACATAGCGTCCTATGGGCTTACCGTACGACACCCCATTCGACGACGGGCGAACCCCATTTCGACTAACATATGGCACCGAGGCCGTCATCCCCGTGGAAATCAGGGAACCCTCCAGGCGGACAGAGATGCCTCTTGACAAAGAAATGAACGACGAGGCCCTGAGGGATGAGCTCGACCTGGTCGAGGAAATCCGATCAGAGGCAGCCCTGTGCGAGGCCACTTTGAAACAACGAGTAGCCCTGCGTCACGACGACAAGGTCATCAAACGCGAGTTCCAGGTCGGCAGCCTAGTCTTGTGGAGAAACTAGAAGGATTCTCGCGAAGGAAAATTGGCCGCGAACTGGGAAGAACCTTACCGCGTCCAGGGCACCACAGGCACCAAAGCATATTACCTTGAGCAGTTAAATGGAGAACCACTACCACGACCCTGGAATGCTGCAAAGCTGAAACAATACTACAGCTAAAGCCCTAAACCATTATGGACTTTGGCCGTCGAACATTCAGCCTTAACCAATAAGGAGAAAGTATCAACCACGTAGGCGGGTCAAGGTACGAGCCCGACCTACCGACCACCGAGGGCACACCGTCGCTCACCCAATGATTCGAACGCTAATGCCCGACAGGGACAGCTCGATCGAGCTCCACTATCAAAGTACCCACATGGAAGAACACCCAGCTCGCGATGGGCAGTTCACGCCACAAGCATCGGACCTCGATCTAGGTCATGCGCCCGACATGCGGACTTCACTCCGCATAAGTCGACACATTTCAAAACGTGTCGAACCATCACGAGGGTTGAAAGGGTATCTCCGCTCGAACACAAATCTTATCGAATATTCGTTTCAAAAATAACAGTTGATCGTATACCTCGATACTAACAGGTAATTGCAAACAAAGCATCTTTGGAAAAAGCAATCATAAAACGGATTAATGATATACCGACCACGAAGGCTGATGATGTTCAAGATTACAATCCAGGGCACGAAGGCCCAAAGAAATTAAGAAAGACACGAGCACGCAGGCCCCAAAAACTAACACGGGCACGCAGGCCCCCAAAAAACAAAGCAATATACGGGCACATAGACCCAAACAATAACAAAAAGTCAATCATTCTTCGGAGAGCTGACGACCATATAAGGCGAATCGGGAGGAGGCACTACCTGGCCGTCGATAATCTGAGAGAGAACTCCAACCCCTTCGGTGTTTAAGCCCGGATTCAGCACGGACAACTGACTCACCGCAGTCTCGAACCCGTCGGCCAGAGCGCCAACACAATCTGACTCGAGGAGGTGGATACGAGTAACAAAATCCGTGCGTGTACGCAAAGCGGCTATCTCCTCTGGCTCATCCTCGGCAGGAAGCATAACGGCTTTTACCTCTTCAATCTCCCTCGACAACCGTTGGTTGTCGCTCTCCAGTCGTTCCCTGTCGAGTTGGAGGCAATCCCTCTCCTCGAGGGACTTGACGACCTTCTCCTTCTCCCCCAGCAACAAATCAGCCTGCTCACGGAACATCTCCTCGGATCGTTCGAGGGCTGCCTTCAACTTTCGAGACTTGTCCGTGAGAGCGACCTTCTCTGATTCCAGCTCCCTGACCCAGTTCGTAGAATCTGATCCTTCCCCTGCAAGGACCACAACCATCTCAGCCTTTTTTACCACTCCGACCATGCTAGCGGTGAGGTATTTCCTTCGACCTTCCTTGTCGAGCAGCTTAATGATGTCGGCTTCTTTGTCAGACACATTCAGGGGAAACCCCTCAAAGAAGTTCTTCTCCACAAAGAAGGATGGTAAGCCAAAAGCCCGGGCAGAAACTGGCTCATCAGTCGTTCCACTCCACCTCTCTGGCCGACTCCTCTTCTTGCTGACCAGCGTAGCGTGGTGCTTGGCGTCTGGGGAACCCGAGGACCCACTGGATCCTTCTCTCCCCGAGTTAGTAGGCGGTCCAATCCGCGTAGCCTGCTACAGTCTCACCAGTCTCTTATTTATCTTCTTGTCTTGAGTCAACTTTAGTAACCTTTCACGTCGCTCCGCCATGTGACCTACAAATAAAGCGAACCAGGGTTAGCTACACGATTAAAGACAATAAAGAAATAAATGGGGAATAACAGTAAGAGCAAAGCAAGAAACCTAGGAGATCTACGGCCGGCCTGTAGGATTGGAATTCGACGAGCGCCTTGGTATTAATAGGGCGCGCCTCGAACGTCGGATAGCCGTCTTCGTCGGGAATGTCGTCCCCTTCCCTGGTGACCCACCAGGCAGGGAAGAAGCCATCAACGAACTTGTTTAGGACACCGTAAGCCTCCTCATCCTCGACAATCATACCCCCAGCAGGAGTATGGTAGTGCCCGGGACCATGATCGTAATAAGCCGAGCACCAATAAATAGGGAACCTAGAAATCCTCCCGACTGCGAGACTACCCTCAGCATTCAAAATGGGCTCCCCTTCCTCGTCGACCACAGTGGCCGGCTCAAAAAAAGACTCTAGGGCCGTTTGGGTGGCCGACTGCAGTATGTACCATTTGTCCTTAAAATCCCTCACCGAGTCCATATACATCCTAAGCAGTCTCTTCGACTGCTTAAGGGATACCCAACTATGTTTTCCTCCTCGAGACTGGCGTTGCAGGTGGAAAACCATGAAGAACAGGGGAATCGTCGCCCCAATTCTCAGGAAATGGCAAGTTAGCTCGAACGCCCGGAGAAAGGCAATCACGTTGGGGTGGAGCTACGAGGGGGCCAAGTTCAGATGATTGAACACCCCGGCCTGGAAGTCGTTAAAAGGCAGCCGAAGACAAAGATCCCTGAATACAATATCATACATGGGGAATGCATCTTCAGTAAACTCTGAGCAGATGCGAGCATCACTCGTCGGCCTCATTATTTTAAAATTCTGTTGAAATCCTTCTTGAGTACTGCCGTACTCGACGGTGGTATAAGCTCGTCTGCTGCGATGGCTGTACACCGAAGCTATTCCCCAGGGCTTGGCACCCACCCAGTCCAGCGTAGGATCGTCGACGGTGTCGACCAGGGGAATAGACTCTTCAGCTGTACATAAACCATTATAGCTCACATCAAGGCCAACCAACTGCCTCAAAGTTCTTTGTTCAGCCATGTTATCAATAAACACAAAAATACCAACTATGTCCCAAACACGCAGAAACAAATAGAAAGAAAGAAAACAATTAAAATAAATTCAAAAAAATACAAAAATACAGAATTTAATCTAATGAAGCAAAATAAGAATTTTGAGATTTTTTTTTGGATTTTTTCGACACTATGAAAACAGTAAAAAATTATTTAAAAATAGAAAAAAGACGAATTTTCGATTTTGAGGGTCAAATTATTTTAGAATTTTATTCTAAAAGAGTAATGTTCGTCTATTTTTTTCTGACTTTGTGGAAAAAATTCGGAGCAAATCGAATCAGTAACTTCTAAACTTACCTGATAGGTTGAAAAACTGTACTGCAACCAGAATTGTAATCCTGAAAATCAACAAACACAACAAAACAAAAAAAAACCAAGAAAAAATAACAAGAACACTAAACCTATGACTATAATATCAGTTAATAAAAATAAGAATCCCCGGCAACATCGCCAATTTGATCCACTGTCGCGGACGGATCAAAAACGAGTTACATTAAAAAAAATGTAGTTTAACGACAGTGACTCGAGTATCATATCGCAAGGATTCTTGTATTATTATTAACCAACATAAGTGATTATGGGGGATTTAATTCAGGATCAATTTTTAAAGAGCTGAGCAAATAAGTGATTATAGAAATAAGTCGATCTACTGTTTTCAGGTTCCTGCTAATCATTGGTTTTTACCTTACCAATTCCCTACGCGGCTTCGACCTCTATTCGATTTTAATACCAATTGACAAGCGCAATAGATATAAAATAGATTGAATTCCCATTCCGAATTAAGCAAACTGATTAATACAATCGTGAATTAAGCAAATACGATATAAAACGCGATTTAACGACTAAGCGGCGTAAACAACGATTAAAGATTAGGAATACAATCATACGAATTTAATCAAGACATTCCATGAAATAACAAATTAAGCAAATGCAATTTCATAAAATAGAATTGAAAGAGAAACGAAATTGAATTGATAAGTTAAAAACCTCAAAGCATCGGAACACGATTACAGTAGATCAACTCTGGATGATTAGTTCTTCATTCAAGCGTAAAAGCAAAATGTATTTTTTTCTCAATAATGAAAAGGTAAAAACGAAATTACTGTAGCGGCTGCTAGGTATAGCAAGGACAAGGATTCGGTTCATAACCCAACTGGGTCGAAAACATAACCCAGACCCAAAATAAATGACCCAAAACTTAAATATAAAATGCTGCAATTTCAACGAATTTTATGGCCCTGCTACAGTCTGATTCAGCTCTCGACTTCTGAATTAAAATCGTAGCTCTTTCACTTAGCTTTCCAATGACTGGTAGCATGCCTCATTCCAACTCCCGTAGCTCAAGTTGTGAATTTATTCGTGCAGACTGTTAATGCTGAAAATAAAGTGTGAAAATCAAATAAGAGTAGAAATAAACTAAAATAGAAAAATACTATAAAATACAAAAATAAGCTAAAAAAATCATGGAAATGCATAAGTACAATCATGGAAGAATGTGCATCAAAATGCACTGATCACTTATGTCTTCAGATCTTCTGACTGTTTCTTTAGAACCCGTTGTCATCAGAAAAATGAGTCTTCAACATCTAGACTTAAGTAGCAAGTTCTTTCTTCAGATCTTCTGACTGGTTTCTTTAGATAAACATTAGAGCTTACACTTTAGAGCCTTCTATAGTGTCTTGCTACTGTTTAACAAAACTTGTGTAGCGCAAAATCGAAACTATTTCTCTTCTAATGTATTGGCCACGCCATCCATCAGAAGTAGAACCTCTTTGTTAAGTACTCAACAATAAGAAACATTAGAGTATCAAAATTGTTCATACAAACATACTCATTTGTTATCATAAAAAATCATAGATAATATTGCAGAACCAAACCTTGTTCTTACACATGGACCTTTCTCAAGGTCTCCCTCGTAACTTTTGGATGTTTAGAATTCTTTATCAGCTTGAAAATATTTTTATAAACTCCATTGAATATGGAATTCAGTGCTTTAGAGTTCCCTTAAGATAATTCCTCATCATTATCATCCCAATCTTCTTTAGGCTTCATCACATCAGTGGCCTTCCCTTCTGAATCCACAACCTTCGGTGGATCCCATCCTTGACAACATTTTTCCAAGCCTTGTCACCCAAGGATTTTATGAAGGTTTCCATCTGAGGTTTCCAACTGCCATAGTTGGTACCATCCAAAATATGTATTTTATGTTAGAACATAGTTTGATTCTACAACCCTTAATTAGAGTTTTGATGATAACAAACACAAAGAACAAATATGCACTCTAAATTTATGTTATTTTTTATACAGAAGTTCTAACTGAAACAACATCAGAAGTTAAGCTACAGAAGCTTTCAAGCTGAGCTAATAAGAATGTTCTAAAGAATGATGATCATAATCTGTGTTGAAATAAAAGATACTCTGACTCTGAACCGAAGTCTAATATGCCAACATATCCTCACATTTCTGAGTCATCAAAGTTCTGAAGTAAAAGCAGCATGCAAGATTTTATTGTTCTGAAGCGTTACTTTTCAATTAAGACAATATCATATACAACAGCTTCATTCAGACAAGAATCTTCTCAGTATGGAAAGTGCATTGAGTGTCCATTATTACGCTTTATTTTGGACAAGATTTCCACGCTATATAAACAAGCTTAAAGGACAAATCGTTTATGATTTTCACCTACGACTGCTCATACATCTTAAACGCTGCAAATACTCATATTCTCTTATACTCTCAAATTGTGTAATATATCACAGTAGTGATATAGTTTTTGTAACGAAAAACAACAATACGTGTGATACGGTGGGAGAACTGACTTGAGGTTTTGCGTTTGTTTTCGCAAATGTTTCGGTTGAGCAAGAGTCGCCACCGACTTTTTATTTTATCCTAAGGAAAGGTTAAAAAGCACAGCAAAAACCTTTGAGATGTTTTCTTGGGTTCGGGGAGTATATTATAGAAAGGGAAGGTATTAGCACCCTTTCTATCCATGGTTATCCATGGGCTCTTAGTTACTTGCTTAGATCACTTGCCTTGCATTTTCAATTGTTTGAAATGGTGCTTTCAATTGTTTGAAATGGTGCTTTGTGTGTGTGGGTTTGAAAATGTTTTGAAAAGAGGCCATTTGTTGTGGCAACCTTTGTAATGACCCATGTTTGGATGTATACAAAGGTGTACTTATCTTTTGAAAAGTTTTCAATGTTTTTTTTGAAAGTTGTTTGAAAGTGTGTTGGAAGGTTATTTTGAAAAGATAGGCAAGTGTTTTTGTTTTACAAGTTGGCAAGTAACCAAGAGCTATCTACCCTAAATTTCTCAAAGATCTTTGCTATGTTTTAACCCTTTTAACAATTTTGTTCCACCATTGTATTTGGTAGACAATCTTGGGTTAGGATGTGAACGGGACAGGCGCGGGTCATCGTTTAGACCATGATTGCAATGGTGCCAAGTGTCTTTGGCAACTTTTTCCTTTGAGGGACTTGATCATTTTTAGGCAACTTTCGAAAGCGTCATCGAGGGACTATGATCATTTGATTTGTTTTGTTTTGCCAAAAACACTTAGCATGCAACATGGCCCATTATTGAAGGCAACAAGTGGAGTAACCCTAGGGGTGCAAGTGTGATTGGTGTTGTCCATTTTCATGCTTTGTTATCTTTGAATTAGGTCAAGCTATTTGTTTGGTTGATTTTTGCATACAAAACCCTAAGTCTATCATGGCATATTTAGAAAGCTTTTAAATGCGAAATTTAAAGTCCTAAACTATTACAATTTAATTATGGGATGGGGGGTACAAATGTTCAAATGGGGATATTTAGCAAGAAATTTTAATCTAACTATTACATCCAAATTGAAATTTACAAGGTATTTAATTGCACAATAATTAAATAAAATAAAATAAATATGCAAGATGCAAAAATGATTTTCATATGTATGTAAAAAGGTATTTTTCATGTGACAAATAAACAAATATAAAAATGAATAATTTTTGAGTATTTTTCATGTTTAGGGCAAAACCCTAATTTTGCAAATAAAAGGTATTAATTATTTATTATATGCAATATTCATTAATCATGTACCAAAAAATAAATAAAAAGCAAGTATATTGTAAAAAAGTATTTTTGAGGTTAAATATTAATAAAAATAAAAATGTATTATTTTTATGTTTTTTATCCTAAAATTCTAATAAATATATAAGTATTTATATTATTTTCTAAATATATTAAATATATACAAAAATAAAATATTTAATATTTACAAAAAAAGTATATTTTTAGAAAATATTTTCAAAGGATAAAATAAAATAAAAATCAGAAAATAAGAATGTATTTTGTATTATTTTTGTATTTTGAATAAAAGAGGTATTTAT
Source organism: Vicia faba (assembly GCA_948472305.1). Taxonomy (NCBI): domain Eukaryota; kingdom Viridiplantae; phylum Streptophyta; class Magnoliopsida; order Fabales; family Fabaceae; genus Vicia; species Vicia faba. The sequence goes on along the minus strand of OX451740.1, from coordinate 1,004,445,217 downwards.
TTATTTATATGTATAAACTCAAATAAAACAAACAAAATTCAAATAAAATGCAAAAATGGTTGAAAAAATGTTTTTAATATTTTTTATGTTTTGTCAAAAAATAACAAGTCAGAATAAAAAAGAAAAAGTCAAAAATGATTAAAAAATAACACAATGGGCCAAGGGGGGTGTATGTGTGAAATAGTGGTGCAAACAGAAAAAAGAACCAAGCCCAGCCCAAAAGACTTTGTCTTCAACCTCTGGCCAGATTCAAACAAGAAAACGCGCATTTTTCCTTGTCCCTGCTATCTCCTGATTCTTTGATTTTTAACAAAAATTTAAAACATGAAACCTGTAGAGCTTGAAGCCACGATTCTAAACATATAAAAAAGTTAATCTAACTCTCATAAATGAGAGAGAATTTCTTCTCCCCCAATTCCTGACCTAGTTTTTTTCAGATGTTCAGATTCAAAATACTCTTAGCACACACAATATAAATGAAAAGTAACTATATGGATGGCTTCAGGGCTATGATTAGAACATGTTTTCTTCACAAACTTAAGCCTAACTATGCCTGGATAGAGAGATAGAAGTTCAAAAACTTACCTGTTCAGCTTGATTCGTGTATGACAATGGAGGTACTTTCAGTGCAATGTAAGGACTTGTACAACTTGCTTGAGGTCTAGGGATGCTTCCTCTATGCTTAGCTTGCTTCGAATCTTGCTGAATCACTCCATGGAAGTCAACCTGCAAGAGAGAAAAATGAAAATGGAAAACTATGCTATGGATGTTACAGTCTGTATCTAAGGTTGGGGATAGCTTGTATGGATGTTATTGAATGTGTTTGAGGTGGTTTGGATGAAAACGCACGAGGGAAATGAACTGTGGAAGTCAATATGCAGAAGATACCCTGTTTTGCCACAAAACTGTGTTTTGATGAATGAGGGAGTCTTGAGGATGGCTTGGTCGTGTTTTAGGTTACTTGAGGAGTATGGAATGTGTTCACAATGTTTTCTTAGGCTTGTCTTGACAAGAATGTGTGTTGTGGTTCAATATGCCAAGTTTCTTCTATGATAAGAAAAGTTTATCAACTTGGTTTCTAGGCTACCACATGCCCCTCAAGCATGCTGCACCTTTTAGTCTTGATCAGTGGGATTGGTTCTTGAACTTGTGCCTCAAAGATCTGCATTGTACTTCATAGATTGTAATCTTGACATAAAGTGCCACTTTACAAGAATGGATAATGTGCTTTTTCTAATTATGGACTAATCCTTCATGTAATGACCAAATGCATAGAATAATATCTTGGAACAAAGGTTTAGCATTTAATTTTTGAGTGTAAATAAGATTAGAGGCCTGTAATGTAGCTTGCACATGCTGATTTCAAAAATGCACAAGTTATGAACATGTACATGGCTTATGAACAAAGTGACTTTTGCCCATCTTCACAAATTCGATTCTCCCTAACCAAAAGGGTGTTTGAGAAGTTCTTGGACAATTTGGAAAGCTTGGAATGTGTACTACAATCCATCTTTGTAATGCAAATTGACATTCTAAGTGGAAGCATGTGAAAATTGGTCATGAAGTTGGGCAAAAATCCTGCCTAAAATAGGTCAAAATTTTTCTAAGTTAAGAATGTTTTGCACCCTTGTTCCAAAAATCATAACCTGAGCTACAAGCTTCTTTTGAGGAAACTTTGTGAATAAAAGCTGTAGATTGTGCAATAGACTACAACTTTCATGTTTTGAGTTTGGCTTGAACCCATTTGCATCTTGATGAGAAAGTGGGACAAAGTTAGGAAAAAATTGGGAATTTTCATAACTTAGAAAATTTCTAAGTTATGAAATTTCTTCATTTCAAACCCTAATTTGTGATTTTTGATTTCTTGATGAATAAGTTTCATAATTTGACATGTTTTGATGAAAAATGAATCTTGGCACTTGATTTTTACCAAAAAGTCAAAGTTTGACTTTTCAGCATACAATCAAATTTGGCTCAGTTGACTGGAAAATTCATCTGTCAATCTTGTGCGTTTGGGATCTTTTGAATTTGTTGAACATGTCAAGACAATGCCATTGAGTCCTTGAGTCCATATGTGAGCTTGGTTTGCCATTGGTTGGGTCAAACAGTCAAAAATTGCCTTTGTGCAGTCAAAACCCTAAAAATGACCATTCTGCCCTTTTGGTGATCTGATCAAATTTCTTGTGGAATTGTGATCCAAACTTGACCAAATGGTTCATATGAGTTCATAATGTTGATGTGGGTCAAAAATCATGAGGTTTGACTGTCAATTGACCACAGTTGACTTTTTCCCCAATACAACTGATTTCTAGGTCAACTGTCCAATTGACTGGGCAAGGATTGGAATCAAGGCTTGAAACTTGGTATAGATGAACTTGTGAGTCCAACATGAAGAATGAAAGTCACTTTGGGCCTTTTAGGTCAAAACATCTTTGTGCAAACACAAACCCTAATTTGGGTCAACAGTGCAAGGAGGAGTCTTGAGCAGAGCAAACCCTAACTTGATCTTGAGCTCCAAGGGTCTTGTGGTGAGAAAATATTGAGGAAATGGGAGGGAAAATTTTGGGGTACAACAGTTGCCCCTGTACAATCTTCTTGATCCTGAAGAGTTAGATTGGCAATTTTGCCTTTCGCGACTCGAGGGTAAAAGGAGATTGGACAATAGAGTACCCCGAAATTTGCACTCGCATGCTGGAGTATCAGCAATGAGATGTCGGGAATGGGCTTATAGATGCCATTTGGAGAGATGGTGGATAAGGGGATGGGCTTATAGATGCCATCTAGGGGGGTGACAGAACCTTGTCAGGAATGGGCTTATAGATGCCATTTGGAAGTGTTGACCGCGTAAGAGTTTCCTTAGCGAGAACTTGCGTACTTTGAGAAAGGAAGATGGTTTCCTAGCCTGTTACAAGTGTTGATCTTCAAACTCTTCATGCAGATATGCCCTGGCTAGATACAGGTATCGAATCTACAATCAAACGCTCACGGATATGCCATGGCTAAATACAGGAGCCGAATCCGGAACTTCAAAAGGGTTGCTTACAGACGTGCCCTGGCTGGATACAGGTATCGAATCTCTAAACTGTTTATGCAGATATGCCCTGGCTGGATACAGGTATCGAATCTACAATCAATCACTCACAGATATGCCCTGGCTAGATACAGGAATCGAATCTGGAATTGGTCGTCTACAGATATGCCCTGGCTGGATACAGGAATCGAATCTGGAATTATCGTCTACAGATATGCCCTAGCTGGATACAGGTATCGAATCTGGAATTGCAGAAGGTTGGTAGAGATAGCTTTCCTGGCTGGATACAGGTGTAAACCTCTGACCTGAGAATGAAAGATAATTTCCTGGCCTGTTACAGGGGTTGATCTTCAAACTCTTCATGTAGATATGCCCTGGCTAGATACAGGTATCGAATCTACAATCAATCACTCACAGATATGCCCTGGCTAGATACAGGTATCGAATCTGGAATTGTGATAGTTGATAGTAATCATCTTTGGATTGACCTTTTCCTGAAAAGGCAAAACGTCAGTTGTATGCAATGTCATGATGTATGAAATGCATGATGTCATGATGCTCAAAATGAGATAGGGTTGTATGCACTTTATCATGTATGTAAGCATGATGTATGAAATGTGAAATGTCTATGAACATATTTTCATCTAGGAAAATAAATTCTTGACGAGTGCCGGGAACTTGTGGAATCCTGGGCTGATGTTGAAGAATAGAGTTCTTCGTTTCCGCTGGGGATTGTGGTTGCAAGAATAAACCGGTAGGAGAAGATGACTCCGTTGGGGAATAAACTTGTTGGAGAGATTACTCTGAGGGGAATAAAATAGGTGAAGAGATTACTCTGCGGGGTATTACTCTGTGGGAAGAGATACTTCACTGAGGTTTTGATGAGAGCTCCGCTGGGGATTCCACTGATAAGTTATGTTGGGGAACTTGATGAACTCCGCTAGGGATAGGAAGAACTTCGCCGAGGACGATCTTTCCGTGGTAATTAGCTGAGGATAACCCAGTTATACCCTGGTGGGGAAATAACCTTTGAATAAAGTCGGGGAGAGGCGTTCGTACTCTGCAGGGGATAAGCTTCCAGAATCTACTGGGGATAAGCTTCAGAATCTACTGAGGAGGACGATTCAACTTTCCTGGGGAAACTTTTCAGGCTGTACTGGGGAATGGTTCCACTGGGGTTTCTGGTATTCTGCCGGGGAGCAATCTTATATTAAGACTGCCGGGGATGCTTGCTGAGGAATGTCTATACTCCGCTGGGGAATATTGAGATCTTCTAGGGATACCCAACTTCCTTATGGCTGACAGTAGACTAACTCTGCTTGGGGAGAGTAACGCTGACTTGCTAGGGGAACAAAGTGCATTTTTAGGGCTGATGGGACACCAACTCTTCCTGGAGAGAGTATTGCTGAATCTGGTCTTACTCTGTGGGGAGTTGAGGTAACTTGGTTACATTCTTCAGCTGAACCTACCTTGGTACCTCGGTGGACAGAGCAACTAGATCGCTTAGACAATTCTAAATTGCCCCTGTTTCTGATGTCACCTGTAATTAGTCCTTTGTTTCATATGCAACTATTCATGATTAACAATTAATGTCAAATGCATATATCAAAAATGAACATTGGACGTTCTTCGCAAAACAAAACAGAAAAAGGAAAAACAACGGATAATTTGTCTGAAAAATTGAACTTGTATTGATTTTGAAATTTGCCTGTAAATAGGCGTTTTTGTACAAGAGGCTGACGTCCTAGTAAGAGAACGCCGCCGAACAAAATAGAGTTTATACAAGTTGTGAAAAGGAAACAAAACAGCTATGTGAAAAGTAATCCCACTGGGTTCCAACTCTGCTATCGCCTTTATGTCTTCAAGCGTCTCATCACTCTGCTTCTTAGTTGAAGATGAAGCTGATTGATTGAAGTCATCTGAGCCCGATAGTTGATGCCGAATTCTGGATGTAAGGTGATCCAATGAGACATAGTATTACGCTTTATCCCTAACTTTTTCCTGGACCGCCCTTTCGGGTTTTCAGTCCACCGGGATACCCATTTTTGCCCAAGCCGCCTTTTCAGGTTTTCGACTTGCCGGGTGTACAGATTTTTTTTCATTTCATCCCTTATTTTTGCCCGAACCCTTTTGGTTCGCCGGGAAGCCCTTATTTTTGCCTAGGTGTGTCAACCTAGCGGGTCCTTAATTCATGCGTAGTATCTTTTTACTATGTCCGCATTGGCGGGGTGAGGAAGGTCGTCACCATCCATGGTGGTTAGAATCATGGCTCCTCCTGAGAAGATATGTTTAACCACAAATGACCCTTCGTACGTAGGGGTCCATTTACCCCTGGGATCACTTTGAGGAAGAATGATGCGCTTGATTACCAGGTCTCCGACTTGATACTCTTGTCGTCTGACCTTCTTGTTAAATGCCCTGATCATCCGTTTTTGGTACGTCTGACCATGACAAATAGCAGTGAGTATCTTTTCGTCAATTAGGTTTAATTGATCAAGCCGAGTCTGGATCCAGTCTTCTTCGCTCAAACCTGCATCCTTCATTATCCGGAGAGAGGGTATATGGACTTCAATAGGCAAGACTGCCTCCATGCCATAGACCAAGGAAAAGGGAGTTGCCCCTGTCGATGTCCGTGCTGAGGTACGGTACCCATGAAGAGAAAACGGTAACATTTCATGCCAATCTTTGTAGGTCACTGTCATCTTCTGCACAATCTTCTTGATATTCTTATTCGCTGCTTCTACAGCTCCATTCATCTTCGACCGGTAAGGAGAAGAGTTGTGGTGCTGTATTTTGAATTGCTCGCAGATCTCAGTGATCATCTTGTTGTTAAGATTAGTACCATTGTCCGTAATGATCCTCTCAGGTACACCGTATCGACAGATCAGGTTGTGCCGAATGAATCGTGCCACGACGCTCTTGGTTACGGTGGCATATGAAGCTGCTTCGACCCACTTTGTGAAGTAATCAATCGCGACTAGGATGAAGCGATGCCCGTTGGATGCCGTAGGTCAGATCTCGCCGATCATATCAATGCCCCACATTGCAAAAGGCCAAGGTGCTGTCAAGACGTTCAGAAGAACCGGAGGGATGTGCACCTTATCAGCATAGATTTGGCATTTATGACAAGTTCGAGAATGCTGATAACAGTCGGCTTCCATTGTGGACCAGAAATATCCTGCCTGAAGGATTTTCTTTGCCATGGTATGTCCACTGGAATGTGTTCCGAAGGTACCTTCATGTAGCTCTGCCATGATCTTTTCTGCTTCAGTCTTATCCACACAACGCAGTAAGGTTGAATCATGGTTTCGTTTGTAGAGAATACCATTGCTGAGGAGGAACTTTGCCGCAAACCTTCTCAGGAACTTCTTGTCGTTAACAGATGCGCCTTCGGGGTATTCTTGAGCTTCAAGGTACCCCTTCACTTCATGATACCAGGGTTTTTCTGTTACCTCTTCGGTTTCGAGATCGCAGCAATGTGCAGGTTCATCCAACTTCCAGATAAAGATCCGGGGAGCCTCGTTATCCCATTTTACTTTGAACATGGAAGACATCGTAGCTAGTGCGTCTGCTAACTGATTCTCCTCTCTTGGGAAGTGTTCAAAAGTTATCTCCTCGAAGTGGGGAAGCAATGTCAGCACATACTCCTTGTAAGGAATAAGATTTGGGTGTTTCGTATCCCACTCGCCTTTGATCTGATTGATCACGAGAGAGGAATCTCCGAAGACACTCAGAAACTTGATCCTTAAGTCAATTTCAGCTTGAAGACCCATGATACATGCCTCATACTCTGCCATGTTGTTGGTGCAGTTGAAACATAACCGGGAGGTGAGTGGAGTATGAGTGCCTTTAGGGGATATGATCATAGCACCGATACCATTGCCCAAAGCGTTTGAGGATCTGTCAAAGTGCATAGACCATCGGGATCCTTCCTCAGGTCCTTCATCCAGTCCAGGTACTTCACAATCAGTCACTACCATGATATCCTCGTCTGGAAATTCAAAGTTCATCGATTGGTAATCGTCCACTGCCTGGTGTGCCAAGTGGTCTACCAATACACTTTCCTTGATTTCTTTTTGAGTTGTGTACTGGATGTCATATTCAGTCAAGATCATTTTCCATCTTGCTATTCTTCCAGACAGAGCAGGCTTTTCGAATATGTACTTGATTGGATCCATTTTTGAAATCAACAGAGTAGTGTGAGTCAACATATACTGTCTCAGCCGGCGAGCAGCCCATACCAAAGCGCAGCAAGTTTTCTCGAGCAGTGAGTACCGGGTCTCACAGTCGGTAAACTTTTTGCTAAGGTAATAAATAACATGCTCTTTTCGGCCAGACTCGTCATGCTGCCCCAGCACACACCCAATTGAGTTGTCAAGTACTGTCAAGTATAAGATTAGAGGTCTCCCTTCAACCGGTGGCATAAGAATGGGTGGTTCTTGGAGATACTCTTTTATCTTTTTGAAAGCGGCTTGACATTCCTCATTCCAACGTACTACTTGATCTTTCTTCAGCAGCTTGAAGATTGGTTCACAGGTAGCAGTTAGATGCGAGATGAATCGGGCAATGTAGTTCAGCCGTCCTAGAAAGCCTCTGACTTCTTTCTCTGTCTTGGGAGCTGGCATCTCTTGTATGGCTTTCACCTTGGTAGGGTCCACTTGAATACCTTTGTCGCTTACGATGAAGCCTAGCAGTTTTCCAGATCTCACCCCAAAGGTGCATTTGTTTGGGTTCAACCTCAGCTTGTACAACTTCAGACGGTCAAACAGCTTCCGTAGATGGTCGAGGTGTTTCTCCTCAGTTTGGGACCTTGCAATCATATCGTCGACGTACACTTCTATCTCGTGATGGATCATATCATGAAATAAAGCAACCATGGCACGTTGGTAGGTTGCCCCAACATTTTTTAACCCAAAAGGCATGACCTTGTAGCAAAAGGTCCCCCACTGAGTGAAAAAAGTGGTCTTCTCCATGTCTTCAGGAGCCATCTTGATTTGATTATAACCGGAGAAGCCGTCCATGAAGGAGAATACTTTATGTTGAGTAGTGTTGTCAACCAGAACGTCGATATGAGGCAGAGGGAAATCATCCTTAGGGCTGGCCCTGTTCAAATCCCTGTAATCAACACACATTCAGACCTTACCATCTTTCTTCGGCACTGGAACCACGTTGGCAACCCACTGAGGCTAAGAAGTCACTGCTAGAAACCCGACATCAAATTGTTTCATAACCTCAGCTTTGATTTTCTCGGACATTTCTGGATGCATATGGCGGACCTTCTGTTTTATCGGAGGGAAATCTTCCTTGGTAGGCAGGTGATGAACCACAATGTCGGTGTCCAACCCAGGCATGTCTTCGTAAGACCAGGCAAAGATTTCCACATAGTCATGCAGCATCTGAATCAACCGTTGCTTCACACTGAGCTCTAAATTGGCACCAATCTTGACTTCCTTTCTGTCTGTTTCAGTACCCAGATTTATCGTTTCTACTGGCTCTTCATGTGGCTGAATGGACCTCTCTTCCTGGAGTAGCAGTCTTGCAAGTTCACCAGGCACTTCGCAATCATCTTCACCTTCGTCTTCGGCTAAGTTGATCGGATTTTCGAAGTCATAATTGGTAGTAGCAGAGCCGTTACCAGTGAGATCCAGAGTGGATTGGAACCTGTATAGGTGAGTGTGTGTAAATATAGCTGTTTTGCAATATATAATAAAGAAAGAAAATGAGCGCAAGATTTTGAAATGCAACAAACGTCCAATGTTTTGATTAATGATATATGAAAATGACATACAAAAGCCCTGACAAATGGAGCCACGGTGCCTCGGGTAGGACACCGAGCCATAAAAGTTTCAACATATTGTTTGTTACAAATTGAAAGCAAAAGAGTTCATTACTGAGTGACAAAAGTAATAGGTGTGAAGTCTTTGGCAGTCTAGTTGCTTGGTCCACTGTCGGTTGTTGGGTAGATCCAGCTGTCGAATTTAGATTCCTCCACGTCGTCCTCAATAGCATTCACTCCCGGGTTGGTGATGAACATAGAAGGTCTTCCAATACTTGCCTTACGAATATCCCTCTGAGCCTCTGCAGTGAAGCCCAAGCCAAACTTGTCAGTCTTTGGAGTGAAATTAGGAAGTCGGCCCCAGTTTGCGCACTCACCCCTCTCAATCACAGCCCGAGCATCCTTTAAGGAAGACATCTTCAAAGGAGGGTCTTCAATCACAGTTTCAGCTGATGCCAGTGTCTGAGGCACCTCTTCAAAGTGTTGAAAGGGGGTTTCAATGAATTCCCCATCCATCTCTATGTACCGGAATGAGTTGAGGTGGCTGGCCATATATTCTTCTTCCCCCTGAACTGTAACAATTTTCCCTCTGACTGGGTATTTAAGTTTCTGATGTAGTGTGGAGGTCACAGCTCCAGCCTTATGGATCCATGGACGACCCAAAAAACAAGAATAGGATGGTCGGATATCCATCACATAGAAAGTAGAATCAAAAACTTGAGAACCAACCCTGATTGGAATGTCAACTTCCCCATGTACCATCCTTTTCGAACCGTCAAAGGCTCAGACAATAATCTTACTAGGCTTGAGCTCCAAACCCTCACAATCCAACCTGTCTAGGGCCTTCTTGGGTAATACGTTCAATGAAGAACCGGTGTCTACCAACACATGGGCAAGAGTAGTGCCCCTACATTCAATGGAGACATGCAGGGCATCGTTATGGTTCTTTCCTTTGGCAGTCAGATCGGTGTCAGAGAAGCCCAACCCATTATCAGCAGTCAAGTTGACCACATAATCGGTAAATTGATCAACAGATGTTTCTTGTGGCACATGGGCCGTTTTCAGGAAGGAGATCAGGGCCTTGGCATGGGCCTTTGAACATAACAACAATGATAGCATAGAAATCTTTGATGGGGTGTGCCCCAGCTGCTCAACTACGTTGAAATCACTTTTCTTGATAATCTTGAGGATCTCCTCCATCTCTTGCTGGGAGGCTTCAACAGTGGTTGTCTTCGGCGCCTCCGTCAGGGCAGGAAAATCAGTAGCAATCCCTTTGCCCCGAGCGTCAGATGACTCGGCAGGAGGGGTAGAAACAGGAACTTGATTAGGAAGGGGAACAGGCACACTTGCAGGTGTGATGATAAGAGGTTCCTGAATAGCTGGTGGTGCAATATCTGGCGAGAACAGCCTACCACTGCGGGTAATTTTGGCAGGCCCGGTGATGTTACTGACGCCGGTACTAGTATCGAACTCTTGCTTTACTCCAAGCACATAAACATCTGCCCCATAGTGCCATGGGACAACCTTGTCGGATGTATAGGGGAGAGGCCCCGGAACAGTAATGATGATAGGAGCAATCTTTTGAGTGGACATGATTTTGACAGGCTTCTTTGAAGGAGCCTTAGGAGGTTTGTTGAAAATAGTAACAATAGAAACTTCTTCAGCAGGGACAGCAGGAACATCAATCTTTTCGAACAAGATTTCTTTGCTATCCATCAGGCTTTGGATACCTGATTTCAGCAACAGACAACCAACAGGCGAAACAACACATAGAAGGCAATCTTTACCACAACCCAGAAATAAACCGGATAACAACAGGTTCCTTTTAACAGTCGATAACGGAGTAACAATCTCTTCCACGGAGGCTAAATACCGATCTTCTTCCACAACATTCACCCCATGCTGGGGCATGGGAGCAGTCACAACATTAGGCCTTTCGGGCGCCTCAAACTGTATTTCTTTGGCATCAATAAGGTCCTGAACCTTATTCCTTAAAGCCCAACAATCATCCGTAGTATGCCCCGGGCTATCAGAGTGATAAGCGCAACGGGCGTTGGGGTTGTATTTTGGGGAGGTTGTGTTCACTACCTTCGGAGCTTCTTTGACAGTTACCAGATTGGTTGACAGTAGTTGCGGAAATATCTGAGACAGGGTCATGCTAAGCCGAGTGTACTGCCTTTTGGGCCTCTCACCCCTTGGTTGGTTGAACTGCTGAGGAGCAGCAACAGGCTTTGAAATTACCAATGCATTGACAGCTTGGCGGTGTTCCGGCTTAATTTGTCTTCTGGGACCATAAATAGCACTGGCTTCCTTCTTGAAGGGCTTCTTTTCAGTACTCGCGGAGGCACCTTTCTGTATCTTCCCTGACTTGATACTAGCTTCTATTCTCTCACCAGTCAAGATCAAATATGTAAACCCAGCAGGAGAATTACCAATCAGATGGTTAAAGAACGGACCAGACAAGGTCCCTAAGAACATGTCAACAAGTTCACGGTCAGTCAAAGGTGGCTGCACCCTGCCAGCCAAGTCTCTCCACTTTTGTGCATATTCCTTGAATCCTTCGCCCGTTCCCAGTGACATACCCTAAAGTTGGGTACGTGTAGGAGCGAGGTCAAAATTGTACTAATACTGTTTATAAAATGCAATAGCCAAGTCCTCCCAGTTTCGGATACTGGCTCCATCCAGCTGATAGAACCATTCGAGTTGAGCCCCTGAAAGGCTATCCTGAAAGAAATGGATCCAAAGGTTCTTGTCTGCAGTGTAAGGTTGGATCTTCCTTACATATGATCTGAGATGTATCTTTGGGCAGGACAACCCGTCATACCTTGCAAAAACTGGCACTTTAAACTTCGGGGGGATCACAATTCCAGCGACTAATCCCAAGTCTTCGAAATCTAAGCCGAGAACTCTCTGCAGCTCCATAGCTGCCAACCTGTCTTCCAAGCCTTTGTACTTATCATCAGCGGGCGGGTATTGTTGCTCCGAGTAGTCTTCGTCTTCTTCAGCCTCTCCTTCTTCAGCTTCGGTTTCGGAAGGTACCGCAGCCGCATTCCCTTTACTGGTTCCCTCTTCAGATGTAGGGGGAAATTCAAGCACTCTTCTGGCCTCACCCTCAAACCTTCTTCCTAGGGTAGCCACCCCGATTCTTTTCTTCTTCTTTTTCACTTTCTCTTTGTTCCCAAGCAGGGCCTTTAGATCGTCCTGACCCTTAGCCAAGGTCATCAGGAGATGTTGAAACTGTGAGTTTTGAGACTGCAAGTCCTTGACCGTCTGTTCGAGATCCATCTTACTGAAATAAATAGCAGAAAGATAAGGAAACCTAGTGTGGAGACCTGCTTATGCGCATGATGAATGATATGCTTATGTATGCAATGCATTCAAGGATTTAGAAAATTTAAAATTGTTGCAAACAAAAAAGAACGCACATCATATTAATAAGAAGAAATTTGTCAGTACATAAATGCCCCATGGGCCAAATATTACAAAAAACTTCTCAAGGTAAAAAGACGCTGCACATCCTCTTTGGTGCGATGTAGGTGTTGAGGGTCTCTTCCTCATGGAGTCGGCGGGTAAGCTCCAAAACCTTCTTCTCACTGGCATAGAAGCTGGCTTCAAAAGTATTTTGTTCCTCCTTGAGTTGGATCCAACTTTTCTGCATCTCCTCCCACGATGTAGGCATGTCAGGATATAGGATGGTGTAGGGAACCTCTCCTTCCTTAACGGGCTCTTTAATCACAGGGAGAACATGAGGGTAAGGCATCATTAGACTCTGGGCTCGGGTTCGTACCCACTTGAGATAAGGCTCAAGAGGGATGGAGTTCTTGTGCCCCAGTGTCTTGCTGTCTACCTTGTTAGGCATCCTCCAAGCTCTGATGAATCTTTGGCGAAGTCCTTGCGCATCGTTGTCGAAGTCAAAAACTAGGTCAGGAATCAACATGTCATGAGGGCCATCCCTCCGTGCATATCCAAATTGTCTCAAAGCTAAATAAGGGTTGTAGGTAATGCCTCCCCTAATGCCAAGTAATGGGACATTAGGGAACTCTCCACAACGATAGACGATGATGACATTTTCTCTGGACCGAGAACACCAATGTACATCAGAGTTAGTGAGGGTCATCAACCGTTGTGACCACCTTAGGCCTTGGTCATTCTTCAAGACAGATTGTGGAAGGTGCGAAATAAACCACCTTGCAAGGAGAGGAGTACAGCACATGAGAACACCCCTCTTTCTCATTGTTCGTGTGTAAAATGAGTGAAGAATGTCCCCAAGCAATGTTGGTATTGGATTTCTGGATAAGAAGATTTTGACGGTGTTGACATCTACAAGTTGGTCAGGACTTGGGAACAAGACCAACCCATAAATGAGGAGTGCCACAATTTCTTCAAAGGCTTGTAGGTCCAATGAATTCCAACACTCTTGTGCCTTCTCAAACAAGAATTTTGCCAAGAAGCCTTTGACACCGCTTCTAGTTTCCCAATGCCCTTGATGTCAGATGGTTGCAAGTGTAGTGCTTGAGCAACATCTTTAGGCTTTGGTTCTTTTTCCGTACCGTTGTAGGGTAGTTGATTAAGAATAGGAATTCTCAGGAGTTGAGAAAATTCCTCCAAAGTGGGCACCAATTGGTAGTCGGGGAAAGTGAAACAGTGGTGAAGGGGGTCAAAGAACTGGAACAACACCTTTACCATGTCCTCTTCAATGCTGGTGTTGACTAGGCTGAGCAGTCTACCATGTCTTTCACTGAAGGGAGAGCTTTCCGGAATTCTGGATGAGAGCTCCTTGAGTTGAGGAGGGACTCTCACAAGGTTGACTTGGATAGTTTTCCTGCGAAGAATTTCCATGACCTACAAAATAAGAACAAAGATGAAGATCTAAACCCTTGAAATGGTTAGTGTATGCATATGATGCTTTATGATGTTTATGATGTATGCATAAAACATATGTACAAGCAATTCACACCAAACCCTAGTTTCAGGCTTGCATGAGGTTTCATAGGTAAGTACCCTCTTGAGTGTAGTTGGCTTAAAAACCTGTCCTATAAATAGTAACCGAGTTCTAAGGTGCTCAATATCACTGGATTGTTTTCTATGTTCATTGTTTTGGTTTAGCCACTTAACTAGCGACCAAAATATTCCAAGAAAACAACCCTCAATGAGTGTAGTATCGAGTATCTACCAACTTCGGACTGCACCAAAGCCGGTCATCTCACTACCCCTAATGAAAGGACAAGATGGTCAAGTAAGGTTCTAGGTCATTAGTGCTTAGTGACATCACTCAGCGGCCCCGTACTCTCCTTGATTGAACTCAAGGGTTACCGGTACTCACAAATATGTCGCACTAACATAGCTATTGCTTCAACCGTGTCGGTATACCCCATACAGTTTCCACAACGTATTGCTATCTATGAATGTTTCCCCAAATCCGGGTGTAGGATTGCAAACCCAACAAGAGAGCCAAGATATAAAGAAATCAAAACAAACAATTAGTCATGCAAGAGGGTGATCTAAGCCCTAAGGTTACTCCATTTTTAAAATTTCCCAGCAGAGTCGCCAGTTCTGTGATACGGTGGGAGAACTGACTTGAGGTTTTGCATTTGTTTTCGCAAATGTTTCGGTTGAGCAAGAGTCGCCATCGACTTTTTATTTTATCCTAAGGAAAGGTTAAAAAGCACAGCAAAAACCTTTGAGATGTTTTCTTGGGTTCGGGGAGTAGATTATAGAAAGGGAAGGTATTAGCACCCTTTCTATCCATGGTTATCCATGGGCTCTTAGTTACTTGCTTAGATCACTTTCCTTGCATTTTCAATTGTTTGAAATGGTGCTTTCAATTGTTTGAAATGGTGCTTTGTGTGTGTGGGTTTGAAAATGTTTTGAAAAGAGGCCATTTGTTGTGGCAACCTTTGTAATGACCCATGTTAGGATGTATACAAAGGTGTACTTATCTTTTGAAAAGTTTTCAATGTTTTTTTGAAAGTTGTTTGAAAGTGTGTTGGAAGGTGATTTGGAAAAGATAGGCAAGTGTTTTTGTTTTGCAAGTTGGCAAGTAAACAAGAGCTATCTACCCTAAATTTCTCAAAGATCTTTGCTATGTTTTAACCCTTTTAACAATTTTGTTCCACCATTGTATTTGGTAGATAATCTTGTGTTAGGATGTGAACGGGACAGGCGCGGGTCATCGTTTAGACCATGATTGCAATGGTGCCAAGTGTCTTTGGCAACTTTTTCCTTTGAGGGACTTGATCATTTTTAGACAACTTTCGAAAGCGTCATCGAGGGACTATGATCATTTGATTTGTTTTGTTTTGCCAAAAACACTTAGCATGCAACATGGCCCATTATTGAAGGCAACAAGTGGAGTAACCCTAGGGGTGCAAGTGTGATTGGTGTTGTCCATTTTCATGCTTTGTTATCTTTGAATTAGGTTAAGCTATTTGTTTGGTTGATTTTTGCATACAAAATCCTAAGTCTATCATGGCATATTTAGAAAGCTTTTAAATGCGAAATTTAAAGTCCTAAACTATTACAACATAATTATGGGATGGGGGGTACAAATGTTCAAATGGGGATATTTAGCAAGAAATTTAAATCTAACTATTACATCCAAATTGAAATTTACAAGGTATTTAATTGCACAATAATTAAATAAAATAAAATAAATATGCAAGATGCAAAAATGATTTTCATATGTATGTAAAAAGGTATTTTTCATGTGACAAATAAACAAAAATAAAAATGAATAATTTTTGGGTATTTTTCATGTTTAGGGCAAAACCCTAATTTTGCAAATAAAAGGTATTAATTATTTATTATATGCAATATTCATTAATCATGTACCAAAAAATAAATAAAAAGCAAGTATATTGTAAAAAAGTATTTTTGAGGTTAAATATTAATAAAAATAAAAATGTATTATTTTTATGTTTTTTATCCTAAAATTCTAATAAATATGAAAGTATTTATATTATTTTCTAAATATATTAAATATTTACAAAAATAAAATATTTAATATTTACAAAAAAAGTATATTTTTAGAAAATATTTTCAAAGGATAAAATAAAATAAAAATCAGAAAATAAGAATGTATTTTGTATTATTTTTGTATTTTGAATAAAAGAGGTATTTATTTATTTATATGTATAAACTCAAATAAAACAAATAAAATTCAAATAAAATGCAAAAATGGTTGAAAAAATGTTTTTAATATTTTTTATGTTTTGTCAAAAAATAACAAGTCAGAATAAAAAAGAAAAAGTCAAAAATGATTAAAAAATAACACAATGGGCCAAGGGGGTGTATGTGTGAAACAGTGGTGCAAACAGAAAAAAGAACCAAGCCCAGCCCAAAAGACTTTGTCTTCAACCTCTGGCCAGATTCAAACAAGAAAACGCGCGTTTTGCCTTGTCGATGCTATCTCCTGATTCTTTGATTTTTAAAAAAAACTTAAAACATGAAACCTGTAGAGCTTGAAGCCACGATTCTAAACATATAAAAAAGTTAATCTAACTCTCAGAAATGAGAGAGAATTTCTTCTCCCCCAATTCCTGACCTAGTTTTTTTCCAGATGTTCAGATTCAAAATACTCTTAGCACACACAATATAAATGAAAAGTAACTATATGGATGGCTTCAGGGCTATGATTAGAACATGTTTTCTTCACAAACTTAAGCCTAACTATGCCTGGATAGAGAGATAGAAGTTCAAAAACTTATCTGTTCAGCTTGATTCGTGTATGACAATGGAGGTACTTTCAGTGCAATGTGAGGACTTGTACAGCTTGCTTGAGGTCCAGGGATGCTTCCTCTATGCTTAGCTTGCTTTGAATCTTGCTGAATCACTCCATGGAAGTCAACCTGCAAGAGAGAAAAATGAAAATGGCAAACTATGCTATGGCTGTTACAGTCTGTATCTAAGGTTGGGGATAGCTTGTATGGATGTTATTGAATGTGTTTAAGGTGGTTTGGATGAAAACGCACGAGGGAAATGAACTATGGAAGTCAATATGCAGAAGATACCCTGTTTTGCCACAAAACTGTGTTTTGATGAATGAGGGAGTCTTGAGGATGGCTTGGTCG
The DNA here is from genome assembly GCA_948472305.1 of Vicia faba. Lineage (NCBI taxonomy): Eukaryota > Viridiplantae > Streptophyta > Magnoliopsida > Fabales > Fabaceae > Vicia > Vicia faba. The sequence goes on along the minus strand of OX451740.1, from coordinate 1,004,428,341 downwards.
TGTTTTAGGTTACTTGAGGAGTATGGAATGTGTTCACAATGTTTTCTTAGGCTTGTCTTGACAGGAATGTGTGTTGTGGTTCAATATGCCATGTTTCTTCTATGATAAGCAAAGTTTGTCAACTTGGTTTCTAGGCTACCACATGCCCCTCAAGCATGCTGCACCTTTTAGTCTTGATCAGTGGGATTGGTTCCTGAACTTGTGCCTCAAAGATCTACATTGTACTTCATAGATTGTAATCTTGACATAAAGTGCCACTTTACAAGAATGGATAATGTGCTTTTTCTAATTATGGACTAATCCTTCATGTAATGACCAAATGTATAGAATAATATCTTGGCACAAAGGTTTAGCATTTAATTTTTGAGTGTAAATGAGATTAGAGGCCTGTAATGTAGCCTGCACATGCTGATTTCAAAAATGCACAAGTTATGAACATGTACATGGCTTATGAACAAAGTGACTTTTGCCCATCTTCACAAATTCGATTCTCCCTAACCACAAGGGTGTTTGAGAAGTTCTTGGACAATTTGGAAAGCTTGGAATGTGTACTACAATCCATCTTTGTAATGCAAATTGAGATTCTAAGTGGAAGCATGTGAAAAGTGGTCATGAAGTTGGGCAACAATCCTGCCTAAAATAGGTCAAAATTTTTCTAAGTTAAGAATGTTTTGCACCCTTGTTCCAAAAATCATAACTTGAGCTACAAGATTATTTTGAGGAAACTTTGTGAATAAAAGTTGTAGATTGTGCAATAGACTACAACTTTAATGTTTTGAGTTTGGCTTGAATCCATTTGCATCTTGATGAGAAAGGGGGACAAAGTTAGGAAAAAATTGGGAATTTTCATAACTTAGAAAATTTCTAAGTTATGAAATTTCTTCATTTCAAACCCTAATTTGTGATTTTTGATTTCTTGATGAATAAGTTTCATAATTTGACATGTTTTGATGAAAAATGAATCTTGGCACTTGATTTTTACCAAAAAGTCAAAGTTTGACTTTTCAATATACAGTCAAATTTGGCTCAGTTGACTGGAAAATTCATCTGTCAATCTTGTGCAGTTGGGATCTTTTGACCATTTTGCCCTTTTGGTGATCTGATCAAATTTCTTGTGGAATTGTGATCCAAACTTGACCAAATGGTTCATATGAGTTCATAATGTTGATGTGGGTCAAAAATCATGAGGTTTGACTGTCAATTGACCATAGTTGACTTTTTCCCCAATACAACTGATTTCTAGGTCAATTGTCCAATTGACTGGGCAAGGATTGGAATCAAGGCTTGAAACTTGGTATAGATGAACTTGTGAGTCCAACATAAAGCATGAAAGTCACTTTGGGCCTTTTAGGTCAAAACATCTTTGTGCAAACACAAACCCTAATTTGGGTCAACAGTGCAAGGATGAGTCTTGAGCAGAGCAAACCCTAACTTGATCTTGAGCTCCAAGGGTCTTGTGGTGAGAAAATATTGAGGAAATGGGAGGGCAAATTTTGGGGTACAACAGTACGCAATAAATAATTTTCTTTTGATTAAGCTAGTATTCCTTGAGATAAACCGGGTTGTGGTTGTACTCAAGAAGACTTTGACAATTGTCAAACTGTATTGTAATCAGTTTTGATTAGTGAATTAAGTCCTTGTTGGAGAGAGGAGAAATCACCTTTGAGGGTGGACTGGAGTAGTTTGAGATCAAACGAACCAGGATAAAAATATCGTTTCTACTGCTTTTGTTTTTTAGTTTCAATTCAACCCCCCTTCTTATGTTTTTCACTTCTTCAATTGGCATCAGAGCGCCTGGTTCTGAGTTCATACACTTAACCATGTCAGTACAAGATCCAAGGTTTAGAAAAATACTATGATGGGACCAAGCCAAAACATCAACAATGACTATTATGAGGACAAAGACAGAATCAGCGGCAAACCTCCAGTCTTTGATGGAGAAAATTTTGACTACTGGAAAGATAGAATTGAGAGCTTCTTTCTGGCTCATGATGCTGATCTATGGGACATGGTAATTGATGGATACACACATCCTGTGGATGAAAGTAGTCAGAAGATAGATAGAAAAAGGATGTCTGACCAGCAAAAGTGTGATTTCAGAAACCATCGTAAAGCCAAAACAATACTTCTCAGTGCCATCTCATACTCAGAATATGAGAAGATCTCAAACAGAGAGACAACCAAAAACATGTTTGACTCTGAGAATGACGCATGAAGGAAACATACAAGTTAAAGAAACCAAGGCCCTTGCGCTCATTTAGAAATATGAAGCATTCAAGATGGAAGACAGTGAATCCGTAGAAGCAATGTTCTCAAGATTCCAGATTCTTGTTGCTGGGATGAAAGTTCTTGACAAAGGATATTCTACTGTTGATCATGTAAAGAAGATCATCAGAAGTATACCAAAGTAATGGAGGCCAATGGTCACTGCACTTAAGCTGGCTAAAGATCTCAACAAGATATCTCTGGAGGAACTTGTTAGCTCCCTCAGAAGTCATGAGATGGAGCTAGAAGAAGAAGAGCCTCATAAACAAGGATCTTGTCTCTGTCTTCTTCTTATGAGGCTTGTCTCTGAACTTGCAGAAAGTCTGAATTTAATTCTGGAAAGGTATCAGCAGATCAGAGTCAAATTCAAGAACCTGAAAAAGGATCTTATCTCTGACTTTGAAAGAACTGAGAGTCTTAGATTAGAAAACTCTGAGTTAAAAGAAAAGATTTTAAAATTAGAAAATGATTTACAAAACTCTCAGAAGGAAATAATCTCAGAGACTCCCAGTAATGCTGATAAGATCATCAAAGAATATGATCACAACTTTCAGAAGTTTCTGGCTAAAAACATAGATAGAAGCAAGATGGCTTCAATGATCTATGGAGTTAGAAGGAATGTCAGAAAAGGAATAGGATACCGAGGTAAGGTATCTCCACCTAAGAAAGTCATGGACCTAGTTATAAAACGCACACCACTAAAATCACACTTCACATATGGGCACACACATAACCTAAAATACAGTAGTAATGATTATTCTACCAAACCAAAATTGAAACAGAATTTTGGTAAAACTAACAAACCAGGACCCAAAAAGAAATGGGTACCTAAGGACAAAATTATATATGTAGCATATATCTTTAGCAGCAAGGCTAAAACACCAGTCATGGTACTTGGACTCTGGATGCTCTCGACACATGACGGGAAGAAAGCATATGTTCCAAAGCCTGGAACTTAAACCTGGAGGCTATGTGGGCTTTGGAGGCAACCAAAGAGGGAATATCATTGGCTCTGGAACAATAGGTAATGGTAATATTGCTTCTATTAATTATGTGCTTTTAGTTGATGGATTGGTGCATAACCTGTTATCCATAAGTCAATTAAGTGATAACGATTATGATATAATCTTTAATCAAAATTCATGCAAAGCTGTTAGTCACAAAGATGGAACTATCCTGTTTAATGGAAAGAGGAAAAACAACATTTATAAGATAAAACTTTCTGAACTAAAAAGTCAGAATGTAAAATGCCTTCTTTCTGTTAACAACGAGCAATGGGTCTGGCACAGAAGATTGGGGCATGTTAGTATGCGAAGAATATATCAGATTAACAAACTCAATCTGGTCAGAGGACTGCCTAATCTGAAGTTTAGATCAGATGTTCTGTGTGAAGCATGTCAGAAAGGAAAATTTGCAAAACCTGCTTTTAAAGCTAAAAATGTTGTTTCCACCTCTAGCCCATTAGAACTTTTGCACATAGACTTATTTAGACCAGTGAAAATTGCATTTTTCAGTGGCAAGAAGTACGGGTTATTGATCGTAGATGACTATAGCATATGGACATGGGTAAAGTTCTTAAGACACAAGGACGAGTCACATTTTGTGTTCGTTGCCTTCTGTAACCAAGTTCATAATGAAAAGGATCTTAGAATTGTCAAAGTCAGAAGTGATCATGGTGGAGAATTTGAAAATAAAAAATTTGAAACATTTTTTAATGAAAAAGGAATTTCACATGACTTCTCTTGTCCTAGAACTCCCCAACAAAATGGATTTGTAGAACGAAAGAATAGAACATTGCAAGAAATGGCCAGAACCATGATCAATGAGACTAACATTGCTAAGATCTTCTGGGCAGAAGCAATTAACACATCGTGTTATATTCAGAATATAATCTCTATAAGACCTATTATGGAAAAGACTCCATATGATTTATGGAAGAACAGAAAGCCCAACATTTCTTATTTCCATCCTTTTGGATGCACATGTTTTATTCTGAATACTAAAGATCATCTGAACAAGTTTGACTCTAAAGCACAAAAGTGTATTATGTTAGGATACTCTGAACGCTCAAGAGGGTACACAGTATACAATACATAAACACAAATTGTTGAAGAGTCAATCAGTGTTAGATTTGATGATAAGATTGACCCTCAAAAGTCAAAGCAGAATAAATGTTTGCAGATATAGAAGTTGAATTCATAGGTGCTGAAGACAACTCATCAGAAGTTTCCAACAGAGATGCTCCAACAACTTCAGAAGAAAATGTCACAAGTGTTCCAATACCTTCTGTTGATCAACTCCAGAAAAGGTTATCCAGAAGCAGCATAGCTCACCCAGAAGATAAGATCCTGGGAAAGAAGGATGATCCAATCAGAACAACATCAACATTCAGAAACTCTGAAGAATCCCTCATGGGACTGGTCTCACTAATTGAACCAATAACAATTGATGAAGTTCTTCTGGACAATGACTGGATTCTGGCAATGCAAGAGGAATTAAACTAGTTCACCAAAAGTGACGTATGGGATCTGGTTCCCAAACCAAAAGGATTCAACGTCATTGGAACAAAGTGGGTATTCAGAAACAAACTGAATGAGCAAGGAGAAGTCATCAGAAACAAGGCACTACTGGTGGCACACGGTTATAGTCAACTAGAGGGGATAGACTATTCAGAAACCTTTGCTCCAGTCGCCAGGTTAGAATCTATCAGAATTTTAATCTCTTTTGTTGTAAATAATGGCATCACTCTATATCAGATGGATGTCAAAAGTGCATTCTTAAATGGTTACATTGACGAAGAAGTATATGTGCACCAACCCCCTGGGTTTGAAAATTCCAAACACCCAGAATATGTTTTCAAACTAAAGAAGTCACTCTATGGTCTGAAACAAGCTCCCAGAGCTTGTTATGAAAGGCTAAGTAACTTCCTATTAGAAAAGAAATTCACTAGAGTGAAAGTGGACACAACCTTGTTCTGTAAGACATTTAAGAATGACATTTTAGTTTGTCAGATTTACCTAGATGATATTATTTTTGGATCCACTAAACCTTCTCTAGGAAGAGAATTTTCTAAGTGCATGCAGGCAGAGTTTGAGATGAGCTTAAATGGGGAACTTAAATTCTTTCTGGGCATTCAAATAAACCAGACTCCAGAAGGAACTTACATTCATCAGAGAAAATATGTCAGAGAACTTCTGAAGAAATTTAACCTCTCAGAATGTAAGCCCTCAAAGACTCCAATACATCTCACGTGCATTCTGGAAAAGGAAGAGGTAAGTAAAAAGGTAGAACAGAAGATCTACAGAGGTACGATTGGATCTCTCCTTTATCTGACGGCTTCAAGGCCTAATATTTTATTCAGTGTTTGCTTATGTGATAGATTCCAATAAGATCCTAGAGAATCTCACTTAGCAGCAGTTAAGCAAATTTTCAAGTATCTGAAAGGTACTACTAATCTGGGTTTGTTTTATAGAAAATCTAATGAATATAGCTTAGTAGGATACTGTGATGCTGACTTTGCTGGAGACAGAGTAGAGCGTAAAAGCACTTTTGGAAGCTGCCAGTTTCTGGGAGACAACCTGATCTCATGGACCAACAAGAGACAGTCCACAATAGTATTGTCAACAGTAGAAGTTGAATACATAACAACTGCTGGGTGTAGCACTCAAATGCTCTGGATGAAAAGTCAACTTGAAGACTTCAACATATTTGAGAGTAACATCCCTATCTTCTGTGATAACACTTCTGCCATCTGTCTATCTAGAAATCCCATTTTGCATTCTAGGGCCAAGCATATAGAAATAAAACACCACTTTATTAGGGATTATATCCAGAAAGGAATTCTTACTTTAAAATTTATTGACACAGACCATCAATGGGCTGATGTGTTTACAAAACCCCTTTCTGAAGATAGATTCAATTTCATTTTGAAACATCTCAACATGAAATTGTGTCCAGAATAAAATGTTTTATTTGCATATTCTAACCCTCAGAATTTTACTGTTTTATGTGAACATCTGATCAACTTATCTTCAGAAGTTAGGAGTACAGTTGCATCAGAATATATCTATGAAGATCTGAACTTTTCATTTCAAGGATAGAGGCGTGCAATTCACACCATCAAACATCTGTCATCCTCTCACAAGCTACCTTCTGAAGCTGAACACGCATTCAAATTCTGAAGGGTCCAAGGCTCTGATTGGATGCATTGAGACACTTGTCATTGGTAACTGTTCAATATCTCACTAAATCCCCTAATTTCAGCTTTCATTAATTCATATAATCATTACTTATTTTCTCTTTCTTACTGATTACATTTTATAAAGTACTTATATAAACTCAATTTACTATTTCATTCATTCACGTTTTACCACCTTCAATATTATCTCTTTCTCTAGCTTTTAAAAAATCCATCTTCTGAAACACCGGAGCTAGAAACTCAACACGCTACCGCAAACCAATCAGAAGACTCCCTTTCAGACTCTGATACCACTACCACAATTCCTGGGATAACAGAACCTCTTACGGTTCGTTTATCTCTCTCCATTCATGATATTCCAGAAATACCTTCACCATATGAATCCACACCACCAAACACTCCTCACTCACCAATCCTGATTTTTGATTCCTCTACTGCCTCACCAATTAACCGTCCAACTGATCATCTCAGAACTGTCATTGTTCTAGAAGTGCTAGACCATCTAGCTTCCACCTCAAATAAAATAGCCATTCCCAAACCCAGACCAACCTTAACCAAATCAGATGTTGGTAAGAACCTATTGATTTTTGAAACAGAAATACAAGAATGGGTTACTTCTTTGAAGCAAGCAAGTCAAGAGAATTCTAATCCTGCTGCTTCTGATTTTCTGTGGGATAAATTCAGAAAATGGTTCAACTCTGCATCCCATAAGCTGAAAGAATTGAGCTATGAGATGGCTCAACAGAACTTCAGTGATCAGCCGAAAGCCTTCAAAGATCAAGCTCTAAGTCATTGGAACAAGAAAGAAATTCTTCTGCTGGAAAATGCTCCCTGGAAAGAGCACCAATCTTCAGAAGCCACTGAACTAGATTCTGAGAGTCACCCTCTAACTACTACTCCAGAAAAAGAAATTGCAACAGAAGAAGTTTCTCAATCAGAAGAGGCTGCAGAGTGTTCTGAATGACATGCAACCCCTGAAGATACACCAGCTTCGTCTCTAGTCACGCAAACTCTGGAAGAGTTGAAAAAGGAGAATGCTTTAATCCATGCCAGACTGGATAAGCAAGAAGACACAAACAAAGAGATCAGGGATATATTGGACAAGTAAGAATATACAACAAAAGAAATCAAAGACATTATGGGAAAGAAAGAAGAATCAAGCACTCAGATTAAGAGCTTGCTGGAAGCGTTGTTCACACGACTTCCCCCTCATTATTAGATTTTCTTTAACTTATTATATGTATTCTTCATCTTATCCTCCTTGTTTCTGAAAAATGTCATTGCATTCTGTTTTCAATATAAATCGTCTTTTTGAATCTGATTATATTGCTTTTTGATACCTGACAAAAAGGGGGAGAACGTAAGATATTTTCAATAACAGTATACCGGGATAAAGTCTCAAACATTATGAATATTTTAACTTCTATGTTTTTTTCCTGAAAGCTTGAACAGGAACATATTCTGATAAGGATAGAAGGAGATGCATCAAAAGCTCTAACGAGAAGGAACTTCAGGGAAGTATCTCATCTCTATCTGAGTAATTAACTCAGGGGGAGACTCTCTTAAGCTTTTTGTTCTATATTTTTTATTGAAAATCCTAGTTTTTGTCATCATCAAAAAGGGGGAGATTGTTAGAACATAGTTTGATTCTACAACCCTTAATTAGAGTTTTGATGATAACAAACACAAAGAACAAATATGCACTCTAAATTTGTGTTATTTTTTATACATAAGTTCTAACTGAAACAACATCAGAAGTTAAGCTACAGAAGCTTTCAAGCTGCGCTAATCAGAATTTTCTGAAGAATGATGATCAGAATTTATGTTGAAGTAAAAGATACTCTGACTTTGAACCAAAGTCTAATATGCCAATAGATCCTCACATTTCTGAGTCATCAAAGTTCTGAAGTAAAAGCAGCATGCAAGATTCTATTATTCTGAAGCGTTACTTTTCAATTAAGACAATATCATATGCAACGACTTCATTCAGACAAGAATCTTCTCAATATGGAAAGTGCACTGAGTGTCCATTATCACGCTTTATTTTGGATAAGATTTCCACGCTATATAAACAAGCTTAATGGACAAATCATTTACGATTTTCACCTACGACTGCTCATACATCTTAAACGCTGCAAATACTCATATTCTCTTATACTCTTAAATTGTGTAATATATCACAATAGTGATACAGTTTTTGTAACGAAAAACAACAGTACATAGTAAATCATTTTCTTTTGATTAAGCTATTTTTCCTTGAGATAAAATGGGTTGTGGTTGTACTCAAGAAGACTTTGGTAGTTGTCAAAGTAGTATTGTAATCAGTTTTGATTAGTGAATTAAGTACTCGTTGGAGAGAGGCGAAATCACCTTAGCGGGTGCACTGTAGTAGTTTGAGATCAAACGAACCAGGATAAAAATATTGTGTCTACTGCTTTTGTTTTTTAGTTTCAATTTAACCACCCCTTCTTGTGTTTTTCACTTCTTCATTTTAACCATAGTTCTAACATCCCTGTCTATTACACCAGAAAGTAACTTTCCTGAATCTCACCCATAGCCAGATTAGGATGCCTGCTCTGATACCAATTGAAATCCTGGCTATCAGATCCCGGATGTCCTAAGAGATGTCGAGACACCATATCTGATTTCACATGCAACTGCAAGATGTTTGGAAAAAATAAATAATGCTGAAATGTTAAAATGATTATCAACTTTTGGGTTTCCTCCCCGCCAAGTGCTGGATTGGATTTAAAATCCCCATAAGTTTTCTTGCTATAGTGTTTGATTTCTTGAATTCCCCAAGTGAAGTTGAGATGATATACTTCTCTGAAATTGTTGTCCCCATGAGGTTTCATACTTTCTTCCCAGAGAAGTTGGTGCAATTATCACTCTCAGTATTGAAGAATGTATCTCGATGTCTCCTTCGACGATATAGTATTACCCGCCCCAATGAAGTCAGCATGTTATCCCCAGTTGATGTCTCAATGATGTGATATTGTTTTCCCTAGTAAGATCAACCCTGGCAGAAGTGTGAATTTTGAACATTTTTGTTTTCCCCGCTGATGTCTGTGTGTTTTTCCCGATGAAATTTGGAGGAAAATGTTATATCGCTATGTTTGTGTTAATTTACTGTTTTTGATCTTGTTCCTTCCTAGTGAATTTAGGACTTGAAGTAGGAATTTGTTTCCTCGGTTGGTGCTTACTATCTTATGGAATTTTCTCCCTGAATATGATTTTAGCCGGGTATTGATTGTACCCATTTTTGGTATTATGTGTACCCCCAGTGTTATATATATGTTTTGTCAGCACATACGTGATAACATTCATACTTTCATACACGCATCATGCATAGTCTTTGCTCATTTGCATTAATTAATGTTTTGATTGATACATTGCCCTATTTTTGCAGAGTCATGTTATCCTCTCTCCCATAGAGTGTCAACCTTAAGTAGAAAGTGTATATTCTTTCAACTTTCCCACTGAGGTATCCCTCGTGGAAGAATTTTGTTTCAGCCTTCTTTTCAGCTCGTTGTCTTGATAGAATTAGATTCCCTCTTAAGTTTATTTCTCAAGAGATGTATTATGGTTGACTGATTCATCCCGGTTTATTTCTGTTTGGAGTGGGTACCCTCAGCAACATTATTATTTGGATTTTTGCAAGCTTTAAGCTTTAGTTTGAGAATGTGCATTTATTTTGCACCAGAAGATTTTATCCCCTCAGCAGTAATTTATTGGCATTTCTCCAGGAGTTCCATCTCTTTCCCTTGGAAGTCCTATTCCTTTCCCCAAGAAATCGTTATTGCAATTCCTTCTCATAGCAGTAAGTGGAAGGTGTCTTTAATTGAGCAACCTGTACTTCCCCCCAGTGAATCTGATGGCCCCCCAGAGAAGATTGTCATTTTGGTACTCCAATGAATGGTAGCCTTGTCATTATGGAAGGTAGTTCGTTGTTGAGATTTTGTTACTCCAATGGATGGTTGCCTTGTCATTATGGAAGGTAGTTCATTGTTGAAATTGTATTACTCCAATGGATGGTAGCCTTGTCATTATGGAAGGTAGTTTGTTGTTGAGATTTTTTCTGATGAATGGTAGCCTTGTCATTATGGAAGGTAGTTCTTCGTTGAGATTATGTTGCTCACTAGAAGTTCATTTTTTTGCAGTCAGGAGTACTGAATACATCTTGAAATTTACTGGTATTATCTTACCATTCCTTTCCCCAGTGAGTCGACGTTACTTTTTTTTTGCTATTCCCTCAGTGATTTGGTAGTTCACAAGTTATCTGTCGGTCACCGTTATCCTTCACTCTCTCTCCTCAATTTTTGAGTTGACGATGATTTAGATACTCTCTTGGGCATTCCCCCCAATAAAGTCTTGTCTTTTCTTCACCAAGTGATTTATTTTCCTGGTCAAGTTTTTCTTTGGTTTCCTCTTTTACCTTTTACATCCCCAATGGTGTCTTGCATCCCTTTAGATTTGTTCATCTGCATTCATAATCACAAGCATTGCATGGTATCTTAGGGCAAAAAATATGGCTTGTTTTATATTTAAGTATCTTCAATTGCGTCGACACGGAGATTTTAACCTTCATATCTTCTGATAGAATACACTTGAATAAGGGAAGCTGTTGTACCCCAATTTCCCCCCCTAAGATCCCTTCATCATATTGTCTCAATTTAATCACAACAAGATCCCATTAGGGTTTGGTTCTTCTCCCTATCTTTAGATTTTGCTCTAGGAGGAATCACCTAGCACCTTGACTTGTATTTTATGATCATCTATGTTTTGTATTGATTATCCTTTAACTAATAAATACAATGAGTGTTTTCCCAAATTGTTGATGTTGTAGGTGAAAACACAATACATTCCATCAAGATTGATCTATGGATTCATGAGTTCATTTCCGTGCCTTCCTCAATAAAGCTTCATTGTGATTCAAGCCTCATCATTAAATATGTTTTAAAGTAATATCATGACAAATTATTTTATAATTCATCATGCCTTAAGTTTTCAAATTTAGTTCAAAAGTACAAGGGTTGATTGAAGAAGTTTGACTCAATTGGACAAGTCTTTGATTTCAATGATGACAAGTTCATATCTCCTTCAATTCTCAAAATTTGGAAGTGGTTTTGGTTGCTATTGTTTCTCCTTAGCATACTCAAAAAATTATATTTACATGACAAAGGTATTTGTGCAAGAAGGTTGGCCAAAATTGCAAAGGTTTCCCAAGTCATCTTTGTGCTTTAGGAGCTAGGGTTTTGAACTTCAAAGGGGTATATCTTGCTCATCTTTTGGTATTTTTGAGTGATTCTAAATACATGCTTCTCTTTAAAGGGTTATTAACAAATAACTTTAAAAGTTTCAAAGATGTTTTGTATGTAAGAAACTTGATGATGAAGAAAGATTACAAGTCCTCCAAATGAACCCTCAAATTCCCTTATGTGACTTCAAATGATCATAACTTGATCAATTTTTATCACCTTGAACCCATTCTTTTTCCACAAATATCTTAAAGATATGAACTTCAACCTTTATTTATGTGCAAAGTTTGAAAATGGATGGAAGATCCCCTAAGGATGGAAAAGATTATAGGTCATTTCATGAATTTTTGCCAACTTTAACAAGTCATAACTTTCTCAATTTTTGTAGATTTTGAATGGTTCAAGTCTCAAAATGTCATTCATGAGATTTACTTCATGTAATCTTTTTTGGTCAGGTGCAAATTTAAAGTGGAAGGCCATTTTTGAATACAAGAGATTATAAGTCATTTTTGAAGAAAAACTTAGAAATTTTCTAAGTATAGAAAGTCAACCTATTCTTCTAAACTTTGACTCAATGAAACTTTCATCTCAAGCATCCATTTGATCCCATTATTTGCACATTGCAAAGCTTGTAATCTCATCTTTCTAAAGCTTCAAGAATCATGCCCTAAGACCCCTTGAGTTGAAAATGCCATTGTTTTGAAATTTGTAACTTGAAACTGAATTTTCACCAAGTAAGAAATTTAAAATCTTTGTTTTAGCTTCTAATCACAAAATTGCTGGACGTTTTTGCTTCTAGTCACGTTTAGTAAATCTCCAGAAGTGATAGCATGTTAGAACGCAAGGTTTGGATGAGTTTTGATGAAAATAGAAGTCACACTTTTCTTGTTTGCAACTTCACACGATTTCCTTCCAAACTTCATCATTTCACATGCCTAAGCATTCAATAAGCTTCCCTATAAATAGAGGATCATCCCTCATTCATTTTCTCAAGCTTAGACAGCCAAAATCACCCTACCTAACTCTCTCTTGAACTCAATTTTCTGTAACTTCAAATTTGCTTTTACAGCCTTTCTGAACCATTTTTCTTTATCAATTCACCTTCCTTGATCCTCACTGAAGCTTAAAGAAGAAGAATTAAGCTCTAAAACTCCCTGAATCGTGCTAGCCAAGTCTAGTTTCAGAGCTCTGCAACTTAACTTCAATAGGTAGATTCCTCCATCAATTCTCTTAAACTTTGATACTATTGTGAAGTTCTCATCATCCTGATCCTAGTCGCAACACTTGTTTTTAACTGGAAGCATGTTTTGACCATGAAATTTCAATTCCCTTTTCAAAACTTCTCTTCCAAATTGTTTGAGCTACCGTTTATATAAATCCATCGCGAAAGTGTAGTTGTCTCCGTCTTGATGAGACGAAGCGAATGGTACCGGTCTCGAGTTCTAATTTTACAGTTTGAGCAACCTAGTTTTGAGACTGTCTGGAGGTTGAAGATGACTAACGTGTCATCCTTCAACCAATGAAACAATGCCATTTAGAATTTTTGAATTTCTGATTTTATATTGAGTCCTATGCTTTATTCATTAATGACCATGATATGCACATCTCGCCATATCCCTTGGATTTGATTACTAACGCGTTTTGACTCTCATCCAATGGTCCACATATTTTTGACTTTATTTTATTTTTCTAATTTTTATATTTAAATTATTTTAAACTTCAAAAATTCATAGAAAATTCATTTTAACTCCAAAAAATCAGAAAAAATTTTGGAAAATACTTTTGATTTTTCTCTTTATGATTTTTATTTTTTCACAATTTTATTTTGTATTTTGATATTTTTTTAATTTTTTTACTTTAGTTGAATTATTTTAAATGTTTAAAAATACTTTTATTCATTTTTAAATTCTAAAAAAATAGGGAAGGATCCAATGATATTTTGACAAATATTGGAGACCTCGTTTATTTTTTATTCCTGAGTTTTCTATTTTTCTTTATTTTTGGTTTATTTTGTCTATTTCTTTTAATTTTAAAAATAGCTTCCGACTTTAAAAAATTACCAAAATTTTTATAAAAATATTTGAGTTCATTCCTGATTTTTCTATGGTCTTATTTAATTTTTCTTGCTTAATTTGAACATAGTTGCTTTTTTTTCCACTTATTTTCATTTTTAATCATTTTAAAAGCCTTTTTTTCTTTTATTTTAAATACAATTTTATTTTTATATATATTCTGGCTGATCTTGGATTAAAATTTTGATCATGAACTTTGTTAACATCATTGGATCCATGGTGTTGAGTCTAACTCCATAAAAATGGATGAATGGTTTTAGCAATAGTTTGATTAAATTTTTGGTTCCAATGTGGTTTATTCATTTCCACTTCCCTCTTCATCTTATCCAATTCTTATTGCACTAAGTGTTGTTGGAGCATGATTCCCATATCATGTCTCAAAACATAAGATGCATAGATTGCTATTGACCGGCCTCAAAATAGGTGCAACTTTTATATAAGTCCACTTTTGATTGCTTAACATAGCTCTAAATTTTGTCCCGATTTGAGAAAATGATCATTCGTGACTCAAACCTATGTTTGGAAGCCCAAGTATGTTAATTTGAACCCTTTGATCCAATAACCTTGAGATCCATTGTTAGGAGGCTTTGGTTCTACCAATCTTCTAATGGAACTTCATCAATTTTGGTCAAAGTGGACCACTTAAACATCACTGATCATTAAGTGTTATCTTGAGCATTTCTAAATGGGTGATATACTTGACAAAAAGCAAATGCAACTTGTTGTTGAGAGGCTTTGGTTCTACCAATCCTCTAATGAGTTCCAAATTCAAGTTTCAAGATGGTCATCCAACTAATCACTAATTCCTAACAATTGACTTTAATTTATGCTTCTATTTTATGCTTTTTTTTATGTACCATTTACTTTAGCATTTACATTTCATGCTCTTTTCATCTTTGCTCATTTGAGCCCTTACTTTTATGTCTTTTTATTTTGCTCACTTGAGCTTTTCACTTTCTTTTTGAAGATACCTTATAACCAACTTAAATAATAAAAAACTTTAATGTTACTTGGACTACTTGGTTACTATCCTTGGCATTATGGAGATTGTGACCTTCTTGGACTTAGGATTAGAAGCCTTGATCTACCTTGAGACCTTGTGACCTCAATTGTTGTTTTGTCTGGAGTTCTTGGGGTTTACCCCAAGACATTTGGGTTGTTTTTTTTGTTTTGTATGCAGGTTATTGTGATTATATGCTTTGTCTGTGATCTGGAATTCATCTGTATACAGCTGTTACTCGGCCCAATTTTTGTGAAGATTTAATGCAATTAAAGTTTGGTATTCTTAAGGTATTTATTAATTGTTTGCTTGGTTTCAAATCAAAAGGATGGAATTTTACATTGACTCATTATGTCAAGTGTTAGCTTCTTGTTCGGTTATATGGTTCTTCTCCTTATCTTTTACCTTATGATTTACGATAGTCTCTTCATCTCCTTCCATCTTCTTTAATTTCAAAAAATCTTCTCCCTCCTTTTTGAAAACTCTTCTTGTTTTAAAACTTGAACCACTTTCATAATAAACTTGGACTTATGTCCATGCATTTTCAAAAATATTTTCCTAATCAAACTTTAATCAATTTAATAATACTTTGAAATGTTTGTGAGAAGACTAAAAGTTAATCAATCTCATTCAAACCATTTTGGCATTTTTGGCTTTTATCTTTAAAAGACTTTTCTCAAAAGATTAGACTCTTGTCAATCTTTGTAGTGATGCAAATAACTATACTTCTACAATATGTAGTGAAGTGATATATTTTCCACTTGGGTGTTGAGTGAGGCTTTGTTGATTTAAAATCCAAGCCATATCCTCCACTTTGAGATGATACAAATTCTCCTTTCTCATAATTATGGGTAGTGATTATTCCACACGGACAATGACAATGACGTATTGTCTCTTAAAATTAACCAACACACACACTTGTGTTTTAAAATTCTTAAAGAGGAACTACGTTTACCTTGATCCTCTATTGCATGGAAGGTGGTACGTAGGCACAAAAGTTTCACAACCGCGGCGGGTGCAAAAATCATAAAAAATACTTCTTTTCTCACCACCATAATCTATTTTTATACAACATTTTATAGCCAAAATATACATATTTTACAAAGAGGTTCCTGCGGAGTACCGTAGATGTTTAGGGTGCTAATACCTTACCTTTGCATAAAAAACCCCCTTACCTAGAACCTTTCTCCCCTCTTTTTGGTTATTCTCTCTTTTCCCATTCCTTTGGAAACAATAAAGCGCGGTGCTGATTTTTATTTTGATCTGTATAAGTCAAGTCAATCCAATGGCTTAGTGTTAACATTTCTACCACTACAAAAAGCAACTGATTAGAAGCTCTTTCCTTCTGAAAAGAAGAAAAAGGTGTACATGTTGAAATTCATGTTACAACATCTTGGAAAATGTAATAAATATTAAAATTAACTTCAGTCTACTTGGAAATGTCACTACTATGGTGAGTCTTGTCATATAAAGCCTTTCTGTTTCAAATTGTATGGAGATCAAAGAACTCCGATTTTCTCCAAGGCTAATACATTGAGAAAAAAGAGAAGTGTTGAAAATAAGGATGTTAACCTTATAGCACATACCTCTTAGAGAGACTCAACAAGTGAAGACTAGTACTTTGACAGCGGATGCCCTAGAAAAATGACAAGGGTCCAAAAGATGTTGGTGGATGTTAAGCCACATCCCACAGGTTCTATTAGATTTGGTGATGGGTTTAATGGAGAAATCAAAGGAGTTGGAAAGCTGATGTATGATGGATGTCCCAGGTTGGAAGATGTGTTGTTTATCAAAGGATTGATTTCTAATCTTATTAGCGTTAGTCAGTTGTGTGACCAAGGTTTGTTAGTCAACTTATCAAAATCAGAATGTCTAGTCAAAGATGAGAAAGAAGTTGATCTAATAAAAGGGGTCAGGTCCAGAGACAACTTCTATTTATAGGAATATCAAACAATTGCTTATTCGTCCACAGAAAGTTGGACATCTTCATTTCAAAATAATGAAGGAAGTCATATCTGAAGGAACCATTAGAGATATGATAGAGCTCGAGATTAAAGATGGAGAAGTATGTGATAAGTGTGAAAGTAGAAAGAAATTCAAGATGTCACACATAATGTTGTGACATCAGACTACTTCTAAAGTGTTGGAACTTCTTCATATGGATGTAATGGGACCATTACAGATAGACGACCTAGGAGGAAAAAGGTTTGTTTATATGGTTATATATATGATTTTTCTGGCTATACTTGGATGAATTTTATTAGAGAAAATCAAATACTTTTGAAGTCTTCAAAGGTCCATGTCAAAGCATTAAAGAAGAGAAAGAAAATGTGATTGTGAAAGTCAGAAGTGACAATGACACGGAGTTTAAGAATATAATTTTTTTCTTCTGAATTTTGTGATTCTGTAGGAATAAGTCATGAGTTCCATTATTCCTAGAAAACTTAGGGAGATGGAATTGTTGAGCAAAAGACTAGAGCAATACAGGAATCAAATAGATTTATTCTTAGTGTTAAGCAATTGCCTTTGAGCTTTGGGTTGAAGCTATGAATACTGCTTGTTATATTCATAACAAGGTTACTTTGAGAGAAGTTACGACTACTACTCCATATGAACTATGGAAAGGAAGAAAACATAAAGTCAAATACTTTCACATATTTATAAGTAAATTCCAAATCTTTGCTGACAAAGATCAAGTGGACAAGAAGGATCCCATGGGGGATAAATGAATTTTTCTGGGCTACTCTTCGAGTAGAAGAGCTTATAAAATTTATAACTCCAAAATTGGAATGAAAATGGAATCTATTAATGTGAAGATTGATGATTCAACTACTAAAGAGAAGGATGATGTCAGAGAAAATGATGGAACATCCAATGTGCAAACTAGTTAAGCCCCAAGAGAAGAGGCTTGTGAATTCACACACAGAGTTTGTGAATTCTCAACCCAAAACAGATCTTGTTAGACGATGACAACTGTATCTAAAGGGGGGGGGGGTGAATAGATATCCATTTTAAAAATATCCAAATAAAATTTAGTTTTGAAAACATTTTATCAAAGTATGACACGGAAGCAAATTGTCGTCTTTACGAACGTTATCGAGAAGCTCAGATATGCACACTGTAAATAAAAAATAATATGGAACGAGAATGATAGTGAATTACTAACCTCAAATCACTTTTCAACTTATTTACCAATAATCACTTTCACTTAGTAAGGCTATTTCAAATGATAAAATCAAAATAGCTAGTTTAATCAATTTATCAAACACTCGGTGTGTAAGTGAATTTTTAGAAATTTTCCTTTGATTATGTTGATACACAAAACCACTTATAATCAGAAGTGATTATAAGCTATATCAACACTCGAATTTAAAACAAAAATCAGTTGGAAAAATTCTTAAAATTCAAATGATAACACAATTCTATTTGATAAATCAATCAATGAAAATCAAACCAAGTAAAAGCTAAAATAAAAGCGACACAAGGAATTTGTCTTCACAGTTCCACATTGTCGTCCTCGCGTGTGGGTACATCTGCGCCTAATTCCAATGGAATTGGGATAATTCTTACTATGCAAATAATGTTGATATAAGAGAAGTGTTCAAGATCAACTCCACAAACCCTAAGCTTGTTATTGATTCAACCCCTTCTCCTCTTTTGATCTTGAGAGAGACCAAGACATAATTTGTGAGAAATGACAATTTGGATCTTGCTACTCCTTTGCATTCTTTATCTCCAAAGCTTCCGTGCATCGTCAATCTCAAACAATTATAACACAAAACTTCGATTCAATCCGATACTCCAAGTTACTTCCTTGCAAAGACTTCAAACACTCCAAGTATCATTGAAAATATTTTAAGCAATCTAAGGTTGTTCACTTTACCATAATTACCTCTCGAACGTTTTACACGAAAACCCTCAAATTAACCAATGATCTTGAAGGAAAAACCTGGAGTTTTCCTGGATGAAAACCTGGAGTTTTTCCTGGATGAAAACCCATACAAAACACCACCCAATACACAATTTGACACTAGAAATCCTCGTCTAGATGGCACCCAATGGGACATCGTTACAATGTAATGTCAGAGTGTATGCATAGATTAAAGGTTAAAAATGAAGAGATAAATAAGCTAATTTTATGGTTTTCAACACTCTTGAATGATGCATGAAATGATATATATAGTTTTGGAAAATTTAGGGCAAGGAGGGATAAATTTGGAATAAAGGAAATTAAAGGATTGACCAGGAAAAAACATTATGTGTCGACTCAAGAATTGTATGTGTCTACACATGCATTACTTTTGAAAAGAATGTGTCTACCTATAACTGACTATATGTTGACCGAAGAGTTACAGAAGCTACAGCCTTTAAAACAACAACAAATGTGTCGATCTGAAAACTGGATGTGTTGACACATAAAATAAGAATTTCTGAAATTTTAGAAAAGCTTCAGTATGTGTTGACCTATAAGATGTTTGTGTGGACTCAGAAGTTACATATGCTACATGCTTTAAAAATGAGTTGCATGTGTCGACACATGCAACGAAAATTTCAATAGAAACATGTTTTTAATGGCCTGACTCAATTTTTTAAGTGACTTCGAATGATTCCTAACCAACTTAGTGCTTTCAAATGATTAAGGTTCCAAACTCTATAATCAAAGATGATGTCCAATAAAGGAAATGCAATATTCTCGTATTTTTTATATCACTCAAAACACTTTAAGGAACCAAGTTTCAATCATAAACTCCCCCTTTTTGATGATGGCCAAAATGCAAAGATGTGCTTCAACAATGCTCCCCCTGGACATGTGCTTTCCTTCTTTATATTTTCATATGTCTTATCCCCCTTTAACAACATCAAAAAGAGACAAATTACATTGTTAGAAGTATCATATCCTTTAAATTCCAAAAAATTTATATCAAATTTCAGAGGCATATTTTCATAGATTAAGTGCTAATGAAATAAATACATCACGGTACATATGATAACACTACTAGGTTAGAAAATAGATATATAATAAAGAGAGTCATAAAAATAAAGTACACAAGAGTTTCACACATTGTTCAAACATACAACGAAAATTCAGTTACATAAAATAAAACAGACAAATGTTCTTAAGATGAAATACATGAAAAAGAATGAGAGACACAAATAACAAAAGATAAATTTCCATCATTTCCACCATGATGCCTTTGATAAGTCCTTCTTATTCTATGCATCTCCTCATGAAACTCAGTTGCGTCATCACTTTTCTAGGTACTTGATGTTTGAAGATGATTGATTTTTCCTTGGATATCACCATTTGAGACGTGAATGCTTTCATGGAGACCCATAAATGGTGTAGTAGTGGTCGAGGAAAAATCTTCAAAGTTTGAGTTCTGAGTATCCAACCTTGCATTTATTTACCTGAATTGCTCATTTTGAGCGTTTTTAAAATCAGTGCGCCATTATACCTCGTCCTTACGCCATTTGACATTCTCTTCATAACACTTATTTTGTTGGAGCTCCATATTTTAAAGAATAGTTATAATCTCAAAGTTGTTTCCAGTATCATATCCATAACCGTCTTGGTATGAACCATCGACATAATCATGGGAACCTCTAGCATAGCCTTGATAGTTTTCTCCCTGTGCAGTCAAAGATTGTCGTTGCCAATTATCACTCCAAGGCTGCTCATAGTCACGTTGTTGATTAGCTGTTTCATGTAACTAGGCTTCATCTTCCTCATGATTCGCATCGGCCATGGGAATGCCTCCATGTTGTCCTCCACTGATATCCTCAAGACCATCATCATTTCCTTCAGCTTCGACAACATCATAATATTCAGTAGGATCATCATAATTGTAAATTCTACGCCTTGTTATAACCACGTCAAAGTAGTGTTGTTATTTTTGTATAATCCCAATGAAATATCATAGTATGCATGGTTCTCTTGGAGAATTACAATCCAACAATTGGATAACTCATTCGAAGGCTTGGAAACCCAATGTTGAAGAAATTAGAATTTTAGCTATCATGGAAGGATAACTAAAAGCAGTTCCTTTGTTACACTTCTTGATGGTGAACATGTGGTTAAAAAAATAGAAAGGCCAAATGATACTTACCTTATTGAGGAGAACATACACAAGATGTATCTCAACATTATCGACCCTTGAAAAACCTCCACCCTTTGGATGCACAATGTGAGTGACAATCCAATGTAAAATTTTGGGCATCATTTTGAGACAGCCATAGTAACATTATCGTTATTGTTGTCATCACGTAGAGCCTTTAGTTATTCATTCGAATGCATCCTCCACTTGAAATCAGAGTGAACACTCGAATCCTTAACCTTTGGTTCTTTTCCTATGGTGAAACCAAAAAGAGATTTCCAATTGTCATTGGTGAAAGTGTATTACTTACTCCTAATCCTGAAGGAAAACTCAACAAAATTCTTCTTTTCTAGCCCGACATAGAAGATGCTAACAAAATCTTCATTTTATTGTTGAGTTAGTTGAAGAAATTAGGTAAAACCTTGGCCTTGCTCATCTATCCCGCTGATGACTTCAGGGATATGAAACACTTCATCCGTCCTTTTTTTGTAGTAATATTGCTTTGCCATAATTCTTCCACGACACTTTTTATCGAAGAAGTTCGTATTTTATTCATCAACCAGATCAAATACACTCTTAGATGAGTGAGAGGATGACCCAACTCACCCCTTACCTCGCCTAGCTCCCTTTCCTCTAGTCAACTTAGGAGCCATTTGCATACTTGCAACTTTTGGATATGCCTCCAAGGTGTTTGACACAATTCCCCAACCAAAACAGTTGGAGTTTTAGAGAAATATGCTATGTGAGCCAATGATATTGATGTTATGGTAAAGATAGATACAAAAAAATAGCAAATCATTATTTAATTAATACTATAATTAATGATGGATGCCATGAGTGCATGTACCTTGAACGTGGTTGAGCTTGAATGACAATTAAGTGGGAATAATGATGAGAGTGAATACAACTTTGAATTTGTGTATAGAATTGATGAAAGATTTTGGAAAATATGAGAGTTTTGAATGGAATTTTGAATGTTTTAATGAGAGGAATTCATTAGGGTTTTGAGAATATAAAAGGAATAAAAGAGTGTAGAAGGTGAAGAGAATGAGTTTTCAACCCTTTTAGAAAACACGTGTCGGCCTAAAATTGCAAATGAGCTGACCCATTCGTATTATGTGCTGACCTATAGTGAAGGATTAAAAGAGACTGACGAAAAAATTATTTTATGTGCCGACCTATGCTAATTATGAGCCGACAAATACTGATGGAATTTTTAAAATTTTTGAAACTCTTCAGTTTTACGAGTTGATGATGGACTCAATGATTAGACCTATACAAATTTCTCAATGTCCTATAAGAAACACTTTTCTCCTTGATTATGTAGTATGATTAATGCACATGCCATAAAATAATGTATGTACGTGAATTATATTTCTCAAATAAACATATGTATATCAAAGTATGGTAAACATAAGTAGATTGCACATTTAACCAACATTAGTCTAAACATGTAAATTAAAATAATCACAGATTCAATTAAAATTCTTGGAAGTAAACATAGGATCAATAGACATTTAACACGTGTTTCATATACATCGAGCATATAGATAGATGAGGAAAGTATCTTATTTTTAGAGAACATGATAAATAAAACAATACAACCTCACAGATAATACGGAGCAGAATCCGTAAGCCTATTCACATGGCGCTCAAGAACATGAGCATTAATCACTATACACAAACAAAGCACAAGTATGACCAAGTTTCATTATCCACATCTTTTTAATGATTTAAGATCCTTCATCAAAGAGATAATTTTTGATTTCTTTCATAACACATTCAATCATTTTGGAACTAAGTCATAATGATATGAAATGTAATCTTCTAATTGTCAAGATGAGACTTTCCATCTACATAATACTTTTGAGAATAGTTTACCTTGTTAGTGTTACCTTTTTGATGAGGATTGTAATGATGAATTTCATTTCTTATGGATGCTATAATTATTTTCTTCTTATCTTCAAGATAATGATATGAGAAACATATTTCGTCATACTTAGAGGATTTATGTCCCTTATTGCTTCTACCATTTAGATGAGTTGAGAAGCACACATTTGTTAAATTTTTTATCATCATTAGATTCTTCATCACTTGAGGATTCAGGATCACTTCCCCAAGCTACATATACTTTTCTAGGTTTGTCATGACTCTTGAGTTTGTTCCTCTTTTTCTTATTTTCAAATTTGGAGTCATCCTTTTTGGAACTTTTTTCTTTAGAGGATTTATTTTTCTTAATATCGTTTTTATTTCTCCTACTTACATGCTTGTGATACCTCTTGACAAATAAACTCATCTCTTCATCTTCTGAGATATAGTTGTTACCATCATTTCTATCATAATAATATTGCTCGTCCCTTGAGAATTTTGAACTTGAAGTCATGAGAGCTTTAGACTTCAATGCTTCCTCATTAGCGACCACTTTTTCTTTCTTCTTTTTCTCAAGCTTCTTTTCATGTTTATCTAAGAAATTGAGTTCTTGCTCATGCTCTTCTAACTGGCCAAACAATGTCATGAGATAGAGTGTAGCAAGATTGCTGGCTTCTTTGATCGCGGTGACCTTTGGTATCCAATTTCTAGTAAGACATCTCAACACATTGTTAGTAGCAATAGCATTAGAAATAGAATTGCCTAGTAAATTTAACAGATTAATAAGATAAGAGAACCTCTTTCGCATTTGAGCAATGATTTCCCCTTGCTTTATGCGAAAGAGTTCGAACTCTTGATTAAGCGTATTCATTATAGCCTATTTGACCTTATTAGTTCCCTCATAGGTAACTTGTAGAGCGTCCCAGATAGCTTTAGTGGTTTGACAATGGGAAATACGATAAAAACTTGTCAACACCAAGTGCGGATACGATGATGTTCTTTGCTTCCAATCATAAGACCACTTATCATCTTTCTCATCCCATAGGTTTTCCAGATTTGGTACGGTAACACCATCAACATCATATGTCACCAGTGTTGGTCCATCTAAAATAGCTTCCCAAACACCTTTATCATATGAGCTAACATGGATTTTCATACAAACTTTCCAATCATTATAGTTTTCTCTCGTGAAAATTGGGGATCTTTTATAACCCCCTTTAGATTCGTAAGCCATTTTCTAAAAAGTGTCGAAGCCGAAATGAATCGGGCTCATGATTCCAATTGTTAGACGATGGAAATGGTATCTAGAGGGGGAGGGGTGAAAAGATACCCCTTTTAAAAATATCCAAATAAAATTTAGTTTTGAAAACGTTTTATCAAAATATGACGTGGAAGAAAATTGTCGTCTTTGCGAACTTTATCGGAAAGCTCAGATATGCAAATCGTAAATAAAAACTAATATGGAATGCGAATGATAGTGAATTAATAATCTTGAATCACTTTGCAAATTGTTTACCAATTAATCACTTTCACTTAGCAAGGCTATTTCCAATGATAAAATCAAAATAGCTAGTTTAGTCAATTTATCAAACACTTGGTGTGCAAGTGAATTTTCAGAAATTTTCCTTTGTTCCCATTGAAAGGCAACATTTGATAGTGTCATCGAGGGACTATGATCTTGTATTTGATTGCTTTTTACTAAGATATCCCACATGCATAACATGGCCATTTTTGTAAGGCAACAAAGTGGAATTACCCTAAGGGTGCAAGTGTGCAAATGCGTTAGATTTACATGCTTGTTTATCTTGAATTAGGGTTTGCTAACTTATTGATTTTATCTTTCCATACAAACCCTAATTACTAGCATTGATATATAAAGCGATAAATTGCGGAATGTAAAAATACTAAGCTATTACATCATTAGGGGAGGGGGTATACAAATTTACAAATGGGGATTTTTTGCAAGAAAATTAAACCTAATTAACTATTACAACCATATTGAATAAATGTACAAGAATCGAATAAATAATAATGTACAAATGCAAATGGAAAAGAAACAGGACTTTTGATTGGATTTTTATGAAAGGGGTTTTAATCTAAACCTAATTAAAAAAGATTAGTTAAAAAATTAAATAAAACTAATTAAGAAAGCATTTAAATTAAAAAGTATTTTTTAGGTTTTTTTATGAAAAAAAGTTTTAAATTAAGGAAAAAATTAAAGTTAATCAATTAAAATAGACCTAAGTTCTAAATTAATTAATTATGAAAATAATAATATAATATAATAACTAAACCTAATTATATAAATATTAATTATAAAAAACAAAGTTAAATTCATGAAGAAAATACTTTTTTGGTCTTTTTGTATTTTTACAAAGAAAAATAAATAAATGTAAAAATAATAATAATAATATTTTTGGATTTTTTATTAGTAAAGGTAAAAATAAAATTAATAATATTAATAATAATAATAAAAATAATAAAGGAAATAAAAATATAAAAGAAAGAAAATGGGCCAGGATGTATGAAAATGAAACAGGGAGTATGAGATAAGTAAAATACCAGGACCAATAATAGGGTTCCCAGCGCCTGCCTTCGAATAAAAAAAAAGAGAGAAAATAAGAAAAAGAATCAAAAG
Source organism: Vicia faba (assembly GCA_948472305.1). Lineage (NCBI taxonomy): Eukaryota > Viridiplantae > Streptophyta > Magnoliopsida > Fabales > Fabaceae > Vicia > Vicia faba. The sequence goes on along the minus strand of OX451740.1, from coordinate 1,004,402,946 downwards.
GGTACCACTGGGGCTCGAACCCAGGTCCCTCAGGTTACAGGCGCGCACTTTAACCACTGGGATGGTGATACATCCATTAACTTAAACAAAACAACAAATATATAATATAAGTCTTGCCCTGAATATTTGAAATCATCTTCTTCCTCCTTCAAGTGCGCGCATACACCATGTCCGCCATTGTTAACCCTGTAACCTTCTCATTTCTTGACCATTTTAAAAAGAACAAACATGAAACTTGCTGGAAATTTCATCATCAGTTTAACCAAACAATTTAATTAAGCTAAAAAATCAAACGTTAAACATAATTTTGTTTTATAACAAATGCATTCCCTAACTAGTCAGAAGAAAAATTATCCAAGCACAAACAAGTGAAATGAAAACTAGGGACATGGTCAGCTTGAGGGAATAATATCTACATTTTTACTTCAGAATGTATGCACAAAGGATGCTTGTATCAAGATATTGAAGTTTGAAAACTTACCTCTTGCAGCTGGATTTGTGTATGGACTTTGAGTAAGTTTTTAAGGGTGAAGATGATCAGGTTAGCTTGCCCGAACCTCCCTGAACGTGTTGCAAGTCTTACTTTGCTTTGAGGATGGCTGAAATTCCCTACTCAAGTCAAGTTGCAAACTTGAGTTTCAAAAATGGTGGATGATGGAAATGTGATTACAGTCTTGAAACAAGGACTGGGATAACTTCTATATGTGTATTAGAAACTTTGTGTATGGTTTTGCCAAGAAACGCACGAGGGGATTTGGAGATTGGATTCAAAAATCAGAAATGACATGTTTTTATGCTGGTATGGAAATTTCTGGTTTTGGGGAGTTTGAGAGCTTGTAAAAATCGTGTGTTAAGTTGCATAAGAGTGTCTTGATATAAAGGAAAAGGTTTGGAGACTTGAGATGGTCAGAATCACAAAAGCACAAGTTATAGGATTTTTACTTGTTTTTGAAGCAAGCTTGAAACATCTTGTTCCAATGTGAAGTACAAAGCTTGTAGGGTGGTTGTAACCTTTAAGCAAGCTTGTTATGATCATGTAGGGGATGCTTGTGCATAAAGAACAAGTTCAATGCTCAAGTCAAGTTGACTTTGTGATTAAAGCAACTTTACTAGAATGGAATTGTTACTTTCTTCCCAAAATGGCAATTTGGTTTCGATAATGCTTGAATCAATTGGACAATTGATCAATCAGTTTTATAAACATTAAATTATGGAGTGATTAAAATGTTTGAGGTATGCAAACAAAGATTATGCAGCATGGCTATGAATTGGTCAAGTGTTCTTCAAAAAATGGCTTGTAATTCAAGTTTGAAAATCCTAACTTCCTGCCTTCGATTCTCCTTGCTCAAGTATGATCTCAATGAGTTCTAGGACATTTTGGAAAGCTTCTAACATCCTCTACAACCTATATGTTGGTTATTTTTTAAAATTAATCTTGGAACTATGTGAAAAATTTCCATGAAGTTAGATCAAAATCATGCCTAAACTAGGGCAAAATTTCACTAAGTTTCCAAGTTTCATGAACATGTATTCACAAAATCATAATTTGAAATACATGCATTTATAGGAGAATTTATGTTCTAAAATTTTTTAGATATCATTGAGATCTACAACTTTCATGTTGAAAGTTTCCTTTGAATCATCTTGAATCATGGTGAAAAATTGGCTTAAAGTTGTGAAAAAAATATGAAGTTTACAACACTATGAAAAATTTCTAAGTTTAGAAAATTTGACTTTTCAAAATGAAATCTTGACTTTTTGATTTTTTGATGAACAAGTTTCATATTTTAACATGTTCTGATGAATTATGATCTTTGACACTTGACTTTGACCAAAAAGTCAAAGTTTGACTTTTCAGTGTACAATTGACTTTTGATCAATTGATTGAAAACTTATCTGTCAATCAATTGATATTGAGCAATGTTTTGAGCAATTAAATTAGGTCAAAATGATGTATTTGAACCCTTGATATCATGTCTCAAAACCAATTTATCATTTGCTAGGTCAAAAATTAGAAATTTCCCTTTCTCAGTCAAAACCTTAATTTTGACCATTTTTCCCTTTTGATGATCTGATCTAATTTCTTGTAGAATTGTGGTCCAAACTTGATAAAATGACATATATGAGTTAATAATGTTGATATGGATAAAAAATTATGAAGTTTTACTATAAATTGACCACAATTGACTTTTTCCCCATTACAACTGATTTTAGGTCAATTGAATTAATTGACTGAGCAAAAATGTGATCGAAGACTTGAAACTTGACATGAGCATTATTGAGAGTCCAAAATGATCCATGAAAGTCATATGGGGCATTAAAAGTCCATTTGTCCTTGTTCAATCTCAAACCCTAATTTTCATTCATCAGTGTTTTAAGGAGGTGTCTTAAGATGATCAACCCTAGTGCAGTCTTAAATCAAAGGGGATCTTGTGAGAGACTACTTGATAAATGAGAGGGAAAATTTTGGGGTAAAATAACTGCCCATGTTCAATCTTCTTAAATCTAAATTTGCACTCGAAGATGGATTGTGAATGGGCTTATAGATTCCATTTGGAGGAATGTTGGTAAACACTGGAAGAAGTATCAGCACAAATATTTTGTTGATTTATACTAAAACTTGATGTTTTACTTGTGAGAAAAAGAGTTAGTAAAATGCAGATGTAAGCATGACGTTCACTAGATGTGGTATTATGCTAGATGCATTTTGTATGTACATGCTATTATGTATGAATGTGAGATGTATGTTTTTTGTCCGGGAAAATAAATCCCTTTCTGTTGCTGAGGAGTTTTGGGAAATTGACTCTCTGATTCCCGTTGGGGAATATATCTTGAATGTCAGCTGTTATCTGGTCGGATCCAGGCTTCACAAATTTCCGAGGCTGAGGAAGTCAACTACTATCTAGTCGGATCCAGGCTTCACGGTAAATTACTTGGGAAGAAATAAATTAACTGTTATCTGGTCGGATTCCAGGCTTTGCAGAAAATTTCTTGAAATTAAATTATTATCTGGTCGGATCTAGGCTTCACAATAACTTGCTGGGGATAAGGAAGTTAATTTTTATCTGGTCGGATCTAGGATTTGCAGTAACTTGAAGTTGTAACTACTATCTGGTTGGGTCCAGATTTCATGGTTTTTGGAACATTGTACTATTATCTGGTCGGGTCCAGGCTTCAGTGTCTCTCTGGGGATCATAGTTAATTGTTATCTGGTCGAATCCAGGCTTCACAACAACTTGCTTTAAAACTGACATCTGGTCGAGTCCAGGCTTTGTAGATTTCTGAGGTTTATGAGGTTAATTGTTATCTGGTCGGGTCCAGGTTTCACAATAAACTGTTTGGGGATTTAGTTATTATCTAATCGGATTCCAGGTTTCACAACTAATTTCTGAGGATAATTTCTATCTGGTCGGATCCAGGCTTCAAAACAACTTGTTGGGGTAAAGGCAAACTCTATTAGGGAAAAGAAGTTAAACCTTGGTCTGGTTGAGTCCATGTTCTTCTATATTTTAAAGAGTTAAACTATTATCTGGTCAGGTCCATGTTTCATAGTATTTGAAAGATTACACTATTATCTGGTCGGATCCAGGCTCTATAGTGGCTTAAGAAGTTGACTATAATCTGGTCGGGTCCAAGCTTCATAGTAACTTGAAAATTATGCTAATATCTGGTCGGGTCCAGGATTCATAGTATCTTTGGAGATAGTAAAGGTTTTATTGATGACTTTACTGGGGATTAGGGGTTATGGCCCTATGATTTGCAATAGTCTCAAAGGTAAACTTAATATGGGGAATGTAGACTCCATCGGGTAGGACAAACTCAGCTTGGGGTGGTATATTCAGTTGGGGATAACAGGCTCAACTGGAGAAGATAGACCAAGCTGGGGAATTTTGTACTCGGCTAGGGAGTTTTACTACTCGTTGTTTGTTGGGGAAATAAACCCTGTTGATGAATACTTAATGAACTGCTGACAAGGCGAGTTTTTTTTGAGGAAGAGATCCATGAGGCTTCTACTTATAGGATAAACATAGCTGGGGAGAGAGCTGCTAAGAGATTGAGACTCTGGATGGAGATTGGCTTATGCAAAGAAACTTTGTGGGTAACTTTGCTGGAGATGATGATAATGAAATAATTCTGTGGGGATATTCCATATGCATTAAAGAGGTGCTTGTTACTGCTTAGGTCATATGTGCGAAACAATTTTAATTATGTTCATATGCATATGTTCGTTCAATTTTATTTATTGGACAAATTTGCATTCAAAACAAAGACAGAAAGTTTGCACTTCAAAGTATATTCGTATTGATATTTTTCCCGTGAATAGGCATTTTTGTACAAAGAGACGGAGATCCTAGTAAGAGGAAATTGTCGAAAGGAAAATGAAACTGAAAACAAAAAAAATAGCCATGTGAAATGATTTCATTTCCTTCCAACTCTACTATTTCCCCAATGTCTTTGAATGCCCCTTGCTGTTGACAAAAATTGATTGGATTGATCTTGGACCGTTTGAACTCGGACCTTGGTGATAAAGTTGACTGTGGTGAATCCACGAGACATAGTCATACGCTTTTAATCCTTAACTTTTGCCTGGACTGCCCTTTCGGGTTTTCAGTCCACCAGGATACCCATTTTTGCCCAAGTCGCCCTTTTGGGTTTTCAATCGCCAGGTGTACAATCTTTTGCATATATCCCTAACTTTTTCCCAAACCTTATGGTTTACCAGAATTCCCTTATTTTTCATAGGTGTGTCAACCTAGCGGGTCTCTTATGCGTAGTATTTTTTTAACTATATCCGTGTTTATAGGATGTGGGAAGTCTTCACCATCCATAGTAGTCAGCATCATGGCACCGCCAGAGAACACTCTTTTGACAACAAATGGTCCTTCGTAGGTGGGAGTCCATTTTCCCCTGGGGTCTCCTTGTGGTAGAATGATGCGCTTTATCACCAAGTCACCAACTTGATATACTCGAGGCTTAATATTTTTATTGAAAGCCTTGATCATAAATTTTTGGTACGTCTGACCATGACAAACAGCAGCCAGTCATTTTTCATTGATCAAGTTCAGCTGATCCAATCTCGTTTGAATCCACTCGTCTTCCCCTAAGCCTGCCTTATTCATAATACTCAGCGAGGCAATCTGAACTTCCACTGGCAAAACAACTTCCATGCCGTAGACTAGAGAAAATAGAGTTGCCCCGATTGATGTCCTAGCTGAAGTACGGTAGCCATGTAGAGCAAACAACAACATCTCATGCCAATCCTTATAGGTTACTACCATTTTCTACATAATCTTCTTGATGTTTTTGTTGGCCGCTTCGACTGCACCATTCATTTTCGGTCTATATGGAGAAGAATTGTGATGCTTGATCTTAAACTGAGTGCAAAGCTCAGTAATCATAGCATTGTTGAGGTTAGTCCCATTTTCGGTGACGATCCTTTCAGGGATACCATAATGTAAAATGAGGTTGTGTTTGATGAATCTGGACACCATATTCTTGGTGGCTGAGGCAAACGAGGCGGCTTCGACCCATTTGGTGAAATAGTCGATAGCGACAAGAATGAAATGATGTCTGTTGGAAGTGGTGGGCTTGATTTCTCCAATCATATCAATGCCCCACATTGCAAATGGCCCTGGAGCGGTCATGATGTTCTGAGGGATAGGAGGCACATGGACCTTGTCAGCATAGATTTGGAATTTGTGACAAGTCCTAGAGTGTTGATGGAAATCAGTCTCCATTGTTGACCAATAGTAGCCAGCCCTCAAGATTTTCTTGGCCATCGTATGTCCACTTAAGTGAGTACCAAAGAGTCCATCGTGCATGTCTTCCATGATTTCCTCTGCCTCCTTCTTATCCATGCATCGCAGTAGAGTAGAGTCATGGTTGCGTTTGTGCAATATTCTGTTACTTCAAAAGAATTTAGCTAAAAATCTTCATAAGAACTTTCTGTCATTGATAGATGCTCCCTGTGGATACTCTTGTGCTTCAAGGTATCTCATCACCTCATGGTACCATGGCTTTTTCGCGTCAGTGTCAAGTTCATAACAATGTGCAGGTCCGTTGAATCTCTTAATTGTAATCATAGGGGCCTCGTTATCCCATCTGACCTTGAACATTAAAGACATGGTTGCCAAAGCGTCAGCCAACTGATTTTCTTCCCTAGGGAAATGTTCAAAAGTGATCTCTTCGAAGTAAGGAATCAGGGATAGCACAAGTTCCTTGTAAGGGATGAGATTAGGGTGCTTAGTGTCCCAATCTCCTTTTACTTGGCAAATCACTAGAGAGGAATCCCCAAACAAATTCAAATTCTTGATCCTCAAGTAAATAACAACTTTCAGACCCAACATGCATGCTTTATATTCGGCCATGTTGTTCGTGCAATCAAAGCATAGTCTGGAAGTGAAAGGAGTGTGGCAACCTTCAGGAGAGATGATCACAACACCAATTCCATTACCTAAGGCGTCAGAAGCCCCATCGAAGACCATAGTCCATCAGGATCCTTGTTCAGGTCCGTCATACGGTCCAGGTTTCGCGCAGTCGGTTACCAACATGATGTTCTCGTCAGGGAAGTCGAAGTTTATAGACTGATAATCATCCACTGCTTGATGAGCCAAATGATCTGCTAATATGCTTCCTTTGATGGTCTTTTGTGTAGTGTATTGAATGCCGTACTCAGTCAATATCATTTGCCATCTGGATATCCGTCCAGAAAGGGAAGGTTTCTCGAAAATATACTTGATTGGGTCCCTTTTAGAAATCAACAGAGTGGTATGAGCAAACATATATTGTCTTAGCCGGCGAGCAGCCCATGCCATAGCACAATAAGTTTTCTCGAGCAGTGAATATCTGGTTTCACAGTCGTTAAACTTTTTGCTCAGGTAATAAATAACATGCTCTTTTCGGCCAGATTCGTCATGTTGGCCCAACACACACCCCATAAAGTTCTCTAGTACTGTCAAGTACATGATCAAGGGTCATTCTTCAATTGGAGGCATGAGAATAAGAGGTTCTTGTAGGTATTCTTTGATTTTGTCGAAGGAAGCTTGGCACTCATCATTCCATCTGACTGCCTGATCTTTCTTCAAGAGTTTGAAGATTGGTTCACAAGTAGCAATCAAGTGTGATATGAAGCGAGAAATGTAATTGAGACGCCCCAAGAATCCTCTGACTTCCTTTTTAGAATGAGGGACTAGAATTTCTTGGATGGTCTTTACCTTGGCAGGATCAACTTCAATGCCTTTATTGTTGACAACAAAACCTAGAAGCTTTCCAGGCCGTACTCCAAATGTGTATTTGTTAGGGTTCAACCTTAATTTGTACTTTTTCATCCTTTTGAATAGTTTGTACAGGTGATCGAGATGTTCCTCTTCAGTTTGTGATCTAGAAATCATATCATCTACATAGACCTCTATTTCATGATGAATCATATCATGAAACAAAGCTACCATATCTCTCTGATAGTTTGCCCCTGCATTCTTCAATCTGAACGGCATGACCTTGTAGTAGAAGGTGCCCCATTGCGTAACAAAAGTAGTCTTCTCCATGTCTTTGGGAGCCATCCTTATCTGATTATAGCCAGAGAAACTGTCCATAAAAGAGAAGAATTTATGCTGAGGAGTGTTATCAACTAAGACGTTAATGTGTGGTATATGGAAGTCATCCTTGGGACTTGTCCTACTCAGATCCCTATAGTCTACGCATATGCGAACATTTCCGTCCTTTTTCGGCACTGGAACCACAATGGCAACCCATTGGGGATAGGATTTCACAACTAGGAACCCTGCATCAAATTGTTTCATTACTTTAGCTTTGATCTTCTCGGACATATCAGGCCTCATGCGACGAACCTTTTGTTTGACAGGAGGACAGTCTTCTTTTATTGGCAGACGATGAACTATGATGTCGGTATCCAACCCAGGCATATCTTCATAAGACCAAGAAAATACTTCTACATAATCATGTAACATCTGAACCAACCTACTCTTGACACTGTCTTCTAAGTTAGCGCTGATCTTGATTTCCTTCTTATCTGCCTCAATACCCAGATTGATGACTTCAACTGACTCTTCGTGCGACTGAATAACTTTTTCCTCTTATAATAGAAGTCTATCTAGTTCTCCCGATATTTCACAATCTTCCTCGCCTTCGTTTTAGACTTGGTTGATTGGATATTTGAATTCATAGTCGGCAATAGTAGAGTCATTGGCAATAGGATCCAGAGTGGATGAGGACCTGCAAGAACGTGTGTGTGTGTGTGTGTGTGTATGTAATATACATGACTATTTTTGAAAAATGTATTTGAAAGAAAAGAAAGACAATGGACAAAAATATTTGAATGCAAAAGAGTCCAATGTACTAAATGATCATATGATTAGATGAACATAAATAAAACCCTTGCCAAATGGACCAAAGTGCCCCGGGAAAGGCACATGGCTTAAAAGTCATTGTTACATATTACAGACAAAAGGTTCTTGAATTGAAAGAAACGCAATAACAATTAGATTACTCCTCAATGAAGGAGATGGGCACAAAGTCCTTTGCATGCCAATTCTTCAGCTCTGTTGTAGTTGGATACACCCAATCTTCAAATGCAGCTTCTTCATCAGAATCACCCACGGAGTTGACTTCATGGCTTCCAATGAGGAGAGGCGGCTTTCCAGCATGAGCACGCCTCACTTCCTTATGAGCTTTGACGGTGAAGCCCAAACCAAACTTGTCCGCTTTGAATTGAATATCAAGGAGTTTTCCCCAAGTATCACAACTTCCTTCTTCAATTTCTGCACAAGCATCTTTGACTGAAACCATCTTCGGCACGACCTTAACAGCTTTGGACTCATCAAAGGAACATTTGGTAGCAACAAGCATTGGTGGTACAACCTCAAAGGCTTGACACGGGGTCTCAATGAATTCTCCATCCATATCTACGTACTTGAAAGAGTTAAGGTGGCTCACTGTAAACTCTTCCTCACCACAGACAATGACAATTCTTCCCTTGACAGGATATTTAAGCTTTTGATGGAGAGTTGAGGTTACTGCCCCAGCTTTATGGATCCACAGGCGGCCCAACAGACAAGAATAGGCACGGCGGATGTCCATTATATCGAAGGTGGAATTGAAGATTTGGGAGCCCACTTTGATTGGAAGATCTACTTCCCCATGAACTGTCCTCTTTTATCCATTGAACGCTCTTAGAATGATATCACTTGGCTTCAAGACTAAACCTTCACATTCTAGGAGGTCTAACGCCCCCTTGGGTAATACATTCAGAGAAGAACCAGTGTCGACTAGAACATGTGCTAAGGTGGTCCCTTTGAACTCGACAGAAACATGTAGAGCTTTATTATGGTTCTTCCTTAACGGTGTTAGGTCCGCATCTGAAAATCCCAAGCCATTATCAGCCATCAGGCTAGCCACGCAATCCTCAAATTGGTCCGTTGTTGTCTCATGGGGGACATGAGCCTTTTTCAGGAATTTGATTAATGTCCGAGCATGGGCATCAGAACAAAGAAACAATGACAACATTGAAATATTAGAAGGGGTTTGCCCCAACTGTTCCACAATCTTGAAGTCGCTTCTTTTTATTATCTGCAAGATCTCTTCCATCTCATGAGCAGAGGGTTCTTCATCAGCAACGTCCTTTGTGGGTATTTCAGTCACGACAGGCTCAAAAACTTTCTCCTTCCCTCCTGTATCAGTACTTGGCTTGGCAGCAGTAATGCAGATGGGCGTCTTTGTAACAACTGGTGGTGAGATATTGGGTGAAAATATTCTTCCAGTTCGAGTTACCTTGCTTTAGCCAGTTATATTACTAACATCATCAAATTTTTCTTCTTCGATCCAAGCGTCTTGTTTAATCCCATGATAGAACACCTCAGCACCATAGTTCCATGGTACTGCCTTATTTGAAGAATATGGAATTGGTCCGAGATTGGTAATTATTAAGGGAGCAATAGTGGGTTCATTTGAAATCCTAATAGAACCTTTGGAGGTGATCCTAAGAGGCTTGTTTGAGATGCTAATAATGGAGAGGTCTTCACATTTGTTAATCAAACTTTTGGCCAGCGGAGTCTTCTCAAATAGAATTTTGTGGCTATCCATCAAGCGTTGTATGCATTTCTTCAACCGTTCACATCCATTGAGTTGTTGGGTACAACAAACACAGTCTTTTACACAGCCAGGAAAAATCCCAGCTTTCAAGAGATTCTTTTTTATGATATTCAGCGAAGTAGTCAATTCTTCAACAGAGGCAACAAAAGTTGTATCTTCAACAACATTAACACCCTTGTCATGCTTCAGCCTAGGCGCGGTGATTACATTCAGAGTCGGAGGAGGATCAAACACAATAGTCTTGTTATCGATCAAATCTTGAATTTTTTTCTTCAAGGCCCAACACTGGTCAGTCTCATGCCCGGGGCTGCTTGAGTGGTAAGCACATTTAGCATTCGGGTTGTACTTTGGTGAAGAGGTATATGGGTTGGTAGGAGGATCGTGCAATGTCACTAAATTATCCTTTAGAAAATGTTGAAGGGCTTGAGATAATGACATGCCTAACCTCGTAAATTGTCTTCTCGGAGTTTCAAAACATTGATGATTTGCAGATGGTCTTGGAGTAGGAGTTGGATTGGAGATTCAGACAACATTAACAGACGGATGATCATTCTTCTTGGTACGAGCCCTTGCCCCGTACACATCATTGATTTCCTTCTTCGTAGCGAAAGGTTTATTGATAGGATTGGGGGTGGAGGTAGATGCCACAAAGATCTTCCCACTTTTGATGCCACTTTTAACTCTTTCACCGGTTAAGATTAGCTCGGTGAAACCAGAAGAAGAGAAGCCAACCAACATATTAAAGAAAGGACCAGATAAAGTGCCCATGAACATGTCAATATGCTCCCTATCAGTTAAGGGTGGTTGAACCATACTAGAAAGGTCTCTCCATTTTTGTGCATATTCTTTAAATCCTTCGTTCTTTCCCATAGTCATATCTTGTAATTGAACCCTTGTTGGCGCCAAGTCGGTGTTATACTAATAATGATGGTAGAAGGAGGTAGCTAAATCCTACCAAGTATTGATATGGGAACCATCTAACTGATAAAATCATTCAAGTTGCATTTCAGCCAAGCTCTCTTAGAAAAGTGAACCCAGAGTTTTTTATCAGCAGTGTGCGGCTGTATCTTGCGCACATAAGATTTCAGGTGGAGTTTTGGACAAGAAACTTCATCGTACTTTGCAAAGATCGGTATTTTGAATTTGTGGGGAATGACTACCCCAGAGATCAAACCCAAATCATCAAAATCTAAACTGGGGACGACTTGGATTTCAACAGCTTTCAATCTATCTTCTATCTGCTTGTACTTGATATCGATGGGTGGATACTGCTCATCGAAATAATCATCCTCAGATGCTTGATCATTAACACGGTCATCTTGAGTACTCTTGACCTCACCAATCCGGTTCTCGTCTTCTTCAGATGAGTCTTCCCCTACCGGGATCTGACGGACAGTCTCCTTAAACCTTCTACCCATGTTGAGTAGAGCTTTCTTCTTGGGATTCTTATTAACTACCAGCAATGCCATCATGTCTTGCTGCCCCTTGGCTAGGGATAGTAGAGTCTCTTGGAATTGAGAATTTTGTGCCTGGAGATCCTTCACAGTTTTCTCTAGATCCATCTTGCTGAAATAAACAGTAAAAAGATAAGGAAACCTGTTATGTGAAAACCTGTCATGTTATGATGCATGGAATGTATATGCAAATGATTTCAAGGATTACTGAAATTTAAATTTGTAGAGACAAAAGAATGAACGAATGTCAATTTTTCATTAATTAGTTCAAAAAGGATTACATCATGCCTCTTGGGCTTTATAAAATAACTTTCTAAGATAAAAAGACTGAACGCATCCTCTTCGGCGCGAGATAGGCGTTTACACTTTGCTCTTCTTGTAGCTACCTCATAAGCTCCAAGACCCTCTTCTCACTAGCATAGAATTAAGCCTCGAAAGTATCTCGTTCTTCCTTAAGCTGAATCCATCCCTTTTGAAAGTCTTCGAGAGAAGTCGACATGTCGGGGTGAAGGATAGTGTAGGGAATATCTCCTTCAACCACAGGCTCCATGATGACTGGTAAGATGGAGGGATAAAGCATCACAAGTTTCTGAGCACGAGCTCGCACCAACTTAATGTAAGGCTCGAGGGGAATGGAATTCTTGTATCCCAGTGTCTTGCTATCCATCTTGCTCACCATCCTCCAAGCTCGGATAAACCTCTGACAGTTGCTTTGATCGTTGCTTTCGTAGTCAAATACCACTCCTTGGATAAGCATCTCATGTGGACCGTCCCTTCAGGTGTAACCAAACTGTCGTAAGGCTAAGCAGGGGTTATAAGTGATACCTCCTCTAATGCCAAGTAAAGGGACATTAGGGAATTCACCATAACGGTCGATGATAGTAACATTCTCCAAGGATTGGGAACACCAATGAACATCTGAATGTCTGAGCATCATCAACCTATGGGTCCATCTTGAACCTTGCTTGTTCTTTAACACAGATCGGGGGAAGATGCGAAATAAACCATCTTGCTGATAGAGGAGTGAAACACATGTGCATACCTCTCTTCCTCATAGTGCGAGAGTGAAAATAATGTAGGATGTCTCCTAATAAAGCATACATTGGGTTATGAGACATGAAGATTTTGACGGCATTTATATCTATGAGTTGGTCAGGATTTGGAAACAAAACCATCCCATAGATGAGAAGGGCCACAATTTCTTCAAAAGCTTGTAAGTCCAAGGAGTTCCAACAATCTTGAGCTTTCTCAAACAAGAACTTGGCCAAGAAACCTTTGACACCACTCCTTGTTTCCCAATTAGTTGTGATATCAGATTGTTGCAAGTGTAATGCTTGGGCAATTTCTTTAGGTTTTGGATCTCTTTCCGTACAATTGAAGGGTAGTTGATTGAGAATGGGAATCCTCAAGAGTTGAGATAATTCTTCCAAAGTCGGCACAAGTTGATAATCGGGAAAAGTGAAGCAATGGTGTAGAGGATCAAAGGATTGGAAGAGCACATTCATCATATCTTCATAAGTATTGGAGGTAACCAAGTTTAGGAGGCGATCATGTATTTCGGTGAATGGGTAATTCTCAGGAACCCTTGATGCTAACTCTTTGAGTTGAGGAGGAATCCTCACGAGATTGACTTGGATAGTGTTCCTGCAGATATAAGCCATATCCTATAAAACAGTATAAAGGTAAATCCCAATAATCCTTGAAATGGTTAGAATGAGTATGATGTTATGATGTTTATGATGTTATGTACAAGTAAATATATACAAACAAGGCAAACAAGTCATTAGGTTTAGGCTTGCATGGAGTCTCATAAGTAAGTACCCTCTTGAAGTTTAGTTGGCTCAAACTTGTCCTAGAAATAGTAACCGGGTTCTAAAGGATCCCAATATCACTGGTCTGTCTTCTCGGGCATTGTTTCAGCACAAGCCTCTTTCACAGCGACCGAAATATCCCAAAAATCCAAACCTCAATGAGTGTAGTATCGAGTATCTACCAACTTCGGACTGCACCAAAGTTGGTCATCTCACTACGTCCTAATGGAAAAGTTGGTCAAGTAAAGGTTCTAAAGTCAGTTAGTGCTTCATGACATCACTCAGCGGCCCCGTATTCTCCTTGACTACTCAAGGGCTACTGGTACCCACAAATATGTCACACTAACGTAGCTATTGCTTAGACCATGTCGGTATACTTCGTACAGTTTCCACAATGTATTGCTACTTACCTATAAGGTATCCCAAATCCGGGTAGAGGATTTAAGCCCAAACAAAGAACCAAAATGTAAAGCAAACAAATCAAACAATAAAATAAAATAAAGGTGATCTAGCCCTAATGTAACCCCACTTTTAAGATATATTCCCCAACAGAGTCGCCAATTATATGATACGGTGGGAGAACTGACTTGAATGTTTTGCGTTTTATCGCAAATGTTGCGGTTAGCAAGAGTTGCCACCGACTTTTATTTTATCCAATGAAGGAAAGGGTGAAAAGAACAGGAAAGACCTTTGAGATTATTTTCTTGAATTAGGGGGTAGATTATGAAAAGGGAAGGTGTTAGCACCCTTTTCATCCATAGTTATATATGGGCTCTTAGTTGCTTGCTAGATCACTTGCTTTTGTTTGAAAATGTGCTTTGTGTGGTTTTTGAAAGTATTTTGAAAAGGCGCCATCGTTTAGGCAAACTTTGTAATAGTTCTCGTTTGTAAGAATGTGTAAAAAGTGTTGAGCTTTTGAAAATGTTTCAAATTTGGAAGATGTTTTGAAAGTGTTTTTGAAGGTATTTGTGTTTGTTTTGAAAATAAGCAAGAGTGTTTGATTTGAAATTGAGCAAGCAACTAGGAACAATCTACCTTCTCAAAAGTCTTAGTTCATTTCTTCCTTTCCTTTGATATTGCTATCTTATCATTGATTTGGTAAGAAGCCTTATCTTTGGATGTAAAGGGGCGGGCGTGGGTTATCGTATAGCCATGATAGCAATGTTGTGAAATATCTTAGCAATTCTCTTTGAGGGACTAAGATCATTTTGAAAGGCAACATTTGATAGCATCATCGAGTGACTATGATCTTGTATTTTATTGATTTTTTCTAAGATATCCCACATGCATAAGGAATTACCCTAAGGGTGCAAGTGTGCAAATGTGTTGGATTTACATGCTTGTTTATCTTGAATTAGGGTTTGCTAACTTATTGATTTTATCTATCCATACAAACCCTAATTACTAGCATTTATATATAAAGCGATAAATTGAGGAATGTAAAAATACTAAGCTATTACATCATTAGGGGAGGAGGTATACAAATTTACAAATGGGGATTTTTTGCAAGAAAATTAAACCTAATTAACTATTACAACTATATTGAATAAATGTACAAGAATTGAATAAATAATAATGTACAAATGCAAATGGAAAAGAAATAAGATTTTTGTTTGCATTTTTTTGAAAGGGGTTTTAATCTAAACCTAATTAAAAAAGATTAGTTAAAAAATTAAATAAAACTAATTAAGAAAGAATTTAAATTAAAAAGTATTTTTTAGGTTTTTTTATGAAAAAAAGTTTTAAATTAAGGAAAAAATGAAAGTTAATCAATTAAAATAAACCTAAGTTCTAAATTAATTAATTATGAAAATAATAATATAATATAATAACTAAAGCTAATTATCTAATTATTAATTATAAAAAAGAAGGTTATATTCATGAAGAAAATACTTTTTTAGTCTTTTTGTTTTTTTACAAAGAAAAATAAATAAATGTAAAAATAATAATAATAATATTTTTGGATTTTTTATTAGTAAAGATAAAAATAATATTAATAATAATAGTAATAAAAATAATAAAGGAAATAAAAATATAAAAGAAAGAAAATGGGCCAGGATGTATGAAAATGAAACAGGGAGTATGAGATAAGTAAAATACCAGGCCCAATAATAGGGAGCCCAACGTCTGCCTTCAAACAAAAAAAAAAGAGAGAAAATATGAAAAAGAACCAAAAGGGTACCACTGGGGCTCGAACCCAGGTCCCTCAGGTTACAGGCGCGGGCTTTAACCACTGGGGTGGTGATACATCCGTTAACTTAAACAAAGCAACAAATATATAATATAAGTCTTGCTCTGAATATTGTAAATCATCTTCTTCCTCCTTCATGCGCGCGCAAACACCATGTCCACCATTGTTAACCCTGTAACCTTCTCATTTCTTGACCATTTTAAAAAGTACAAACATGAAACTTGCTGGAAATTTCATCATCAGTTTAAACATATAATTTAATTAAGCTAAAAATCAAAGGTTTAACTTAATTTTGTTTGATAACAAATGCGTGCCCTAACTGGTCAGAAGCGAAATTATCCAAGCACAAACAAGTAAAATGCAAACTAGGGACATGGTCAGCTTGAGGGCAATAATATATACATTTTTACTTCAGAATGTATGTACAAAGGATGCTTGTATCAAGATATTGAAGTTTGAAAACTTACCTCTTGCAGCTGGATTTGTGTATGGACTTTGAGTAAGTTTTGAAGGGTGAAGATGATCAGGTTAGCTTGCCTGGACCTCCCTGAACGTGTTGCAAGTCTTACTTTGCTTTGAGAATGGCTGAAACTCCCTACTAAAGTCAAGTTGCAAGCTTGAGTTTCAAAAATTGTGGATGATAGAAATGTGATTACACTCTCGAAACAAGGACTGGGATAGCTTCTATATGTGTATTAGAAACTTTGTGGATGGTTTGGCCAAGAAACGCACGAGGGAATTTGGAGATTGGATTCAAAAATAGAAATGACAAGTTTTTGTGCTTGTATGGAAATTTCTGGTTTTGGGGAGTTTTAGGGAGATTGAGAGCTTGTAAAAATCGTGTGTTAAGTTGCATAAGAGTGTCTTGATATAAAGGAAAAGGTTTGGAGACTTGAGATGGTCAGAATCACAAAAGCACAAGTTATAGGATTTTCACTTGTTTTTGAAGCAAGCTTGAAACACCTTGTTCCAATGTGAAGTAAAAATCTTGTAGGGTGGTTGCAACCTTTAAGCATGTTTGTTCTGATCATGTAGGGGATGCTTATGCAGAAAGAACAAGTTTAATGCTCAAGACAAGTTGACTTTGTGATTAAAGCAACTTTACTAGAATGAAATGGTTACTTTCTTCGCAAAATGGCAATTTGGTTTGGATAATGCTTGAATCAATTGAACTATTGATAAATAAGTTGCGTAAACATTAAATTATGGAGTGATTAACAAGTTTGAGGTATGCAAAGCAAATATTATGCAACATGGCTCTGAATTGGTCAAGTGTTCTTCACAAAATGGCTTGTAATTCAAGTTTGAAAATCCTAACTTCTTGCCTTCGATTCTCCTTGCTCAAGTATGATCTCAATGAGTTCTTGGACATTTTGGAAAGCTTGTAACATCCTCTACAACCTCTATGTTGGTCATTTTTGAAAATTCCTCTTGGAATTATGTGAAAGATTGCCATGAAGTTAGGTCAAAATCCTGCCTAAACTAGGGCAAAATTTCACTAAGTTTCCAAGTTTCATGAACATGTATTCATAAAAACATAACTTGAAATCCATGCATTTATAGGTGAAGTTATGTTCTACAATGTTTTAGATATCATTGAGATCTACAACTTTCATGTTGAGAGTTTCCTTTGAATCATCTTGCATCAGGGTGAAAAATTGGCTTAAAGTTGTGAAAAAATATGAAGTTTCCAACACTTAGTAAAATTTCTAAGTTTAGAAATTTTGACTTTTCAAAATGAAATCTTGACTTTTTGATTTATTGATGAACAAGTTTCATATTTTTACGTGTTTTTATGAATTGTGATCTTTGACACCGTACTTTGACAAAAAAGTCAAAGTTTGACTTTTCAATGTATGGTTGACTTTTGATCAGTTGACTAAAAATTCATCTGACAATCAATTGATCTTGAGCAATGTTTTGAGCCATGCCATTAGGTCAAAATGATGTATTTGAACCATTGAGTTCATGTCTCAAACAAATTAATCATTTTCTACGTCAAAAATCAGAAATTGCCCTTTCTTAGTCAAAACCCTAATTTTGACCATTTTGCCCCTTTGATGATCTGATCAAATTTCTTGAGGAATTGTGGTCCAAACTTGATCAAGTGACATATATGAGTTCATAATGTTGACATGGATAAAAAATTATGAAGTTTGACTGTAAATTGACCATAATTGACTTTTCCCCAATATAGTTAATTTTAGGTCAACTGAATCAGTTGACTGAGCAAAAATGTGATCCAAGACTTGAAACTTGACGCATTCTTAAGAGTCCAAAATGATCCATGAAAGTCATATGGGGCATTAAAATTCCATTTGTCCTTGTGCAATCTCAAACCCTAATTTTCAATCATCAATGTTTTGAGGAGGTGTCTTGAGTTGATCAACCCTAGTGCAATCTTGAATCAAAGGAGATCTTGTGAGAGATTAATTGATAAGTGAGAGGGAAAATTTTGGGGTACAACAATATGCTTTACATTTTGGGGATTTGCTAGGGTTTATTTTTGTAAAGATCCTATACTCGAATCTGGGGGCATTTTAGGTAAGTAGCAATAGATCGTGAAAACTGTACAGCGAATGCCAATACGGTTGAAGCGATGGTTACATTAGTGTAACACATTGGTTGGTGTCGGTGTCCCTTGAGTTAAGTCAAAGAGAATTTTAGGCTGCCGCGTGTTGTCATAAAGCACTAACTGACCGTAGAACCTTAGTTGACACAACTTAGCCATTAGAAAGTAATGAGATAGCCGGCTTTGGTGCAGACTGAAGTTGGTTGATACTCGATGCTACACTCATTTAGATCAGACTCTCGGGATATTTCGGTTGCAAATCAGATGCTTGTGCTAAAACAATGCCTAAGAGAAAGATCAGTGATATTGAGGCTCCTAGGACCCGATTACTTCTTTTAGGACAGGTTGAGCCAACTAAAACTTCAAGAGGGTACTTACCTCTAAACTCCATGCAAGATTAAACCTAAGGCCTTGTGTTTTTTTTTGTGTATTATTAATTTTTTGAACATGACATCATAACATCATGACATCATACCATATCATTCTAACTAACCATTTCAAGGACCAAGGGATTTATCTTTGTTCTTTATTGTAGGTTATGGCCTCCGCTCGCAAAAACACTATCCGAATCAACTTTGTAAGGGTACTGTTGTACCCCAAAATTTTCCCTCTCATGTTTTCCAAGGTCTTCCCCTACATGGTTGGTTACGAAACCTTTCCTAAGAAAAAGGAAAAATTGTGAGCAGTGTTTTCAAGTTTCCTTCGATTGGCATCTCCAAAATGCCCTTCGATTGGCATTTTAGCAAAGCCTTTCGATTGATCTTGCAACAGGATCCTTCGATTGACATTCCTAAAGGTTCCTTCAATTGAGCATCGGAGATTCCTCCAATTGGAGCATCAGAGCTTCCTTCGATTGGAGCATCAGAGCTTCCTTCGATTGGAGCATCAGAGCTTCCTTCGATTTGGAGCATCAGAGCTTCCTTCGGTTGGAGCATCAGAGCTTCCTTCGATTGGAGCATCAGAGGTTCTTTCGATTGGAGCATTAGAGCTTCTTTCAATTTGGAGCATCAGAGGTTACTTCGATTGGAGAATCATAGGTTCTTTCGATTCGAGCATCAAAGTTTCCTTTGATTTGGAGCATCAGAGCTTCTTTCGATTTGGAGCGTCAGAGCTTCCTTCAACTGGAACATTAGAGTGAAGTGTCCTTCAATTGGCATACTAAGGCAGACGAAAGTTTTGAACACTTTGAATCAGAACCCAGAACCATTCGAATGAACTGAATCAAACCCATTCGAAGGAAATGTATCAGAGCCGTTCGAAGGAGCTGAATTAGGGCCATTCGAAAGAGGCCATCAACCCATTCGAAAGAGAGCATTCGAAGTCCAGTATGTCCATATTTATGCCAAATTCAAAAATAGACAAAATCCCTTAACTTTGGACAAGGTTACATATTGGTATTCATGGCATTCAAATAGCTGTTACAAACATTACTTCTCTTGTCCCCTCCCTCCTACTCTATATAACCAGCATGCTTGCAAGCAAAAAGGGACAAAAAAAAGAGCAGATTGGAGATACGCTGCCCACAAACCCACCAAAGGTTGTCAAAATTTTCATAAGTAATCCAAACCAAAGTTCAACAAAAGTATCCACGCCCAGAAATCCCAGATCGAAGGTACCCACATTCGGAAAGTGCCAAATCGAAGGTTCCAACTACTAGTAAGAGAGGGTAAAATGTCAAAACTCATATTTACATAACACACCCATATTTGTTGTTTCATTCGATTTGTCATTCTAGACAGAATCCAAGAGCTTGGGTTTGGCACCCATGTCATGTTTTTTGTTTGCTAACACTTGCTGCAAATATTATCCTGAAAAGACCCAGTGCACACAAGATCGAAGGACTTGGGTTTCGATACCCAGTTCCTGCATTTTATTTCACAATATCTTTGCAGATTTAGTACCCTCATAGGTGATCCACCAGGCCCTTTCAACAACGCTCTTGGGTCTAAAAACAACCATCCTTCGTTGGATCGAAGACCACCTTTCTTCCTCTGGATCGGAAGCTACCTTCGAAAGCCAACTTCCCGTGGATCGAAGGACAACTGCTCTCACTGGATCGAATGATATCCATCTCTCCCTGCAATCGAAAGGTGTCCCCCTTTGTATTTTTTTTTCATTTCTTTATTGACCTTTTTTTATTTAAATTAACCTTAAGTCAAAAATCACAAAAAAAGATATTAGGCTAGTATTTTTTTCTAATTAAGTAAATTTTGTAAACAAATTAATTAATAATTTTAACATATTTTTTCTTAAAATTAAAATTAAATAGACTTAGGCTTTATTTTCTTTTATACCAAAAACAACAAAAATATTTTCTTTTTAAATTTTCAGACGTGTTTTCAACTTTGCGCGTGTTTGTTTAATTTCATATTTTTACTATTATTGTATCTGTTTACTGGGTGTAATAGATAAAATTAGGATATTTACTATTTTATCCCTTTTATCCTTGTATAATGTAAATCCCCTCCCCGAAGCATTGTAATAGCGTATATCTAAATTCCTGCACTTTAATATTATGCAATATATTAACTGTTAGTAACTAGGTTTGTATGACAAAACTGAAATCAAACGTTAGCAAACTTAATAAAAAGATAAATAACTGAATTGAACACAATTGTACACAAGCACCTCTAAGGTACGCCCACTTTGGTTGCCTTCAATAAAACAGTCACGAGGCAGGAACACTTTAGCAAAGACCCGTAAAATCAAAAGATCATAGTCCCTCGATGACCCTACAGTTTCCTTCTCGGTAAATGATATAGTCCCTAAAACAGAATTGCTAAATCTTCTCCATATGCTGCCTTTATGAATGTAGAACGTCCCTTTGATTGTCCCTCAACATCCAATGACAAGGCTACCTACTCACTAATAGTAGGATAACACCATCTAAAGGAAAAGAGGAAAAGAACGACCCTTTTCGAGTAACAAAGTAGATAGCTTTTAGAGGTTTGCTCAAATATTTTACACTTGCATAGAAAACTACTTAACAAAAACAATTTCAAAACACTTTGTATATTTTCTCCACTATCCCGAGAAACATTACAAAGTTCGCCGTACTAAGGCATTTTCAAAACATTTTCAAACACACAAAGCACAAAGGTATTTCAAAATGAGCAAACCTGTAAGAGCCCTTGGAAAACCACAGATGGAAAGGATGCTAACACCTTCCCTTTCCATAATCTACCCCCCTTACTCAGAAAACTCTCGAAAAGTTATTTTTCTGTTCTTTTCACCCTTTCCTTTGTTGGATAAAAGAAAAGACGATGGTGAATCTTCCTTACCGCAACATTTACGAACAAAAAACACAAAACCAGTATTAAATAGTCAGTTCTGCCACCGTAACACAGAACTGGCGACTCCGCTGGGGAAAAAATAAAAAGTGGGGTTACCTTAGAGTTAGTTCATTATTTAACTTATTTGTTGTGCTTTGTTTGCTTTACCCCTGGAGGGCTGTTTGGGTTGTTTCTATAGATCCTACACTCGGATCTAGGGAACACTTTTAGGTAAACAACAATAGATCGTAGAGACTGTACGACATAGACCGATATGGTTGAAGCGATAAATGTGTTGGTGTGACACTTTGGTTGGTACCAATATCCCTTGTGTTGAATCAAGGAGAATACGGGGCCGCCACGTGGTGTCGTGAAGCACTAAAGAACCTTAGAACCTTAGTTGAACAAACTTGGCCATTAGAAAGTAGTGAGATAGCCAGCCTCGGTGTAAAGCTGAGAATCGGTTAATACTCGATACTACACTCATTGAGATTCTACTTTCGGGATGTTTCAGCTGTAAGAAAATATTGCTAAGCTGAGATAATACTGATAAAGAAAGATCAGTGATATTGAGACTCCTTAGAACCCGTTTACTATTTCTAGGACAGGTTTAAAACCAACTAAACTTCAAGAGGGTGCTTACATATAAACCCAATGCAAGCCTACCTAAGGATGCTTGTGTGACTTGTTTTCTTTCAACTTGAACTACTTGCAGGGTTTTATTATCTGACAACATGATTTCCTTGCAGGATTTGTTTACAATCATTATCCAATAACCTGGATTTCTTGCAGGGTTTACTCGCTTACACCACCTCGCACTTTTTCTTAATGCATAAAATACACATAATAACATCATGCCATATCATTTCCTTAACCATTTCAAGGATCTCGTGGGCCTGTGATGCAGGTTATGATGAACCAGACGTCTAGCGAGGGGCAAGGGGATTTATTTTCCTCTAGCCAATGTCGGCAAAAGATCAAAACATGATAACTTGATTTAGGGGCTATGACCCACTTGATATGGTGAGCTTTACTCTTGTAGAAGGACCTTCAATGATACGAAGTGCTTCAATCGAAGCTGTAAAGTTCAACGCCTAACATTTTTCTTGTTTACCCTACGAGATCCTTGAAAGTATTTGCATATCATACATGTCATTGCATAACAAGTAGTCTCCAGTACAGGTCTCTCATGTTCTCGATGTTTATTTCAGCAATGACTCTCAAACAAGACAACAGAGATCTTAAAACTCAAGAGGCTCAGTTCATGGAAATGTTCTTAAACCTATCCAAGGGGCATGATGAGTTGAAAGCACTCCTTGCTGGGAACCTGGCCAAGAAAAATCCCGAAGACAATAAGGATGACCGGTTGGAACAACTGCAAGCTGAAATGGAAAGGATGAGAATCCATATGAGTAGTCAAATGGCCCTTATCCAAATCTTGGCTTGGTGGCAAGAAGAGTTAAGACTCCTTATCAACAAACTTCATCAAGACAGATACAACTGTATGAAGCAAACAATCGAGACCGGGAATCAAGTCATTCATCAACCCCTGATGGGGCAAAAAGTTAGCTTTGAAAGTAGGTCTTTCTAGACGGTTGTTACGCCAAGGGTTCAACAATGACCTCGCCAACCACAACAGGGTAATCAGCAAAAGCAAGACAAGCCCGAGAGGAAATTCACCAAAATCAACATGTCCTTGACTCAAGCATTGCTCCAGGTATTGGAAGCCAATCTGGTTGTATTAAGGGAGTCTCCTCAAAACCTAATACTTATTCTCCTCACTACAAGCATAATGAAATATGCATGTATCACTCCAACAGTCGTGGGCACGACACTGACCATTATTGGGCGTTGAAGAACAAGATTCAAGACCGAATTGATTAAGGAGCGTTGGAGGTCACACAGGATGGCCATACTGAATTCTTATGCCGTTCCCCAAAGACATGCCATCTGAAGTGACAAGATCATATGAAGAAGTTTTTGTTCATTAGAATTTTCAATTTGTAACTTTCTTTTGATTGTTCAAACATTTATTCATGTCAAACTTTGTTACTTTATCAATGCATTGCATATGTCTGTTTTGAATCAATTCATTCGTATTCACTATATTTAAATTACTTTCCTTTTGTGATATTCAACTCCCGATCAAAATCTCTGAGCCTTTAGAGGGAGGATGACGAAAATGATACCATAATCTTTACATTATGCTTTTGAATAGACCCCTCTGACGATGTACATGTGTTGTTTCAAATCCTAAACAATGGAGTTATAAGGAAGATAATCCCTAGTCAACTCCTTTGAGCCTAAGAAGTAGGAGTTTTGTTTTCACACAAATTAAAACCCTTAATCATAACCTAGGGAAGGGTAGTTTTCTCAGTTAATTCAGATGTGCATTAAGTCGCAAGCTTTCCCTTCATACATGACAAATAATGTAGAAGATGCTCTCCAGAAGATGGTGATGGTTCTGCATAATCATTAAAGCCGACATTCATTATCTCTCAAAATAAAAGCCCATTAAGTCAAAACCTGTGAAGGAGGCTTAAGAAAAAACCGGGGCATCCCGCTGACTGTAATCACAAAAGAAACAGTTCAGGCAAAAGAAGGGATAACGAAAACAAAAAAAACAAAATAAAAAAGAGGTTACTACAAATCCTCGACAAAAAAAAAGAAAAGGTTACAAAAATGACTGCCTTCTCAAACATACGTTTAATTTCTGAACCGTCACCAAGTATCAGAGCAAAGATTCCAGAATCAATTGGGATCTAAACGCATAATTAACTGAATATATGACTGAAGAACATCACGAAGAGTGGGTTGGGTAAAAATAAAATTTGAGCCTTTATCTTTTGTTTTGTGAACCGTGAACCAGGCCACGTTATAACCCTTAAAAGTCCTAGCTGAAGCATGGGTTAGTTCGAAAGCATACTCTTACAAAAGGTATCCTGACTCTTGTAGGGTTCGCTATAAATCCTGAGCTGACATCACACTTTTACAAAATTTGTTTGTTTTACTAAAAAATGAATTTTCAAACTTCAAGACAGACATAAGCTTTGCATTCTTAAAATACCATTGTTTGCATATGACTATTTGTTCAACAACAGAGAAATTTGTAGACGAATATTCAATGAACAGAAATCCTCTCAAAGGACAGAATCACCTCAGATGGAAAGACATTTCCAGTAATAGGCCCTTCATAATCAAGGGGCATAGCATGATGTCCAGCTGATCTGGGGCAGTCAAGTCAAGGTTCAAGGAATCTCTCAAAAATGCCAAATGGCCAGGGGCAGAACTCCATCTGAATCACTTGGGGCATTGGACATGAATTCCAACAACGAATCTTGTATAATCAAACAAACACCTTCTGGCAGTGTGACAACACTTACTACTAAAGATAATGATAATTCTCTGCCCCCGATGAATGTAGACATAGTCGGAAAATACTACGCATGAACAAAGACCTGCTAGGTTGACTGGCCTAGGCAAAAATAAGGGCATCCCGGCGAACCAAAAGGGTTCGGGCAAAAATTAGGGATAAAAACAAAACATTTGTACACCCGGCAAGTCGAAACCTGAAAAGGCGGCTTGAGCAAAAAAGGGTATCCCGGTGGACTGAAAATGTGAAAAGACAGTCCAGGAAAAAGATAGGGATTAAGGCGTACGACTACGTCTCGTCATCTTGTCACTTTTCTAATCAGTAAAATGTTTATTTCCCTGATCTGAATTCACCAAGGACTCCAAGAGTTAGGATAATAGTCAAACCATCTACAAAATCCCCAGTTGGTTTTTTCTACAAACAAGTATCGAGACAAGGGCATTCTACTACAAGGTCACCACCATATTCTCAGGTTACAACCTATTGATGTTAGGTGTTCTCATACCCTCGACAGAGCAAAATCTCCAAATTATTGCTCCAACAAAAACTCCCCAGTGAAGTCGCCAAGCTTCTCGGGATTCCCCAAGCGGATTACAGAGTTTCCCTTCCACAACGGTAGATTCTCATCTAGAAACGGTTCAGGTACGATCCAAGAACGGATGTCATCCTGACACTTACTCCAGATTCTCATCTAGGAACGGTTTAGGTACGATCCAAGAACGGATGTCAAACTGACACTTACTCCAGATTCTCATCTGGAAACGGTCCAGTTACGATCCAAAGATGGATGTCATCCTGACACTTACTCTAGATTCTCATCTAGAAACGATTGAGGTACGATCCAATTACAGATATCATCCTGACACTTACTCCAAATTCTCATCTAGAAACGGTTCAGGTACTATCCAGAGACGAATGTCATCCTGACACTTACTCAAGATTATCATCTAGAAACGGTTCAGGTACGATCCAAATACAGATGTCATCCTGACACTTATTCAGATCATCTTCTAGAAATGGTTCAGGTACGATCCAGAGCCAGATGTCATCCTGATACTTATTCAGACCATCATCTAGAAACGGTTCAGGTATGATCCAAAGACGGATGTCATCCTGACACTTACTCTAGATTCTCATCTAGAAACGGTTCAGGTACAATCCAAAGATGGATGTCATCCTGACACTTACTCCAGATTATCATCTAGAAACGGTTCAGGTACCATCCAAAGACAAATGTCATCATGACACTTATTCCAGATTCTCATATACAAACGATTCAGGTACGATCTAGAGATGGATGTTATCCTGACACTTACTCAAGATTCTCATCTAGAAACAGTTCAGGTACAATCCAGAGATGGATGTCATCTTGACACTTACTCAAGATTCTCGTCTAGAAACAGTTCAGGTATGATCCAAATACGGATGTCATTCTAAAACTTATTCCAGATTCTCATCTAGAAACGGTTCGGGTACGATCCAGAGACGAATATCATCCTGATACTTATTCATATCATCTTCTAGAAATGGTTCAGTTCAGATACGATCCAGAGACGGATGCCATTTTGACACTTATTCAACACATGTTTCAAGTACAGTGCAGATACAATCCAAAGACGGATGTCTTTCTGACACTCATTCAATACATGTTCAAATACAATCACGACATAGATCCATCCAAAAAATCTCCGCAGGTACTTTCTCCAGCAGCTACATAGGCAGAAACGTCCTGATGCGAAGTCATCGCTGTATCCTTAGCATACGTCCTAGTGACGTCTATGTTCCCCACAAAGTAAAAACAACTAAAGTTTTGGTATCTTCTTCCCCATGCAGGAATTACTTTCTCCAGCAAAGTTCCTTCAGAGAGCTGAAATCTGCCTTCCTCAACCGAGTTTTATAACTCTGAACAGTTTATAAAACCTCCTCCCTGGTAGGGTGTATTTCTCAAACTTCGGAAGCTCATTTCTCAACAGAGTCTATTCCTCTACATCAGCAAGATCTTCCAAAAAGCATCCTCCTTGCATATAGTTATTCTCAAGCAGAGTCAATCCCCAGCAAATCATCTCTGTTCATCATCCCTAGTGGAAATGAAGGATTCAACTTCCTTATATTCTCCAGCAGCAGTCAGGGATTTTTTTTCCTAGACTGGAAAATATCGCAATAGAATCCCCTATTTATACATCGTGGCAAGCACATACACATCGCAGACAACATAATCTCATTTATTTTGAGAACATCATCATAATGCATTTCATATATCATGACATTGCATATGACTAATTCTTTACCTTTTCAGGGAAAGATCAAATCAACAAACACCGTTGACTACTTATGTGACCTGGTAGTCTTCTCAAAAGCTACGTATAACAAAGGGTTATCTCAGGATCTTCCTCAGAAAGATGCCCTCACAAGACCTTCTCTGGTTCAGTCAGATCGCCACTAAGATCTCTCTGATTCCTATTCCAGTAGAAGATGACCCAAGACTTTTGTCTGGTTCAGTTGAATTGACCCTGAGATTCTTCTGATTTCCATTCCAATCAAAGTTAATCCAAGACCTTCTTTGGTTCATTCAGATCGACACTAAGATCTCTCTGATTTCTATTCCAGTTGAAGATATTCCAAGACTTTTGTCTGGTTCAGTTGAATCGACCCTAAGATTCTTCTGCTTTCCATTCCAGTCAAAGTTGATCCAAGACCTTCTCTAGTTCAATCAGATCGACACTAAGATCTCTCTGATTTCTATTCTAGTTGAGGATATTCCAAGACTTTTATCTGGTTCAGTTGAATCGACCCTAATATTCTTCTGATTTCCATTCCAGTCAAAATTGATCCAAGACCTTCTCTGGTCCAGTCAGATCGACACTAAGATCTCTCTGATTTCTATTCTAGTTGAAGATATTTCAAGACTTTTGTCTGGTTCAGTTGAATCGACCCTAAGATTCTTCTGATTTCCATTCCAGTCAAAGTTGATCCAAGACCTTCTCTGGATCAGTCAGATCGACACTAAGATATCTCTGATTTCTATTCCAGTTAAAGATATTCCAAGACTTTTGTCTGGTTCAGTTGAATCGACCCTAAGATTCTTCTGATTTCTATTCCAGTCAAAGTTGATCCAAGACCTTTCTCTGGTTCAGTTAAATTGACGCTAAGATTTTTCGGATTTCCATTCCAGTTTAAGAAACTGCAAATCCTGGGTACGACCAGATAAAAGTTTAATCTCATTTCCCCAGTTAGTCGTTGTGAAGCCTGGAATATGACCAGATAGCAGTTAGCCTTATCATCCTCAGCAAGTCTCCGTGAATCCTGGATACCGACTAGATAACAATCCATTTCCATCTCTTCAATCAAGAGATGACTCCCCAGTAGAGTAATGGACAACTGAAGCTCCTAAACTCTATTTTCCAAGACAAAGATCAACATTCTTCAACAGAGTCATCCTCGACAACAGGAATATGGATTCCCACCAAGGAATATCTCATGAAATCAACATTCATCTGGATGGAATCTTTAAGCCCATCTCTGACGACTCTCTGTCATTTCTTTGGATGGCATCTCTAAGCCCATCTCCGACAGTCTCCTGTCACCTTTTCCAAATGGCATATGTAAGCCGATTCCCGATATTATTTACCAACAATATCACTTCAGACGTGTGCAAATTTCTGGGCACTCTAGTGTTCAATCATCTTCCACCTTTAGATCACGAATGGCAGACAAGCCAATCTATATCTTAAGGTTTAAGAAGATTGAACAGGGGAAACTGTTGTACCCTAAAATTTTCCCTCTCATATTTTCCAGGGTCTTCCCCTACATGGATGGTCACGAACCCTTGCCTAAGAAAAATGAAAATTTGTGAGTAGTGTTTTCAAGTTCCCTTCAATTGGAATCTCCAAAATTCCCTTCGATTGCAACAGGATACTTCGATTATCATTCCTAAAGGTTCCTTCAATTGGAGCATCAGAGCTTCCTTAGATTGGAGCATCAGAGCTTCCTTCGATTGGAGCATCAAAGCTTCCTTCGATTGGAGCATCATAGCTTCCTTCGATTGGAGCATCATAGCTTCCTTCGATTTGGACCATCAGAGCTTCCTTCGATTGGAGCATCAGAGCTTCCTTCGATTGGAGTATCAGAGGTTATTTAGATTGGAGCATCAAAGCTTCCTTCGATTTAGAGCATCATAGGTTCCTTCGATTGGAGCATCAGAAGTTCTTTCGATTGGAGCATCAGAGTTTCCTTCGATTTGGAGCATCAGAGCTTCTTTCAATTTGGAGCGTCAGAGCTTCCTTCGATTGGAACATCAGAGCGAAGTGTCCTTCAATTGGCATACTAAGGCAGATGGAAGTTCTGAACACTTCGAATCAGAACCCAGAACCATTCGAATGAACTGAATCAGACCCATTCGAAGGAAATGAATCAGAGCCGTTCGAAGGAGCTGAATCAGGGCCATTCGAAAGAGGCCATCAGTCCATTCGAAAGAGAGCATTCGAAGGCTAGTATGTACACATTTATGCCAAATTCAAAAATAGGCAAAATCCCTTATCTTTGGCCAAGGTTACATATTGGTATTCATGGAATTCAAATGGCTGTAACAAATATTACTTCTCTTGTCCCCTCCCTCCTACTCTATATAAGCAGAATGCTTGCAAGCAAAAAGGGACGAAAAAAGAGGAGATTGGAGATACGCTGCCCACAAACCCACCAAAGGTTGTCAAAATCTTCATAAGTAATCCAAGCCAAAGTTCAACAAAAGTATCCACGCCCAGAAATCCCAGATCGAAGGTACCCACATCCAGAAAGTTCCAAATCGAAGGTTCCAACTACTGGTAAGAGAGGGTAAAATGTCAAACTTTGTATTTACATAACACACCCATATTTGTTGTTTCATTCGATTTGTCATTTTAGACAGAATCAAATAGCTTGGGTTTGACACCCAGGTCATGTTTTTCGTTTGCTAACACTTGCTGCAGATATTAGCCTGAAAAGACCCAGCGTGCGCAGGATCGAAGGACCTGGGTTTTGATACCCAGGTCCTGCATTTTATTTCACAATATCTTTGCAGATTCAGTATCCTCACAAGTGATCCATCAGGCCCTTTCAAAAATTCTCCTGGGTCGAAATACAACCATCCTTTGTTGGATCGAAGGCCACCTTTCTTTCTCTGGATCAGAAGCTACCTTCGAAAGCTAACTTCCTCTGGATCGAAGGAAAACTTCTCTCACTGGATCGAAGGATATCCATCTCTCCCTGCAATCGAAGGGTGTCCCCCTTTGTATTCTTTTTCATTTCTTTATTGACCTTTTTTTAATTTAAATTATTCTTAAGTCAAAAATCACAAAAAAAGACATTAGACTAGTATTTTTTTTCTAATTAAGTTAATTTTGTAAAAAAATTAATTAATTATTTTAACATCTTTTTTCTTAAAATTAAAATTAAATAGACTTAGTCTTTATTTTCTTTTATACAAAAAACAACAAAAAGATTTTCTTTTTACATTTTCAGACGTGTTTTCAACTTTGCGCGCGTTTATTTAATTTCGTATATTTACTATTATTGTATCTGGTTACTGGGTGTAATAGATAAAATTAGGATATTTACTGCTTTATCCCCTTTATACTTGTATAATGTAAATCCCCTCCCTGAAGCATTGTAATAGCGTAGATCTAAATTCTTGCACTTTAATATTATGCAATTTATTAACTGTTAGTAACTAGGTTTGTATGACAAAACTGAAATCAAACGTTAGCAAACTTGATAAAAAGATAAATAACTGAATTGAACACAATTGCACACAAGCACCTATAAGGTATGCCTACTTTGGTTGCCTTCAATAAAACAATCACGAGGCAGGAACACTTTATCAAAGACCCATAAAATCAAAAGATCATAGTCCCTTGATGACCCTACAATTGCCTTCTCGGTAAATGATCTAGTCCCTAAAACAAAATTTCTAAAGCGTCTCCATATGTTGCCTTTATGACTGTAAAACGTCCCTTCTACTGTCCCTCAACATCCAACGACAAGGCTACCTACTCACTAATAGTAGGATAGCACCGTCTAAAGGAAAAGAGGAAAAGAACGACCCTTTTCGAGTAACAAAGTAGATAGCTGTTAGAAGTTTGCTCAAATATTTCTCACTTACATAGAAAACTACTTAACAAAAACAATTTCAAAACACTTTGTATATTTTCTCCACTATCCCGAGAAACATTACAATGTTCGCCGTACTAAGGCATTTTCAAAACATTTTCAAACACACAAAGCACAAAGGTATTTCAAAATGAGCAAACCTCTAAGAGCCCGTGGATAACCACAGATGGAAAGGGTGATAACACCTTCCCTTTCCATAATCTACCCCCTTACTCAGAAAACTCCCGAAAATGTCTTTTTCTATTCTTTTCACCCTTTCCTTTGTTGGATAAAAGAAAAGACGGTGGCGACTCTTGGTTACTGCAACATTTGCAAACAAAAAACGCAAAACCAATATTAAACAGTCGGTTCTACCACCATATCACAGGTACCTTCTCAGCTTAAGGAGTTAGTCTCAAGGGTTCCCGAAAGTTCTCCATTCATCAAAAGGCATGGTCGACTACTCAGTCTAGTTACCTCCAGTTTTGACAAAGACATGATGAGTGTTCTATTCCAGTTCTTTGACCCTGCACATCACTGCTTCATCTTTCCATATTATCAGCTAGTACCCACAATGAAGGAGTTCTCTTAATTACTGGGGGTACCTGTTCTTGATCAGACACTGTTCGTCGATTTAGAAGAAGCTCCAAAGCCAGAAGATATTGCAGCAGCCTTACATCTGAAGCAGTCCGACATTATATCCAATTGGGAAACAAGAAGAGTCAAAGGTTTTCTTAATAAATTACTGATAGAGAAGGCTCAACTGTTTCTGGGTGCTATGAGTTTTCAGGCTTTCTAGGAGATCTTGGCTTTTCTAATCTATGTATTGGTACTATTCCCTAATCCAGACCAACTCATAGATGTGAACACCGTCAAAATATTTCTTGCTCGTAATCTTGTGCCTACCTTGCTTGTAGATGTCTTCTATACTCTTCACACTCGTACTATGAAGAGGCGACGAACTCTCATGTGTTGTATACCTATGATATCTAGGTGGTTTATCTTGCACCTTCCCCGCTCGATAATAAAGAATGAACAAGGCTTGAGGTGGTCGTAAAGAATAATGTTACATTCGCATACAGACATCTACTGGTGTCCCTGATCTCATTAGGATATCACTATCATTGACCATTATGGGGAATTCCCTAATGTTCCACTCCTTGGCATTAGGGGAGGTATTACTTATATCCCTTTCTCTGGCTCTACATCAATTTGGTTATGCTCAAAGAGATGGTCCTCGTGACACACTTATCCAGGGTATTATGTTCGATTACGAAAATGATCCTCAAGGTTATCGTCAAAGGTTTATACATGATTGGGGAATGGTAAGAAAGATTGATAGTAAGGCATTAGGACAGAAGAACTCCATCCCTCTGGAGCCCTATCTCAAATGGGTACAAGCTCGCACTCAAAACCTTATGATTCCATATCCAATTGTCCGACCAGTGATCATGGAGCCTGTTGTCGAAGGAGACGTTTCTCGTACCATCCTCCATCCAGACATGCCCACTGACCTCGAAGAATTGTAGAAGTCCTGTATTCAAATCAAGGAAGAAAAAGGCACCTTTGAGACTCAATTCTATGCAAGTGAAAAGAAAGTGTTGGAGCTCACAAAGCAACTTCCCGAGAAGCAGAGTCTTAATGAATTTACCAACATGAAGAGGAAGCTTCCTTGGAAAGCTTGAGTCTTAGGTCTTAGGAGTTTACTTTTTTTGTCTCTTTGAGACCCTGTTGCTTTCATTTTAAGCCTAAATGGAAGTTATAATTTTGAACTTACTAATAAAAATCTTTGTTTTGTTTCCTCGTGGTTAGAAAATTTAAATCTCCTAAGGTCCTTGAAAACATTGCATTTACATATCATGCATCACTACATAACAGGTTTTTCATACAAGTTTTCTCATCTACTTACTATTCATTTTATTATAAGATGGCCCTCGAACAAACTGTTAAGGACCTTCAAGCTCAACATGCATAATTTCAAGAGACTCTTCTGAATTTGGCACAGGGGTAGAAAGATCTGATGGCTCTCGTCACTAAGAAAAAGAAGACTAAAAAGATGATTGTTATCCTCAATATAGAGAGAAGATTCAAAGGTCATGTTCAACCAGTTCAAGTGGATGATATTTCATCTGAGGAAGATGACAACCAAGAATAGGATGGTAGAAGCATCAAGCCTGAAGGTAGGAATAACCAGGGTTCTGAAGATGAAGATTACTCTGATTAACAATATCCTCCTGTAGATGATAAGTGTAAGAAGTTGGAAGACCGACTCAAAGCAATGGAAATCCAGAAAGTGCCTGGATTGGATTTTGGATAACTAGGCCTAATCCTGGGGGTGGTCATCCCATATAAGTTCAAGGTCCCCATCTTTGATAAATATGATGGGGTCTCTTTTCCCCAACTCCAGTTGAGGTCGTATGTTTGAAAGATCCAACCTCATACTGCTGACAGGAAATTATGGGTCCATTTCTTTCAAGAAAGTTTGGCTGGCACTTAACTTGAATGGTTCAATCAGCTCGAAGGAACCAACATCCATACATAGGAAGAGTTGGTTGTTGCTTTTTACAAGCAGTATCAGTATAATGTTGACCTCGCGCCGACTCGTGTGCAATTGCAAAACATGCCCATGGGCTCGAATGAAGGGTTTAAGAAATATGCACAAAAATGGAGGGATCTAGCTGGAAGGGTGCAACCTTCCTTGACTGATTGGGAATTGGTGGATATGTTCATGGGCACATTGACAAGCCCATTCTTTAATCTATTAATTGTAAGTTCTTCATCTGGTTTTATGGAGCTGATTCCGACTGGGGAAAGAGTTAAAAGTGGCATTAAGAGTGGGAAGATTCCGATGGCTACGTCTTCTAATGCTGTGAAGTAGCCATTCAGTGGTAAAAAAGAATCCAATATTGTCTATGGCCAGAAGGGTCATAGTAAAACTGATCGCCATCTGTCTGTGGGAGCGGTATTGATCTCTAATTCGACACCTATTCAATAACAAAAACATGGCAACCGATGAAGGGCATACGCTATGTTAAGGAAGTTTACCAATATCGGTATGCCTTTATCTCAGGCGTTATAAAATTTGTTAAAAGTTAAACTCATTTCACTGCGGGGTCCTCCTCAGAATCCCAATACATCCTCTCTAAAGTACAATCCGAACGTGAGGTTTTCCTATCACTCGAACAATCCTGGGCATGACACCAACAACTGTTGGGAATTGAAAAACAAAATTCAGGACATGATTGAGAATATGGAAATTGAGTTCGATCCTCCGGAGACTCCGAATGTGATTACTGCGCCTATGACAAAGCATGCCATAGGTATAAGTGTTATTAAAGATGTTCTATATGTTACCACTGTAGGTGATATGGTTACTCCTATCTCAATAATAAAAAAGAATTTGTTACAAGTCGATTTATCTCCGAGCTGTGTTAAAGAATGTTATTGTTGTGCACTCCAACCCAATGGCTGCAGGTTATTGAAGGAAGGCATTCAGTGCATGATGGATGATGATATAATTTTGATCGAGAAAGTTCCGTATGCCGATAATTTGTGCCAAGATTTGTCTGTCGTATCCTGTACTCCTGTCAGGATCACTTCCAAGGGTCTTATAAGGATTCCCGCCAATACAAAAGCTTCTTCTTTGATCATTATAACACCTGGACCCATCCCATATTCATCGGAAAAGGCTATTCCATAGAACTATGGATCCGATGTCTACTACCATGGTGTTAAACAAGAGTTGTCTGATGAAGATGATGTAGATGTTGGTCTCAATGTTGACAATATTGCAGGGACCAACAAAGTTACTAGAAGCAGAAGGATTTTCTCCCCAAAAATCTATCCGAAAAATGTTGCTACACCTTTTCGAGTTGTTGTTACTATGTTAACTATCAAGGCTCAGGGTAAAGAGCCAATGATAGATCCTACCCAGACAGATGCACCTAAAGAAATTACAGTCAAGGACATCTCTAGACAAGAGTTTAAAGAGGTTTTGAAGATCATCTGCAAGAGCGACTATAAAATTATTGAACAGCCGGGGTAGACCCCATCCAAAATCTCCATGTTATCTTTACTGCTGTGTTCTGAAGCCAATGCGTAGGCTTTAGTAAAATTCTTGAAGACTACTCATGTGCCGCGGGAAATTTCGGCCAATTAATTTGGAAGTTATGTGACTAGTTTAACAACTGATAATGGATTAGGATTCTCTGATGCTGACCTGACTCCGGAGGGGAGAAATCATAATAAGTCCATGTATGTCTCCATAGTATGAAGGGGCACTATGTTGGCTCATGTGTTAATTGATACTGGCTATTCGCTGAATGTTCTTCCAAAAGGCGCTCTTGATAGATTGGATTGTGAAGGGGTCCTGCTGAAACCCAGTAACATCATAGTTTGAGCCTTTGACGGGTCCAAAAGAATATTATATGGAGAAGTGGACCTCCCAATCAAAGTGGGTTCACAAATATTTGAGTCCACCTTATATGTAATGGACATCCGTCAGGCGTATTCTTGTCTATTAGGATTCCCTTGGATCCATAGGGAAGGTGTTGTCACCTCCACATTGCACCATAAATTAAAGTATTCGGTAAAAGGAAAGGTTGTTACTGTCTACGAAGAAGAGGAGTACATGGTCAGCCACCTGAATTTGTTCTGGTACATGGAGATGGACGGGGAATTCATCGATACTCCTTGTCAAAATTTTGAAGTGATTTCTCCTGCTACTGTTAAAGATGTTTCTACCATTCCAAAAACCACCAGGGTTCCGCACAAGATGGCTTCCTTGAAAGATGGCAAACTACTATAGAAGAAGGATGTTGTACTATTTAGGGTCAGCTTCCTGATATCCCTTACAAATCTGACAAGTTTGGCGGGCTTTACTACAGAAGGTCAAAGGGTTGTTCATCACGCTCGGGCTGGAGGACCTCCATTCCATATCAGCAACAACGGAGTCAACTATATAGAAGATGTTGATAGAGATTGTGACTTTGACAACTGTATATTCCCCACCATTGGCAACAGACTCGAAAATTGGAAAGCAGAAGACATTTTCCCTATCTCCTTTAGTCACGAGTAATAACAACATTCTTGTCTTATTGCTTTTAAATGATTTTGGTTATGTAATATATAATGACTTTAAACCTTGTGTCTTACTCGGGGCACAATGGTTCATTTGTTAAGGGTTGATAATTCATAAACATTGTTCATTCAATAAAAACATTGGATGTTTTGCATTCAAATTTTGAAATCCCTATTTTTCTTTTACTTATTCCATTTTCAAAATAGCTATGTATTCTTACACATACCCACACACTACATTGCAGATATTCATCCACTCCGGATCTCGTTGAAAGCGATCCTGCTATTGCCGCTTATGACTTTGAAAATCCGATCTGCCAAGCCGAGGACGAAGGTTAGGAAGATTGTGAAATACCTGGAGAACTTTCCAGACTCTTAATACAAGAATAAAAGGCTATCCAACCACATGAAGAGTCGGTCAAAGTGGTAAACTTGGGTTCTGAAACAGACAAAAAAGAGGTCAAGAGAGGCGCCAATTTAGAGAGAAGTATCAAGAACAAGTTAATCTAGATGTTACATGAATATCTTGAGGTATTTGCTTGGTCATACAAAGATATGACAGGACTTGATACCGATATTATGGTTCATTATCTGCCGATGAAAGATGGTTATGCTCCGATAAAGTAGAAGGTTCGTTGCATGCGTCCTGAAATGTCATAAAAGATCAAGGCTGAGGTTATGAAACAATTCAACGCAAGTTTCTTAGTAGTGACATTATATCCTTAATTAATTGCTAATGTTGTTGTGTACCAAAGAAACATGGCAAGGTACATATGTTTGTAGCTTACATGGATATGAATAGGGCGAGCCCCAAATATGACTTCCCACTTCCACATATTGATGTTCTGCTCGACAACACCGCTTAGCAAAATGTATTCTCTTTCATGGATGGTTTCTCAGGTTTTAATCAGATTAAGATGGCACCTGAAGACATGGAGAAAACTAACTTCGTCACACAATGGGGAACTTTCTGTTATAAGGTTATGCCTTTTGGGTTGAAGAATGTAGGGGCAACTTACCAGCGTGCCATGATAGCCTTATTTCATGAAATGATTCATCACGAGATAGAAGTCTACGTCGAGGACATGATAGCAAGGTCACAAACTGAAGAAGAGTATCTTGATCATCTGCATAAATTGTTTGAAAGGCTTACGAAGTATAAGCTAAGGTTAAACCCGAACAAGTTCACTTTTGGGGTGAGATCCGGTAAACTCGTGGGTTTCGTCGTCAGCGGTAAAGGTATTGAAGTTGATCCTGCAAAAGTTAAAGCTATTAAAGAGATGTCAACTCCCTGTACCGAGAAAGAAGTCAGAGGTTTCTTAGGACGACTAAATTACTTTTCCCGATTCATTTCCCATATGACTGCTACTTGTGAACCAATCTTTAAGTTGTTGAAGAAAGATCAAGTAGTAAAGTGGAACAACGACTGTCAAATAGCCTTTGATAAAATTAAGGAGTACCTACAAGAACTTTCAGTTATGATGCCTCCAGTTGAAGGAAGACCCCTGATCATGTACTTAACAGTGTTAGAGAATTCAATGGGTGTGTGTATTGGGGCAACATGACGAGGCCGGTCGAAAAAAGCATGCAATATACTACCTTAGCAAAAAGTTTACCGATTGTGAAACAAGATATTCACTGCTCGAGAAAACATTCTGCGCTTTGGCACAGGCTGCTTACCGAGTAAGACAATATATGTTGACCCATACTACCTTATTGATCTATAAAGTGGATCTCATCAAGTACATATTCGAGAAGCCAACTCTCTCTGGAAGAATATCCCGATGACAAATGGTCTTAACAGAATACAACATTCAGTACACCACTCAAAAAGAAATGAAAGGAAGTGTACTGGCAGATCACTTGGCACATCAAGATGTAGACGACTATTAGTCTATGAATTTCGAATTCCTGGATGAGAACATTATGCTAGTAACAAATTATGAAGAACTTGGACCGTATAAAGGACCTAAGCCAGGAATCTGATGGAATATGGTTTTCTATGGAGCTTCTAATGCACTTGGCAAAGGAATCAGGATGTAATTATCTCCACTCAGGGTTGTCATACGCCCTTCACTACCAAACTTTTCTTTGACTGCACTAACAATATGGCTGAATATGAAGCGTGCATCATGGGCATTAAGGATGCCATTGACCTGAGAATCAAGTTCTTAAGAGTATATAGGGATTCAACCCTAGTAATTAGTCAGCTTAAGGGATAATGGGGTACGAAGCATCTGAATCTTATCCCTTACCGAGAGCATGTGCTAACCTTGATTTCGTATTTCAAAGAGATTACTTTTGAGCATATCCCAAGAGAAGAGAATTTGTTGGCGGACGCATTGGCTACCATGTCATCCATGTTCAAGGTCGTATAGGACAATGAGGCTCCCAGAATTACCATTAAAAGATTCGATGAACCGGCACACTGCTATGAAATTGATACTGATGGAGACAAAGAAAAACCTTGGTTTCATGAAGTGAAAAGGTGCCTTAAGGCTCATGAATACCCCGAAGGGGCATCAATCAATGACAAGAAATTCCTACGGAGGGTCTCGTCTAAGTTCTTCTTGAGCAATGGAATTTTATACAAGCGCAATCATGATTCGACTCTGCTTCGTTTTATGGACAAGAAAGAAGCAAAATAAATTGTGGAAGATATGCACGAAGGTATCTTTGGTACTCACTCCAGTGGGCATACTATGACTAAAAAGATCTTGAGGGCAGGTTACTATTGGTCGACTATGGAAACTGACTGTACCCACCACTCAAGAACTTGTCATAAGTGCCAAATCTATGCTGATAAAGTTTATGTGCCTCGAGTACCTATGAACATCTTGATTACTCGGTGGCCATTCACAATGTGGTGCATTGATATGATTGGAGAGATCAAGCCTACTGCTTCTAACGAACATCCCTTCATCCTCGTCGCCATGGATTACTTTACAAAGTGGGTGAAAGCAGCTTCATTCGCCTCTGTTACCAAGAATGTGGTCGCCCAATTGATCAAACATAACCTTATCTGTCGGTATGGCATCCCCAAGAGGATTATGACAGACAATGGTACCAACCTCAACAACACTATGACCATTGAACTCTGTATGCAGATCAAGATCAAGCACCATAACTCTTCTCTGTATTGACCGAAGATGAATGGTGCAGTGGAAGCCGCCAACAAGAACATTAAGAAGATCATACAGAAGATGGTTGTGAGTTACAAAGATTGGAACGAGATGTTACTGCTTTCTCTCCATAGCTATCGCACTTCATCTCGAACATCAACTGGAGTAACCCCATTCTTTATGGTTTATGGTATGGAAGTTGTCCTACCTATCGAAGTTCAAATTCCTTCTTTGAGAATTATGAAAGAGGAAGGCCTAGACGAAGACGAGTGGATTCTGACTAGGTTGGATCAATTAAATCTAATCGACGAGAAAAGGCTTGCGGCCATCTGTCATGATCAGATGTATCAGAAGCATATGATTAAGGCACTAAACAAGAAATCAAACATCAGGTATATCAGGCTGGTGACTTGGAAAAAAAATTCATCATTCTACTACAAGATGATCCCAGGGTCTAATGGACTCCCAACTACGAAGGTCCATTTGTATTCAAGAAAATATTTTCTAGAGGTGCTATGATACTGACCACCATGGACGACGAAGATTTTCCGCACCTTGTAAACACCGACATAGTCAAAAGATACTACCCATGAAAACGACCCGCTAGGTTGACCGACCTAGGCAAAAACAAGGGCATCCCTGCGAACCAATAGTGTTCGGGAAAAAATTAGGGATATATATATATATATATATATATATATATATATATATATAGGAGTTGAGATAATGTTCAAGTCTCCATGTATCCCCATAGAAAGATCCTCACAGGATTATCCCCATGGAGTCGTGTTCACAAGATAGTCTTCAACAAAGATATATCCCCCATAAAATGGGATACATCAGTCATACTCACCAGCAAATCACTCCAGGGATAAAGAAATATGATATTTTTCCTGGCAATGTCGCCCACCTACGGAGTCCCAATCAGTACATTTTATGGAAATTCTGTTCCCCAGTTGAGTTTATACCTCAAAAATTGTAAAATCCCCTGCAGATTTCTTTTCTCCAGAAGAGCTCATTTCCTCAGCAAGGTTGTTTCCTCAGCAGAGTATTTCTTCGTCAATAGGGTTTATTTCCCCAACAGGGTTTATGTTCCCTACAGATTATAGTCTCTTCCAACTTGAGCCTGTTTCTACCACAAACTATCGACAAGATTCCCACCTCTAGCAAAGGACAATCCGAGTTGCTATCCCCAGAGATTTGGAATTTTTTTTATTAATAACCAAGTATTAAAAAAATATTTCGCGAATAACCGGGTTTCGGAAAAAATTACGCAAATAACCATGTTTGAGATGGCTCCACAAAGGAGGAGCCATCTCATTTGGCGCATCCTCCTCTTTTTATAAGGGAGGCGCCATCTCACTTGGCGCCTAAGGGCAAATGGCAAGCCCTAAGCCAAGTGAGATGGCGCCTATGTACAAAATTAGGTCAAAAAAAATTTTTTTTTTCTTTCCTGCGCGTTGCGTATTAGACAGAGATAAACAAAATTGATTTTTTATTTGAAAAAAAATAATTACATTCAACTGTTTTACATTTAAATAACAGTAAAAAAATAGATACAAAAAATACTGGAAAAAAAAAAGATACATCAATGATCCCCAGGAACCCGGTAATGACCCCCAGTTCCGCATCCCCGTCCTCGCCTTTCTCTTGCTGGGTGCCGTCTCGTTTCCTGTTGCGGCAAGGTCGATGGCCCAGCGAAGTCAATGCGATCCGAATCCATAAAATCAGTAAGATCTCCATATCTCAAAGATCCGCTCTGGTACAGTCGGTTACCCATACCCTCGAAGTTTGGTCGTGTTGGCGGTGGGTGGGGTTCCATGGTTGGTCGGTAGCATTGGTCGTCTGAGTATGGGGGGTAGAAAGGAAATGGATCTTGGGGTGTTTGGTACTGTGGATGTTGGGTTGTTTGGTGATATGGTGGTTGATGGTAGGTTTGGTTGGGTTGGTCATAATCTTCTGACATTCCCATATCAGGGCTAAGGCTGGATGTTGAGGGCCCCATATTGGGATATGTGGAAGACTGAAATTGTGTATGGGGTATGTGGGTTTGCTGGTATTGGGGTTGGTATTGTGGTTGGGTTTGAGGCATATCTGGGTATTGGTAGTTTGGCGGTGATTGTGGTTGGTAGTACGACATTTGGTTGTAGTTGTGTTGTGGTGGGGAATGTGGTTGTGTGTTTGTTGGTCTGTTTCTTCTTGGGGGTTGGTTTGAGGTTGATGGATTTTGGGTTTGTTGGTGGGGAATCGAGGGTTGTGCCCATTGTGTGCGTGGGTCAACCAAGTACCTCGGATGAGACACGTGCATATCTGGGTTACTAACCGACCTGTACCACGACATATATTGATCGGTGTGTCGCATGTTACCTTGAGTAAGGAAAATAGGGGATTGCAAGATGTAGCGGTGACGCCTTTGCCACATTTTACACCATTCTGGAGCAAAGTCTTTCCAGTTGGTTAGATTCCACTAGGCGTCGACCCTTTTTAGATGCCAGGGGGACAAATCTGTTGGATCACTTGGTATCTCTTGGATCATTCCGAACTGCATCTTCACACGGTCGCTGTGGTGCATCTCCACAATGTTGAACCGAATGAGTGCAGTCTTTGCAGTCCAAGTTGCTGCATCCTCTGGATTTGGAGAATGGTCCAAACCCAAATATGGTCTCCAGACGAACTGCGATAAAATTTAAATCAGGTAAGCGCAAAAGTAATGTATAAATAATTAAAATGAACAAAAGTTAAAAGCTACGACTTACGTCATCTGGGCCTAAGTGATCCAACAGATTCCGGTAGAGTGCGACATTGAATCTGGGATTCTTGCCGTAATCCATACCCCTCACGCAGTACCTATAGGAAATGAGAAACATGTTATTTTTAGCATATATTTTGGAAAGAGAAGAATAGTTATAAATGCTATAACTTAATGAATTACTTTGTTGCGTAAGGGAAACCAAAAGTGTTGTTGTTGATGGGGTTTAAGGACTCCATCCTCCACCAACCCCAGGCTTGTAGTAAAAATGCGCACCCATA
The DNA here is from genome assembly GCA_948472305.1 of Vicia faba. Classification (NCBI taxonomy): domain Eukaryota; kingdom Viridiplantae; phylum Streptophyta; class Magnoliopsida; order Fabales; family Fabaceae; genus Vicia; species Vicia faba. The sequence goes on along the minus strand of OX451740.1, from coordinate 1,004,360,812 downwards.
AAATGTACATTTTTCCTTGACTGCGTTTTTGCACAAGGAACTGTACAGGTGGGCTAATACTCCAGAATCCCAACTAAATTTTCTAGTTTTATCAAAATTCGTTAGTAAATGTAAGTACATGAAATTTACACTATTTCCCGTACTTTCGGGAAATAAAAAAGTACCAAAAAGTATCATAATATACGTTCGGGCTTTTACTACTCGGTCATTCTCTGAGGAATTTTCATTTAATTCCATACTTGCATAATGCCGTTTCAGGTCAGTGAGTAGTATTCCCTGCCCTCTTGCTCCACCACCTTCTACCATGTCCCTACCCAACAGTTCTTCACACTGTGAGTTGGGTTGTTGAACCGACCCGTTCACTGCTTTACCGTCAATAGGGAGGCCCAGTAGCATGTACACATCTTCGAGAGTGATGGTACATTCACCTATTGGTAGGTGAAATGTATGGGTCTCCGGTCTCCACCTCTCCAACATTGCAAGGATGAATTTGGAGTCAATGGTGCAGTTGGAGATCTTTATCACGTGTCCAAAACCTGCATATTCCAGATAAGGGACGATAAAAGGGTCGGGAGCCAGGTATTTGTGCGAACGGATTCTGAATCTTTGTGTATCCTGAGATCATAATTAAACAAGAGTAAGATTAATTAAGATGAACAACACGTTTTTTAAAGTATGAAAAATGTATAACCAAATAAGAGACTTACAAATGCAGCAATGTTTTCCCTTGTGCCTCTGTGAGTATCTCCCATTGTTAGAAGGGCCATTCTTCAGAACGCTTGAGAGAATGAAAGACTTAGGAAGAAATAAAGAGTATGATAGACTTAAGAAATATTTCGTAGCAGAGAGTGAGAGTTGTGTGGGTGTGAGAGATGTTTCATAAGGTATGTATTTATAGGCAAATAATTTTGATGTAGTGGTTGCATGCCTGCGAGGTGTCACATTTGCATGCTTAGGGAGTTACACATATGCATGCATGCATTTACAAATAATGTAAGGTGTCACTCTTGCAGGCTAGGTGGCAGCCCATGCATGTATCACGATTGGACAGTAAGGGAGGCGCCATCTCACTTGGCGAAATAGTACAAAAATGAATGGTGTCGCCACCCCATTTGGCGAATAAGAGGTGTCACGTTTTACAGCATTGGCTCAGGCTACGTGACAGCCTTTGGGATTCCTTTCTCTGTTGCATGCAAGGCCATTGGAGTTGATGGGTGGCAGGCTTACACAAAACATTTATGTGTGTAGAATAGGGCCAGGCTAGGTGGCAGCATAAGCCCATGCATGTATCACGATTGGACAGTAAGGGAGGCGCCATCTCACTTGGCGAAATAGTACAAAAATGAATGGTGTCGCCACCCCATTTGGCGAATAAGAGGTGTCACGTTTTACAGCATTGGCTCAGGCTACGTGACAGCCTTTGGGATTCCTTTCTCTGTTGCATGCAAGGCCATTGGAGTTGATGGGTGGCAGGCTTACACAAAACATTTATGTGTGTAGAATAGGGCCAGGCTAGGTGGCAGCATAAGCCCATGCATGTATCACGATTGGACAGTAAGGGAGGCGCCATCTCACTTGGCGAAATAGTACAAAAATGAATGGTGTCGCCACCCCATTTGGCGAATAAGAGGTGTCACGTTTTACAGCATTGGCTCAGGCTACGTGACAACCTTTGGGATTCCTTTCTCTGTTGCATGGAAGGCCATTGGAGTTGATGGGTGGCAGGCTTACACAAAACATTTATGTGTGTAGAATAGGGCCAGGCTAGGTGGCAGCATAAGCCCATGCATGTATCACGATTGGACAGTAAGGGAGGCGCCATCTCACTTGGCGAAATAGTACAAAAATGAATGGTGTCTCCACCCCATTTGGCGAATAAGAGGTGTCACGTTTTACAGCATTGGCTCAGGCTACGTGACAGCCTTTGGGATTCCTTTCTCTGTTGCATGCAAGGCCATTGGAGTTGATGGGTGGCAGGCTTACACAAAACATTTATGTGTGTAGAATAGGGCCAGGCTAGGTGGCAGCATAAGCCCATGCATGTAATATTATTGGCAGCCTTGGGGGGTTGCATCACTTACTTAATTGAAATATTTTGCCTTAGGTTGAACATAACATTCATTCACATAAACTGTAAAATTTTCCAACCTTCAAATCAGTCATCTAACCTTCAAACATTCCAGCATTCATACCTTCATATAATCAATAAACCCAAAACATTCCCACCTTCATACCTAAAACAATTCTACACAATGGCCTCTTCACCACAATTTGTTGTCAAAGCACATTTCAACGGTGAGACATACATGTGTCCCACAGTTGGGTTTTTGTTTAGAAACACCGACAATGTCCGATTTCTCTTAAACGGGAAAGCAAATTTCTCCTACTTTAAGAAAAGATTGGAGGCCAAACTTGAACGAGGCCCGGTATCCCAGATATTTTATCAGAGTCCAGTCTTTTTTGGAAACAACCAAGTCATATTTTATAAGGTTGCAATTCAAGATGACGAGGATTTCCAGAACATGATTTCCAGCCATGTCTATTCTGGAAACGACTCTATTGAGTTGTACGTTCTGTTTCAAGAGCCTCTGGTGACACAGGAGGTAGAGCCTCCGGTGACACAGGAGGTTGATCCTTTGGAGAATGAGCAAGATGAGGTGGATGCAGTTGATGATGAAGAAGAAGATAACGAGTTAGAGTTCGATGAAATGGTGAACGACGATTCTGACGATGATGGCATCCCAAGTATTCCTACCGACAAAATCTACACACCACCTACGCACATGACAAACTTCAACATGGGCGGAGATGAACCTTCTACGGACTTGTTTTTCCAACCGTATATGCAATCAGATGAAAATTTAAAAGAGAAGGACAAGTTTCGTAATAGAGAGGAATGCATAAGGGCCATCAAAAAATTTCACATGCTCAACTCGGTTGATTATAAGGTGGATCGTGTAAACCCGGAAAGGTACAAGATCAAGTGTGTCCACCCTGATTGCATGTTCAAGCTGACCGCTTCATACAGACTAAGGGGTGACTGCTGGGTCATAGGTTCCATGACTACCCATACTTGTGTAAGTTCCACTCAATCACAAGACCACCGAAAACTCAACCATGATCTAATCTGTCAAGAAATCCTACCCCTGGTCAGCAACGACCCTTCTTTGAAGGTGAAAACAATCATCTCCCACATCACCACGGTTTTTAACTACACTCCGTCTTACCGTAAGGCGTGGTTAGCAAAGACTAAGGCGATTGAATGGGTGTACGAAAACTGGGAGGAGTCATACCGAGAACTTCCCCGCTACCTAAATGCACTCAAGACATATTCTCCAGGTAGTGTTTATGTTCTGGAAACATTGCCAGCGTACGCTCAAGATGGTAGTCTACTACATGGCAACGGAATATTCAGTCGCATCTTTTGGGCTTTTCAACCATGCATCACAGGGTTTGCATCATGCAAACCAATTCTACAAATAGACGGGACTTGGTTGTATGGGAAGTACAAAGGCACGCTTTTGATGGCAGTTGCACAAGATGGCAACAATAACATTTTCCCCGTTGCGTTTGCCCTTGTCGAGGGGGAGACCGGTGGTGCTTGGAGCTTTTTCCTGAAAAATCTTCGTACACACGTGGCTCCTCAACCAGATCTCTGTTTGATCTCGGACAGACATGCCTCCATTGAAAGTGCCTATAATAATCCGGCAAATGGTTGGCATGACCCTCCTTCTACGCATGTCTATTGCGTCAGGCATATCGTCCAGAATTTCTCGAGGGAGGTCAAGGACAAAACATTGAGGAAAGCGGTGATGAATGCGGGATACGCACTGACACAGCCCACATTCAAATATTACCGCAACGAGATCCGTTTGTCTAACCCAGAAGCCGGTACGTGGATCGACAATATACCGGTCGAAAAGTGGACTAGGTCATACGACAATGGCCAAATATGGGGGCATATGACAACAAATCTTATTGAATCAATGAATGGGGTATTCAAGGGCATACGAAACCTACCCATCACTGCCTTGGTGAAATCCACGTATTTTAGGATGGCTGCGTTATTTGCCAAAAGAGGTGAAATGTGGTATGCGGTCTTACAATCAGGACAACTGTGGAGTGAAAGCTGTATGAAATACATTAAGGCTGAAAGTGCTAAAGCCAACACTCACATGGTTACACGGTTTGACCGCCATAGCCACAACTTCATTGTGAAAGAGACAATTGACCACAATGAAGGCCTGGCAAGACAAGAATACAGGGTCATTTTACCTTCTCAATGGTGCGATTGTGGCAGGTTTCAAGCTTTTCGTATGCCTTGCTCTCATGTCATTGCCGCTTGTGCGCATACCCATCAAGACGCGCTTCAACTGCTCTCAAACGTTTATAAATCTGAAACGTTGCTCACTGTTTACAACAACAACTTTCCTTTGGTGGCAAAACCGGACTATTGGCCTGAATACAACGGTGATATAGTTTGGCACAATGACCAAATGCGAAGGAATAAGAAGGGTCGTCCCAAAAGCAGGCGCATAACAACAGAAATGGATGATCTTGACAGGTTGGAAAGAAAGTGTGGTTTATGCCGTCAGGTCGGACACAATCGCAAAAACTGTCTGAATCGGGCGTCTGGCTCGACCACATAAATTTTGTAATACAATAAATCTTTTCAATATTTGTGTTGTAAACATTATGGGTTTTCCGTTAATAAAACTGTTCACACAATTTAAGAAATTCAACATAGGAAATTAGATTAGGGTTTTCGCGTACAACAATGATTAACGATAATCAATCTAGGAAATTACAACTGTTAACACAATTTCATCTGACCCATGCATCATCAGCATTACATCACTGTCTGTTTTGACTTCCTCCAACCACACATTAGGTCTTCCTGTCGCATGCGAGGTTGTTGTTCGTTTTCGCTGGATCCTTTGAATTTTTTCCCCCTCGGCGATGTCTCCATCTAGCCACCGCATCAACTCCCGCTTCAGACGCTCCATGGAGTGAATGTGCCAGAATTTCATTTTCATCGCAGGTTTCGTGGCGGAGAATATAACGTAACCATCTCTGCTAAAAATCATAGGCGACGTCATTACGTAAATAAGGGAGTACAAAATAAAAATACAGTGCGAGAAAGTGTGAGAAATTTCAAAGAAACGGACGAATTATTTATAAAACAGCAAAAAACCCTAGTTTTGCCCTAGGCGCCAAGTGATATGGCGCCTCCTCTCCTTTTTAAGGAGCATGCGCCATCTCACTTGGCTAAAAGCCAATGGAGGCGCCAAGTGAGATGGCGCCTAGGGCAAAACCCTAGGTGCATGCGCCAAATGAGATGGCTCCTCCTTTGTGGAGCCATCTCAAACATGGTTATTTGCGTAATTTTTTCCGAAACCCGGTTATTTGCGAAATATTTTTTTAATACTTGGTTATTAATAAAAAAAATTCAGAGATTTGCTACTAAATCTGAAACCGGATCAGATATCGTTCAACTTTATTCTCTCTAGACGAGTCAGTATCCATATAAGAAGATCGGCCAGGAAACATCTCGAGAGCTTGTCCATCTCTTTTATCCCTAATCAGGGAATATAAGAACTAAAAATCCCCAGTAGATCAATGAACAACCAATGTTCTTGTACTCTTCTCCCCAAACAGGAACCAACACTCCCTAACAGATTTTCCTCAAGCAGAAAGCAAGAATACCCATCAATATCAAAGATACACATACTCTTCATCCCCAGCAACAATCAGGGATTTATTTTCCCAGAAAAATATGTTGCACGAGTTTAGAAATACACTTCAACAACATTTCACATCCATACATCATTTACAAATGTCATAGCATGAGCATACGAAGCGCATATAACACAGTCTAATTTATTTTGAGAACATCATTATGCAATGCATTTCATACATCATGACGTTACATACAACTAACTCTTTACCTTTTTAGGAAAGATCAATCAATAGACAAACATCATCAACTACTTACATGACCAGACAATCTTCTCAAAGGCTACAATTGACAAATGGCTACTTAAGCAATTTCCTCAGAGGGTCATTCTCAATGAAACATATTTTCTAGTTGAAGTTGGGCGTAGACATCTTCTGGCTCAGATTTAATCAAGCGTATATTTATTCTGATACTTCTCCCAGTTGAAATTAGGCATAGACATCTTCTGGATCAGACAAAATTGAGCATAGATTCCTTCTAATACTCCTTCAGAAAAGTCGGGCGTAGACTCTTTCCAGCATATTTTCTAGTTGAAGTTGGGCATAGACATCTTCTAGATCAGATTAAATAGAGCGTAGTTTTATTTAATACTTTTCCCAGTTGAAATCAGGCGTAGACATCTTCTGGCTTAGACAAAATCGAGTGTAGATTCCTTTTGATACTCCTTCAGAAAATTCAAGCGTAGACTCTTTCCAGCATATTTTCTAGTTGAAGTCGGGTGTAGAGATCTTCTGGGTCAAATTAAATCGAGCGTAGATTTATTCTGATACTTCTTCCAGTTGAAATTAGGCATAAACATCTTCTAGCTCAGACAAAATAGAGCGTAGATTCCTTCTGATACTCCTTCGAAAAAGTCGGGCGTAGACTCTTTCCAGCATATTTTCTAGTTGAAGTCAGGCGTAGACATCTTCTGGCTCAGATTAAATCGAGTGTAGATTTATTCTGATACTTCTTCCACTTGAAATCAGGCGTAGACATCTTCTGGCTCATATGAAATCGAGCGTAGATTCCTTCTGACACTCTTTCAGAAAAGTCGGGCATAGACTCTTTCCAACATATTTTCTAGTTGAAGTCAGGTGTAGACATCTTCTGTCTCAGATTAAATCAAGCGTAGATTTATTTTGATACTTCTTCCAGTTGAAGACGGTTGTAGACATCTTCTGGCACATATTAAATCGAGCGTAGATTTATTTTGATACTTCTTCCAGTTGAAGACGATCGTAGAAATCTTCTGGCTCAAATTAAATCAAGCGTAGATTTATTCTGATACTTCTTCCAATTGAAGACGGGCGTAGACATCTACTGGCTCAAATTAAATCGAGCATAGATTTATTCTGATACTTCTTCCAGTTTAAGTCGGGCGTAGACGTAGTCTAATTTCTATCAACGGTTACTTTGGATGGCATCTATAAGCCCATCTCCAATGACTCTCTGTCACCTCTCTAAATGGCATCTTTAATCCCATTCCAAGTGTAATCAACCAACAGTGTTACTTCGTGCACCGACGAGTACAAATTTCTGGGCACTTAAGTGTTCAATCATCTTCCACCTTCAGGTCACGAATGGCAGACATGCCAATCTAACTCTTCAGGTTTAGGAAGATTGAACAAGGGCAGCTGTTGTACCCTAAAATTTTCCCTCATATTTTCTTCAAGACATTCTTCTAAAGGCCTCAAGTACTCAAGGCAACTCAAGGGTTGACCAGTTAAACCTCCTCATAAGCAAAGGGTCCACAACTAAGGTTTCATCTTGGACAAGGAAGAATGGGTTTCAAAGGTCTCAAATGGTTTTCATGGTTCATCATAGTTCTTCAACAATGCTCATGGCAAGTTTCAAACCTTGCATCACAAGTTTGCTTAGTCAATAGCTCAGATGATTGAAAATCAACTATATTGGGTAAAAAGTCAACTGTAGTCAACATACAGTCAAACTTCAATATTTTTGGTCAACATCAACATTTTAAAGTGATATTCATCATTTGATCAAGGGTTTCTCATGATTCCTTAAGGAAATCCCTCAAATCATCAAAAGTCCAAAGTTGCCAAATTAGGGTTTCCCTAGGAGAAGTTAACTGAACTTTGACCAAGCATAACTCTCACATGATTCATCAATATTTCCTCAACCGAAGCCCATTTTAAAGGAAATTAAATTCTATACAACTTTGTATATGTGTTCTCAAGTCCAAAAAATGTTTCATTTGAAATATATGAGCCCATCCTATACATGTCATTTCAAATGTCAACAAAAAGACACTTTTTGTCAAGGCAACTTACATCAAGTTAAATTCTCCAATTGAAAAACTGATCAAAAGAGAAATTGAAGAAGACACCTTGAGCTTTCCAAAAACTAAAAGTCACCTTCAAAAGATGAAAATAGAGAGAGTTATGACTAGGGAAAGTTGGGGAATTTTGAGAAAATGCATAAAGTGCAAAGTGAGCAAATTTGAAATTTTGGACTTTTGGGCCTAACTTTTTAGGTTTCAAACATGTCCATGACCTTATGAAAGACTTCTAAGCTCACTCATTCCTTGTCTTATATTTTATTATTGTTTTATTTATATTTATTTTGTTTTTATTCAAATAAGTACAAAATAAATTAAATAAGGTACAAAACTATTGGGCCAAGCACATGATGGGTTTCTTAAGGCCCTAAACAACTCAACATAACATGCCAAAACCGTGTGAGATGAAGAAGGCAAGAAATATCTAAAATTTGGAAGTTTTTAAAAGTGATTGATTTTTGTCAAGCATGACCTTAATTGGAAGATCCTTCCCTTATTTGTTTCTCCATTTCACTTCTCTATATAAACACAAGAGTTCAGCATCAAAAGGGCACGAAAAAATTGACTGAAGGACCTCTTGAAAAATCCTCAAAAATCCAAAAGAGTTTCAAAATATGTAACCTAACTTCCAGCCGTTCTCACTCGAAACTGAGGCCAGCATTCATCCCCTGATGATCCAAGGAGTTAACCTAAGTCCATAACTACATCTCTCGAGCACCAGAATGCGACCTCTCCATCACGTCGATTGTCAAAGTTGGTAAAATTAGAAAACTTGGATTTCTTGTAGTTTCGATCGTTGCTAACCCGTTTGATCTTTTCATATGCATCATATGGATTTATTTAACGTATTACATGTGAGGTTGGACGCAGGAATTAGGTAACATCATTGTTAGGGCAGAGCTTCAAGAAAGCTTCGAGTCCATAACTGCAGCCACTTTGAGCCAAAACTAACCTCACCATCAGACCCACAAGGTCTAAATTAATGGATCTGAATGGTTTGATTTTGTTGTTTGAGCCATTTTTACAGGTTTCCAATTTCTCTTCATCATAGAAGACAACCAAAAGGCTGACTCCGTCGTTGCCTTATAATTTTACTCCGGTGGCATGGGCATACCACCACATGATTGGCTGATCACAAGAATCCATGGCCCACCACGCACGCATTTCTTTTATTTGTTTGAAATTAACCTTCATCTTAAAATTTATTGTTATTGTTTGAGATAGACTACCAGATGAAACAACCGTCCCAACGGTAGAGTGAAGCACGCAAAGGCATTGGCATACCAGGGAACGAGTTCGATCCCTACCCCTGGTATGTTATTTTTCTCACATTTATGTTTGCAGATTCAGTACAAAGCAGGTCCACGTGGGTGCAATACGGTGGGAGAACTGACTTGGTGTTTTGCGTTTTATCCCAATTTTTGCGGATAGCAAGAGTCACCACCGACTTTTCTTTTATCCAATAAAGGAAAGGGTGAAAAGAACAAGAAAGAGCTTTCAAGAATTTTCTTGAGTTTAGGGGGTAGGTTATGAAAAGGGAAGGTGTTATCACCCTTTTCATCCATAGTTATCTACGGGCTCTTAATTGCTTGATCACTTTGAAATGCTTTGTGTTTGTGTAAGTTTGAAAATATTTTAAAAAAGCCTAAGTTTGACAAACTTTGCAATGATTCTCGTATTGTTGAGAATGTATACAAAGTGTTTGTTTTGAAAATATTTGTTAAAAGGAAGTGTTTTGGAAAGATGTTTGAAAATGCCAATGTAAGGCCAATTTGTAATGATTCTCGTATCGTTGAGAATGTATACAAAATGTTTGTTTGAAAAGTGTTATTGAAAGTGTGAGGTGTAAATGGTTTTGTTTGTGAGCAAGCAATTATGAGCAATCTATCTACTCAAAAAAGTCTTTGTTCTTTTCCTCCTCTTTTAGGTAATGCTTATCTACCATTTATTGATAGAGAGCCTTATCATTGGATGTGAAGGGACCGATATGGGTCATCGTATAGTCATAGAAGGAAACTTGTAAGATGTTTTAGAAATTGTCGTAAGGGACTAAGATCATTTATCAAAGGCAACATTGAAGGGTCATCGATGGACTATGATCTTTTAATCGAGGGTCTTTGCTAAAATCAACTCATGTTTGAGGGATATGACTGTTTTCATCCGAGGCAACAAGTGTCGGTTACCCTAGAGGTGCAAGTGTGAAAGGTGTGTTTATTTCAAATATATTATTTTGACTTAGATTTTTCTAATGTTTGATTTTAGTATTTCCATACAAACCCTAATTACTAGCAATAATATAGAAAACGATAAGTTACCGAATTTAAATGTCCTAGGCTATTACAATAATTTTAGGGACGGGGATACAAATTTACAAATGGGGAATATAAAGCAATTAAGCCCTAATTACTATTACAAACCATGTACATGAATAATAATGTGAAATAATAAAATGCGCGAGAAAAATGTAAGAGAAAAGAATTTGTTTTTTGTGGTTTTTTAGACGGAAAATGTTTTAGTTAACCTAATTAACTAATTAATTTACAAGAGAAGTTAATTAATTATTTAAAAAAACCTAAAGTCTAATTTAATTAAAAAGATAAATGATATGAATCCTAAGTCTAATTATTTTTAATTCTAAAAGATTAATTAGTTAAGAAAATATTTTTAGTGTTCTATTTTTAAAAATAAATGAAGTAAAAATAAAATAAAATTAGAAAGTTTTTAGTCTATTTATTTAAGAAAAATATATTTTGTATTTTTATTAAATAAAATAAAATAAATAAAGAAAAGATATAAAAATATATAGGAAATAAAAAATTGGGTCTGAGTGTTCAAAAAGTGAAATGGGAGTATGGAGAAATGTTTTTAGGTTCTAGGCCCAAAAGAGTTTTTGTTTGGTTTTAAATCAGAAATAAATAAAAAAGATAATGGGTCAAGTAGTATGAAGAAATCAGGGAGGTGAGGGGGAAATAAAGAGGTTAAGACCCAAATGCTGGAGGCCCAACGCGTTTGAAAACAAAAATAGACAAAAAATGTGTGAAAAATAATAAAATGAGGATGTTGGGGTCGAACCCAGGTCCCTCCATACTAATGCCTTATACGCGCGTGCTCTGCCACTTAGGTGGCTGTTTCATCCGGTACTAGAACAAGTTGCACTAAATATATTATAAAATCGTTTCTGAATGTGTTATCTTCTACTTCCTCACGCCAACTTCTTCATCACCATTTTTGAAATATGTAACTTTCTCATTTCTCAACCAAATTGGAAAATGTAAACATGAAAGTTGCTTGAAATTTCATCACGATTTCAAATATGTAAATAACTTAAGCTAACACTTAAAGATGAACACGAATTTTTATTGGTACCAAACTTTAACCTAATTTTTTAGAAAGTTCATCTTCAAAATTCGCATCACTCAGGCAACATAAATGAAATCTAAAGGCATGGTTAGCTTCAGGGCTATGATGTCTACATTTTTTATTCACAAAGTAACCATTAATTATGCTTGTAGAGATAGTTCAAAGTTGTAAAAACTTACCTCAAAACCGGAAATCATGTTTAATGATTGAGCATTCCTTGAGATGTTGTGATGATTTGGATAGCTTCACCGGACCTCCAAGAAGCTAATGCAATGCTTACTTTGGATTGAGAGTGGTTGTATTATTCTGGAGAAGTCAATGTGCAAAGCTCTGTTTTAGGTTATGGAAGATGAGGAAGATGATGTTACAACTGTGTTGCAGGTGTTTGGATAGCTTCTATATGAGTTATAGAATCTTGGTGATTGATTAAAATGGAAAATGCACAAGTGGATTGTGAAGTAGTGAAGAACACAAGAAGGGGGGGGGGGGGTTGAATTGTAAAACTGAAAATCAATGCAATGAACAAGATATTTTTATCCTGGTTCGTTTGATCTCAAACTACTCCAGTCCACCCGTCAAGGTGATTTCGCCACTCTCCAATGAGGTCTTAATCCACTATATTCAACTGAATATTACAGACTGCTTTAACAACTTCTAAAGCCTTCTTGATGCAAACCACAACCCGGTTTGTCAAGGAAACACTTTCTTACAAAGAGGATAAATCTAAGTGTGTGAATGTTTTCTACAAAACTGTATCACAACTGTGATGTATACACAACTTAAAGCTTAGAAACTAGATTGCTAAACAATGATTGAATAAGAGAATGTGTAGTGTTTAGAAAACTGAGAGAAGGAAGATTATGATCAGCTTTTAGGCGTGTAAAGATTTGGAGAGCATTAGCCAATTCAATCTTCAAAGTCTTGTTTATATAGCATTGAGATGTTGAACGTTGGAGCAATATTCTTGATTCAATGCTAATAACAAACTTTCCTTATCGAGCAGATCTTGTCTGGAATGAGGCCGTTAGTATTAATTTGCTTTCAATGCACATTATCTTTGCTTACTTAATGCAAGTTCTGGCTTGGCTCATTCTTACTCTGCTTAGCTGCTGATGAACTGTTGTGTTTCTTTATCAGAGTGTTGAGCGCAGTTCTGTTCATCAGGCTTCAGCATATACGTGAGTTAATCTTCTGATTCTGACATTCTGATATGGCAACTTCTGATGCTGATGTCAGGAACCAAATTTCTGATGCTGATTAGGTGTGATCTTGCTTATACCAATCAGAGTATCTGCAAATCAGAACGTAATAATTTAGGCAGCAGATAGTTCATACATGAATCATATAAATAATATATCTTTACACTTTGTTATCATCAAAACTTAAACATAGGGTAGTAGATTCAAACTTTGTTCTAACAATCTCCCCCTTTTTGATGATGACAAAAACTAGATATTTTTTAAATGAAAATAACGTGAAAAGGTATCAGAGAGATGCATCAGAGTAAGAGGTTATCAAAGATAAGGGATAAAAAGATAGATATCAGAGTTGAGAGATACTCCCCCTGAGTTTATTACTTCCCTTTTTGATTACAAGTGTTCTTCAGGATCAGATCTTTTTTCCTTTATTTGAACATCAGAGTATCAGAGTCTTTGACTATCAGAAGCTTTAGATCAGCATATCAGAGCAGAGCTTCAGATCAGCGTATCAGAGCTTTTCTTGTCAGAGCTTTGCTTTGGATCAGAGTATCAGAGCGGATCAGAGCTTCAGAGCTTTTAGTCTTCAGAGTGTCCAGGAGCTTCCTTGTACCTGTAGACTTTAAGCAAAACAGAGAAAAACATTTTCAAGTATAATAGAGTTACAATGTTCGAGAATTTCTGTCTTAGTTAACCGTTATTGTTTAAAATATCATTCTTGTTCTCCCCCTTTTTGTCAGCAATCAAAAAGTGTAGGTGATATGCTAAAACAATTAAGATCAGAAAAACTTGTCATATTAAAAGTTTCAGAATCAAACAAAACATATTCAAACAGTACATCAGATAATCAAAGAAGACATGAAAAAGACATGAATGAAAAAACTAAGGTTGGGGAGGAAAGCGTGTGAACAGGTTCTCCAGCATGGCTTTGATCTGATCAGCAGTCTCATTCTGCTTGTGCACCATGCTGACAACAGTGTCAATCTTGCTATCCTGCACATCCATTCTTTCTTTCATCTTCTGGTCGTTTTCATCCATCCTCTGCTGTAGACGCATGTCATTCAGCTTCAGCTCTTCCAGAGTCTGCCTGTCCAAGGCAGCTTGAGAAACATCAGAAGCAGGAAGCTTCTGAGAGCTTTCGGCAACATCTTCTGCTTGACTTGCTTCAGCTTGAATGGTCTTGTCTTCTTCTGGTTGCACCTTTGAAGCTAGCTGTTTCTCAGACCAAGGTTCACTATCCAGAGGGAGCACAGCTTCCTGAGGCAGTTGACTTTCAACTTCCTTCAACAGCTTGCTGAAGTTCTGTTGTGCCTGCTCATAGTTGATATCCTGCAACTTGAGGGCTTCAGCACGTACCCAAAGTTTGAATTGTGACCAGAGCTGGTCAGAGGCAGCTGGGTCAATCATTCCAGGACAGACTTGCTTCAAAGAAGCAATCCATTGCTGCAAACCTGTTTCAAAATTCATAATACCAGAGCCAACATCTGGTTGTTTTGGTTTTGGGATGGCTATTTTGTGTTTCAGATCAGCAAGACGGTCAAGGCTGGTTAAGTCTATGAAGGTCCTGCTGGGGTTTTCGGTGGTTTGCTTGGCAGCTGTTTGTTTTGGAGATGGAGTGGGAGAATCAGAAATTATGATTGGACTGTTTGGTGTTTTGGGAGTATTGGGTGGTGTAGATTCTGGTGAGGATGGCAACTGGGCCATGGTGACTGTTGTTCCACATGGCAGCTGGATTGCCAGAGGTTGTGGTTCAGATGATTGAGGTGAATGAGGTTCAGAAGGTGGAGGAGTTTGAGTTTCAGAGTGATGAAACTCAGGTTGAGGTGATGGTGTATGAATTTCTGGTTAAGGAGAGGGAGACAGAATTGCTGGTTGAGGAGAAGTTGTTGGAATTTCTGGTTGTTCAGGGATAAGGGGTTCTTCTGGAATTGATGAGAGAGGTTGTTGTTGTTCTGGTTGTGGAGGAGGGACAATTTGTGGTTCAGAGTTTGGATTGGCGGAGTGATCAGAAGTGTGTTGATCAATGTCAGACAACACTTTGTCAATTGCTGATGTTGTTGAGTTTGTTGGTTTGGGATGTTTGGTTCCGGGTCTTCTGAGTTTTAATGCCTCAGAAGGGTCATCTTCTGGTTCAGTTTCATCTATTGTTGGGATGGGGATTGATATTCTATGAGAGGTTGGAGGTGGAATAGATGCTGGAATAGTAGAAGAATTTAAAACAGAAGCAGCAGATAAATTACCTCTTTTCTTGGGTGTCTGCTGGGATGATCCTTCTGAAGGTTCCTTTCTCTTCTTCGTCTTCTTCAGAGTCACTTCTTGTTGAGGTTGATGCAGATCTTTGATAATCAGATTTGGATTTGTACCATCTGCCTTACACGCATCTAGGTATCTGAGAACCACCTCTGGTTTAGATTCTATCTCAGAAAATAAAGGAAAGTCACTCAGTGGAACTCTTCTGCTGGTGATATCAGCAATAGGAGTAGCTATGGGTTCCTTTTTGATATTCTCTATCAACTTCATTTTCTTCAAGTTCTTCGCGTTCAGAGGCTTCCCAACTGTTGGTTCAATGGTGCTTAACTCTTGAGCTTCTATCAGATGCTCTATCAGCCTATTCTCTATCAGAATATCTGATATCAACCTTCCAAAGGGTATCCAATCCCTCTTTGTTCTTTCTTCTTCCCTGGTTTCCTTCACGCTTGTTCTGAGGTGGTTGAACAGAAGATGAGCCAAGTTGATTTTTACCTTCTGATCAATAAAGTAGATCAGAAACTGCTGATCCACATTTATGTAATCAGGTGAACTAGTTGGCTTCCTATGGTTGAAGCACCCCAGAATTATCTTCGCCCAAACTCTGTGATGATCCTTCAGATCTTTGATCTTGCTGCTGGGTACCCCATGGGTGAAAATCCTTTCAGCTATCACGCCCACGTCAGCACATCTCTCAGCCATATCAATACAGCGGACGCCACCGCCACTGCAACCGATTAACCTTGCTATGTGATCCTCAGTGATCACAATCTTCTTCCCCATAACGAAGGAGGTGACTAGATGCGTTGAAGCCTTCACATGAATCCAAAACTCCTTGACTAACATAGGGAATATTTGTCCAACCAACCTGTCAAAATACCTTTCCCATTTTTGTGCCCTAACTTCTTCTGTTAGGTCAAAACCGTTCTCCTTCAAGCTTCCAAAATCAATGATCAATTCAGATAACACTTCAAGATTCTTCACAGGAGTGAGGAGTGTTTTGAATGGCACTTGATACTGTTCAAATGATGCTTTCTTCTGAGGACCTGCAGAAGCACTGCTGGAGGTTGCCATGTTCACACTAAAAGATTTTGAGAAGAAACTGAGAAAAAGGGTTTTGCAAGAGATGAACACAGAAAAATACAGAGAATGCTTGAGAATTAGTGAGAAACTGTAAAGAATTAGAATGAGAGGTTAATGTGTTTAAATAGAGTTCAGAATATTTTGAAAAAATAAATGTTTTTAAGAAAGAGAAAAATCATGATTGCGTTTTAAAAGCATGATTACTTTTATTAAATGCTTGCTGATTTTGGGGGATTTTAGAAAGATACTTAAAAACGGTTACCAGACATGTGTCTCAATGCACCCAATCAGCGTTTTGCCTTCTCAGAAGCGTGCACGCATTCTGCTTCAGAGATTTGCTGATGATTGGATGACACTTGTTTGATGTAGTGATCAGCACGTCTGTCTTTGAGCTTAGACTCTCAGATCTTTAGACTTGCATCTGATACAATCTGCATGTTCTATCTTTCTGAAAGAAGATTGATCAGAAGTTCACAGTAAAACAATTACATTCTGAAGGTAAATATATGGAATTAAAACATTTTCACTCTGGGCAGACTTTCATGCTGAGATGTTTCAGAATGAAATTAAACCTATCTTCTGAAAGGGGTTTAGTAAAGATATCAGCCCATTGATGGTCTGTATCTATAAATTTTAAGTTCAAAATTCCTTTCTGAATATAGTCCCTAATGAAGTGATGTTTTATTTCTATATGCTTAGCTCTAGAATGTAAAATGGGATTCTTACTTAAGCAAATAGCAGAAGTATTATCACAAAGTATAGGAATGTTACTCTCAAAAATCTGGAAGTCTTCAAGCTGACTTTTCATCCAGAGCATTTGTGTTCTACATCCTGCTGCTGCTATGTACTCAGCTTCTGCTGTTGATAGCGCAATTGTTGATTGCATTTTACTAGACCAAGAGATCAGATTTTCTCCCAGAAACTGGCAGCTTCCAGAAGTACTTTTACGCTCCACTCTGTCTCCAGCAAAATCAGCATCGCAGTAGCCTACTAAGCTGTAATCACTAGATTTTCTATAAAACAAACCCAGATTAGTAGTACCTTTCAGATACTTGAAAATTCGCTTAACAGCTGTTAAGTGAGATTCTCTAGGATCTGATTAGAATCTAGCACAGATACAAACACTGAATAATATGTCAGGTCTTGAAGCAGTCAGATAGAGGAGAGAACCAATCATACCTCTGTAGACTTTCTGTTCTACATTTTTGCTTACCTCTTCTGTTTCCAGAATGCACGTGGGATGCATTGGAATCTTTGATGGCTTACATTCTGAGAGGTCAAATTTCTTCAGAAGATCTCTGATGTATTTGCTCTGATGAATGTAAGTTCCCTCTGGAGTTTGATTGATCTGAATTCCTAGAAAGAATTTCAGTTCCCCCATGAGGCTCATCTCAAATTCTGCCTGCATACACTTGGCAAATTTTCTTCCAAGAGAAGGATTAGTAGAACCAAAAATAATATCATCAACATAAATTTGACAGACTAAGATGTCATTCTTAACTGATTTACATAATAGAGTAGTGTCCACTTTCCCTCTGGTGAATTCATTTTCTAATAGAAAGTTACTTAGCCTTTCATACCAAGCTCTGGGAGCTTGTTTCAGACCATATAGTGACTTCTTTAGTTTGAAAACATGTTCTGGATGTTTTGTATTTTCAAAACCAGGGGGTTGGTGTACATAAACTTCTTCTTCTATATAACCATTTAAGAATGCACTTTTGACATACATCTGATACAGAGTGATGCCTCTATTAACAGCAAATGAAATTAAAAGTCTGATAGATTCTAACCTGGCGAATGGGGCAAAGGTTTCTGTATAGTCTATCCCCTCTTGCTGACTATAACCTTGTGCAACCAGTCGTGCCTTGTTTCTAATGACTTCACCTTGTTCATTTAGCTTGTTTCTGAACACCCATCTTGTTCCAATGACGTTGAATCCTTTTGGTCTGGGAACGAGATCCCATACGTTGTTTCTGGTGAATTGATTCAGCTCTTCTTGCATTGCCAGAATCCAGTCATTATCCAGAAGTGATTCATCAATAGAAGAAGGTTCAATCAGAGACACAAGTCCCATGAGAGTTTCTTCAGAGTTTCTGAAGCTTGCTCTTGTTCTGATTGGATCTTCCTTTCTTCCTAAGATAGTCTCTTCTGGGTGATCCAAGCTGCTTCTGGGTAATCTCTTATGAGGTTGATCAGCAGCTGTTGTAGGATTGCTAGCAGTGCTCCTTTCAGACGTTGAAGGAGTGTCTGTGTTGAGAGCTTCTGATGACTTGTCTTCAGAACCTGTAAATTCAATTTGCATACCTGCAAAAACTTCATTCCGCTTTGACTTTTCAGAGTCAAGCTTATCATCAAAATGAACACTGATTGATTCTTCCACAATCTGTGTTTCTGTATTGTATACTCTGTACCCTCTTGAGCATTCAGAGTATCCTAACATAATACACTTCTGTGCTTTAGAGTCAAACTTGTTCAAATAATTCTTTGTATTTAATATAAAGCAAGTACATCCAAATGGATGAAAATATGAAATGTTGGGCTTTCTGTTCTTCCACAATTCATATGGAGTCTTTTCCAGAATAGGTCTTATTGAGATTCTATTCTGAATGTAGCACGCTGTATTTATTGCCTCTGCCCAGAAGGTCTTAGCAACGTTTGACTCATTGATCATGGTTCTGGCCATTTCTTGCAATGTTCTGTTCTTTCGTTCTACAACTCCATTTTGTTGGGGAGTTCTAGGACAAGAGAAATCATGCAGAATGCCTCTGTCATTAAAGAATGACTCAAAATCTTTGTTTTCAAATTCTCCACCATGATCACTTCTGACTTTAACGATTCTAAGATCCTTTTCATTCTGAACTTGGTTACAGAAGGTAACAAACACAGAGTGTGACTCGTCCTTGTGTCTTAAGAACTTTAACCATGTCCATCTGCTATAGTCATCTACTAACCCATACTTCTTGCCACTGACTGAAGCAGTTTTAACTGGTCCAAATAAGTCAATGTGCAGAAGTTCTAATGGCTTAGAGGTGGAAACAACATTTTTGGATTTGAAAGAAGGTTTTGCAAACTTGCCTTTCTGACATGCTTCACACAGAGCATCTGAATTGAACTTCAAATTAGGAAGTCCTCTGACCAGATTGAGTTTGTTAATCTGAGATATTCTTCTGATACTAACATGCCCCAATCTTCTGTGCCAGATCCACTGCCCGTTGGTAACAGACAGAAGGCATTTTACATTCTGACTCTTTAGTTCAGAAAGTTTGATTTTGTAAATGTTGTTTTTCCTCTTACCATTAAACAGGATAGTCCTATCTTTCTGACTAACAACTTTACATGATTTTTGATTAAAGATTATATCATAACCGTTATCACTTAATTGACTTATGGATAACAGATTATGCATCAATCCATCTACTAGCAGAACATTATTAATAGAGGGAAGATTTCCATTACCTACAGTTCCAGAGCCAATTATCTTTCCCCTCTGATTGCCTCCAAAGCTAACGTGGCCTCCAGGCTTAAGTTCCAGGCTTTGGAACATATGCCTTCTTCCCGTCATGTGTCGCGAGCAGCCAGAGTCCAGGTACCATGACTGGTGTTTCTGACTTGCTGCTAAAGATATATACAACATGTATTATTTTATCCTTAGGTACCCAGATTTTCTTGGGTCCTGATTTGTTAGTTTTACCAAAACTCTGGTTGAATTTTGGTTTCACAGAGTGCTTACTGCTAGTGTATTTAATATCATGTGTGTGACCATACACAAAATGTGAATTCAGAGGAGTGTGTTTAATGGTTAAGTCCATGACATTCTTTGGTGTAGGAACCTTACCTTGGTATCCTATTCCTTTCCTGTCGTTTTTGCTAACTCCATAGATCATTGAAGCCATTTTGCTTCTATCTATGCTTTTAGCGAGGAACTTCTGAAAACTGTGATCATACTCCTTGATGATCTCATCAGCGTTGCTGGGAGTTTCAGAAATTGGTTCCTTCTGAGAGTTTTGTAAAGTGTTTTCTAATTTTGAAATCTTATTTCTCAGCTCAGAATTCTCCAATTTGAGACTCTCAGTCTTATTAGAGTCAGATTCAAGATTCCTTTTCAGGTCTCTGAATTTAACTCTAATTTGCTGATACCGTTCCAGAATCTCATTAAGGCTTTCAGCAAGTTCAGCCTTGGTAAAGTTAACAACAAAGTTAGGAAATACCTCTTCAGTATCTGATTCTGAGTCTGATTCAGAAGCTTCACTATCTTCTGAGATGTTAGCCATGAGATCTATGTTTGCCCTCTCATCATCTGATTCTGAGTCAGCTTCAGACGAGTCAGATTCATCCCATGTAGCCATGAGACTTTTCTTCTTCTCTCTTCCAAACTTCTTTTTGGGCTTTTCCCTCTGAAGCTTTGGGCAGTCACTCTTATAGTGTCCTTGCTCATTGCACTCATAGCAAATGATGTCCTTGGTGTTTGGCTTTTTGCTACTAGAGGAGCCTTCAGATCTTCTGTATCCAGAGGAAGAATCTGTCCTTCTGTATCTGGAAGAAGACTCGTTCTGATCAGATCTTCTGGGATTCCTGAACTTCCTTTGTCTTTGCTTCCACAGTTGATTTACTCTTCTGGAGAGGAGGGAGAGTTCGTCTTCTTCTGATGAGGATCCATCAGATGTTTCTTCACCTGCCTGCAAAACTTTAGACTCAGATTTTTTGTTAGATTTTAATGCTAAAGGCTTACCTTGCTTCTGAGGCTCGTCAGCTTCTAGCTCTATCTCATGACTTCTGAGGGAGCTGATAAGTTCCTCCAGAGTGATTTTGTTGAGATCTTTAGCTAGCTTCAGAGCTGTAACCATTGGTCTCCACTGCTTGGTTAAACTTCTGATGATTTTCTTGACATGGTCGGCAGTAGAGTATCCTTTGTCCAGAACCTTGAGACCAGCTACCAGAATCTGGAATCTTGAGAACATTGTTTTAATGGATTCAGATTCTTCCATTTTGAACGCCTCATACTTCTGAATGAGCGCCAGAGCTTTAGTTTCTTTGACCTGAACGTTGCCCTCATGCGTCATTCTGAGTGAGTCAAAAATGTTCTTTGCTGTGTCTCTGTTGGAGATCTTTTAATATTCAGTATAGGAGATGGCGCTGAGGAGGATGGTTTTGGCCTTGTGGTGATTCTTGAAGTCACGCTTTTGTTGGTCAGACATTGTTTTTCTATCAATCTTCTGACCGCTTGCATTCACAGGGTGCGTGTATCCATCTGTCACCATATCCCACAGATCAGCATCATGTGCCAGAAAGAAGCTTTCAATTCTGTCTTTCCAGTAATCAAAGTTTTCTCCATCAAAGACTGGAGGTTTGCCGCTGAATCTGTCTCTGTCCTCATTGTTGTCATTGCTGGTGTGAGAGTAGTTTCCTGCCATTGTTTTTTTCTGACGCTGGATCTTGTACTGACACGGTTAAGTGTTTTAGCTCAGAACCAGGCACTCTGATTCCAATTGAAGTAGTGAAGAACACAAGAAGGGGGGGGGGGGGGGTTGAATTGTAAAACTGAAAATAAATGCAATGAACAAGATATTTTTATCCTGGTTCGTTTGATCTCAAACTACTCCAGTCCGCCCGTCAAGGTGATTTCGCCTCTCTCCAACGAGGTCTTAATCCACTATATTCAACTGAATATTACAGACTGCTTTAACAACTGCTAAAGCCTTCTTGATGCAAACCACAACCCGGTTTGTCAAGGAAACACTTTCTTACAAAGAGGATAAATCTAAGTGTGTGAATGTTTTCTACAAAACTGTATCACAACTGTGATGTATACACAACTTAAAGCTTAGAAACTAGATTGCTAAACAATGATTGAATAAGAGAATGTGTAGTGTTTAGTAAACTGAGAGAAGGAAGATTATGATCAGCTTTTAGGCGTGTAAAGATTTGGAGAGCATTAGCCAATTTAATCTTCAAAGTCTTGTTTATATAGCACTGAGATGCTGAACGTTGGAGCAATATTCTTGATTCAATGCTAATAACAAACTTTCCTTATCGAGCAGATCTTGTCTGGAATGAGGCCGTTAGTATTAATTTGCTTTCAATGCACAGTACCGTTGCTTACTTAATGCAAGTTCTGGCTTGGCTCATTCTGACTCTGCTTAGCTGCTGATGAACTGTTGTGTTTCTTTATCAGAGTGTTGAGCGCAGTTCTGTTCATCAGACTTCAGCATATACATGAGTTAATCTTCTGATTCTGACATTCTGATATGGCAACTTCTGATGCTGATGTCAGGAACCAAATTTCTGATGCTGATTAGGTGTGATCTTGCTTATACCAATCAGAGTATCTGCAAATCAGAACGTAATAATTTAGGCAGCAGATAGTTCATACATGAATCATATAAATAATATATCTTTTCACTTTGTTATCATCAAAACTTAAACATAGGGTAGTAGATTCAAACTTTGTTCTAACAGATTGTGAAATGGATATTCAAAGTCAGAAATGGCACAAAAATGGAGTTTGTGTGCAAATTCTTATTTCAGGGAGTTTGAGAGAGTTTATAGGTTTTTGAATTCGTCCTTGGCTTGAAAAATAATGCCTCTATTTATAGGGAAAGGTTTTAGGGCTAGAAGTAATCAGAAAACAAAGATCACATGTTCTGGTATTGAAACTTGTTTTTGAAGCAAAGTTGAAATTCATGGTTTCAATATGAACGACAAGAACTTGTAGGGTGGTTAATAGGTTGTAGATATGTTTCTTCTTGCTTTGCAATCTTTTTGAGTCATAAGCAACAATGTATGGGCTCAAGAAGAGTTGACGTTGTGATTAAAGTCACTTTTCCAAAATGGAAGTGGTGACTTTATGCCAAAAATTGAAAATCAACTTGGACAAAGCTTCAAACACTTGGATAATAGCTCCAATAGTTGTGTAAACATTTAATTATTCAGTGATTAGCAAGTTTGAAGCCCGTAAAGCAAGATTTATGCAGCATGGCTTGAGATTTGTTCAAGTGTTCTTCATGAAAATAACCTTTAATTCAAGAATGGATGCCCAACTTATTCTCTTCGATTCTCCTGGATAAAAACTTGTATCTTTAAGTTCTCTGACATTTTGGAAAGATTGAAACATTGTCTACAACCTTCATGTTGACCACTTTGGCTAAATCAAATTGGAGCTAGGTGAAAATTTTCAAAGAATTTGGGACAAAAAATCTTCCTAACTTGCCAAATTTTTCACTAAGTGTTTTATGAAAAATGTCATGACTTCAAGGGCTTATATATTCAAATCTAAGAATTTTTTATGACATCAACCCTCTAATACAATCTTTTAGAGTTCATCAATATCTTAAAATTTCATGTCGAAAGTTTTCCTTGAATTATCTTGCATTTTGGTGAAAAATCATCATGAAGTATTGGAATTATCATGGTTAAAACACTTGAATTTTTCTAAGTCTTGGAAATGTTGACTTTTTTGTGGAATTTATTGGCTTTCTTGATTATTGATGATCCATTTTGATATTTTTGAGTAACTTGATGAATCTTGATCTTTGAAATTCAATGTTGATCAAAAAGTCAAAGTTTGACTTTTTGCGTATCAGTTGACTTTTCATCAGTAGATCAAATTTCAACTATCAATTCATTGTTCTTGAGAAATGATTTGAGCCATGAAGTTAGGTCAATATGTTGTGTTTGATTCCTTAAAATTATGCTCCAAGTCCTTGAGTCATGTACTAGGTCAAAAGTCAATGATCGGTCATTCTCAATCAAAACCCTAATTTTGACCATTTTGCCCCTTTTATGATCTGAGTTCTTTTCATGGAGAATTGTGATCAACCCTTGGTCAATTTATAAATATCACTTAAAAATGTTAATGTTGGCCAAAAATCATGAAGTTTGACTGTATTTGACCAACAATTAACTTTTTACCCAATACAACTGATTTTCAGTCATCTGAGCAATTGATTGAGCAAATTTGTAATGCAAGACTTGAAACTTGATATGAGAAATCTTAGAGACCTATAATGAACCATGAAAGTAATTTGAGGCATCAAAAGTCCAATTGTCCTTGATAAAAATAAAACCCTAATTTGGAGGCTCAGTGCTTAGGAGGTGAGCTTATTTGATCAAACTCTTGGAACTTCTTGAGCATTGGAGATATTTTTGTGGGAAATGTCTTGATCATAGAGAGGGAAACTTTTGGGGTAAAATAGCTTCCCCTGTTCAATCTTCTTAAACATGAAGAGTTAGATTGCCTTGTTCGCCATTCGTGACTTGAGGGTAAAAGATGATTGAACACTTAAGTGCCCAGAAATTTTCACTCGCTTGTGCTTGAAGTAAGACCATTTGTTGATTATGTCGGGAATGGGCTTAAAGATGCCATTTGGAGGTAATTGTTGATAGAAGTATCAAAATAAGTCTATGCTAGACTTTATTTGAAGAAATATTATAATAAATCTTTGGTTGATTTAATCTGAGCTAGCAGATGTCTTTAAATATTTAACTGAGGGAAGTATCAGAATAAATCTTTGGTCAATTTAATCTGAGCCAGAAAAAGGTCTACTGAGAGAAGTATCAGAATAAATCTTTGGTTGATTTAAACTGAGCCAACAGATTTTTTGAAAATCTTTAACTGGGAGAAGTATCAGAATAAATCTTTGGTCGATTCAATCCGAGCCAGAAAAAGGTCTACTGAGAGAATTATCAGAATAAATCTTTGGTTGATTTAATCTGAGCCAACAGATGTTTGAAAATCTTTAACTGACAGAATTATCAAAATAAATCTTTGGTCAATCTAATCTGAGCCAGAAAAAGGACTATTGAGAGAAGTATCAGAATTAATCTTTGGTAGATTTAATCTGAGCCAACAGATGTCTTTAAATCTTTAACTGAGAGAAGTATCATAATAAATCTTTGGGCGATTTGATCTGAGACAGAAAAAGGGTCTACAGGGAGTGTTCATCATGCAGGTATTTTCCTTGTCTTGGCCTACAATCTGTTTTGATGATATCAGTCTGTTGATTGACTTTCTTGAAAAGGTAAAGTGTTAGTTGTATGCAATGTCATGATGTATGAAATGAAATGGTAATGATGTTCTCAAAATAAATGAGATTGTGCTATATGTGTTTCGTATGCATATGCTATGATGTTGTTGAAGTGTATCTTTGTCGAGGAAAATAAATCCTTGACTTATTACTCAGTGATGAAGAGTGTGTGTATCTTCAATCTTGTCTAGAATGCTTCTGCTGGGGATTCCTGCTTACTTGTTTGAGGAAACTCCACTGGGGATGTTGATCTCTGCTTGGGGAATAGAGTTTAGGAACATCAGTTGTTCACTGTTCTACTGGGAATTTAGTTCTTATATATCTTGACTGGGGTTAAATGAGATGGTTAAACTGCTGACTTGTCTGGGGATAATAGTTAACTGGTATTTGGTCAAATTCCACGTTTTGCAGCAACTTTTTAGGGATAATGGCAATTTTATCGGGGAGAGGAATTTTGCTAGTGATTTGTAGTAGTATGAGGAATAGGCTCAAGATGGGGAGAAGAATTTCCATAAATTATACTGATTGAGATTCTATGGGAAGATTTGAAGAGATTAAGCTCCTTTATTTGTTAAAGTGATTTTTCGGGGAGATTATGGGGAATGTGCTCTTATTTGTGAAAACTATTCTATGGGGATAACCTTATAGAAGTGGCTCTAGCGACTTCACTATGGATAATCTTATGAAAGGGACTCTGGTAATTTACAGACGACTTGAGTGTCATCCCAAATTTTAGAGTTTTGAATAAATTCTTATTCCTATTCTTAATAATTTGTTAATAGTTAATCATGTTCATATGCACATGCTCATTCAATTTTAGTCATCGGACGTTTTTGCAAGCAAAATAGAAAAAACAAAAAGTTTGAACTTTAAACTACATTTGTATTGATAACTTGCCTATAAACAGAAGATTTTGTACAAAGAGATGGAAATCCTAGTAAGAGGAAGTCGTCGTAAAATGAAAGAGTGAAAACAAGTGTATATAGTCATGTGGAAGTGATCTCTTTGGGTTCCAACTCCACTATTGCCCTTATGTCTTTGAACATCTCTTCTCTTTCTATCGGAAGAAGTTGATTGCATTGATCTTGTACCTTTTGAACTTTTGATGTTGGTAAAAAAGCTGGCATGTAAGTGATCCAACGGGACATAGTCGTACACTTTTAATCCCTAATTTTTTCATGTACCGTCTTTTTAGGTTTTCAGTCCACCAGGATACCCTTTTTTGCCCAATTCTCCCTTTCAGGTTTTCGACTTGCCGAGAGTAAAATCTTTTGTATATATCCCTTATTTTTGCCTGAACCCTTTTGGTTATCCATGTTTCCCTTATTTTTTCCTAGGTATGTCAACCTAGCGGGTCATTCTTATGCGTAGTATTTTTTTACTATGTCCGCGTTCACGGGGTGTGGGAAATCTTTGCCATCCATAGTGGTTAGCATCATAGCTCCGCCCGAGAATACTTTCTTAACCATAAATGGCCATTCATAAGTGGGAGTCCATTTTCCCATGGGATCACCTTGTGGTAGAATGATGCGCTTTATTACCAAGTTACCAGCCTGGTATATCCGATGCTTGATCTTTTTGTTAAAAGATTTAATCATGCACTTCTGGTACATCTGACCATGACAGATAGCAACCAACCTCTTCTTGTCAATCAAGTTCACCTGATCCAACCTTGTTTGAATCCATTCGTCTTCTTCTAGGTCTTCTTCTTTCATAATCTTTAGAGAAGGAATCTGAACTTCAACAGGCAAGACAACTTCCATGCCATAGACCAAAGAAAAAGGGGTTTTCCCAGTTGATGTTCATGCTGAAGTACGACATCCATGAAGAGAAAATGGTAGCATCTCATGCCAGTCTTTATAGGTCACCACCATCTTTTGCACAATCTTATTTATATTCTTGTTAGCAGCTTCCACTGCGCCATTCATCTTAGGTCTGTATGGAGAAGAGCTGTGATGCTTGATCTTGAACTACGTGTAGAGCTTAGTGATCATGGAATTTTTATGGATTCTGCCATTATTAGTGATGATCCTCTCAGGGATACCATACTGGAAGATGAGGTTGTGCTTGATGAACCGGGTTACAAAGTTCTTGGTAACTGAGGCAAATGAAGTTGCTTCAACACACTTGGTAAAGTAGTCAAAGGCGACAAGAATGAAACGATGTCCATTAGAGGCAGTAGTCTTGATCTCTCCAATCATGTCAATGCCCCACATTGCAAATGGACAAGGAGCAGTCATGACATTCAAGGGAACTGGAGGCACGTGGACCTTATCAGCATAAATTTGGCACTTATGGTAAGTCCTCGAGTGGTGATGACAATCAGTTTCCATGGTCGACCAATAGTAGCTAGCTCTCAGAATATTCTTAGCTATAGTGTGTCTGCTAGAGTGAGTACCAAAAATACCTTCATGCATATCCTCCATGATCTTATCTGCTTCCTTCTTGTCCATACAACGGAGCAGAATTGAATCATGGTTGCACTTGTATAAGACCATTTTGCTTAGGAAGAACTTGGATGAGAACCTTCGCAGGAACTTCTTGTTGTTGATTGACGCCTCTTCAGGATACTATTGAGCTTTGATATATCTTTTCACCTCATGAAACCAAGGCTTCTCCTCTAAACCACCAGTGTCAATCTCATAACAATGTGATGGTTCGTCAAACCTTTCGACAGTAATTTGGGGAGCTTCGTTGTCCCATCTGACCATGAACATATAAGACATGGTAGCTAAAGCATCTGCTAACTGATTTTCTTCCCTTAGAATGTGTTCAAAGGTAACCTCTTCAAAGTACGGGGTCAGGGTTAGCACAAGCTTTTTGTAAGGGATGCAATTTGGATGTTTTGGATCCTACTATCCTTTAACTTTACTGATGACCAAAGCTGAATCTCCATATACACTTATGAATTTGATTCTTAGGTCAATAGCAACTTTAAGACCTAAGATGCACGCTTCGTATTCATCCATGTTGTTAATACAGTTAAATTATAGTCTGGCAGTGAAAGGAGTATGGCAACCTTCAGGAGAAATGATCTCATCCCCAATTCTGTTACCCAGTGCATTGGAAGCTCCACCTAAAACCATAGTCCATCAGTATCCTTCTTCAGGTCCTTCATACAGTCCAGGATTTTCACAATCCGTAATCAGCATGATATTCTCGTCTGGGAATTCAAAGTTCATATATTGGTAATCATCCATAGCTTGATGTGCCAAATGATCTGCCAACACACTTCCTTTGATTTCTTTTTGTATAGTGTAGTGGATGTCATATTCAGTCAAGATCATTTGCCATCGGTATATCCTTCTGGAGAGAGCTCGCTTATCAAAGATGTATTTGATGGGATCCATGTTAGAGATCAATAAAGTGGTATGGGTCATCTTATATTTTCTTAGTCGGTGATAAGCCCATGCCAAAGTGTAACAAGTTTTCTTGAGCAGTGAATATCTGGTTTCATAGTTAGTAAACATTTTGCTAAGGTAGTATATTGCATGCTCTTTTCGACCAAACTCGTCATGTTGCCTCAACACACACCCCATTGAATTCTCTAAAACAGTTAAGTACATGATCAAAGGTCTTCCTTCAACTGGTGGCATCAAAATTGGTGGTTCTTACAAGTATTCCTTGATTTTGTCAAAAGCTATTTGGCAGTCGTTGTTCCATCTGACTAGTTGATCTTTCTTGAGCAGATTAAAGAGTGGTTCACAAGTAGAAGTTAGGTGAGAGATGAACCGGGAAATGTAGTTTAGACGTCCCAAGAAACCTCTAATCTCCTTCTTAGTACAGGGAGATGACATTTCTTGGATAACTTTGAATTTAGTAGGATCGACTTCAATACCTTTGCCACTGACGACAAAGCCTAGGAGCTTACCATAACTTACCTTAAAGGTGCACTTATTAGGATTCAACCTCATCTTGTATTTCTTCAGCCTTTCAAACAGCTTGTGTAGATGGTCAAGGTGATCTTCTTCAGTTTGGGACCTTGCTATCATGTCATCAACATAGACTTCTATCAAATGATGAATCATATCATGAAGTAAAGCCACCATAGCTCGTTGATAAGTTGTGCCTGCATTCTTCAACCCAAAAGGCATGACTTTATAACAGAAGGTGCCCCATTGTGTGGCAAAAGTAGTCTTCTCCATGACAAACCCTTAACAAATGGATCATTGTGCCCCGGGCAAGGCACATGGTTTGAAAGTCATTGTTTTGAAGGAAATTATACAGACAAATTTCTTAAAGCAATAAAAACAGGAAATATCAATTACTCCTGGTTGAAGGAGATTGAGATGAAGTATTTGGCCTTCTAGTTGTTGATTCAACCGCCAGCAGTTGGGAAGATCCAACTGTCTAGGTAACCATCGCTATTAGTGTCTTCCGATGCATTGGCTTCATTGTTGCTAATACGGAGAGGTGGTTCGCCAGCACGAGCGTGTCGAACCTCTTTCTGAGCCTTTGAAGTAAAACCCGACCCAAATTTGTCAGATTTTTAGGGAATGTCAGGAATTTGTCCCCAGATAGTGCAACCTCCATTTTCCGCAACAACCCTAGCATCCTTCAGAGAGGCCATCCTTGGTGTACCTTTAGATATTTCAAGAGTAGAAGGAGTATCAACATCAACAATTGGAGGGATTACCTCAAATGCTTGACAAGTGGTTTCAATGAATTCGCCACTCAATTCAATGTATTTGAAAGAATTCAAATGACTGACCATATATTATTCCTCTCCACAAACTGTGACAACCTTCCCTTTCCCCGGGTATTTCAGCATTTGATGTAATGTAGAGGTAACCGCACCTGCCCCATGAATCCATGGGCTTCTGAGTAAACATGAATAGGTCGGGCGAATATCCATTACATAGAAAGTTGAATTGAAGACTTGGTGTAATACAGTGTGAGAACTTACTTGGGTGTTTTACGTTTTATCGCAAATGTTGCGGTTAGCAAGAGTCGCCACCGACTTTTCTTTTATCCAAAAGCAAAGGCTGAAAAGAACAGGAAAGACCTTTCGAGATATTTTTTGGAGTTCAGGGTGTAGGTTATGAAAAGGGAAGGTATTAGCACCCTTTCCATCGGTATTTATCTACGGGCTCTTATTTTCTTGCTAGATCACTTGCTTTTGTTTGAAAATGTGCTTGTGGTTTGGGTTTTGAAAGTATTTTGAAAACATCTTTGTAATGGTTCTCGTCTCTATAAGAACGCGTACAAAGTGTTGTTTGGAAAATAGTTCAAAGAGGTGTTTGTGGAATGTGTTTTTTGAAAGTGATTTTGAAAAGGTGTCTTTGTAATGGCTCTCGTTTCTATAAGAACGCATACAAAGTGTTGTTTTTTGAAAATGTTTCAAAATGAGAGTGTTGGTGTATAAAATGTTTTTGTTGTGAGCAAGCGAGCAACTAGGAGCAATATACCTACTCAAAAGGTCTTAGATGTTCTTTTCCCCCTCTTTTAGATGTTTCTATCTTACCATTGTTTTGGTAAGAAGCCCCACTGTTGGATGTGAAGGGATGGGCGCGGGGCGTTTGTATAGTCATAGAAGGCAACCTATGGGACGTTTTAGCAATGTCGTTTAGGGACTAGATCGTTTACCGAAGGAAACATCAAGGGTCATCAAGGGACTACGATATTTTATCGAGGGTCTATGCTAAAATGCCCATGTTCGAGGGACATGACTATTTTCCGACGCAACAAGTGAGATTACCCTAAAGGTGCATGTGTGCAAAGTGTGTTTGATTTGCATGCATGTTGTCTTGATTAGAGGTTATCTACTTGTTGGTTTTATCTTGCCATACACACCTAATTATTAGCATTTGTACAAAAGTAATAAAAAATTTAGAAAATAAATCCTACACTATTACAACCATATTGAAGTGCATAAAAATATAAAGGCAAAAATAAGATAAAAAGAAGGAAAATAAGTCTTTCGATTGGGGCAGGAGAACCCTTCGATTTGCATTTTGTTGACCTCCTTCGATTGGGAGGAAGAATCAGCAATTCATGGCCTTCGATTGGGCATTGGCTCTAGTCAGGTCGTGGCCTTCGATTAGGCTTGGAAGTCAGCAGGGCGCGCCTTCTGGTTCTGCCTTATTGCTTTGTTGCCTTCTTCGATTGGGCCTGGAATCAACAAGTCATGGCCTTCGATTGGGGCTGGACTTAGTGCAAGTGTGCCTTCTGATTCTGCCTTCTTGCCTTGGAAGTCAGCATGGAAGCCCGAGGCTTTGTTTCATGTTTCCTTCCCCCTGTCTCTTTCGTTTGAACTTTTGAACAACAACATGGCCTAAGGCCATGCTAGTATTACCTTAAAATTAGTTTAATACTTAATGCACATTTAGGTAAAAAAGAAGCAAAAAGAAAGGGTGTTAGCTCTGAAAACATATTAAGGAGGTGGAAACGAAAAGAACCAAAGTGTTATGCACATGTTTTGAAACGAAAGGGAAAATTATTCATATACTATGCCATGAAACAAAAGGGAAAATTATTCATATACTAGGCCATGAAACGAAAGGTTCAAGGGTAAGAGTGACTTACCTTGCTTCATCCTAGAATGTGAGCTGGACCTTGCATGGTGGCCCTGAGTTCCCCTGGATTCGAAGGGAGGGTCTAGAAGTTAGGCTTTGAATGCTAGATTCGAAGGAGGAAAGAAACAAGTTTTATGTTTCTTTCTGCTGGATTCGAAGGGATGTAAAGTGTGAGGACTTTTCAGAATTGAAAGAGGGAAATGTTTGGGATTCTGGGTTTGTTTTTTACAAGTGTTTGAGAACTTGATAGTTTTGTTGTGTTTGAGAAAATTTGGGAGATTCGTTCCTTTGGTCCAAAAATCCTCCTTAAACATGTTGTGAAGCCTTTTATTTATAGGCGAGCTTTGATGTGGTTTTGGGGGGAAATCAAATAATATTTGAATTATCTGGCTATACCGCCCCTTGTTTTCTTTGATGCAACCCTTATGAACTCCTTTTTTGCGTAAGTATGGGACTGAGACAATGCAGGCTCAGCTGTATTTTGGAGCGTTGTGGTAGATTGGTGCAGGACTGCTGCATAGCAGCACAACTGGCTTGAGTTTGGAAGTATATGGGACTGTAGTCAACAAAACTCCTTGAATACTCCCCCTTTTTGTTTTGTTCACTTCGACCAGATCCACCATCATATAGAAACGTTTGTTTCCAAACAATGTGTGCTCTAAGCACATTTCTTCAAAGGGTTTAATTACCCAGTTTGTGAATCGAAGGAGGCCACCTTGAAGGAAATCACATGCCCAACTTGTGGATCGAAGGGGGTCACTACGAAGGAAACTATATGGCCAGTTTGTGGATCAAAAGGGGTTACTTTGAAGGAAATCACATGCCCATCTTGTGGATCGAATGGGGTCACTTCAAAAGAAACTATATGGCCAGTTTATGGATCGAAGGGGGTTACTTCGAAGGAAATCACATGTACAGCTTGTGGATTGAAGGGGGTCACTTCAAAGGAAACTATATGTCCATTTTACGGATCGAAGGGGGTTACTTCGAAGGAATTCACATGCCTAGCTTGTGGATCGAAGGGGGTCACTTCGAAGGAAGCTATATGGCCAAATCGAAGCTTGTGACTGAAGGGAGACTGTATTTCCCAATCGAAGCTTTGCTAAATCGAAGCCAACTTGTTTATTTTTTGACCTAATCGAAAGGCATGCTAGCATCTTAAAATTTTTACATTTTATTTATTTCTTTAAACATGTTTTGTAATCACACATGCGAGAGAAATCTTGAGAAAATGAGAGGGAAAATTTTGGGGTACAACACTTGGGATCCTACCTTGATCGGGAGATCAACCTCTCCATGGACCATCCTCTTTGACCCATCAAAGGATCTTACCATAATATCGCTAGGTTTCAGAACCAAACCATCACAATCCAGTCTATCTGTTGCACCCCAAAATTTGCCCTCTCATTTCTCAAAGGATCATTCTAGACCCTCAGGTTTGCTTCCATCCAATTTCAAGCCTTGAATTACAAATTTTCCAAGAAAGTCATTCATAAGGGAAAAATGGTCAGTTGCACACTAAAAAGTCAAACCTTGACTTTTTGATCGAAGTCAAGTTATAAGAGTTATATTTCATCGAGACATGTTGAAATATGAAGTTTGTTTCAACAAGAAATTCAAAAGTCAAAATTACTTTAGAAAAGTCAAAATTCTAAATACTTAGAATTTTTCTAAGTGTTTAAGAAATATGACAAACTCAGAACTTCTGATCAGATTATCACCATGATGCAAGATGATTTTGGAATAATTTCTAACTCGAAATTTATAGATCTCAATGAGGCCTGAAACACTCTAGAACAAAACTTCTTTTAGAAATGATGGGATTTCAAGTTATACATCCTCAAAGGCACGTCTCTGAAGCTTAGGCACTTAGCAAATTCTGAGCATTTTCAAGTCAGAAGTTGTCTACAACTTCTGGGCCAGTTTTCACGTAGGAATTTTCAAAAGTTGCAAGAGTAATTCAAAGAGGGTTTACAAAGCGTGTCACAAGCTTTCTGGAAAGTCTGAGAACTCGCTCATAACATGCTGGAGCAAAGGTATTCAGGGATCAGAAGTTGGATGTTTGTTCCAAGTTGCGCTAATGCTGAACTTCTGACCCAGAATTAAGCTATGATGCACAATCTCATAGCTCAGGATTTATGGTTTGATAAATCTCATCATCATTTAATGCTCACAACCAATTTTGAGTTTTTTATCCAAAGGATTTCCCCACGTGTGAGAGATAACTACCATTGCTGTACTTGAAAAACAAATTTTGTACAAGGTTATGCTGGGCCCATGCTTTGCTTTTGCCTCTGAGGGTACTTTTCCTTAATTCATGCTTACAAATCCAGCCTTAGGCGTGACTAAAAGCTACTAACCACCATACTTGCCTCAAGAATAAGGAAACACCCTAGCATATGAAGGCTATGTTCAACACTTCGGTCAGAACATCACCAAATCCCAAACCTCGTTTAAACAACCTATTGCACTGCTATAGCACAGTCCTAGCACCAGCTTCCACAACACTCCAAGGTGCTGCAGATCTAGTCCACGCATGCGTTTTTTCTAAAACCCCATAATTGCACCAAATTAGCATATGAAAAATGTGTTTAAAAAGAAATGGAACATTATGCCAAAAAATGTTTTAAATCCCATTTCTTTTCCCCCCAAAAATCACAACCAACTCACCTATAAATAAGTTGCTCCATCACACTTTTAGGGGGCTGGCTTTTGGAGAGAGAGAATCATCAAAAAAGAGAAAAGAAAACTATGAAACCTTCATAAAAATCCAAAAATCGCAAATAGAAAACAAAACTTTTGTTCTTCCCTTTGAATCAAAGAACTTAACATTTTCTCTTCCATTGTTCTTGCTGACTCCAGAACATCTGAAGGCAGCAATTCAAGTTCCAAGCACACGCTTCAGACTCAAGGTATGTCTTTCTGACTTTGCATATTTTCATTTAGAACATCCTTAAATATGTAAATATCATAGTATTGATGATGGCCAAATCATTGCATAAGTAGAAGAAACTATGGATCAGAACTTCTTAATTAAGGCTAGGCTCAGGTTTAGGATTAGAACTTCTATAAACTGTTGTGCTTTCATCCTTCTAATTTGCTGTTTGTTAAGAACTGAATAAATTGCTGATGTGTTGATTAATATGAGGAAAGAGTTGAAATGTAGCACATAACTTCTGAGTTCTCTTCACTGTTTTAATACACAAAACTTATGAATTCTCTTCACTATTTTAACACACAGAACTTCTATGATTTTCTCACTGTTCAAACACACTGAATTTTTGATGATCACTCGCTGTTAACACACACTATACTTCTGATGTTCACTCACTGTTTTAGAACAACACAGAACTTCTGAGTTCTCTTCAATGTTTTAACACACAAAACTTCTATGATTTTCTCACTATTCAAACGCACATAAATTCTGATGTTCAGTCACTGTCTTAGCACATACCGAACTTCTGAGTTCTCTTCACTGTTTTAATACACAAAACTTCTAAGACTTTTTCACTGTTCTAACACTCAGAAGTTCCGCACATAGCAACCCAAAACTTTTGTATCTTTGCTCTAACTTTTCTTGCAGGACCTCAGAGTGTATCAATCCAGAACTTCTGATGCTTCTTTCTGGACTACAACGCGCCCGACATCAGAACTTCTGATCACCTTTGCTTTGCTTTCAGCAGCATGCTAATTCTATCTCTCATTATTTCCCTTTTTTATCATTTTCAATATTAATACCCTTTTTATTAATATAAAAAATACATAAAAATATTTTCTTTTTATTAATCAATTTATTTCTTTTTCTTAATTCATTAAGACAAAAAACCATTTTCAAAACAAGTCCTTTTTTCTTTCTTGCATTGTACATTTCAATATGGTTGTAATAGTTAAATAGGATTTAAATTCTTGCAACCCCCCATTTGTAAATTTGTACACCCATCCCTAAATATTGTAATAGCGTGGGACTTTATATTTCCGCAATTTATCGCTTTTCAAATATAAATGCTAGTAATTAGGATGTGTATGGCAAGATATGAAATCAACAAATGGATAACCCTAATCAAGACTAAATGCATGTAAATAAAACACACTAGCACACTAGCACCCTTAGGGTAATCCCACTTTGTTGCCTTTCAGAAATTAGTCATGTCTCTCGAATATAGGCGTTTTAGCAATGACCCTCGATAAAAGATTGTAGTCCCTCGATGACCCTCGACGTTACCTTCGGTAAATGATCTAGTCCCTAAAATGACATTGCTAAAACGTCCCATAAGCTGCCTTCTATGACTATAAAAAACGTCCCATGCCCATCCCTTCACATCCAACGATGGGGCTTCTTACCAAATCAATGGTAAGATAGCAACATCTAAAGGAGGTGGAAAAGAACATTTAAGACCTTCAGAGTAGGTAGATCGCTCCTAGTTGCTCGCTTGCTCACAACAAAAACACTTTATACACCAATAACTCTTTGAAACATTTTCAAAAGACAACACTTTGTACGCGTTCTTATAGAAATGAGAACCATTACAAAGACACCTTTTCAAAATCACTTTCAAAAACACATTCCACAAACACCTCTTTGAACTCTTTTTGAAACAACACTTTGTATGCGTTCTTATAGAAACGAGAACCATTACAAAAATATTTTCAAAATACTTTCAAAACCCCCACCACAAGCACACATTCAAATAAAAGCAAGTGATCTAGCAAGCAACTAAGAGCCCATAGATAACTACGGATGAAAAGGGTGCTAATACCTTCCCTTTTCATAATCTACCCCCCGAACTCAAGAAAATATCTCAAAGGTCTTATTGTTCTTTTCAGCCTTTCCTTTTTTATAAAAGAAAAGTCGGTGTTGACTCTTGCTAACCACAACATTTGCAATCAAACACAAAACACCCAAGTTTGTTCTCCCACCGTATCATAGAACTGGGGTTACCTTAGGGCTAGATCATATTTACTTGCTTTCCTTGTTTGACTTGCATGCTTTACGTTATGGTTCCTTGCTTGGGTTTGTTTTGATCCTCTACCCGGATCTGGGGCACCTTTTAGGTAAGTAGCAATAAAAGTTGAGGGAATTGTGCGGGGTATACCGACACGGTTGAAACAGTAGCTATGTTAGTGTGATGCATTTATTGGCACCTGTATCCCTTGTGTTGAAACGAGGAGAATACGGGGCCGCTGAGCAGCGTCATGAAGCACTAAGTGACCTTAGAACCTTAATTGACCAACTTGGCAATTAGGAAGTAGTGAGATATCCAATTTCAGTATAAAGCTGAAAATTGGTTGATACTCGATGCTACACTCATTAAGACTCAACTCCTGAGTTTTGTATGGTTGCGAGTCAATCACCTATCGAACGAAGCTTATGGGAAAGGTCAGTGATATTGAGATCCCTTAGAACCCGATCACTATTAACTAGGATAGGTTGAGCCAACTAAACTTCAAGAGGGTACTTACCTACAAACTCCATGCAAGCCTAAACCTAAGGACTTGTCTGCTTTGTGTGTATATGATTATTTGTATATAAACTTGCTCACTTTGCATACTTGTACATAACATCATACCATAGAATTTTCAATAACCGTTTCAAGGATCTCAAGGGTATATGATGCAGGGCCACGTTGAACCAGACATCTATCAAGGGGCACAAGGATCTATTTTCCTCTAACCAAACACCGTCAAAGATCAGGTACAACAACTTGAGTCAAGGGCTACAGCCCACTTGACATGGTGAGCTTAATTCTCGTGGAAGAACATCCACCGATACAAAGTTCTACAGTCAAAGCTGTAAGTGACTACTAACCCTGCGAGATCCTTGAAAAGATGCATCCACATATCATGCATCATATCATGACATGTTTCTCCCATACAGGTCTCCTTATTTTCCTACTGTTTATTTCAGTAAGATGGATATGGAACAAACGGTGAAAGATCTCCAAGCTCAAAATGCTCAATTTCAACAAATGTTTCTGGCTTTGGCTAAGGGGCAAGAGGACCTGAAGACTCTTCTCAAAGACAAGAAGAAAAAGTCCAAGAAGTCAGTAGGCGTCCTGAACTTGGGAAGGAGACTTAAAGGACCACTCAAGGGGGCTCTAGATCTTCCAACTCCATCATCCGTGGGGGATAGTCATGAAGAAGACAACAATCTGGAGATTGATGAAGCCGAAGCTGACTACTCTAAGGAATAATATCCTCCCGCTGATGACAAGTACAAATAGTTGGAGGATTGCCTCAATGCTATGGAGATTCAGCAGATACCTGGCTTAGATTTAGGAGACATGGGTTTGGTTTCTGGAGTGGTCATCCCGCCAAAGTTCAAAATCCCTACATTTTCCCTGTACGATGGAGTCTCTTGCCCTAAGATGCACTTACAGTCTTATGTCCGCAAGATTCAACAATACACAACTGATCCGAAGCGTTGGATCCATTTATTCCAAGAGAGCTTAGTTGGGACTCAACTTGAATGGTTCTATAAATTGGAGAGTGCTCGCATCCACACCTAGGAGGATCTAGCTGCTTCTTTCTACAAGCAGTACCAGTAAAACGCTGATCTTGCACCAACTTGTGTGCAATTGTTGAACATGACCATAGGTTCCAACGAGAGCTTCAAAGGATACGCCCAAAAGTGGAGATATCTGGCTGGTAGGGTGCATCCCCCTTTAACTGGCAGGGAGCTGATTGACATCTTTATGGGAACCCTTACAGAACCTTTCTTCAATCACCTAATCGGAAGTTCCTCAATCGGGTTCACCGAGCTAATATTGACTGGTGAAAGGGTCGAAGCTAACATCATAAGTGGAAAGATCCAAGGGGCTACACCCTCCGATGCTCATAAAAAGCCATACAATGGGAAGAAAGAGTCTAATGCTGTGTATGGTCAAAAGAGTCGTCATGACCAACATGTAGGGGCAATCTTGATCTGTAATCCTACACCTGTTCAACAAAGACAGGGCAATAGGCATAGGGTAAGATATCATGAAAGGCAATACACTAACATCAACATGCCTTTGTCTCAAGTGTTGTAACATTTGTTGAAGTTGAAGCTGATCACACCAAAGGATCCTCCTCAAAATCCTGATACCTCCTCTTCTAAGTACAATCCAAGCATAAGATGTGCCTACCATTCTGATAGTCCCAGCCATGACACTAATAACTCTTGGACTTTGAAGAATAAGATTCAGGACTTGATTGATGCCAAGGAGATCGAGTTTGACCCTCCAGAGACTCTAAACGTGATCACTTCTCCTATGCCGAATCATTGAGAGCGTCTTGTTCATTTTGAATTTTCATTTGTAATTTCTTTTATTATTCAAACACTTATTCATTAATGTCAAACTTTGTTTCATTTATGCATTGCATATGTTTGTCTTGAATTCGTCCATTCGTTTTCTCTATATTTAAACTATGTTTTTTTTACTCTCTTTATGACATTTAACTCTTGCTAAAAGTTACAAGCCTTTAGAAGGAGGATGACGAAAACAATGCCTTAATCTCATACAGTATGCTTTTGGACAAACTTTGCTGACGGTGTACAGGAATTCTTTCGATTCCTAAACGCTAGAGGTATAAGGAAGATAATCCCTAGTCAACCCCTTCAAGCCAAAGAAGTAGAAGTTTTTATTTTTCTTACACAAATTGAAACCTTTAATCAAAACCTGGGGCAGGGTAGTCTCTCCGTTAATCCAAATGCGCATTCAGTCGCAAACTTTCATTTCATAATACAATGAATGTAATCAAAAACATTCCTCTGGAATCAAAAGACAGTGATGGTTCCCTAGCACATAGGCAGTCATCATCTCTCAAGAGAAAAGCCCACTAAGTCAAAACCTACAAAGGAGACTTAAGAAAAACTGGGGCATCCCACTGACGTAATCTCAAAACAAGAACAATCAGGCAAAAATCAAGAATGACAAATAAAAAAAAAGGTCACTACAAATTCTCAACAACATGAAAAATGTTGCAAAAATGATTGCCTTCCGATAAACTAAACTTTTCTGAACCATCACCAAAACGTCATTCCAGACTCAATTGGAGTTCGAACGCACAATTAACTGAGTTTAGGACTGAAGAACATCACGAAGAGAAGGTGGGTGCAAATACACTTTGAGCCTTTATCCTTTGTTTCTTAAATCGTGAACCAAGCCACGCTACAACCCTTCAAAAGTCCTAATTGAAGCATGGGTTATTTTGAAAGCATACTGTTACAAAAGGTATCCTGACTCTTGTAAGGGCTTACTCAAAATCCTGAGTTGAATTTTTCTTAAAAAAACTTCTTTACTTGCTAAAACGCATTTTCAAAATTTTAAGACAAGCATAAGATTTGAATTATTTGAATATCACTATTTGCATATGGCTATTTGTTTGACAGCGGAGAAATTCACACAACGAATATCCAGTGAACGAAAGTTCTCTCAGTGAACAAAATCACCTCAAGTGAAATGACACTTCCAATGAAGAATCTCCTATCAACGAGGGGGTATGACATGTCACTATCCAGCACACCTGGGGCAGTCCAGTCAAGATTCCAAGAAATCTCTCAAGAAGTGCAGAATAACCAGGGGAAGGTCTCCATCTCCTTTACTTGGGACATTGAACGCCAATCCCAACAAAGGGTTACGCACAGTTAAACATTTCCTGGCAGTGCGACAAACACTTGCTACTAGGGGCAGTGACAACCTCCCCAAAATCCTTCTCAGAGGATGACTCCCACCCAGAGTTTCAGTCTCTAAAAACTTCTCACCAACTTCGTCAACCTCAAGAATCCCAGTGAAGAAGACTCCTCTCCAACAGATTGGCAACAAGGTTTATTTCCCCAACAAACGGTAGATTCCCCAACTTGATTTTTTCTCTCTGACTACTATAAATAAAATGACCATAACTCCTCTTCCCTGTAGAGTACTCTACAATCCCCAACAAGTTACTGTGAAGCCTGGACCCGACCATATATCAGTTCAACTTCGTCCATCAAGAGATAACTCTCAGTAGAGCAACGGACAACCGAGACTTCTGATCTCTTTTCCCCAAGCAAGAATCAACACTCTCTAACAGAGTATTCTCAAACAATGTCAATATTCCCCAGCGGAGTTCTCCTCAAAAAAACAGGAATCCTCAGTGGAAACATTCTAGGCAAAGTTTGAAGACACACCTGCTCTTCAACAATAGTATGGGATTTAATAACTCCCCAGCCCTTGTCAAGGAATTATTTTCTAAGACAAAATTACATTTCAACAACATTCATAGCATATGCATACAAAATATACAAATCTCATTTATTTTGAGAACATCATTATGCAATGCATACATCATGACATTGCTTACAACTAACTCTTTACCCTTTTCATGAAAGATCAATAAACAGTTAAAGTTCATCATCTTTTTGAGGTAGTAATCGTCCAAGATTCCTTCATCATCCTACTGAGGTAGTAATCGTCCCAAATTCCTTCATCATCCTGCTGAGGTAGTAATCGTCCCATATTCCTTCATCATCCTGCTGAGGTAGTAATCATCCTAAGATTCCTTCATCATCTTTTTGATGTAGTAATCGCCCAAGATTCCTTCATCATCTTTTCGAGGTAGTAATCGTCCAAGATTCCTTCATCATCCTGCTGAGGTAGTAATCGTCCAATATTCCTTCATCACCCTGCTGAGGTAGTAATCGTCCCAGATTCCTTCATCATCCTGCTGAGATAGTAATCGTCCTAAGATTCCTTCATCATCTTTTTGAGGTAGTAATCTTCCCAAGATTCCTTCATCATCTTGCTGAGGTAGTAATCCCCCTAAGATTCCTTCATCATCTTTTTGAGGTAGTAATCATCCCAAGATTCCTTCATCATCCTGCCGAGGTAGTAATCATCCAAGATTCCTTCATCATCCTGCTGAGGTAGTAATCGTCCCAAGATTCCTTCGTCATCTTTTGAGGTAGTAATCGCCCAAGATTCCTTCATCATCTTTTTGAGGTAGTAATCGTCCAAGATTCCTTCATCATCCCAGATTCCTTCATCATCCTGCTGAGGTAGTAATCGTCCAAGATTCCTTTATCAACCTGCTGAGGTAGTAATCGTCCAAGATTCCTTCATCATCATTTTGGAGTAGCAATCATCTCAGATTCCTTCATCATAAAAGACATCCTCAAAGAAACAGTCCAGATACGATCCATATATGGATGTCATTTTGACGCTCATTCAATACATCTTTCAGATATGAGTCAGACACAATTCATTTATGAATATTATTCTGATTCTTCTCCAGTTGAAATCAAGCTTAGACTTAGTCTAATTTCTGTTAACAATCACCTTTAGATGGCATCTATAAGCCCAACTCCAATAACTATCCCTCATTTCCTCCAAATGGCATCTATAAGCCCATTCCCTACACAATCAACCACCACATCATCGAGTACAAATTTCTAGGCACTCTAGTGTTCAATCATCTTCCTCCTTCAAGTCACGAATGGAAGATTCGCCAATCTAACTCTTCAAGCGTAAGAAGATTGAACAGGTGCAGTTGTTACACCCCAAACTTTTCCCTCTCATTTCTCAAAAGATCATTCTAGACCCCCAGGTTTGCTTCCATCCAATATCAAGCCTTGAATTACAAATTTTCTAAGAAAGTCATTCACGAGAGCAAAATGGTCATTTGCACACTAAAAAGTCAAACCTTGACTTTTTGATTGAAGTCAAGTTTCAAGAGTCATATTTCATCGAGAAATGTTGAAATATGAAGTTTGTTTCATCAAGAAATTCAAAAGTCAAAATTACTTTGGAAAAGTCAAAATTCTAAATACTTAGAATTTTTCCAAGTGTTTAAGAAATATGACAAGCTCAAAACTTCTGATCAGATTATCACCATGATGCAAGCTGATTCTGGAATAATTTCTAACTCAAGAGTTTTAGATCTCAATGAGGCCTGAAACACTGCAGAACAAAACTTCTTTTAGAAATGCTGGGATTTCAAGTTATACATCCTCAAAGGCACGTCTCTAAAGCTTATGTTAGAACATAGTTTGATTCTACAACCCTTATTTAGAGTTTTGATGATAACAATTACATATAACAAATATGCACCATAAAAATTATGTTATTCTATATGCAGAAGTTCTGACCAAAGAAGCATCAGAAGATAAGCTATAGAAGTTACACGCGAAGCAATCAGAATTTACGCTGAAGATTGATGACCAAAACCTGCGCTTAAGTGAAGTAAACTCTGATTCTGAACAAGAGCATAATAAACTAAGTCATCAATGTGCTGAAGCATCAGCAACAGGCAAGGATGAAAGATTTTGAAGTGTTACTATTCATTCAAGACAACATCAATTACAACGGCTTCATTCAGACAAGATCTTCTCCATATGGAAACTGAGTTAATGGCATTTATCACGCTTAATGTTCAACAGGAATCCATTACCTATATAAACAAGCTCATTGTTAAAATCATTTACGATTTGCCCATACTACTCACGAGAATTCAAAAACGCAAAAGGCTTACTCATCTTTTCACGCTCTAAATCTGTGTAAATTATCACAGTTGTGATAATTGTTTTTGTAACAAAAACATCTGTGCACACATTCTTGTATCTTTGTTTAAGACAGTGTTCCTTGAGATTAACCGGATTGTGGTTGTACTCAAGAAGACTTTAACAGTTGTTAAAGTAGTGATTGTAATCCTTTTGAGATTTGTGGATTAAGACCTCGTTGGAGAGAGGTGAAATCACCTTGACGGGTGGACTGGAGTAGTTTGAGATCAAACGAAATAGGATAAAAATACTGTGTCATTGCATATTTGATTTCAAGTTTTCAATTCAACCCCCCCTTCTTGTATTTTTCACTTCTTCAATTGGTATCAAAGCATGGTCATGGGTTCGAATCCCCCCGGCTGACACTAGGGGGGGGGGAGATTGTTGGATTAAAATATCCAGCGTCAACCTTAGGGATTCTAAGGGATTAACATCCCACCCATGGGCGCTTAGTAAACTAGGTGCAGCCCTTGAAAATGCTCGTACTATATGGAAATAAAGTTGCACCTTGGCTACAAGCAATTGCTTTTAGCTCAGTGGTAAGCGCTTGATCCTACAACTTAGGCACTTAGCAAATTCTGAGCATTTTCAAGTCAGAAGTTGTCTACAACTTCTGGTCCAATTTTCATGTAGGACCAGTAAGAAGTTGCAAGAGTAATTCAAAGAGGGCTTACAAAGCGTGTCACAAGCTTTCTGGAAATTCTGAGAACTCGCTCAGAACATGCTGGAGCAAAGGTATTCAGGGATAAGAAGTTGGATGTTTGTTCTAAGTTACGTTGATGCTGAACTTCTGACCCATAATTAAGCTATGATGCACAATCTCATAGCTCAGGATTTCTGGTTTGATAAATCTTATAATCATTTAATGCTCACAACTAATTTTGAGTTTTTTATCCAAAGGATTTCCCCACGTGTGAGAGAGAAGTACCATTGTTGTCCTTGAAAAACAAACTTTTGTACAAGGTTATGCTGGGACCATGCTTTTCTTTTACCTCTGAGGGTACTTTTCCTTAATTCATGCTCACAAATCCAGCATTAGGCGCGGCTAAAAGCTACTAAACACATACTTGCCTCAAGAACAAGGCAGCATCCTAGCATATGAAGGCTATGTTCAATGCTTCGGTCAGAACATAACCAAATCCCAAAACCTCGTTTAAACAACCTACTTCACTACTATAGCACAGTCCGGCCACCAGCTACCACAACACTCCAAGGTGCTGCTAATCCAGTCCACGCCTGCGTTTTTTCTCAAACCCCATAATTGCACCAAATTAGCATACGAAAACTGTGTTTAAAAAGAAATGGAACAGTATGCCAAAAAATGTTTTAAATCCCATTTGTTCCCCCCCCCCCCCAAAACCACAACCAACTCACCTATAAATAAGTTGCTCCATCACACTTTCAGGGGGCTGGCCTTTAGAGAGAGAGAATCATCAAAAAAGAGAAAATATAAATGTGAAACCTTCGTAAAAATCCAGAAATCCCAAACAGAAAACCAAACCTTTGTTATTCCCTTTGAATCAAAGAACTAAACATTTTCTCTTCCATTGTTCTTGCTGAATCCAGAACATCTGAAGGCAGCAGTTTAAGTTCCAAGCACACGCTTCAGATTCAAGGTAAGTCTCTCTGACTTAGCATATTTTCATTTAGAACATCCTTAAATATGTAAATACCATAGTATTAATGCTGGCCATATCATTGCATAAGTAGAAGA
Source organism: Vicia faba (assembly GCA_948472305.1). NCBI lineage: Eukaryota > Viridiplantae > Streptophyta > Magnoliopsida > Fabales > Fabaceae > Vicia > Vicia faba. The sequence goes on along the minus strand of OX451740.1, from coordinate 1,004,316,141 downwards.
AACTATGGATCATAACTTCTTGATTAAGGCTAGGATCAGAATTAGGATCAAAACTTCTATAAACTGTTGTGCTTTTATCCTTCTAATTTGTTATTTGTTAAAAACTGAATAAATTGTTGATGTGCTGATTAATATGTGGAAAGAGTTGAAATGTAGCACAAAAATTATGAGTTCTCTTTACTATTTTAATACACAGAACTTTTGAATTCTCTTCACTATTTTAACACACAGAACTTCTATGATTTTCTCACTGTTCAAACACACTGAATTTCTGGTGTTCACTCGCTGTTAACACACACTGAACTTCTAATGTTCACTCATTGTTTTAGCACAACACGAAACTTCTGAGTTCTCTTCATTGTTTTAGCACACAGAAATTCTATGATTTTCTCACTATTCAAACACACTGAACTTCTGATGTTCACTCACTGTCTTAGCACATACCGAACTTCTGAGTTCTCTTCACTGTTTTAATACACAAAACTTCTAAGACTTTCTCACTGTTCTAACACTCAGAAGTTCAGCACATAGCAACCCAGAACTTCTGTATCTTTTCTCTAACATTTCTTGGAGGACCTCATAGTGTATCAATCCAAAACTTCTGATGCTTCTTTCTGGACCACAGCGTGCCCTGCATCAGAACTTCTGATCCCCTTGGTTTTACTTTCAGCAACATGCTAATTCTATCTCTCATTATTTCACTTTTTTTTATCATTTTCAATATTAATGCCCTTTTTATTAATATAAAAAAGACATAAAATATGTTCTTTTTATGAATTAATTTATTTCTTTTTCTTAATTCATTAAGACAAAAAATCATTTTTAAAACAAGTCCATTTTTCTTTCTTGCATTGTACATTTCAATATGGTTGTAATAGTTAAATAGGATTTAAATTCTTACAACCCCCCATTTGTAAATTTGCACCCCCATCCCTAAATATTGTAATAGCGAAGGACTTTATATTTCCGCAATTTATCGCTTTTCAAATATAAATGCTAGTAATTAGGGTGTGTATGGCAAGATATGAAATCAACAAATAGATAACCCTAATCAAGACTAAATGCATGTAAATAAAACACACTTGCACACTAGCACCCTTAGGGTAATCCCACTTTGTTGCCTTTCAGAAATTAGTCATATACCTCGAATATGGGCGTTTTAGCAAAGACCATCGATAAAAGATCGTAGTCCCTCGATGACCCTCGACGTTACCTTCAGTAAACAATCTAGTCCCTAAAACGACATTGCTAAAACGTCCCATAAGTTTCCTTCTATGACTATAAAAAATGTCTCGTGCCCATCCCTTCACATCCAACGATGGGGCTTCTTACCAAATCAATGGTAAGATAGAAACATCTAAATGAGGAGGAAAAGAACATTTAAGACCTTCTGAGTTGGTAGATCGCTCCTAGTTGCTCGCTTGCTCACAACAAAAACACTTTATACACCAATACCTCTTTGAAACATTTTCAAAAGACAACACTTTGTACGCGTTCTTATAGAAACGAGAACCATTACAAAGACACCTTTTCAAAATCACTTTCAAAAACACATTCCACAAACACCTCTTTGAACTATTTTTGAAATAACACTTTGTATGTGTTCTTATAGAAACGAGAACCATTACAAAGATATTTTCAAAATACTTTCAAAACCCACACATAAGCACCCATTCAAACAAAAGCAAGTGATCTAGAAAGAAACTTAGAGCCCGTAGATAACTACGGATGAAAAGGGTGCTAATACCTTCCCTTTTCATAATCTACCCCCCGAACTCAAGAAAACATATCAAAGGTCTTTCATGTTCTTTTTATCATTTCCTTTTGGATAAAATAAAAGTCGGTGGCGACTCTTTCTAACCGCAACATTTGCGATCAAACACAAAACACCCAAGTCAGTTCTCCCACCGCATCACACTATCCAAAGCACCTTTAGGTAAAACATTTAGGGAGGACCCAATATCTACCAACACATGCGCCAAAGTGGTGCCTTTGCATTCAATAGAGATATGGAGAGGATTGTTATGAATCTTCCTCGCTGGAGTTAAATCTGCATCAGAAAATCCCAAGCCATTGTCAACAGTTAGGCTTGCAACACAGTTCTCAAATTGATCAACATTGGTTTCTTGTGGAACATGGGCATTCTTCAAGAATTACAGGAAAGCTTGGGCATGTGCGTCGGAGCATAATAATAAGGACAACATGGATATCTTTGAGGGTGTCTGCCCCAGTTGTTCCACTATTATGTAGTCACTTTTCTGGATGATCTTCTGAATTTCCTCCATCTCTTGTCTTGATGGGTCTTCAACTGTAACATATTTTAAGGGTGCGTCTGTTAGGGCAGGCTCAGTAACTATCAGTTTACCTATGTGTTATAGTATTTGTTGGAGGAGAGATCTCTGGGGAGAAGATCCTTCATGTCCTTGTTACTTTACTAGTTCCAGCAATGTTTGTAATTTCAAGTGCTCCACTTCTAGCAATTCATGGCTCTTGCTTGACACCATGATAATAAACTTTTTCCCTATAGTTCCAGGGCACAACTTTGTTAGAGGTATAAGGGACTGGCCCTGGTGTAATGATAGTTAGGGGAGCCACTCTTGGCTCAGAAGGAATCCTTATAGGGCCTTTAGAGGTTTATCCTGATATGAGTATTGGAAATGGTGATTATGGAAATATCTTGAAGTAAACTTTTTACGGACAGAGTTTTCTCGAACGAAATTTCATGGCTATCAATCAGATGTTGAATACATTTCTTTAGCCACATACAACCATTGGTTTAGGAAGTACAATGGAAACAATTTTCAAGGCAGCTAGGAAATAAACCGTCTCTCAACAGATTCTTCTTAATGGTCAACAATGGAGTAGTCAAATCCTCAATGATGGAGACAAAAGAGATATCGTCAATAGCATTGACACCTTTACCATGACTGGGCATGGGAGCCGTAATGACATTAGGGGTTTATGGAGGGTCAAACTCAATCCCTTTGTTATCAATCAAATCTTGGATCTTGCTTTTTAAGGCCCAACATTCAATGGTATCGTGCCCAGAGCTATTGGAATGATAGGCACATTTTGCATTCGGGTTGTATTTCGGAGGTGAAGTATTGGGGTTTTGAGAAGGAATCCTCAGTGTTACCAAATCTGTCTTCAACAGATGTTGTAAATCTTGAGATAATGGCATGTTGATCATAGTGAATTTCCTCCTTGGCACATCAGGCCTTTGTTGGTTGTTTGATTGTCGTGGTCGTTGAACTGGGGTCAGGTTTGAAATCAATACAACTCCTACTAACTAATAACGATCATTCTTGTCACAACTCCTTTATCCATAAACAACATTAGTCTCTTTCTTTCCAATAAATGGTTTCTTTACATCATTAGAGGTTGAGGCCATGTGGATCTTTCCGCTTTTGATTCCACTTTCAACTTGTTCACCAGTCATAACTAACTCAGTAAACCCTGACGAAGAACTCCCAATCAACAAATTAAAGAATGGACCAGTCAAGGTACCCGTAAACATGTCCATTAATTCTCTATTATTCAACGGGGGTTGCACCCTTCCATCCAGGCCCCTCCATTTTTCAGCATACTCCTTAAAGCCTTCATTTGAAGCCATAATAATATTTTCTAATTGCACGCGGGTTGGGGCAAGGTCAGCATTATATTGGTATTGTCTGTAGAAGGCAACAGCTAGATCCTCCTATTTATGGATATTAGTTCCTTCAAGTTGATAGAACCAATCCAGCTGTGTCCTAGATAAGCTTTCTTGGAAGAAGTGCACCCATAACTTCCTATCGGCGGTGTGTGGTTGAATCTTGCAGACATAAGACCTTAGATGCATCTTTGGACAGGAGATCCCATCATACTTGGTGAAGATAGGAACCTTAAATTTGTGGGTAATGACCACCCTAGGGACCAGACCTAAATCTCCAAAGTCCAAACCAGGCACTGTTTGGATGTCTACAGCCTTAAGTCAGTATTCTAGTTGTTTGTACTTCTCATCCGCCGGTGGATACTTCTCTTCAGAATAGTCTTCGTCCTCAGTAACCTGGTTATTTCCACCCCTATCTCTGGTGCTTCTAACTTCATCTTCTTTATTTTATTCTTCCTTAGAAGAAGCCTCTTCTATTTGAGCCAGTCGGGAAGGCCACTTAAACCTTCTTCCCATGTTTAGAATAACAACCCGTTTCTTGGTCTTCTTCTTGGTGACAAGGAGTGCCATTATTTCTTGTTGTCCCTTAGCTAAGTTGAGGAGGGTCTCTTGGAACTGTGTGTGTTGAGTTTACAGATCTTTGATGGTTTTATCTAGAGCCATCTTATACTGAAATAAACAGTAAAGAGATGAGGAGACCTATATCGGAAAACCTGCTTATGATATGATGCATGCTTATGTGGATGCAATGTTTTCAAGGACCTCAAGAGATTTAAATTTTCTAGCCAAAAAAGGAAACAAACACAACAATTGTATTAATAAATTAAAGAGTTACAATTTCCCCTCGGGCTTACAAAAAAAAGCAAAAGGTCTCAAAGAGACAACAAAAAAGACTCCTAAAACAACAGACTCAAGTCTCCCACGGACGCTTCTTCTTTGGTGCAACGTATGCATTCAGGCTTCGCTCCTCGTGAAGTTGTCTTGTGAGCTCCAACACTTTCTTCTTGTTTGCATATAACCGAGATTCAAAAGTGTCTCATTCTCCCTTGAGTTAAATCTCCAATTTTTGTAATTCTTCGAAGTCAGTAGGCATATCAGGATGGAAAAATGGTATAAGAAGTATCTCCCTCGATAACAGGCTCCACAACTATTGGTAAGATAGATGGATATGGCATCATGAGACTTTGAGCCCGAGCTCATAACCATTCAGATAAGGCTCAAGAGGGATGGAATTCTTATTCCCCAACATCTTGCTATCAACCATGTTCACCATGCCCCAAGCATGCACAAACCATCGATGATAACCTTGAACATCATTCTCATAGTCGAATATAATACCTTGAATGAGTGCGTCATGGGGACCATATCTTTGAGCATAGCCAAATTATCGTAAATCTAGAGAAGGGTTAAAAGTAATACCTCCCCTGGTGCCCAAGAGTGGAACATTAGGGAACTCCCCACAATTGAAAATGATAGTAATGTCTTATTGCAAACGAGAGCAGCAATGGATATCTTCATTAGAAATCGACATTATCCTTTACGACCACCTCAAATATTTCTAATTATTTAATAATGATGGAGGAAGTTGTGAAATAAACCACCTAGACAGCAACATAATGTAACACATAAGAGCCCCTCTCTTCCTCATGGTGCGAGTGTGAAGACCATGTAGAATGTCTCCAAGCAAAGTAGGTATGGGATTACGAGTAAGGAAAATTTTGAAAGCAATCACATCTATGAGTTGGTTAGGGTTTGGAAAAATCACCAAGCCATAAATTAGAAGAGTCGGGATATCCTCAAAAGCTTGTAAATCCATAGCATCCCAAAATAGCCGAGCCTTCTCCATCAGGAATTTAGCCAAAAAGCCTTTGACCCCGCTTCTTGTCTCCCAATTGGCTATAATGTTAGAAATCTTCAAATGTAAGGCTTTGGCAATAAACTCAGGCTTTGGAGTTTCCTCTAAACCGGTGAATGGCATTTGATCAAGGACTGGTACCCCAAATAGTTGAGATAATTCTTCTATTGCGGGCACTAGTTGATAGTCGGGAGAGGTGAAACAATGATGTATAGGGTCAAAGAACTGAAAGAGAACCCTCATCATGTCTTCTTCAAAACTTTAGGGGTAGTGCTAGGCTAGTCTCCCTTAGTTATTTTTCCTTTCTTTGCATATTGCATCTTAAAACTAAAACTTCTTCTTGGTAAATCATAAAAACATCTCTAATGAACTTAAATCCTTCTTCAAAGTAAAAAATCCAAACCAATCTTAATTGTTTGTGCGCCTTTGGGCTTTGTTTTAAACCTTGTCAAATTGATGATTTTCCATCCTTGCCATGATATTTTGTTATCTTTTTGCCGATGTTTCGCCATTTCACATGTTTGTTATCTTACTTTGATTCTCAATATCATTGTTAGGTGTGATGTTTTATCATCTAAATTGTGATGCCTTGCCATCTTTGCCATGTTACCTTGCTATCTTTTAGCCGATGTTTCACCATCGCATATGTTTGTTGCCGATGTTTCGCCATCGCATATGTTTGTTATCCTACTTTGATTCTCAATATCATTGTTAGGTATGATGTTTTATCATCTGAATTGTGATGTCTCGCCATCTTTGCCATGTTATCTTTCCATCTTTTAGCAGATGTTTCGCCATTGCGTATGTTTGTTATCCTACCTTAATTCTCAATATCATTGTGAGGTTTGATGTTTTATCATCTGGATTGTTGATGTCTCATCATCTTTGCCATGCTATCTTGCTATCTTTTTGTCGATGTTTCGCCATCACATATGTTTGTTGCCGATGTTGCGCCTTCGCGTATGTTTGTCATCCTACTTTGATTTTCGATATTATTGTTAGGTGTAATGTTTTGTTGTCTTGTCTTATATTTTGTTATCAAGCCGACGTCTTATCATATTATCTGAGTTTGTGCATCCATGTGATGTATTATCGTTCCCTTTTGTTATTTTATCATCGTCGTTGATGTTTTGTCGTTTTATTTGATGTTTTGCCATCTTGATTGTTGCTTTTGTCTCTTTAACTAAAAAACACAAACCAACCAAAATATTTGAGCCAAACTATGGCTGCTCTGATTCCTTAAATTTATTTTCCCTGTGTTATTTTCTCTTTTCTTTTGCATGCCATCCCTCTTTGCATTTTCTTTTAGCTCTTACGCTTAGACATAGAATTTATACACCCATTAGAATAGAACCAAAAGAGTGGATACTTATAGTACTACGGGCGAGTGGGTTCTAATACCTTCCCCTCGCATAACAAACTCCTTTACCCGATCTCTCGGTCACAAGACCGCGATTTCATTTTTTCAGGTTTTCTCGATGTTTACCTTTCCATTTCGGCGGGATAAAAGAAATTCGATGGCAACTACATTGATTTTATATCAGATGATGGTTCGGCCGGTTGTTTCAACAATGTTTGCAATCCACAGTGGATAGTTTATCACAACTAGAAAACCTGCATCAAACTGCTTCTGAACTTCTTCTTTGATCTTAATAGACATGTCTAGATGAGGCCTTCTAAGCTTCTTCTTGACTGGAGGATAATCCTCTTTGAGAGGAAATATGTGCATCATAATGTTTGTATCAAGTCCAGTAATGTATTGGTAAGACCAAGCGAACACGTTGACATAATCTTGTAGAATTTCAATCAACTTACTTTTCACATCCTCATCTAAAGCAGCCCCAATCTTGACCTCTTTCTTTGAATCTTCAGTGCCAATGTTGACAACTTACGAGGATTTTAGTGCGGGTAATTAACTATTTCTTCCTACCATAACAATATGGCCAACTCTTCAGGGAGTTAACAATCTTCCTCACACTCTTCTTTGGCGTGGTAAATTGGATTATCAAAGTCATAATGAGCCAAAGCAGTAACGTTATCAATGGAAACAGGGGTGGATATACATGAATGATGGTTTTTGCTTTATTTTAGAATGTGTGATAAAAACAAAATGAAAGACATGGAACAAAATTTGAGTGCAAAAATGTCCTTTATTGACGATAAAATTACGAATGAAAATGATGAGGCCCTACAAAATTTGACAATTCCTTGGGTAGATCATAGGAATTATTATATGTAAACCAACAATGAAAATTACTCTTGATTGAAACTGACTGGGATAATATGCATGTCCAATTGGTGATATTTTTTCATGGGATACAAGGAGAGATCCAACTATCCATATCATAATCACTATCAACATCATCATCCATAATATGAACTTGACCTTCATGAATAACACCATCACTGAGAAACTTAATAAGTACTAGAGAACCCTGACTCTTCAAAGCTATCCCTTGCTGCACCTTCTGAGTAGGCTGATAACCAAGACCAAAGATGTCCTTCTTCACATGTAAATAAATAACTTGACCCCATCCATCAGTGTAGCGGTAGAAATGTTGAGACTAAGCCATTGGATTGACTTGACTCGCACAGATCAAATAAAAATTGCCACCGCGCTTTATTATTTCCAAAGGAATGGGAAAAGAGCAAATAACCAAAAAAAATGGAAGTGAATCTAAGTTCGGGGGTTGGTTATGAAAATGGAAGGTATTAGCACCCTAAACATCTACAGTACTCCGCAAGAACCTATTTGAAAAATATGTGTATTTTGGTTATAGGTGTTGTATAGAAAATAGATGGTGGAGATGAGAAAAGAAGTATTTTTTTTACAATTTTTGCATCCGCCGAGGTTGCGAACCTTTAGTGGCTACATACCACCTTCAGTGCAATAGGGGATCATGGTTTTCGTAGTTCACCTTTAAAAATTTTAAAACATAAGTGTGTTGGTTAATTTTAAGAGACGAGACATCATCGTCGTATCTGAGTGGAAAACATACTTACTACCCACATTTATGAGAAAGGAGAATTTGCATCATCTCAAAGTGTATGATTTAGCTTGGAGTTTAAAATCAACAAAGCTTCACTCAACATCCAAGTGGAAAATATCTCACTTCGCTATATATCATAGAAGTATAGTAGCTCACGTCACTACAAGAATTGACAAGAGTATAATCTTTTGAGAAAACTTTTAAGGTAAAAAAGCCAAAGTGGCAAAATGGTTTGAATGAGATTGATTGAGTTGGTTAGAGTTTGATTAAGAAAGTATTTTTTTTAAATGCATGGACCTAAGTCCAAGTTTATTATGAAAGCGATTCAAGTTTAAAAAACAAGAAGAGTTTTCAAATAGCGGGAGAAGATTTTTTGAAATTAATGAAGATGAGAGGAGATGAAGGGACTATCCTAAAGCATAAGGTAAAAGCTAGGGAAAAGAACCGTCTAACCAACAAGAAGCCAAAACATAACATAATGGGTCAATGTAGAATTCTTATCCTTTGGATTGAAACCAAATAATCAAAGACGATAAACCACTTAAGAATACCAGACTTCAAATGCATTTAAGTCTTCACAAAAATTGGGCAGAGTAATGACTATATACAGATGAATTCCAAATCACAGACAAAGCATATAATTAGAATAACCCGCGCACAAAGAAAAAAAACAACCCAATGTCTTGGGGGAAACCCCAAGAACTCCAGACAAAATAACAATAGAAGTCACAAGGTCTCAAGGTAGGTCAAGGTCTCTACTCCTAAGTCCAAGAAGTCCATAACTCCAAAATGCCAAGGATAGTAACCAAATAGTCCAAGCAACCTTAAAGTTTTTTTTATTGTTCAAGTTGATTATTAAGTATCTTCAAAAATAAAAATGAAAGCTCAAGTGAGCAAAAATAATAATGACATAAAGATAAATGCTCAAGTGAGCAAAGATGAAAATAGCATGAAACGTAAATGCTAAAGTAAATGGTGCTTAAAGTAAAAGCATGAAGTAAAAGCATAAAATAAAGTCAATTGTTAATAAGTTAGAAATTATAGGTTAGATGAATGACCATCTTGAATCTTGCATTTGAAAACTCATTAGAAGATTGATAAAATCAAAACCTCTCAATAACAAGTTTCATTTGCTTTTTGTCAAGTATATCATTCATTTCAAAATCTCAAGGCAATAAGAAATGATCAACGATGTTTAAATGATTCACTTAGTCCCAAAATTTATGATGATTCATTAGAGGATTGATAAGACCAAAGCCTCTTAACAATGAACCTCAAGTTTATTGGATCAAAGTTTTCAAATTAAACATACTTGGGCTAGCAAACATAAGTTTGAGCCACGAATGATTATTTCTCGAATTGGGACAAAATTTAGCGCTATGTTAAGAAATCGTAAGTGAACTTATATAGAAGTCGCACCTATTTTGAGTCCGGTCAATAGAAATCCATGTGCCATATGTTTGGAGTGATGATATGTAGGTCATCCTCTAATAACATGAAACACAAAAAAGAGAAGGGGGTTAAGATGAAGAGGGAGGGGAAATATTTGGATAAAAAATTTAATCAAACTTTTATTAAAATTACCCATCCATTTTGGTGGAGTTAAACTCAACATCTAAGATCCAATGATATTAATGAAGTTCATGATCAACAATCACATAGCCAAAATATATTAAACATTAAATTGCATTTAATGAATAAAATAAAAAATAAAATAATTTTTAAATTGTTTTTAAAATGAAAATAAAAGGTAAAATAGAAAACTATATTCAAAATATTAAAAAAAAATTTAAAAAGACCATAGAAAAATCAGAAGTGATCTCAAATATTTTTATAAAATTTTTGGTAATTTTTTAACACGTGAAAAGCATTTTTAAAATAACTAAAATCAAATAAGTGAAAAAAATATCAAAAATAGTAAAAGTCAAAATAAAATTCTAGAAAAATTTCAGAAAATGAGAAATGAGGAAAATGCTTTTTATAAAAAAAATTAGAATTTAAAAATATCAAAAAGTATTTTTAAATAATTAGAAACAAGTCAAAATAAAGGAAAAATTATAAAAAAATATCAAATCTGAAAATAAAATCATAAAAAAATAAAAATCAGAAAGAGAATATTTAAAAATATTTTTTGTAAATTTTTTCATAATTTTTAAGTCAGAAATGAATTTCCTATGATTTATTGAAGTTTGGTGTAAAAAACAGAAAATAAAAATAAGTTAAAAAAAATGTGGAACATTGGATGAGAGTCAAAACGCGCTAGTAATCAGATCCAAAGGATCAAGCATGTTGTGTATATCAAGGTCAGCTTTGGAAATTGCACCGGATCACCTTTTAATATTTAAAAACAACTAAAATTCTAGCGCATTGGATGGAGTCTGACTAATAGAAGTAATCAGATCTAAGGGCTCTCAAAGCGCGCATATGATAAATCAAACCTACCGGATTGAATTCAAAAAATCACATCTCACCCTTTCATTGGTCGAAGCGCGACACATAGATCGTCTTCAACCTCCATACGCCCTAGATTGGGATTCCTCAAACTGTAAAATTAGAGGATCAGACCGGTCCCATGACATTTGTCTCTTCAAGACGATTCTAATAGTACCATCGCGTCAAATTTATATAAATTGAGCAAGGCGTAAATTAAAAAAAATTCAGAAATAATAGCGAGCACGAAATTCTGGAATATCTCACTCAAATCTCAATGAAATTGCAAATTATAAAAATCATGAGAATCAGAAAGCATGTAGAGAGTAGATTAGTCTTTTATTTGGATCGATTTGACCAAGAAATCTACCTGAAAGAAGTAGCAAAATGTGGCCCTGAAACTGGACTTCTGTAGATCAATATAGGTCACAATTCTTGAAGGTAAGAGTATGGTTAGCTTCAGAGAAGTTCAATGAAGTTAACTGAATGAAGTTTATAGTGTTTTGGAGTGAGAATGCAAGAAATCAGGAATTCAAATTCAGAGTTCGTGTGGGATATGAACATGGGTCAATTGACTATCAAAAGATTGATAAAATGAGTGAGGGATGATCCTTATTTTTAGCTGATCATGATGTAAGGCTCAAGCGTGTGAATTCGAGGCAAAATCAATGAAATCGTGTGAACCTGCTAAGTGGGAAAATTGTGACTTCACATGGCTGAAAACAGATCAAAATGGATGGTTCAAGGGTAGTTTCTCATTATGGAAAGTTTCTAAACATGATTAGATGCGAAATTGATCCTTAAACAGGCTTGTAATTGGGTTTAAATCGATTTTCAAATTTGATTGAACATGAAACTTCAATTTCAAGATGTCAACTTCATAGCCATGGTGCCAACAATGTAGGGCAATATATGATGTGACTTTTGAAGCATTGGAGAATTCTCTTGTCAAGCTTTACAATGTGAAAAGAATGGTTGCATTTGGTGTGTTAAATCAAATATTGTATATCTTTGAAATCAGCAAAAGCACACGGATTTTCCACACTTAGAAAAATTTCTATGTTTGACATTAAAAGTGACTTGTAATGTTTTGCATCCAAACATGGCCTTCCACTCAAAATTTTCTTTTGACAAAAAAATATGTCATAGAGTAGATCTCTTAAATGACATTTTAATATTTTAACCACTTAAAAACTCCAAGAATTGAGAAAGTTATGACCTTGTGAAGTTCGTGAAAATCCATGAAATGACCTATAACCTTTTGAACTCTTAAGGCATCTTCTAACCATTTTCAAGGTTCACACTCTTAAGATCATTATGGATAAATAATGGGCTCAATGAGATAATAATTTACCAAGTTATGATCTTTTGAAGTCACATAAGGGAATTTGATGGCTTATCTAGAGGACTTGTAATCTTTCTCAATCATTAAGCATCTTCAACATAAAATTTTCTTTTAAACTTTTGAAGTGATTTGTTGAAAAACCTTTAAATAGAAGCATATATTTGGAATCACTCAAAAATCACAAAAGATGAGTGATATATAACCCTTAGAAGTTCAAAACCCTATCTCCTAGAGAACCAAAATAACTTGGAAACCCCTTTCAATTTTGACAAAATTTCTTGCACAATTACTTTTTACATATGAATAAAAGTTGTTGAGGATGATAATGAGAAACCATAACAACAATAAACACTTCCAAATGTTAAGAATTGATGGAATTATGCACTTGTGTTCAAGGAATCAAGCACTTGTCCAACTAGGTCAAACCTCTTCAATCAACCTTTGCATCCTTTGACTTTCTTTAACAAATTGAGGTATGATGAATCATAGTAGACTTCACCATGATGTTTCTTTGAATTAATCTCAATGTTGAAGCTTGAATCTCAATGAAACTTTGTTTGAATAAGCCATGGACACAAATTCATGCACCTATGAATCCACCTGATGAGATGTGTTGTGCCTTTTTCTATAGGATCATCAATTAGAGCAAACATTCATTGTATTTGTTAGTTAAAAGTTAATCAACACAAATAAAATATAACCACAATATACAAATCAAGGTGCTTGGTGATTCCTCATGAGAAAGCCTAATGATAGGGAGAAGAACCAAACCCAAATGTGATATTGGCATGGTTGAATTGATATGAGATGATAGAGGAATCTTAGGGGAAAAAATTGGGGTACAATAGTTTCCCTTATTTAAGTGTCTTCTATCCGGAGATACGAAGGTTAAAATCTTCGTGTCGACGTGATTGAAGATGCTTATATATAAAACAAGCCCTATTTTTGGTCCTATGATGCCATGCAATGCTTATGATTATGCATGCAAACAAATAGATCCAAAGGCGACACAGGACACCACCGGGGAAACAAAAAATGAAATAAAGGATCAAAGGAAAACCCGACCAGGAAAATAAATCACTGGTGAAAAAGCGACTCGACTCCATTGGGGTAAAGCCCTAGGAGGAGATAAAGAAACATCAACTCAAATATTGAGGAGATAAAGTAAAAGATGATAGTGATCAACATCTATCTTAGAAACTATTCAATCATTGACAAGATAGAAAAAAACGGTATTGTTGACTCACATGGGAAAGAAATGGTAGGATAATACCAATAAGTGTTAATATTAGGGTAGTCAACCCATGATCAGCATAAGTACTTATGACTGGAAATAAATGAATTCTTCAGAGAAAAGTGAATCTCAAATGATGAACTATCTCCCATAATGACGAGACTACCATTCACCGGAGTAACAAAATCTCAAAAATGAACTATCTCCCATAATGACGAGACTACAAACCATTGGAGTAACAAATATCAACAACGAACTATCTCGCATAATGACGAGACTACCATCCTTTGGAGTAACAAATCTCAACAATGAACTATCTCCCATAACGACGAGACTACCATTCATAGGAGTAATAAATCTCAACAACGAACTATCTCCCATAATGACGAGTCTACCATCCATTAGAGTAACAAATCTCAACAACGAACTATGTCCCATAATAACGAGACTACCATCCATGGAGTAACAAATATCAACAACGAACTATCTCCCATAATGAAGAGACTACCATCCATTGGAGTAACAAATCTCAATAACCAACTATCTCCCATAATGACGAGACTACCATCCATTATAGTAACAAATCTCAATAAAGAACTATCTCCCATAATAACGAGACTACCATCCATTGAATTAACAAAATGAATCTTCTCTGAGAACTAACAGACTTAGTGTGGAAGAGTAGGTTTCTCAAATAAAGGGACCCGACACTTGATGTTATGAGAAGGAAATGCAACAATGCTGCTGGGAAATGAATCTTGGCTTCTCTAGGGAAGTTCCAGTAGTCTTGCTCAGGAGATAAAGTCTTCTTGTGCAAAATAAATGCATATTCTCATACCAGGACTCAAAGCCTACAGAAAACATAATAATATTATCGGGAACCACAAATTCAAACTAGAAATAAACCGGAGTGAAGAAATAAACTCAAAAGGGAAACATGTTCCATACATATAATGAGATGAATAAGAAGGCTAAAGGAAAATTCTTCCACAAGGGATAACTCAGTGGGGAAATTGAAATATTATAAACTTTATGCTTAAGGTTGACACTCTAATGGAGAGAGAGGAGTATAACTCTCCAAGATAGGGTAATATGCCAACAAAATATTAATGAATGCAAATGAGAAATGAATGTTAAAGTCAGGTATGCATGAGGTATGCATGAATATATGCTGACAAAACAATCATAAAACACTGGGAATAACCAGACAAAACCAGCTTGAGTAAAGTCAACACTCAGCGAAATCACGCCCAGGGTGAAAATTTAATAAGAAAGTAAGCACCAACTGAGGAAACAAATCCCTGCTTCACAGCTTAACTCCTCCAGGAAGAAACATAATCTGAGTGTAATCAATTTAAAACAGTAAATCAAAATAGATACATGGATGTAACATCCTCCTCCAAGCTTTGTCGGGGAATATCACACAGACTTCAATGGGGAAAACAAATGTTTCAACGTCTATATCTTTGCTGGAGATTATGATACTGACTTTATTAGGGCAGATGAAAACCACATCGTCCAGATATCAACTAGGGATCTCATGTTGACTTCGTTGGGGAGGACAATACTGCATTGTTGAGGGGACCCCCAAAATACATTTTTTTCAATACCAAGAGCAATGATTACACAAAATTCTTTTGGAGAGAAATAATGAAACCACACGGGGATAACAACTTTTAAAGAGAAACATTATCTCAACTTTACTTGGGGATTTAAGAAGTCAAACAATACAGCTAGAAATCAAAATTATGGGGATTTTAAATTAACCCAACACTTGGCGGGAGAAAACCCAAAAAGTTTACAACTGTCTCAATTCTTCTTAGAAAGAGAATTGCCCTTGCCTAGTTGTCTTTGGGGATTTAAAATAGAGGCTTCAGACCATGCAAAACCCAAAATCAAAATAATCAACCTAGAGAAAACCGGATGAAGACTGGGGATAATAGGACCATAAATCCAACACCGTGTCAAACATCAATCATATCGTCTCCAACTATTTGAGAAACACAAAGAGATCATACGCATATTAGCAAGAGCAGCCTAGGAGAACTTTCCTGAGGAATATACATTTCCAAAATTTCAGAGTTTGTCCATTCTTGGAATTACTATTTTTGTTTTTCTTGAGTCACAAAATCTAAAGTAAAAAGTAATTTATAAATTCTTTTCAAAAACAATTTTATTATTAAATCTATTTGTTTTAAAAATTACTATTAATAATAAATGGAGTCTTGGTAAGCAGAATAAAATAAGAATTACAAAGAATTAGATGAAAGCTCAAACTTTATTAATAGAATGGTAGTCTGCGAAGGGCGATATCCCATAGATGATTACAAAGTTTTGAAAATGTTAATACATTGGAAAAGATACATTGAAATACAATAACCACTATTCTCCCTAACAACTTTGAATTCCTGAGCGGAGACTTCGGCTGAAGTGTGGTGAGGATACGAGAAGATTGTTGCTTCAGTGATCAAGTCTTGTCTGATGCAGTTACTTGCCAGGAATTCCCTATCTTTTGCCTAGATTGCGCTTGCGGGTTTTGAACCTACCGGGAAAATTTATTCTGTTTATGTGTCTTCTTTTTTCCTAGATAGCCCTTTCGAGTTTTCATCCTACCGAGACACTCCTTTTTGCCTAAGCCGCCCTTTCTGGTTTTCGTCTTAGCGAGCTGTTCTTTTATCTATTTAGGCGAAGTATTTCTTGACTGCATCAGCATTCAGAGGACATGGGAACTCCTCGCCATCTATAGTTTCAATAATCAATGCACCACAAGAGAAGGCTTTCTTGAAAACATACGGGCCTTCAAAATTGGGAGTCCACTTGCCCCTAGAATCAATGTTAAAAGACATGATCTTCTTAAGCACGAGGTCGCCTTCTCTGAATTCACGAGGTTTGACCTTCTTATCAAAAGCTTTCTTCATTCTCTTCTGGTATAATCAAACATGACACAAGGTCGTTAATCTCTTCTCTTAAAATAAATTCAATTGGTCAAACCTGTTCTGGACCCATTCAACCTCTGATAACTTGGTTTCCATTATCACACGTAAAGAAGGAATCTCAACCTCAACAGGGAGAACTACTTCCATACCATACACAAGAGAGAACGGGGTTGCTCCTGTTGAAGTGCGAACGAATGTACAATACCCATTGTAGCGGTAGAAATGTTTAAGACTAAGCCATGGGATTGACTAGACTTGTACAAATAAAAATAAAAATCGCCACCATGCTTTATTGATTCCAAAGGAATGGGATATTAGTGAATAACCCAAAAAATGGGGAAAGATTCAAGGTAAGGGGGTTGGTTATGAAAAGGGAAGGTATTACCACCCTAAACATCTACGATACTCCGCATAAACCTCTTTGTAAAATATGTTTATTTTGGCTATGGAATGTTGTGTAAAAATGGATGATAGAGGTGAGAAAAGAAATATATTTTTATGATTTTTGCACCCGCCGCGGTTGCGAATCTTTAGTGCCTACGTATCACCTTCCGTGCAATAGGGGATCAGGGTACACGTAGTTCCTCTTTAATTTTTTTTTTAAAATACAAGTGTGTTGGTTAATTTTATGAGATAAAACATCATTGTCATTGTCCGTGTGGAAACCATACTTACTACCCACAATCATGAGAAAGGTGAATTTTCATCATCTCAAGGTGGAGGATATGGCTTGGATTTTAAAATCAACAATGCCTCACTCAACACCCAAGTGGAAAATATCTCTCTTCACTACATTTTGTTGAAGTATATTTGTTTGCATCACTACAAGGATTGACAAGAGTATAATCTTTTGAGAAAGGTTTTAAAATAAGAAAGCCAAAGTGGCAAAAAGATTTGAAATGAGATTGATTGACTTTTAGTCTTCTCACAAAAAAAATGATGTCAAAATATTATTAAGTTGGTTGAAGTTTATTCATGAAAATATTTTTAAAATGCATGGACCTAAGTCCAAGTTTATTATGAAAGTGGTTCAAGTTTCAAAACAAGAATAGTTTTCAAAATGAGGAAGAAATTTTTGAAATTAAAGAAGATGGGAGGAGAAGAAGAGACTATCCTAATGCACAAGGTAAAAGCTAGGGATATGAACCATCTAACCAACAAGAAGCCAATACTTGACACTATGAGCCAACATAGAATTCCCATTCTTTGGATTAAAACCAAGAAAGCAAAGATACTAGACCTCTTGTGAGAACCAAACTTCAAGTGTATTAGGTCTTAAAAAAAAATTGGGCAGAGTAACGGTTGTATACGGGTGAACTCCAGACTACAAACAAAGTATGTAATCACAATAACCTGCACAGAAAAAAACAAACAACCCAATGCCTTGAGGTAAGCCTCAAGAACTCCAGACAAAATATTAATTAAGGTTACAAAGTATCTAACATAGTTTCTAATCCCAAGTCCAAGAAGTCCAATGTTCCATAATGCCAAGGATAGTAACCAAATTGTCCAAGTATCTTTAAAGATTTTTAGGGTTCATGTGGATTATTAGGTGTCTTGAAAAAGAAAAGTAAAACTCAAGTGAGCAAAAATAAAAATGACAAGAAAGTAAATGGGCTCAAGTGATAAAAGATGAAAAATAACATGAAATGTAAATGTTAAAGCAAATGGTACATAAAGCATACAAAATAAAAGGGCACAATGTAAAAGCAATTTAATAATTAGTGGTTATTTGGATGACCATCTTGAAACTTGCATTTGGAACTCATTAGAGGATTGGTAGAACCAAAGCCTCCACACAACAAGTTGCATTTGCTTTTTGTCAAGTATATCATCCATTTGGAATCCTCAAAAGTACCATTTAATGATCAACGATGTTTAAGTGATCTGCATTGACCAAAAGTGTTGTAGATCCATTAGAGGATTGGTATAACCAAAGCCTCGATACAATGAATCTTATGGTTATTGGATAAAAGGGATCAAATTAACATACTTGGGCTTGCAAACATAGGTTTGGGCCACGAATGATCATTTATTCGAATATGGACAAAATTTAGCACTATGTTAAGCAATCGTAAGTGGACTTATATAGAATTCACACCCATTTTGAGGCTGGTCAATATAAATCTATGCACCATTTGTTTTGAGATATGATATAGAGATCATGCTCCAATAACACTTAGTGCAATAAGAAAGGGATGAAATGAAGAGGGGTGGGAAAGAATATACAAACCACATTTGAATTAAAATTTAATCAAACTATTATTAAAATCATTCATCCATTTTTGTGGAGTAAAACTCAACATCATTGATCCAATGATGCTAATAAAGTTCATGATAAAAAATTCAACCCAAGATTAGCCATAAAATAATCACAAAATAATATTGCATTTTAATATATACATAAAAAAGGTTTTAGAAATATTTAAAATAGAAATAAGGGATAAAAATATCAACTATATTCAAATTAATCAAGAAATAAAAATCTAGACCATATAAAAATCAGAAATGGACTCAAATATTTTTATAAATTTTTTGGTAATTTTTTCAAGTCAGAAACTATTTTTAAAATTAAAAGAAATGAGTAAAATAAACAAAAAATGATAAAAAATACCTAAGTTAGAAATAAAAAATAAGTGAGGTAACCAATATTTATCACAATATCATTGAATCATTCCATATTTTTTTCCAGAATTTAAAAATGCATAAATGTATTTATAAACATTTAAATAAATCAAATAAAGTGAAAATTTATAAAAAATACCAAAACACAATAAAATTGTGAAAAAATAAAAATCAGAAAGAGAAAAATCAAAAATACTTTTCATAATTTTTTCAAATTTTTTGGACTAAAAAAGAATTTTCTATGATTTGTTGAAATTTAAAACAATTAAATATAAAAATCAGAAAAGAAAAAAAATATGGGCCATTTGATGAATGTCAGAACGCGTTGGTAAACAGATCAAGTGGACCTAGCGCGTTGTGCATGTTATAGACTTTAGTGGATAATGCATTGAATCATTAATTAAATCAGATTTCAAAACATACAAGTGGCGTGCCATCATTGGTTGGAAGATGACACGTTGGTCATCTTCAACCTCCAACCAACGTCAATTGCAGGTCTCTTAAACTGTAAAATTAGAAGCTCAGACGAATACCATTTTCCTCGTCTCTTCAAGACGAAGACAACCATACCTTAGCCACAAATTTATATAAACTGTAGCTCAAGCAAATTGAAAGGAAAGTTTTGAAAAGGGATTTGAAATTCCATGGTCAAAATAAGTTTCCAGATGAAAGTAAGTGTTGCGACTAGAACCAGGGCAATGAGAGCATCACAATGATATCAAAGTTTTGAAGAATTGATGAAGGAATCTACCTATTGAAGTTGAGTTGCAGAGCTCTGAAACTGGACTTCTATGGAGCAATCTAAGGCACGAATCTTGAATGTAATTATATGGTTAGCTTCAGGGAAGATCAAGGAAGGTTAATTGAAGGAAAAATTTGATTGAAAAAGGCTTGAAAGCAGATTTTGAAGTAGCAGAATTTTGAGTTATGGAACAAGTTTGGCAGGGTGATTCTGGCTATCCAAGCTTGAGGAAATGAATTGGGGATGACCCTCTATTTATAGGGAATCAAATGGAATGTCCAACGTGTGAAATGATGAAGTTCGGAGGGAAATAGTGTGAAGTTGCAAACAAGAAAAGTGTGACTTCTAGTTTGATCAAAACTCATCCAAAACGCGCGTTTTGTTGTGCTAATCAATTCTGGAACTTCACTAAACATGTTTAGAGGCAAAAACGGTGGAAAACGTGTGTTTAGAAGCAAAAAAAAAGATTTCAAATTCTGACTTATGGAGAAACTTCAGTCCCAAGTTACCAAGTTCAATCTAATGGCATTCTCAGCTCAAGGGGTCTTAAGGCATAATTCTTAATGCTTTAGAAATATGAGGTTACAAGCTTTACAATGGAAAAAGAATGGAATCAAATGGATGCTTGAGCTGAAAGTTGCATTGAGTCAATGTTGGGGGAAAATGTTGACTTTCCATACTTAGAAATATTTCAAGTTTTTCTTCAAAAGTGACCTATAATGTTTTGCATCCCAGCATGGCCTTCCTCTTGGAATTTGCTCTTGACCAAAAAATATGGTATGAAATAGACCTCTTGAATAAAATTTTTAAACTTGAACCATTCAAAATCTCCAAAAATTGAGAGAGTTATAAATTGTTGAAGTTGGCAAAAAATCATGAAATGACCTATAATCCTTTGTATCCTTAGGGCGTCTTCCATCCATTTTCTCACTTTGCACATAAAATAAGGAATAAAGTTCACATGCTCAAGATCATTATGGAAAAAGAATGGGATCAAGGTGATAAAAATTGACCAAGTTATGATCATTTGAAGTCACACATAGGAAAATGGGGGTTCATCTAGAGGTCTTGTAATCTTTCTTCATCATCAAGATTCTTCCACATAAAAACTCCTTGGAACTTTGGAAGTGATTTGTTGGTAACCCTTTTAAGAGAAGGATGTCTTTGGAATCACTCAAAAATACTAAAATATGAGTAAGATATGTTTATTTGAAGTTCAAAACCCTAGCTCCTAGATCAAGAAAAATGCCTTGAGGAACTTTGACAATTTTGAACATACTTATTGTATCAACACAAATTCTTTGTAAATATAATTTGTTGAGGATGATAATGAGAACTCATAGAAACCACAACCACTTCCATATCTCGAGAACTAAGAAAAATACGCATTTGTGACCAATGGGAATAAAGCCTTGTCCAAGCATGACAACTTCTCCAATCAATCCCTTGTACTTTTGAACCAAATTTGATAATCTTGAAATGTGTGAGCCAAAACAACCTTGCCATGCCATTTCCTCCAAAAAAAACCCAATGGTGAAGTTTGAACTTCTGAAGCTTTATTGACTAGGGAATGGAAATAAACTCATGAACCCATGGAGTAACTTGCTGAATCTCATTGCCTTTACCTACATGAGTAACATGCAAGACAAACCAATATTGCATTTTATTAATTAAAAGAAGAAATCAAGACAAAAAATATTCATGATCACAAAATAACACAAGTCAAGGTACTTGGTGATTCCTCAAAGAGCAAATCCAAATATAGGGAGGGGAGCCAAGAATCCTAATGTGATCTTGTTGTGATGGAATCAACATGGTATGATGAGGGGATCTTAGGGGAAACAATTGGGGTAAAACAACTGCCCTTATTTAAGTTTCTTCTGTCCGGAGATACAAATGTTGAAAATTTTCATGTCAACGCGATCGAAGATACTTAAATATAAAACAAACCCTATTTTGGCCCTAAGATGCCATGCAGTGCTTATGAGCATGAATGCATATGAAACCAAGGCGACGCAAAACACCATTGGGGGTGTAACAAAGGAAATAAAGAAACAAAAGAGAAACCCAATCAGGAAAATAAATCACTGGTGAATCAACAGACCCGACTCATAGAGGATGATAAAAAGTCAAAGAATGTACCAACTTCTACTGAAGGCAAAACTACCAACTTCACGGAGGGTAGAAAGAGGAGAGAAATAACAACACCAACGTTTACTGACGATGAGTTACCAACGTTCACTGAAGGTAGAAGGAAAAGGAATATTATAACATCGCAATTCACCGACGATGAACTACCAAAGTTAACTGAGGGTAGCAAAAAGATAACAATCACCAACTTTCACTAAAGGTGATCTACCAACTTTCACTGAAGGTAGAGAGAAAATATATGATAGTACCACCATTCATTGAAGATGAACTACCAACATTCACTGAAGGTAGCAAAAAGATAACAATCACCAACTTTCATTAAAGGTGACCTACCAACTTTCACTAAAGGTAGAGAGACAATATACCATAGCACCGCCGTCCACTAACGATGAACTACCAACGTTCACTGAAGGTTACAAAAAGATAACAATCACCAACTTTAACTGAAGGTGACCTACCAAATTTCACTGAAGGTAGAGAGAAAATATATCATAGCACCACCGTTCACTGACGATGAACTACCAATGTTCATTGAAGGTTACAAAAAGATAACAATCACCAACTTTCACTGAAGGTGACCAACCAACTTTCACTGAAGGTAGAGAGAAAATATATCATAGCACCACCATTCACTGACGATGAACTACCAACATTCACTGAAGGTAGCAAAAAGATAACAATCACCAACTTTCACTGAAGGTGATCTACCAACTTTCACTGAAGGCAGAGAGAAAATATAAGTTTCCCCAAAATTTTGGCATTTCTCCTAGAACGGGTCTCAACTTCTTCTTTAACCAAAGCATTCTGCCTGGAAAGGGTAATATATAAGCTGTCTCATATAAAGAGACTACCACTTGTAAAAATTTCACAATGAATTGTCTCTGCGATATTGAAAGTCTTGTCATCCACAGGGGTAATATGGGCAACGGGCTGCAAACTATTAACTAATAGAGAAGATAGCAAACAAAACAGTTACGTCGACTTTTACATGGTGTACAAGTTGCTCAAATAAAGAGACTTGCCACTTGCAGTCATGGAGGATTATAAAAATGACTCTTTGGGGAGAACAATATAACTTCCTAGGGAAAGAAATATGACTTCCTAAGGAGATGCCAATATATTTCTGCCGAGGAGATAAAGTCTTCTCGTGCAAAATACATACACATTCTCAAACCAAGGCTCGAAGCTTGCAGATACGCAGTCAACCATAATACATCCTTTGAGAAATAAACTCAATAGAGAAACCCAAATCATCCAGACAAAGAGCTGTTCAAGAAAGCTAAAGCAAAAATCTTCCACGAGGGATAACTAAGTGGTGAAATTGAAAGAATATATGCTTTCTGCTTAAGGCCAACACTCTATTGGAGAGAGGACAACATAACTCTACAAAATAGGGTGATATGTCAACAAAATATTAATGAATGTGAATGAACAATGATTTTCCAGTTTTAGCTATGCATGATGTACGAGTGTTATCGTGCGTATGTTGACAAAATAGATATACATCACTGTGAGTAACCAGGAAAAACCACCTTGGGTACAATCAACACTCGGCTAAATTACATTCAAGATGAACAATCCAAGAAAAATGAAGCGCCAGCTGAGGAAATAAAACCTACTGCCTGGTTTAACTTTACCGAGGAGAAACGTAATCCAGAAGTAAACAAAACATAGCGACCAAACAATACAGATACAGAGATACAACATCCTTCTCCAGGCTTTACCAGGTGTAGCACTCATACTTCAGCGGGAAATCAAATATATTCAAAAGTAATGCTTCTACTAGGGATTTTGAAAAACCAATTTGAAGTAGAGCAGACGATCATCAAATCATCAAAACATTCACTGGGGAATTCAGGACCATTTTGAAAGAGCAAACACACAAACATTGTTAAGGCGTATAATGTCCTATCATCAAGCCATTAACTGGGGATTTCGCGCTGACTTCACTGGAGAGGTTAACACTACATCCTCAAAGGGAAAACCAATATACATTCTTCACTAGAGAAACCAGAGGCCTGCATTCTTCAAGAGTAGTTCTTGTACTAACTTATCTGGGTAGAAAGAACCTTTATTAAACAAACGAAAACCTTTACTGGAGGAATCTGGGATTGAATCATCATATCATGCTAACTTGGAAAAGAGGAGAAATGAACAACAACTTGACCGGGGACACTGGAGTCACAAACCCAATACAACGAGAACATCTTGAGAAAAACTTCCCTGGGAAACAAAACTTCTCAAAACAACTGGAGTCCGTCGATTCCTGGGATCACCACATTTGTTTTCCTATTGAGTCACAAATTTTAAAGAAATAGTAAATTTTAAATTCTTTTTGAAAATCAATTTTGTTATTTAATATTTTTACTTTGAAAGTTATTATCAATAATAAATGGAGCCTTTGCAAGCTAAATAAAATAAGAACTATAAATAATTGGGTAAAAGCTCAAATTTCATTAATAGAATGGTAGTCTGCGAATGGCGAGACTCCATGGATGATTACAAAGTTCGAAAAATGGTAATATATAATGGAAAAGATACATTGAGATACAATGAGCACTATCCCCTCTAATAACTTTTGAAATCCTGAGCAGCAGCTTCTGTTAAAGTATGATGAGGATCCAAGAAGATTGTTTCTCCAACAATCAAGTGTTGTCTGATGTAGTTAATTGCCAAGAAAGCCCCTAACTTTTGCCTAAGTTTCCCTTGCAGGTTTTCAAGTTAGCAAGAAATTTATTCTGTTTATGTCTCTAATTTTTGCCTAGACCGCCCTTTCAGTTTTTCAGCCTACCGAGACGCTCTTTTTTGCCTAAGCCGCCCTTTCTGGTTTTCAACTTAGCGAACTATTCTTTTATTTCTTTAGGTGAAGTATTTCTTGACTGCATAAGCATTCATGGGACGTGGGAACTCCCCGCCATCCATAATTTCAAGAATTAATGCACCGCCAGAGAAGGCTTTCTTGACAACATATGGGCCTTCAAAATTAGGAGTCCACTTGCCCCTAGAATCAGTGTTGAAAGACATGATCTTCCTGAGCACGAGGTCGCCTTCTCTGAATTCACAAGGTTTGACCTTCTTATCAAAAGCTTTCTTCATTCTCTTTTGATATAACTGTCAATGACACACAACAATCATTCTCTTTTCTTTTGTCAAATTCAATTGGTCAAACTTGTTCTGGACCCATTCAGCCTCTGACAACTTGGTTTCGATTATCACACGCAAAGAGGGGATCTCAACCTCGACTAGGAGTACGACTTCCATTCCGTACACAAGGGCAAACGTGGTTTCTCATGTTGAGGTGCAGACAAATGTTCGTTATCCATGCAGAGCAAAAGGGAGCATTTCATGCCAATCCTTATAAGTAACAACCATCTTCTAGATAATTTTCTTGATATTCTTATTAGCAGCTTCAACAACCCCATTCATCTTTGGCCTGTACGGAGAAGAATTATGATGGACAATCTTGAATTCTTCACACAGTTCTGTCATCATTTTATCGTTCAGATTCGAGCCATTATCGGTGATAATTAAGCTCGGCACACCATATCGATATCTAAAATTATTCTTGATGAAGCGCACAACCACCTGCTTAGTGACATTAGTATATGAAGTATCCTCCACCCATTTAGTGAAGTAATCAATTGCTACCAAGATGAAACCGTGTCCATTCGAAGCTTTGGGTTCTATCATCCCAATCATGTCAATACCTCACATAGAGAAAGTCCATGTGGAGGAAATCACATTGAGAAGTGTTGGAGGCACATGGACCTTATCTGCATAAATCTGGCATTTATGACACTTCTTTGCAAATTTGTAACAATCAGATTCCATTGTCAGCTAATAGTAACCTTCCCTTAGCATCTTTTTAGCCATAGAATGTCCATTAGCATGAGTTCCAAATGAACCTTCATGAATCTCATGCATCAGCATGTCTGCTTCGTGTCTATTCACACATTTGAGCAAGACTAGGTCATAATTTCTCTTATACAACACATTTTCACTAAGGAAGAAACTGCCTGCCAACCTTCTCAATGTCTTTCTATCTTTCTTCAAAGCACCAATCAAGTATTCCCAAGTCTAGAGAAAATGCTTGATATCATAATACCAAGGCTTCCCATTTGCTACCTCCTCTGTTGCAAACAGATGAGCGGGCCTATCCAGTCGTCGAACCATAATTCGAGGTATATCATTCCAAGTATTTACTTGATACATAGAAGCCAGAGTTGCCAGAGCATCCGCAATTTGATTTTCATCTCTTGGAATATGATGGAATTCAACTTTATTTAAGAAGGGTAACAACCTTCTAGCATAATCTTTGTAAGGGATTAAGCCGGGGTGACGAGTATCCCATTCTACTTTAATCTGATTTATTACCAAAGCTGAATCACCATACACATGTAGAATTTTAACTCTGAGATCAATAGCTTCCTCGAGACCCATGATGCAAGCCTCATATTCTGCCATATTATTAGTACAATCAAATGTCAACCTTGCAGTAAAAGGAATGTGCGATCCATGTGGAGTGACAATCACAACACCAATTCCATTACCATAAGCATTCATAGCTCCATCAAATATCATACTCCAGTGAGATCTAGGGTCAGGACCTTCCTCAGGCAATGGTTCATCACAATCTTTCACTTTCACGAACATCACATCTTAATCGTGAAATTCATACTCCACAGACTGATGATCCTGCACTGGTTTGTGAGCAACATAATCTGCCAACACAATGCTTTTAATAGATTTTTGAGTGTGATATTTAATATCATATTCAGATAGCAACATCTGCCAGAGGGATATTCTCCTAGTAAGAGCAGGCTTTTCAAAAATTTACTTGATTGGATCCATTTTGGAGATCAACCAAGTAGTGTAATTCAACATATACTGCCGCAAACATTTTGCTGCCTAGGCTAGAGCACAACATGTCTTTTCCAGCATGGAATACCACGACTCACAATCAGTAAAGATTTTACTGAGATAATAAATGACATACTCTTTCTTCCCTGTTTCATCTTGTTGTCCCAGAATACAACCCATTGATTTATCTAACATTGTCAGATATATAATCAATGGTCTTCCTCGATAGGAGGGAGCAAGATAGGAGGTTACAACAGATATTCTTTAATACTTTGAAATTCCATTTGGTAGTCATCCATCCACACACAACCTTGATCTTTCTTTAACAACTTAAAGATCGGTTCACATGTTGCAGTCATGTGGGAAATGAATCTAGAAATATAATTCAAACGCCCAAGGAACCCTCTAACTTGTTTTTCTGTTCTCGGCACTGGAATCTCTTGAATTACTTTGACTTTATCAGGGTCAACTTCAATTCCTTTCTGGCTAATAATGAAACCCAACAATTTTCTTGATCGAACACCGAAGGTTCATTTATTTGGATTCAAGCGGAGACGATACTTCCTAAAATGCTGAAACAACTTCAACAAATATTCTACATGCCCTTCTTTGGTCTGGGATTTAGAAATCATATCATGAACATATACCTCGATTTCCTTGTGCATCAGATCATGGAATAGGGTTGTCATAGCCCTCTAGTATGTTTCACCAGCGTTCTTTAACCCAAAGGGCATCAGTCTGTAACAGAATGCTCCCCAGGGTGTGATTAATGTTGTTTTTTCCATGTCCTCTAGAGCCATTCTTATTTGATTATACCCAGTAAATCCGTCCATGAACGAGAAAAGTTTGAATTTTGCCGTGCTATCCACTAACATATCAATATATGGCAATGGAAAATCATCTTTTGGACTAGCTTTATTTAGATCTCTGTAATCTATGCACATGCAGACTTTTCCGTCTTTTTTTGGTACTGGGACAATATTGGCAATCCATTGAGGATACACTGACGTCACAAGAAAACCAACATTAATCTGCTTTAGAACCTCCTCTTTGGTCTTCACTGCCATATCTGGGTGAGTTTTTCCCAACTTCTGTTTGATTGGCTGACACTCTGGTTTCAACGATAAACGATGCTCCACAATATATGTATCTAGACCATGCATATCTTGGTAAGACCAAGAAAAAATATCCACATACTCTTTCAACAACTCAATCAACCTGCTCTTCACATCAGGATGCAGCGATGCTCCAATCTTGACTTCCTTCGGATCTTCTTCTGAACCGAAATTGATCACTTCTAATGGCTCTTTATATGACTGAATGGTATTTTCCTCGTGCTCAAGCAACCGTGAAACCTCTTGTGGAATCTCATCATAGTCTTCTTCTTCGGCCCCATACACAGGACATTCAAAGTTGGGAGAGGGTGCATGGTCATTGTACTCAACAGGTTTTTTAATTAATACGCACATATGATTTATGATTGCTTTTAGAAACTGACACATATAAAAAGTGATCATGCATATTGAATTTCAGTTATTATTTATTTTGAAGGGTTTTCTTTATTACCTTTTTCCAAGAAAAATCAGAAAATAAAGACACAATTTTGGAAACAAAGACAACTTTTATTATTGATTTTAAAAGTCACAGCAAATAAATAATCCCTACAACATTAATACTTCCACCTTGGGAAGAGTTAAAGCTTTTCAAAAAGATTAACAAAACAAATTACTTTGAAACATGTATGCAAGAGGGATCATCAATGGTGATCCAGTTCTGAACCCTAACTTTGTGCGTCACATAATTCAGAATTTCCTGCTCTACTTCATCTTCTGCAATGGCATTAATCCTGGAAACAGTTGGTTGAAGATAACCCCCGCTATGGAAGACGTCTTGATACTTGCCTGCAGTAGACTTCCACTTCATGCTCTTGCCTTTGTCATTCTTCAAAGAGAACCCCAAGTCGGCTCTGTTCTTGTTTACAGGTGGATCCACAATCTGTCCCCATACCTCTCTATGACCCTTTCGCACAACTTGTTGCGAATCCTTAAGTGAAACCATGGAATTCTCATTTCCTCTTATGTTGTCAACGGATAAGTCTTGGAATTGGGTTCTAATAGCAGCTTCATCCGCCTCCACAATGCTGAAAGAGGACAAATGAGATATCAATAATGCTTGTTTCCCATTTATGATTACTACATTCCCTTCACATACAAATTTCAATTTCTGGTGTAAAGTTTAAGTGATAGCCCCTGCCTCATGAATCCACGGTCGTTCCAACAAACAACTATAAGTGGGAACAATGTCAATGACCTGGAAAGTAATCTGAAACAAATATGGGCCTATATGAATAGGCAAATCCACTTCACCAAAAAAATATTTCCTTGATCCATCAAACGCTTTCACAATGATTCCACTCGGGCGCATAGGCGTTCCTTCATATTTCAAGTTCATAAGAGTGATCCTCGGTATACCATTCAAAGGGGATCCATTATCAATCATCATATTGGATAATGAATCATTCTTGCAGTTCATAGAGATGTGGAGGGCCAGGTTGTGATTCCTTCCTTCATCTAGAAATTCATCATCGCAGAAACTCAAGTTATTACATGATGTAATGTTCCCCATTACGCTGCTGAATTGGTCTACTGGCATATCACTCTCCATAAAAGCTTGGTCCAATACTCTCATCAAGGATTCTCTGTGAGCATATGAGTTCATCAATAAAGCCAAGATAGATATTTTTGAAGGAGTCTACAGTAGCTGATCTACAATTCTGTAGTCGCTCATCTTAATTATCTTCAAAATATCATCCACTTCTTTCTCTAACATAGCCCCACTAGTCTCACCCATATCCTTCTTGGGTTCAACCTTCTCAGCAATTTTCTTTCAAGCACTAACATTTTCTCGAACAATTGGTGCAAATATACAACCGCTGCGGGTCACTCTGCTAGTCTCAGCAATATTTCCAACATCAGGCATTGGCTGGATGGGAATTTCCACTCCATCCTCTAATATTGTAGTGTTGTATTTGTAGGGCACAACCTTAACTGACTTGTAAGGGACAGGACCCGACAAAGTAATCACCAATGGGGTAACAGCTGGCTTGCTATGATATTCAACTTCAAAATGGGATGGTGCACCAAAACAAGGCACAATAACATTTACTCTCTCTTCAACACAATCAATCATTACAGAGTCATCTCTGGAAAATAAATCTTCATCCGAGGAGAAGAACTCATCTGCAGAGGCATACTCATCATCTGACTCATCTTAAGCCAAACAAACCTCAATCATATCAACTTCATGGTAATCATCCCTTTGACCTGTAACCTTGATAGTTCCATTATCCAACAACAACTGAACACCTTTCTTAACAACAGAACATTCTCGGGAGTCCCGACAACAAATTCGGCAAGACTCGTACTGGTGTTCTACCTGACCAGCCATATAACAGAAAGTAGCATGCAATTGCACAAGGTCCTCATTCATATACTCTACATCAAAAATTTTGAATTCTCCAGGACATCCAGAAACTATATTCACCTCCTCTTCATACTCTGGCCTAGGCCTGATTATGTGGATGAGGCCCTCATCCATCATCTCCTGTAAATCAGCCTTTATCTTATCGCAACCCTGTATGTCATTACTGCAAATAGCACAACCAGAATGGTCATGCATATAGTAGCTAAATTCATAGAGGTCTGCATGCATTTTCACCAAATCTCCTCTAACCAGATGAATATCAAAAATCCAGAAGTCGCCTGGACAACCGGCCATCATATTTACACTGTTTGCTCCTTCATGCTTGGGTAGAGGATTGTCTTTCACATTAGGGCCCACATCCTTTAAAGATAAAATACCAGACTTCACCAATTTCTGCACCTCAGTCTTCAAACGATAACAATTCTCAACATTATGCCCTGGTGCTCCCTAATGAAAAGCACATGTTTGGTCTGCCTTGTAATACCAAGGAAATGGTGATGGTACAACAGGAGGTGGTCGGGTCTGTACCAACTTTTTTAGAATCAATGTCCGTAGTAATTCCGTATAGCTCATAGGAATAGGGTTATGACTCTCCCTTCTCTGATTACACCCTTGATTCCCCTGTTGGGACGGTCTCTGCTAAGAACCGGTAGTTGGAGCTACACCCACAACTGGAGTAACTAAGGCGACTTACTGATGACGCTGGGAATTCCTTCTAGGAGTATTGACCCCCCTCTCTTGCATGACTACATTCGCATCCCCTTCCTTCTTCTTGGTAAACCCATAAGATGGCTTCTTCACACCTCCAAATCCTTCACTTCTCGTTAAATAGCCCTCTCTTACAGCCTTTTTTAAGCGGATACACATGCCTGCCATTTTAGTAAAGTCACTCCACGCACTCGCTACCATCCTCTCATAGTAGAAAGCACCCATAGTTTTCAAGAAAATCTTAGTCATCTCCTTCTCTTCCATGGGAGGGATCACTTGGGCGGCTACCTCACGCCATCTCTATTCATATTCTTTGAATGATTCCTTGTCTTTCTGAACCATGGCCCTGAGTTGTTCACGGTCAGGTGCCATGTCCACGTTGTACTTGTATTTTTTGATGAACTCTTCTCCCAAGTCATTGAAAGTATGGATGTTGACACTTTCCAAACTCATATACCATTCAACGCAGCAGCGGTCAAACTATCTTGAAAAAAGTGAATCAGTAGATGTTGATCATCAGTATGGGTAGAAAATCTCCTTACATACATCACCAGATGAGCACGAGGACAAGTGTTTCCCTTGTACTTATCAAACTCCGGGACCTTAAATTTAGCAGGTATCTTAACATTCGGGACCAAGCATAATTCATTCACATTCTTCCTGAATAACTCTTTTCCCCTGAGGGCCTTCATCTCCCTCTGCATCTTGTCAAACTGCTCTTGAAAATCATCCATTCTGTCATAAATACCCAAGTCTTCACTCGGTGGAGGGAAAGGACGACACACATCATTGTTAACAAACAAAACCATATTCACCGAAGGAGGTACAACAGGAGCAGCATGCACCACAGGAGGTGCCGGAGTAACAATAGTCTGAACAATTGGAGTATCTTGAGGACCAAGGTCGAAAGTTTCAGGCGCAAAATTCTCCGGCATTCCCCAAGGGTAACCTTGAGGCATGCGATTCTGAACAACAGTTGGAGTAGAAGATAAAGGAACAACCAGAGCTTCAGTAGTAACCCTTGTTGGTTGAGGTTGAACACTCGTTGGCTGATTCTGAACAGCCACCAGAGATTCCATCAGAGTAGTAAGATTGGTCGTGCCGACCATCAAAGTAGAAACCTCCTCACACAGCTCGCGGTTCTCTTGTTTTAAGTTGTCCATCTTCTTTTTGAAATTAGCCCGGGTGTTGTAGTGATGAGTCAGCTTGCTGAATGAAGTAAAGAAGCTTGGTAAGACACCTAGATATGCATAACAAATTCAAGAAATATATGAAATATGATGCATGATGTGCAATGCTTATTATTTTATTTCATTATTTAATATTTCAAGGGATTTAAAATTTAGGGACATATTGCAAATATCAAAGTAATAACACATTTGAAATAATGAAAAGAATTTATTATAATAACTTCATAATGGGTTACAAGTTTTAATGATCCCAAGTACAAGATGAAAATAAAATCTAAAATCCTGAGAAATAATGCTTGATGGAGATCACTCTACACGCTGGCGCTTCCCTGTAAGCCTGGAAATCTGAGCCTCCAACCTCTGGTTTTCTTCTGCATATCTGGATGCAACCTCCTTCTAATCACTTGAATCAGGGAGTGAGCAAATAGCATATGACCGAGGCTTAGGAGAAAATAAATCCCCTTGCCTCTCAATAGTCTCTACAGCCCGTCTCTCAAGGATCTCAATCAAGTCGTCTTTCTCCTTCAAGTCTGCTCTATAGGAAATCTCTAAAGTTTGGTACTTATTCTTCCAAGTGTCCTTTTTGTGTTGCATCCTGACCAAAGCAAACTGCAACTCTTCTAGATCATCTAATAAGGGAGGAGTATTCCTTCACAAACAAATCAGGCATAGGTGTTTCCCGGGAATACAACATCTTCAACTGAATAGCTCTCGTCTGGACCCACTACAAATATGGCTCCAAAGAAATAGCACCCCTAGGTCCCAAATCCTTCATACTCTTCTTATGAATGTGACGCCAGGCCTTCGCAATCTTCTCCCTAGCTTCCCTATGGTCTTCTCCCTCCTTCAGAAAGAAACTACTCAAATAAATACTATTTGGTTTATCCCTCATCGGATAACCAAGCTATCGTCGTGCAATAACAAGGTTATAGTTAATTCCTCAATTTGTACCAAGATGAGTTACATTGGGGAAACTACCACAACTGTCAATAATCTCTATATCCTGGTAAGCTCGATGATACCAATCAATATCCGAGTGAGTAAGTTCCATGATCTTAGGAGCCCATGGGGTTCCTTCTTGACATCCCAAAAAGCATCAGACTGAGGCATATGAGAGATAAGCCACCGGTACAACAGAGGCGTGCAACAGATAGTCATCCCCCCATGATAAGAATTCCGAAGATGAATAAAGTAATAAGCATCACCCAACAATGTAGGAACTGGGTTTCCGATCATGAAGATCCTGATAGCATTAATGTCAACAAACTTGTTCACATTAGGAAATAAGAACAAACCGTAAGAAAGTAGAGCAAAAATGGCCTCAAAAGCGACTGTACTCTTCATCCTGACAAAGTAGTGAGATTTCTCCAATAAGAACTGTGCTGGTAATCCTCTAATCCCTCCTATAGTAGTCATATTGGCTTCAACCTCAGACTTCCCCAGATGGATCAAAGCAGCAATCTCATGTGATTTTGGCTCATCCTCCAAGCCAGTAAAAGAAACACGATCGGTAACAGGTAGATCCAATATATAAGAATACTCCTCTAGTGTAGGCATCAACTGATAGTCGGGAAAAGTAAAGCAATGATACATCGGATCATAGAACTGGACCAAGATCGAGATAATACCCTCCTTCATCTTCAGCTTCATGAGAGGAATGATGGATCCATACTTCTTCCAAATATCTACAGAGCACTCAATCTTGGGAATTCGACTAATCAACTCATATGTCTTGGGATCCTTGAACTGTACTTCCCGGTCTTTATTTTTCCAGAATCGATGGTTAAAAAGTACTTGAGATATTCACAAATGGTCAACTTTTAAATTCCTAGAAATAAGATTTCTTCAAAAGATGCTTATGAGTGCATAGGTGCATGATGAAGCAATCACACACAAGATCACACATATAGGGCTCATAGGTTTAACATCACGAGCATGAGGTCGGAGGTTCTACCCATAAGGTATGGTCTAAAAGTTATCACCTGCCGAACAAGGTTCTAGAGGTTCCCATAGTCTACATCCTTCCTTCGGATATTACCAACTTCCCGATTAACTCGGTAATTAGTAATATTCTCAAAAAAGACTCGTCCGAGTGTAGCATCGCGTGACAACTATTTCCGGATTACTCCGTCATAGCTTCCACACTACACCTAAAAGGCCAAGATGGGTTTGGTATTCTATGGTCCTCAGCTTCAGCAGGCTCCCAGGTCGAAAGCGGTATGTCTTCCCGATTACTCGGTAAACGACACTACAGTTAAAGGGGGCCTCCACTGAGTGGGGGATCTCATGCCTCCTTTTTTGGGATTACTCCCTCAAAGTTAACATGACTATACCGCCCATCCTATCTTAAAGTATGCCCAAGTCCGGGTATGGGACTTATGAGTAATCACCAAGCAATCTAAAAACCAGGAAAATCCAGATAAACATATATTCAGCATATAACACATAAATAACAATAGCATATACACAAATATAAACAAAGATAGGCTCAACCTACTTAGGGATGGACCAACAAGAGGTCAATCTTTCCCCAGTGAAGTTGCCATTTTTCTGTAGCGGTAGAAATGTTTAAAACTAAGCCATGGGATTGACTAGACTTGTACAAATCAAAATAGAAATCACCACCACGCTTTATTGATTCCAAAGGAATGGGAAAAGAGCGTGTTGTACGCCAAAATTTGCCCTCTCATTTCATAAGGGATCACCCTGGATCCTAGGTTTGCTTCTATCAAGTTTCCAAGTCTTGAAGTATCAATTTTTCCAAGGAAATCACTTCCAAGGGCAAAATGGTCATTTGCATGCTGAAAAGTCAAACTTTGACTTTTGGATCAAAATTAAGCTTCAAGAATCATATTTCATCAAGACACGTTGAAATATGAAGTTTTGTTTCATCAAAATCCAAGAGGTCAAAATTCTAAATACTTAGAATTTTTTTAAGTGTTTAAGAAAATAGGACAAAGTCAGAACTTCTGACCAGGTTATTACCATAAAGATCAGCAAATTCTGGACACTCTCAAGGCAGAGTTTGGTCAGAACTTCTGAGCAAGTTTTCACAAAAAAGCTTCAGTCAGAGGTTGCAAACATGGTTCAGAATATTACGCTTTAATCAAGATATGTGGAAGCAATGTTCTCCTTCAGAACATGCTGGAGCCAGAAGATAAGAGGATCAGAAGATTGGATGCTATGCTGAAGCAGAACTTCTGATCAAGAACTAAGCCTTGGTTTAGAGTTTCACGTTACAGGATTTCTGGTTGTGATAAGTCTTATCATCATTTAATGCTCAAAACCACCTTCTGAGTCTTTATCCAAAGGATCTTCACCACGTGTACCTCTACTGTCTTGGGATAGAAACTTTGCTACTAAGCCCATGCTTTGCTTTTTGCTTTTCCTTAATTCCCTCTGACAGCCACCATGCTTGCTTCAAAGACAAGACAGTGCTTCAGCACATGAAGGCTATTTTCAACGCTTTAGTTAGAACTTGACCAAATCCCAAAACCTTGCTTATACAACTTGCTGCAGACCTATGACCAACAGCTGGTTCAGCCTACGCCTGCATCCCATGATTACACCAAACAAGCATACAAAAACTGTGATGAAAAAGCAAAGGAACAGGATGCCAAAACAGGTTCAAATCCCATTTGTTCCCCCCCCCCCCAAAAAAAAAATCACAGCAAAATCATCTATAAATACTTGGCTCCATCACACGTACAAGGGGCTGGCTTTTGGAGAGAGAGATTGGCCAAAAGAGAGAAAAGGAAGTTGTGAAAACTTCATAAAAATCCAGAAATCCCATACACAAAAACAAACCATTGTTCTTCCCTTTGAACAAAAGGACACAACTATTCTTCCGTCTCTCTCGCTGACTCAGAACATCCAGAGGCAGCCACTCAAAGCTCCAAGCACGCTCCAGATAAGTATCATAGTATTAATATTGTACACATCATTGTATGAATATAAAAGCTATGGATCAGAACTTCTAGAATAATGCTAGGCTCAAACTTAGGATTGGAACTACTATGATTTGTTGTGTTGTGATCATTCTGATTTGTTGAACTGAATAAATTGTTGTTGTGCTGATTAAGAGCTGAAATGTAACACAGAACTTCTGTTTTTCACTCATCAATCTAACATACAGAACTTCTAGGATTTTCTCACTGTTTAAGCACGTAGAATTTCTGAGTTCTCTTCCCTGTTTTAACACACAGAACTTCCATGATTTTTCTCACTTTTAACACACAAAACTTCCATGATTTTTCTCACTTTTAACACACACTAAACTTATGATGTTCACCCACTGGCTCAGCATAATACAGAAATTCTGATGTTCACTCACAATCTTAGCACAACACAAAACTTCTGAGTTCTACTTACATGTCAAATACACTGAACTGATGATGTTCGCTCACTGTTTAGTAGAATACAGAACTTCTGAACTTTGGTTCACTGGCTGAACACCACCTAGAACCTCTGTGTTTTCCCTCTAATGTTTTTTTGTAGGACTTCAGAAGGTATCAATCCAGAACCTCTGTTCCTTTTCCCTCTGACGTTTTTTACTGGACTTTAGAGTGTACGAATCCAAAACTTCTGACCCCACTGACGTTTCCTGCTGAGTCATGCGCCTGGCTTCAGAACTTCTGATCCTTGTTTCTTTGTTTGCAGCAACACGTTGTCCCTACCTTGCATTTATTTTCCTTTTCATCTATTTATATATTAACATAAAAAACATAAAAATATTTTCCTTTTAATTTATTTCCTTAAGACAAAAACATTTTCTAAACAAGTCCATTTCTTTCTTATATTATACATTTCAATATGGTTGTAATAGTAACTTAGGACTTATTTTTATTTGCAATCCCCATTCGTACATATGTACCCCCATCCCCTAAATATTGTAATAGCGTAGAATTTGATTTTCCTCAATTTACTGTTTTTCTTATAATGTATAGTAATTAGGTGAGTATGGCAAGAGATAAAATCAACAAGTAGATAACCACAAATCAAAGACAAATGCATGCAATCAAACACACTTGCACACATGCACCCTTAGGGTAATCTCACTTGTTGCCTTACAAAAATGGCCATGTTATGCATGTGGGATGTCTTAGCACAAACGAGTAGAAAAAACACAAGATCATAGTCCCTCGATGACGCTATCAAAGTTTCCTTTCAAAATGATCTTAGTCCCTAAAGAAAAGTGCTAAGTCATCTTACAACATTGCTATCATGGTCATACTATGACCCAACGCCCGTCCCTTCACATCCAACGATGGGGATTCTTGCCAAGTCAATGGTAAGATAGAAACATCAAAAGGAGGAGGCAAAGCACATCTAAGACCTTTTGAGTAGGTAGATTACTTTTAGTTACTTGCTCAATTTTAAAACAAATATCCTTGCTATTTTCAAAACAATTACGTACACTTTCCAAACATCTTTCCAAAACTTGAAACATATTCGAAAGCTTAACACATTTCATACATTCTTACAAACGGGAATCATTGCAAAGTTTTCCTAAACGATGACACCTTTTCAAAATACTTTCAAAAACCACACAAAGCACTTTTTCAAACAAAAGCAAGTGATCTAGCAAGTAACTAAGAGCCCATGGAAAACCATGGATGAAAAGGGTGCTAATACCTTCCCTTTTCATAATCTACCCCCCGAACTCCAAAACCATCTCTAAAGGTCTTTCCTGTGCTTTTTCACCTTTCCTTTTTGGATAAAAGAAAAGTCGATGGTGACTCTTGCTAAACCGTAACATTTGCAAACACAAACGCAAAAACCTCAAGTCAGTTCTCCCGCCGTATCACAGAACTGGCGACTCTGCTGGGGAATTAAACTTAAAAGTGGGGTTACCTTAGGGCTAGATCACCTTTACTTACTTACATTGTTTGATTTGGTTGCTTTACATTTTGGTTCCTTGTTTGGGTTTGTTTTAAATCCTACACCCAGATTTGGGGGCACCTTTTAAGTAAGTAGCAATAAACTGTGCGGAGTATACCGACATGGTTGAAGTAGTAGCTACGTTGATGTGGTACTTTGGTTGGTACCGGTAACCCTTGAGTCAGTCAAGGAGAGTACGGGGCCGCCACGTGGTGTCGTGAAGCATCAACTGACCGTAGAACCTTACTTGACCAATTTGGCCATTAGGAAGTATTGAGATAGTCAGTTTCGTTGTAAAGCTGAAAATTGGTTGATACTCGATGCTACACTCATTCAGACTTGACCCCTGAGTTTTGTTCGGTTGCGAGTCAATTGCTTATTGAACGAAGCTTGTGGGAAAGGTTAGTGATATTGAGATCCCTTAGAACCCGGTTACTATTAACTAGGACAGGTTGAGACAACTAAACTTCAAGAGGGTACTTACCTACAAACTCCATGCAAGCTTGAAACTAAGGACTTATCTGCTTTGTGTGAATATGATTATTTGTATATAAACTTGCTTACCTAGGATATCTGTACATAACATCCTAACATTATACCATAGCATTTTCAATAACCATTTCAAGGATCTCGAGGGTCTTTGGTACAGGGTCACGTTGAACCAGACGTCTATCAAGGGCAAGAGGATTTACTTTCCTCTAACCAAACGCCGTCAAAAGATCAAGTACAACAACTTGAGCCAAGGGCTATGACCGACTTGATATGGTGAGCTTAATCCTTGTGGAAGGACACCACCAATACAAAGTTCTCCAATCAAAGATGTTGATAAAAATTCAATCTCTAACTTTTTCTTGTGTTTACCCCGCGAGATCCTTGAAAACATGCATCCACATATCATGCATCATATCATGACAGGTTTCTCCCATACATGTCTCCTTATCTTCCTACTGTTTATTTCAGTAAGATGGATATTGAACAAACGGTGAAAGATCTCCAAGCTCAAAACGCTCAACTCCAACAGATGTTTCTGGCTATGGCTAAGGGGCAAGAGGACCTGAAAGCTCTCCTTCTCAAAGACAAGAAGAAAAAGCCCAAGAAGTCAATAGGAATCCTGAACTTGGGAAGAAGACCTGGAGGGCCAGTCAAGAGAGCTCTTGATCTTTCAACTCCATCCAAAATAGGGGATAGTCTTGAAGAAGATCACGATTTGGAGATTGATGAAGTTGAAGTTGACTACTCCGAGGAACAATATCCTCCCGCTGATGACAAGTACAAACAGTTGGAGGATCGCCTCAGTGCTATAGAGATTCAACAGATACATGGCTTGGATTTAGGAGACATGGGTTTGGTTTCTGGAGTGGTAGTCCTGCCAAAGTTCAAAGTCCCTACATTTGCCCTGTACGATGGAGTCTCTTGCCCTAAGATGCATTTAAAGTCTTATGTCCGCAAGATTCAACCATACACAACTAATCTGAAACTTTCGATCCATTTCTTCCAAGAAAGCCTAGTAGGGACTCAACTCGAATAGTTCTATTAATTGGAGAATTCTTGCATCTACACCTGGGAGGATTTAGCTGCTGCTTTCTATAAGCAGTATCAGTATAATGCTGATCTTGTACCAACTCGTGTGCAATTGCAGAACATGACCATGAGTTCCAACGAAAGCTTTAAAGGGTATGCCCAAAAGTGGAGAGACCTGGCTGGTAGGGTGCAACCCCCTTTAAATGACAGGGAGATGATTGACATCTTCATGGGAACTTTGACAGGGCCTTTCTTCAAACACTTGATCAGAAGCTCCTCAGTCGGGTTCACCGAGCTAATACTGACTGACGAAAGGGTCGAAGTTGGCATCAAAAGTGGAAAGATTCAGGGAGCTACACCTTCTAATGCTTAGAAAAATCCATACAATAGGAAGAAAGAGTCCAATGCTGTGTATGGTCAAAAGAGTCGCCATGATCAACATGTAGGGGCAATCCTGATCTCTAATCCCACATCTGTTCAACAAAGACAGAGCAATAGGCATAGGGTAAGATATCATGAGAGGAAGTACACTAACATTAACATGCCTTTGTCTCAAGCGTTACAACATTTGCTAAAGTTGAAGTTGATCATGCCAAAGGATCCTCCTCAAAATCCTGACACCTCCTCTTCTAAGTACAATCCGAGCGTAAGATGCGCCTATCATTCTGACAGTCCCGGACATGACACTGATGGCTGTTGGACTTTGAAGAACAAGATTCAAGACTTGATTGACGCCAAGGAGATCGAGTTCGACCCTCCGGAGACTCCAAACGTGATCATTAATCCTTTGCCAAATCATTGATAGCTTTTGTTCATTTGAGTTTTCAAGTTGTAATCTTTTTGTTACTCAAACAATTATCATTTAATGTCAAACTTTGTTTCATTAATGAATTACATATATTTGTCTGGAATTAATTCATTTGTTTAAACTATGCTTTTTACTCTCTTTATGACGTTCAACTCTTGCTAAAAGTTACAAGCCTTTAGACGGAGGATGACGAAAACAATGCCATAATCTCATACAGTATGCTTTTGAACAGACCTTGCTGACGATGTACAGGCATTCTTTCAAATCTTAAACACTGGAGTTATAAGGAAGATAATCCCTAGTCAATCCCTTTGAGCCAAAGAAGTAGAAGTTTTCTGTTAAAACACAAATTGAAACCTTTAATCAAACCCTAGGGCAAGGTAGTCTCTCAGTTAATTAAAACGCGCGTTAAGCCACAAACTCTAATCTCGTAAATACAACGAATGACATTAAAACATTTCTCTGGAATCAAAAGACGGTGATGGTTCCCTATCACATAGGAAGTCACTATTTATCTCAAAAAGAAAAGCCCACTAAGTCAAAACCTACAAAGGAGACTTAAGAAAACTGGGGCTTCCCACTGACTATAATCTCAAAACAAGAACAATCAGGCAAAAATTAGGGATAACGAATCAAAAGAAAGAGGTCACTACAAATCCTCAACAAACATGAAAGAAAAATGTTGCAAAAATGACTGCCTTCCGACAAACTTAACCTGTCTTAACCATCTCCAAAACGTCATTCCAGACTCAATTAGAATTCAAACGCATAATTAACTGAGTTTAGGACTGAAGAAAATCACGAAGAACGGGTGGGTACAAACAGACTTTGAGCCTTTATCCTTTGTTTCTTAAACCATGAACTAAGCCACGTTACAACCCTTCAAAAATCCTAATTGAAGCATGGGTTAGTTCGAAAGCATGCTGTTACAAAATGTATCTTGACTCCTGTAAGGCTTTACTCAAAATCCTGAGTTGAAAGTTTAATTACAAACTTCTTTACTTTCTAAAAATGCATTTTTCAAAACTTCAAGACAAACATAAACTTTG
The DNA here is from genome assembly GCA_948472305.1 of Vicia faba. NCBI lineage: Eukaryota > Viridiplantae > Streptophyta > Magnoliopsida > Fabales > Fabaceae > Vicia > Vicia faba. Next base: position 1,004,274,685 of record OX451740.1, on the reverse strand, counting down.
CATTACTTGAATATCACTGTTTGCATATGGCTATTTGTTTGACAACGGAGAAATTCACACAATGAATATCCAGTGAACGAAAGCTCTCTCAGTGAACAAAATCAATTCAAGTAGGATGACACTTCCAATAATAAATCTCCTATCAACAACGGGGGCTTAACATGTCACTATCCAGCACACCTGGGGAAGTCCAGTCAATATTCCAAGAAATCTCTCAAGAATTGCAGAGTAACAAGGGGCAAGCCTCTATCTCCATCACTTGGGACATTGGACGTCAATCTCAGCAAAGGGTTACGTATAATCAAACATTTTCTGGCAATACCACAAACATTTGCTGCTACGGGAAATTACAAAATCCTTCTCATAGGATGATTCCCCAGCCAGAGTTTAATCTCTGAAAATCTTTCCCCAGCTGAGATAACCTCAAGAATCCTCGAGGACATTCCCCAATGAAGTCGTCACCTCTCTAGCAGACCGGCAACAAGGTTTATTTCCCCAACAAACGGCAGAAATCCCCAGCTTGAGGTGGCCTCTCAAAATCAAAGGACCACAACTCCTCTTCCCCAGTAGACTAATCTACAATCCTCAGCAAGTTACTATGAAACCTGGACCTGACCAGTTACCAGTTCAAATTCGACTCCCCAGTAGAGCAACGAACAACCGAGACTCATGAACTCTTTTCCCAAGCAAGAATAAACATTCTCCCCACAGAGTTTTCAAATTTCCCCAACGGAGTTCTCCTCAACAAAATAGGGATCCTCAGTGGAAACATTCTAAGCAAGTTTGAAGGCATACCTACTCTTCAACAGCAATCCGGGATTTAATGACTCCCCAACACTTGTCAAGGATATATTCTCCAAGACAAAATTACATTTCAACAACATTCATAGCATATGCATACAAAATACATATAACATAAATCTCATTTATTTTGAGAACATCATTACACAATGCATACATAATGACATTGCATACAACTAACTCTTTACCTTTTCAGGAAAGATCAATCGACAGATAAAGATTCCTTCATTACCTTTTGAGGTAGTAATCATCCAAGATTCCTTCTTCATCCTGCTGAGGTAGTAATCATCCAAGATTCCTTCATCATCCTGCTGAGGTAGTAATCGTCCAAGATTCCTTCATCATCCTGCTGAGGTAGTAGTCGTCTCAAGATTCCTTCTTCATCCTGCTGAGGTAGTAATCGTCCAAGAATTCCTTCATCATCTTGTTGAGGTAGTAGTCGTCCCAAGATTCCTTCATCACCTGCTGAGGTAGTAACCGTCCAAGATTCCTTCATCATCCTGCTGAGGTAGTGATCATCCAAGATTCCTTCATCATCCTGCTGAGGTAGTAATTGTCCAAGATTCCTTCATCATCCTGCTGAGGTAGTAGTTGTCTCAAGATTCCTTCTTCATCCTGCTGAGGTAGTAATCTTCCAAGATTCCTTTATCATCCTGCTGAGGTAGTAGTCGTCCCAAGATTCCTTCATCACCTACTGAGGTAGTAACCGTCCATGATTCCTTCATCATCCGGTTGAGGTAGTAGTCGTCCAAGATTCCTTCATCATCCTGCTGAGGTAGTAATCTTCCAAGATTCCTTCATCATCCTGCTAAGGTAGTAATTATCCAAGATTCCTTCATCATCCTGTTGAGGTAGTAGTCGTCAAAGATTCCTTCATCATCCTGTTGAGGTAGTAATCGTCCAAGATTCCTTCATCATTCTGTTGAGGTAGTAATCATCCAAGATTCCTTCATCATCCTGTTGAGGCAGTAATCGTCCAAGATTCCTTCATCATCCTTTTGAGGTAGTAGTCTTCCAATACTCCTTCATCATCCTATTGAGGTAGTAATCGTCCAAGATTCCTTCATCCTGCTGAGGTAGTAATCATCCAAGATTCCTTCATCATCCTGCTGAGGTAGTAATCATCCAAGATTCCTTCATCATCCTGCTGAGGTTGTAGTCATCCAATATTCCTTCATCATCTTGTTGTGGTAGTAGCCGTCTCAAGATTCCTTCATCATCCTGTTGAGGTTGTAGTCATCCAAGATTCCTTCATCATCCTGTTGAGGTAGTAATCTTCCAAGATTCCTTTATCATCATACAGTCCAACTACAATCACCTTCGGATGGCATCTTTAAGCCCATCTCTAACAACTATCCATTATCTCCCCAAATGGAATCTTTAAGCCCATTCCCCATATAATCAACTAGCACATCTCCGAGTGCAAATTTTCTGGGCACTCTAGTGTTCAATCATCTTCTACCTTCAAGTCACGAATGGAAGAATTACCAATCTAACTCTTTAGGTGTAAGAAAATTGAACATGGGAAGCTGTTGTACCCCAAAAGTTTCCCTCTCATTTCATAAGGGATCACCCTGGATCCTAGGTTTGCTTCTATCAAGTTTCCAGGTCTTGAACTGTCAATTTTTCCAAGGAAATCACTTCCAAGGGAAAAATTGTCATTTGCATGCTGAAAAGTCAAACTTTGACTTTTAGATCAAAATCAAGCTTCAAGAATCATATTTCATCAAGACACATTGAAATATGAAGTTTTGTTTCATCAAAATCCAAGAGGTCAAAATTCTAAATACATAAAATTTTTCTAAGTGTTTAAGAAAATAGGACAAAGTCAGAACTTCTGACCAGGTTATTACCATAAGGATCAGCAAATTCTGGACACTCTCAAGGCAGAGTTTGGTCAGAACTTCTGGGCAAGTTTTCACAAAAAAGTTTCAGTCAGAGGTTGCAAATATGGTTCAGAATATGACACTTTAATCAGGATATGTGGAAGCAATGTTCTCCTTCAGAACATGTTGGAGCCAGAAGATAAGAGGATCAGAAGATTGGATTCTATGCTGAAGCAGAACTTCTGATCCAGAACTAAGCCTTGGTCTAGAGTTTCACGTTGCAGGATTTCTGGTTGTGATAAGTCTCATCATCATTTAATGCTCACAACCACCTTCTGAGTCTTCATCCAAAGGATCTTCACCACGTGTACCTCTACTGTCTTGGGATAGCAACTTTGCTACTAAGCCCATGCTTTGCTTTTTTCTTTTCCTTAATTCCCGCTGACAGCCACCATGCTTGCTTCAAAGACAAGGTAGTGCTTCAGCATATGAAGGCTATTTTCAACGCTTTGGTCAGAACTTGACCAAATCCCAAAACCTTGCTTATACAACTTGCTGCAGGCCTATGACCAACAACTGGTTCATCCTACGCCTGCATCCCATGATTACACCAAACTAGCATACAAAAACTGTGATGAAAAAGCAAAGGAACAGGATACCAAAACAGGTTCAAATACCATTTGTTTTTCCCCCCCAAAATCATCTATAAATACTTGGCTCGATCACACGTTCAAGGGGCTGGATTTTGAAGAGAGAGATTGGCCAAAAGAGAGAAAAGGAAGTTGTGAAAACTTCATAAAAATCCAGAAATCCCATACACAAAAACAAACATTTATTCTTCCCTTTGAACAAAAGGACACAACCATTCTTGCGTCTCTCTCGCTGACTCAGAACATCCAGAGGCAGCCACTCAAAGCTCCAAGCACGCTCCAGGTAAGTCTTTCTGACTTTACTTGTTTTTCATTCTGAACATCATTAACATGTAAATATCATAGTATTAATATTGTACATATCATTGTATGAATAGAAAAACTATGGATCATAACTTCTAGAATAATGCTAGGCTCAGACTTAGGATTGGAACTTCTATGATTTGTTGTGCTGTGATCATTCTGATTTGATGAACTGAATAAATTGTTGTTGTGCTGATTAAGAGCTGAAATGTAACACATAACTTCTGTTTTTCACTCATCATTCTAACACACATAACGTCTAGGATTTTCTCACTGTTTAAGCACGTAGAACTTCTGAGTTCTCTTCCCTGTTTTAACACACAGAACATCCATGATTTTTCTCACTGTTAACACACACTAAACTTCTGATGTTCACCCACTGGCTCAACACAATACAGAACTTCTTATGTTCACTCACAATCTTAGCACAACACATAACTTCCGAGTTCTCCTTATATGTGAAATACACTGAACTGCTGATGTTCGCTCACTGTTTAGTATAATACAGAACTTATGACTTTTGGTTCAATGGCTGAACACCACCCAGAATCTCTGTGTTTTCCCTCTAACGTTTTTTTACGGACTTCAGAAGGTATCAATCCAGAACCTCTGTTCCCTTTCCCTCTGACGTTTTTTGCAGGAACTTAGAGTGTACGAATCCAGAACTTCTGACCCCACTGACGTTTCCTGCTGAGTCATGCGACTGGCTTTAGAACTTCTGATCCTTGTTTCTTTGTTTGGAGCAACACGTTGTCCCTACCTTGCATTTATTTTCCTTTTCATCTTTTTATATATTAACATAAAAAACATAAAAATATTTTCCTTTTAATTTATTTCCTTAAGACAAAAACATTTTCTAAACAAGTCCATTTCTTTCTTATATTATATATTTCAATATGGTTGTAATAGTAACTTAGGATTTATTTTTACTTGCAATCCCCATTCGTACATATGTACCCCCATCCCCTAAATATTGTAATAGCGTAGAATTTCATTTTCCGCAATTTACTGTTTTCCTTATACTGTATAGTAATTAGGTGTGTATGGAAAGAGATAAAATCAACAAGTAAATAACCATAAATCAAAGACAAATGCATGCAATCAAACACACCTGCACACATGCATCCTTAGGATAATCTCACTTGTTGTCTTACAAAAATGGCCATGTTATGCATGTGGGATGTCTTAGCACAAACGAATAAAAAACACACAAGATCATAGTTCCTCGATGACGCTATCAAAGTTTCCTTTAAAAATGATATTAGTCCCTAAAGAAAAGTTCTAATTCATCTTACAACATTGCTATCATGGTCATACGATGACCGAACGCCCGTCCCTTCACATCCAACGATGGGACTTCTTGCCAAGTCAATGGTAAGATAGCAACATCTAAAGGAGGAGGAAAAGCACATATAAGACCTTTTGAGTAGGTAGATTACTTTTAGATACTTGCTCAATTTTAAAACAAATATCCTTCCTATTTTCAAAAAAATCACATACACTTTCGAAACGCCTTTCCAAAACCTGAAACATTTTCGAAAGCTTAACACTTTGCATACATTCTTACGAACGGGAATCATTGAAAAGTTTGCCTAAACGATGGCACCTTTTCAAAATACTTTCAAAAACCACACAAAGCACATTTTCAAACAAAAGCAAGTGATCTAGCAAGTAACTAAGAGCCCATGGAAAACCATGGATGAAAAGGGTGCTAATACCTTCCCTTTTCATAATCTACCCCCCAAACTCAAAAAAATATCTAAAGGTCTTTCCTGTGCTTTTTCACCTTTCCTTTTTGGATAAAAGAAAAGTCGGTGGCGACTCTTGCTAAACCGCAACATTTGCAAACACAAACACAGAGCGAATAACAAGAAAAAGGGGGAAAGATTCAAGGTAAGGGGGTTGATTATGCAAAGGGAAGGTATTAGCACCCTAAACATCTACGGTACTCTGCAGGAAACTCTTTGTAAAATCTGTATATTTTGGCTATGAAATGTTGTGTAAATATGGATGGTGGAGGTGAGAAAAGAAATATATTTTTATGATTTTTGCACCCGCCGCGGTTGCGAACCTTTAGTGCCTACGTACCACCTTCCGTGCAATAGAGGATCAGGGTACACGTAGTTAATCTTTAATGTTTTTTTTTAAAATACAAGTGTGTTGGTTAATTTAAAGAGATAAAACATCATCATCATTGTCCGTGTGGAAAACATACTTACTATCCACAATCATGAGAAAGGAGAATTTGCATCATCTCAAGGTGTAGGATATGGCTTGGATTTTAAAATCAATAATTCCTCACTCAACACCCAAGTGGAAAATATCTCTCTTCACTACATATTGTAGAAGTATAGTTGTTTGCATCACTACAAGGATTGACAAGAGTCTAATCTTTTGAGAAAGTTTTTAAAATAAGAAAGCCAAAGTGGCAAAATGATTTGAAATGAGATTGATTGACTTTTAGTCTTCTCACAAAAAAATGATGTCAAAATATTATTAAGTTGATAGAAGTTTATTCATGAAAATGTTTTGAAAATGCATGGACCTAAGTCCAAGTTTATTATGAAAGTTGTTCAAATTTCAAAACAAGAAGAATTTTCAAAAGGAGGAAGAAGATTTTTGAAATTAAAGAAGATGGGAGAAGAAGAAGAGACTATCCTAGTGCATAAGGTAAAAGCTAGGGATAGGAACCATGTAACCAACAAGAAGCCAATACTTGACACTATGAGCCAAGATAGAATTCTCATTCTTTGGATTGAAACCAAGAAAGCAAAGATACTAGATCTCTTGTGAGAACCAAACTTCAAGTGTATTAGGTCTTCAAATAAAATTGGGCAGAGTTACGACTGTATACGGGTGAATTCTAGACTACAAAGTATGTAATCACAATAACTTGCACGCAAAACAAACAAACAACCCAATGTCTTGAGGTAAACCTCAAGAACTCCAGACAAAATATCAATTAAGGTTGCAAAGTCTCCAACATAGGCCAAGGTTTCTAATCCCAAGTCCAAGAAGTCAAATGTTCCATAATGCCAAGGATAGTAACCAAATAGTCCAAGTATCATTAAAGATTTTTAGGGTTCATGTTGATTATTAGGTGTCTTGAAAAAGAAAAGTAAAGCTCAAGTGAACAAAAATAAAAAGGACAAGAAGGTAAATGGGCTTAAGTGAGCAAATATGAAAAATAACATGAAATGTAAATGCTAAAATAAATGGTACATAAAGCTTACAAAATAAAAGGGCACAAAGTAAAAGAAATTTCATAATTAGTGGTTAGTCGGATGACCATATTGAAACTTGCTTTTGGAACTCATTAGAGGATTGGTAGAACCGAAGCCTCCACACAATGAATCTCGAGGTTATTGGATCAAAGAGATCAAATTAACATACTTGGGCTTGCAAACATAGGTTTGGGCCCCAAATGATCATTTATTCGAATCGGGACAAAATTTAACGCTATTTTAAGTAATCGTAAGTGGACTTATATAGAAGTCACACCTATTTTAAGGTCGGTCAATAACAATCTATGCACCATTTGTTTTGAGACATGATATAGAGATCATGCTCCAATAACACTTAGTGAAATAAGAAAGGGACGAGATGAAGAGGGATGTGAAAGAATATATAAAACACATTCGAATTAAAATTTAATCAAACTATTATTAAAATCATTCATCCATTTTTGTGGAGTTAAACTCAACACCATGGACCAATGATGCTAATAAAGTTCATGATCAAAAATTCAACCCAAGATTAGCCAGAAAATAATCACAAAATAATATTACATTTTAATATATACATAAAAAAAGGTTTTAGAAATATTTAAAATAGAAATAAGGGATAAAAATATCAACTATGTTCAAATTAATCAAGAAATAAAAAGCTAGACCATAGAAAAATAAAAAATGGACTCAAATATTTTTATAAATTTTTTGGTAATTTTTTAAAGTCAAACTATTTTTAAAATTAAAATAAATGAGTAAAATAAACCAAAAATGATAAAAAAAATACCAAAGTCAGAAATAAAAAATAAGTGAGGTCACCAATATTTGTAACAATATCATTGGATCATTCCGTATTTTTTTTCCAAAATTTAAAAATGCATAAAGTATTATTTAAACATTTAAACAAATCAAATAAAGTGAATATTTATAAAAAAATACCAAAATACAAAATAAAATTGTGAAAAAATAAAAATCAGAAAGAGTAAAATCAACAATATTTTTCATAATTTTTTATATTTTTTGAACTAAAAATGGATTTTCTATGATTTTTTGAAATTTAAAACAATTAATTATAAGAATAAGAAAAGAAAATAAAAATCAAAAAAATATGGGCCATCTGATCAATGTCAAAACGCGTTAGTAAATAGATTAAGTGGACCTGGCGCGTTGTGCATGTTATGGACTTTAGTGGATAATGCATTGAATCATTAATTAAATCAGATTTCAAAACATAAAAGTGGCGTGCCATCATTGGTTGTAAGATGACACGTTGGTCATCTTCAACCTCCAGCCAACGTGAATTGCAGGTCTCTCAAACTGTAAAATCAGAAGCTCGGACCTATGCCATTCGCTCTGTCTCTTCAAGATGAAGACAACCACACCTTCGCGACAAATTTATATAAATTGTAGCTCAAGCAAATTGGAAGGAAAGTTTTGAAAATGGATTTGAAATTTGGTTGTCAAAACAAGTTTTCAGATGAAAGTAAGTGTTGCGACTAGAACTTGGGTAATGAGAGCATCACAATGATATCAAAGTTTTAAATAATTGATGAAGGAATCTACCTATTGAAGTTGAGTTTCAGAGCTCTGAAATCGGACTTCTATGGAGCAATCTAAGGCATGATTCTTGAATGTGATTATATGGTTAGCTTCAGGGAAGATCAAGGAAGGTGAATTGATGGAAAAATTGGATTAAAAAGGCTTGAAAGCAGATTTCCAAATAGCAGAATTTTGAGTTATGGAATAAGTTTGGCAGGGTGATTCTGGCTATCCATGCTTGAGGAAATTAATGGGGGATGACCCTATATTTGTAGGGAATAAAATGGAATCTCTAAGTGTGTGAAATGATGAAGTTTGGAGGGAAATCGTGTGAAGTTGCAAACAAGAAAAGTGTGACTTCTAATTTGATCAAAACTCATCCAAAACACGCGTTTTGTTGTGCTAATCAATTTTGGAACTTTATTAAACATGTTTAGAGGCATAAAAGCGTGGAAAACTTGTGATTAGAAGCCAAAACTAAGATTTCAAATTCTGACTTGAGATGAAACTTCAGTTCCAAGTTACCAACTTCAAAATTATGGGATTCTCAGCTCAAGGGGTCTTAGGGCATGATTCTTGATGCTTTAGAAAGATGAGGTTACAAGCTTTGCAATTGAAAAAGAATGGGATCAAATGGATGCTTGAGCTGAAAGTGGTATTGAGTCAAAGTGGGAGAAAAAGGGTTGACTTTCCATACTTAGAAATATGTCAATTTTTTCTTCAAAAGTGACCTATAATGTTTTGCATCCAAACATGGCCTTCCTCTTGGAATTTGCTCTTGAACAAAAAATATGGCATGAAATAGACCTATTGAATGACATTTAGGGACTTGAACCATTCAAAATCTCCAAAAATTTAGAGAGTTATTAATTGTTAAAGTTGGCAAAAAATCATGAAATGACCTATAATCTTTTGTATCCTTAAGGAAACTCGCATCCATTTTCTCACTTTTCACATAAAAGAAGGCATAAAGTTAACATCCTCAAGATCATTATGGAAAAAGAATGGGCTAAAGGTGATAAAAACTAACCAAGTTATGATCATTTGAAGTCACACATGGAAAATTGGGGATTCATCTAGAGGACTTGTAATCTTTATTCTCCATCAAGTTTCTTCCACATGAAAACTCCTTGGAACTTTTGAATTTATTTGTTGATAACCCTTTTAACAGAAGGATGTCTTTGGAATCACTCAAAAATACCAAAAGCTGAGCAAGATATACTTCTTAGATCAAGAAAAATGCCTTGAGGAACTTTGACAATTTTGAACAAACTTCTTGTACCAACACAAATGCTTTGTAAATATAAGTTGTTGAGGATGATAATGAGAACTCAGAGCAACCACAAAAACTTCCATATCTTGAGAATTGAGAGAAATATGCATTTGTGACCAATGGGAACAAAGCCTTGTCCAAGCATGACAACTTCTCCAATCAATCCCTTGTACTTTTGAACCAAATTTGATAATCTTGAAATGTGGTGAGACAAAATAACCTTGCCATGCCATTTCCTCCAAAACAAATCAAATGGTGAAGTTTGAACTTATAAAGCTTTATTTAATAGGGCATGGAAATAAACTCATGAACCCATGGAGCAACTTGCTTAATCTCATTGCCTTTACCTACATGAGTAACAAGCAAGACAAACCAATATTGCATTTTATTAATTAAAATAATAAATCAAGACAAAAATATTCTTGATCAAAAAAGAACACAATTCAAGGTGCTTGGTGATTCATCAAAGAGCAAAGCTAAATATAGGGAGGGGAACCAAGAATCCTAATGTGATCTTGTTGTGATGGAATCAACATGGTATGATGAGATGATCTTAGGGGGGAAAATTGGGGTACAACAGCTTCCCTTATTTAAGTTTCTTCTATCCGGAGATATGAAGGTTGAAAATATTTATGTCGACGCGATCGAATATACTTAAATATAAAACAAACCCTATTTTTGGCCCTAAGATGCCATGCAGTGCTTATGAGCATGAATGCATATGAAACCAAGGCGACGCAAAACACCACTGGGCGTGTAACAAAGGAAATAAAGAAACAAAAGAGAAACCCAACCAGGAAAAAAAATCACTGGTGAATCAACAGACCCGGCTCATAGAGGATGATAAAAAGTCAAAGGATGTACCAACTTCTACTAAAGGAAAAACTACAAACGTTCACTGAGGATAGAAATAGGAGAGAAATAACAACAACGACGTTTACTGACGATGAGCTACGAACGTCCACTGAAGGTAGAAGGAAAAGGAATATCATAGCATCTCCGTTCACTGAATATGAACTACCAATATTCACTGAGGGTAGCAAAAAGATAACAATCACCAACTTTCACTGAAGGTGATCTACCAACTTTCACTGAAGGTAGAGAAAAAATATATCATAGCACCGCCATTCACTGATGATGAACTACCAACGTTCACTGAAGGTATAAAAAAATAACAATCACCAACTTTCACTGAAGGTTACCTACCAACTTTCACTGAAGGTAGAGAGAAAATATACCATAGCACCGCCGTTCACTGAAGATGAACTACCAACGTTCATTGAAGGTAGCAAAAAGATAACAATCACCAAATTTCACTGAAGGTGACCTACCAACTTTCACTGAAGGTAGAGAGAAAATATATCATAGCACCGCCGTTCACTGACGATGAACTACCAACGTTCGCTGAAGGTAGTAAAAAGATAACAATCAACAAATTTCACTAAAGGTGACCTACCAAATTTCACTGAAGGTAGAGAGTAAATATATCATAGCACCGCCGTTCACTGATGATGAACTACCAACATTCACTGAAGGTTGCAAAAAGATAACAATCACCAACTTTCACTGAAATTGACCTACCAACGTTCATTAAAGGTAGAGAGAAAATATATCATAGCACTGCCGTTCACTGATGATGAACTACCAACATTCACTGAAGGTAGCAAAAAGATAACAATCACCAACTTTCACTGAAGGTGATCTACCAACTTTCACTGAAGGTAGAGAGAAAATATAAGTTTCCCCAAAATTCTGGCGTTTCTCCTAGAATGGGTCTCAACATCTTCTTTAACCAAAGAATTCTGCCTGGAAATGGTAATATATAAGCTGTCTCAAATAAAGAGACTACCACTTGTAAAAATTTCACAATGAAATGTCAATGCGATATTGAAAGTCTTATCATCCCCTGGGGTAATTTGGGCAACGGGCTGTAAACTATTAACTCATAGAGAAGATAGCAAAAAAACAGTTACGACGACTTTTACAGGGTGTACAGGTTGCTCAAATAAAGAGACCTGCCACTTGCTGTCATGGAGGATTGTAAAAATGACTCTCTGGGGAGAACAATATGGCTTCCTAGGGAAAGAAATATGACTTCCTGGGGAGATGCAAATATATTTCTGTTGAGGAGATAAAGTCTTATCGTGCAAAATAAATGCACATTCTCAAATCGAGGCTCGAAGCCTGCAGATATCATAAGTAATAATATTACTGAGGATCAAAGATTCAAACTAGGATGGAACAGTCAACCATAATACACCCTTTGAGAAATAAACTCAAGAGGGAAACCCAAATCATCCAGACAAAGATCTGTTCAAGAAAGCTAAAGCAAAAATCTTCCACGAGGGATAACTCAATGGGGAAATTGAAAGAATATACGCTTTCTTCTTAAGGCCAACACTCTATTGGAGAGAGGAAAATGTAACTCTGCAAAACAGGGTGATATGTCAACAAAATATTAATGAATGTGAATGAATAATGATTTTCCAGTTTTAGCTATGCATGTTGTGTGTATGAATGTGTGAGTGTTATCGTGAATATGCTAACAAAACAAATATACATCACTGGGAGTAACCAGGAAAAACCACCTCGGGCACAATCAACACTTGGCTAAATTAGATTCAAGATGAACAATCCAAGAAAAAGTAAGCGCTAGCTGAGGAAACAAAACCTACTGCCTGGTTTAACTTTAGCGGGGAGAAACGTAATCCGGAAGTAAACAAAACATAGCGACCAAACAGTACAGATACAAAGAGACAACATCCTTCTCCAGGCTTTACCAGGTGTAGCACTCAGACTTCAGCGGGAAATCAAATATTTTCAAAACTAATGCTTCTACTGGGGATTTTGAAAAACCAATTTAAAGTAGAGCAGATGGTCATCAAATCATCAAAACATATACTGGGGAATTCAGGACCATTTTAAAAGAGGAAACACACAAACTTTGTTAAGGCGTATAATGTCCTATCATCAAGCCATTAAAATGAGGATTTCACGCTGACTTCACTGGGGAGGTTAACACTACATCCTCAAAGGGAAAACCAATATATATTCTTCACTAGAGAAACCAGAGACCTACGTTCTTTAAGAGTAATTTTTGTACCAACTTCTCTGGGTAGAAAGAACCTTTATTAAACAAGCGAAAACCTTTACTGGAGGAATCTGGAATTGAATCTTCATATCATGCTAACTTGGAAAAGAGGAGAAATGAACCACAACTTAACCGGGGACACTGGAGTCACAAACCCAATACAGCAAGAACATCCTGAGGAAAACATCCCTAAGAAACAAAACTTCTCATAACAACTGGAGTCCATCCATTCCCGGGATCACCACTTTTGTTTTCCCATTGCTTCACAAATTTTAATGTAACAGTAAATTGTAAATTCTTTTGAAAATCAATTTTGTTATTTAATCTTTTTTCTTTAAAAGCTATTATCAATAATAAATGGAGCCTTTGTAAGGTAAATAAAATAAGAACTACAAAGAATTGGGTAAACGCTCAAATTTCATTAAAAGAATGGTAGTTTGCGAATGGCGAGACTACATGGATGATTACAAAGTTCGGAAAATGGTAATATATAATGGAAAAGATACATTGAGATACAATGACCACTATCCCCTCTAACAACTTTTGAAATCCTGGGCAGCAGCTTCTGTTGAAGTATGACGAGTATCCAAGAAGATTGTTGCTTCAACAATCAAGTCTTGTCTGATGTGGTTACTTGCCAAGAAAGCCCCTAACTTTTGCCTAAGCTTCCCTTACGGGTTTTCAACTTAGCGGGAAATTTATATTCTGTTTATGTTTCTAATTTTTGCCTAGACCTCCCTTTCGGGTTTTCAGCCTACCGAAACGCTCTTTTTTGCTTAAGCCTCCCTTTCGGGTTTTCAACTTAGCGAGCTGTTCTTTTATTTCTTTAGGCGAAGTATTTCTTGACTGCATTAGCATTCATGGGACGTGGGAACTCCTCGTCGTCCATAGTTTCAAGAATTAATGCACCGCCAGAGAAGGCTTTCTTGACAACATATGGGCATTCAAAATTCGGAGTCCACTTGCCCCTAGAATCAGTGTTGAAAGACATGATCTTCCTGAGCACGAGGTCACCTTTTATGAATTCACGAGGTTTGACCTTCTTATCAAAAGCTTTCTTCATTCTCTTCTAATATAACTTTCCATGACACAAAGCTATCATTCTCTTTTCTTCGATCAAATTCAATTGGTCAAACCTGTTATAGACCCATTCAGCCTTTGACAACTTGGTTTCCATTATCACATAGAAATAGGGGATCTCAACCTCGACTAGGAGTACATCTTCCATTCCGTACACCAGGGCAAAAGGGGTTCCTCCTGTTGAGATGTGGACAGATGTTCGATATCCATGCAAAACATAAGGGAGCATTTCATGCCAATCCTTATAAGTAACAACCATCTTCTAGATAATTTTATTGATATTCTTATTAGCAGCTTCAACAGCCCCATTCATCTTTGGCTTGTACGAAGAGGAATTATGATGGACAATATTGAATTCTTCACACAGTTCTGTCATTATTTTATTGTTCAGATTCGAGCCATTTTCAGTGATAATTCTGCTCGGCACACCATACCGACATATAAGATTATTCTTGATGAAGCGCACAACCACCTGCTTAGTGAAATTAGTATATGAAGCAGCCTCTACCCACTTGGTGAAGTAATCAATTTCTACCAAGATAAAACGGTGTCCATTCGAAGATTTGGGTTCTATCATCCCAATAATGTCAATACCCCACATAGAGAAAGGCCACGGGGAGGAAGTCACATTGAGAAGTGTCAGAGGAACATGGACCTTATCTGCATAAATCTGGCATTTATGACACTTCTTTGCAAATTTGTAACAATCAGATTCCATTGTCACCCAATAGTAACCTGCCCTTAGCATATTTTTAGTAAATGAATATCCATTGGCATGAGTGCCAAATGAACCTTCATGAATCTCATGCATCAGCATGTCTGCTTCGTGTCTATCCACGCATCTAAGCAAGACCATGTCATGATTTCTCTTATACAATACATTTTCATTAAGGAAGAAACTGCCTGCCAACCTTCTCAATGTCTTTCTATCTTTCTTCAAAAAACCAATTAGGTATTCCTGATTCTGGAGAAAATGCTTGATATCATAATACCAAGGCTTCTCATCTTATACCTCCTCTGTTGCAAACACATGAGCGGGCCTATCTAGTCGTCGAACCATAATTCGAGGTATATCATTCCAAGTATTTACTTGATACATAGAAGCCAGAGTTGCCAGAGCATCCGCAATTTGATTTTCATCTCTTGGAATATGATGGAATTCAACTTTATTTAAGAAGGGTAACAACCTTCTAGCATAATCTTTGAAAGGGATTAAGCCGGGGTGACGAGTATCCCATTCTACTTTAATCTGATTTATTACCAAAGCTGAATCACCATACACATGTAGAATTTTAACTCTGAGATCAATAGCTTCCTCGAGACCCATGATGCAAGCCTCATATTCTGCCATATTATTAGTACAATCAAATGTCAACCTTGCAGTAAAAGGAATGTGCGATCCATGTGGAGTGACAATCACAACACCAATTCCTTTACCATAACCATTCACAGCTCCATCAAATATCATACTCCAACGAGATTCAGGGTCAAGACCTTCCTCAGGCAATGGTTCATCACAATCTTTCACTTTCAGGAACATCACATCCTCATAGGGGAATTCATACTCCACAGACTGATGATCCTCCACTGGTTGGTGAGCCAGATAATCTGCAAACCCACTGCTTTTAATAGCTTTTTGAGTGCGGTATTCGATATCATATTCAGATAGCAACATCTACCAGCGGGAAATTCTCCCATTAAGAGCAGGCTTTTCAAAAATGTACTTGATTGGATCCATTTTGGAGATCAACTAAGTAGTGTGATTTAAGATATACTATCACAAACGTTTTGCCTCCCAGGCTAGAGCACAACATGTATTTTCCAGCATGCAATACCGTAACTCACAATCAGTAAACTTTTTACTGAGATAATAAATGGCATACTCTTTCTTCCCAGTTTCATCTTGTTGTCCCATAATACAACCCGTGGATTTATCTAACACTGTCAGATACATAATCAACGGTCTTCCTTCGAAAGGAGGGAGAAAGATAGGAGGTTCAAGCATATATTCTTTATTACTTTCAAAATCCCTTTGGCAGTCATCCATCCATACACAACCTTGATCTCTCTTTAAAAACTTAAAGATCGGTTCACATGTTGCATTGATGTGGGAAATGAATTTGGAAATATAATTCAAACGCCCGAGGAACCCTCTAACTTGTTTTTCAATTCTCGGTGCTGGCATATCTTGAATTGCTTTGACTTTATCAGGGTCAACTTAAATTCCATTCTGGCTAACAATGAAACCCAACAATTTTCCTGATCGAACACCGAAGGTGCATTTATTTTGATTCAAGCGAAGACGATACTTCCTCAAACGCTGAAACAACTTCAACAAAGCTTCTACATGTCCTTCTTCCTCCTGGGATTTATAAATCATATCATCCACATATACCTCGATTTCCTTGTGCATCAGATCATAGAATAGGGATGTCATAGCCCTCTAGCACGTTGCACTAGCGTTCTTCAACCTGAAGGGCATCACTCTGTAATATAATGTTCCCCAGGGTGTGATGAAGGTTATTTTTTCCATGTACTCTAGAACCATTCTTATTTGATTATACCTGGAAAATCCGTCAGTGAACGAGAAAACATTGAATTTCGCCGTGTTATCCACTAATATATCAATATGTGGCAATGTAAAATCATCTTTTGGACTAGCTTTATTTAGATCTCTGTAATCTATGCACATGCAGACTTTTCCGTCTTTTTTCGGTACTGGGAAAATATTGTCAATCCATTGAGGATACACTGACGTCACAAGAAAACCAACATTAATTTTCTTTAGAACCTCCTCTTTGATCTCCACTTCCATATCTGGGTGAGTTCTTCTCAACTTATGTTTGATTGGCGGACACTCTGGTTTCAACGGTAAATGGTGCTCCACAATATCTGTATCTAGACCAGGAATATCTTGGTAAGACCAAGCAAAAATATCCACATACTCTTTCAACAACTCAATCAACCTACTCTTCACATCAGGATGCAACGATGCTACAATCTTGATTTCTTTCGGATCTTCTTCTGAACCCAAATTGATCACTTCCAATGGCTCTTTATATGACTGAATGCTATTTTCCTCGTGCTCAAGAAACTTTGAGACCTCTTCTGGAATCTCATCATAGTCTTCTTCTTCGGCCCCATACACAGGACATTCAAAGTTGGGAGAGGGTGCATGGTCATTGTATTCAACAGGTTTTTTAATTAATCTGCACATATGATTTATGATTTATGATTGCTTTTAGTTATTATTTATTTTGAAGGGTTTTCTTTATTACCATTTTCCAAGAAAAAGCAGAAAATAAAGACACAATTTGGGAAACAAAGACAACTTTTATTATTGATTTTAAAAGTCACAGCAAATAGATATTCCCTGCAACATTAATACTTCTACCTCGGGTAGAGTGAAAGATTTTCAAAAACATTAACAAAACAAATTACTTTGAAACATGTATGCAAGAGGGAACATCAATGATGATCCAGTTCTGAACTCTATCTCTGTACGTTACAAAATTCAGCATTTCCTACTCTACTTCATCTTCCACAATGGCATTAATCCCGGAAACAGTCGGATGAAGATAATCCCAGCTACGGAAGATATCTTGATACTTGCCGGTAACAGACTTCAACTTCATGCTCTTGCCTTTGTCATTCTTCAAAGAGAACCCAAAGTCGGCTCTGTTCTTGTTTATAGGTGGATCCACAATCTGTCCCCATACCTTGCTATGACCCTTTCGCACAACTTGTTGTGCATCCTTAAGTGAAACCATGGGATTCTCATTTCCATTTATGTTGTCAATGGATAAGGCTTGGAACTGGGTTCTAACAACAACTTCATCCGCCTCCACAATGCTGAAAGAGGACAAATGAGATATCAATAATGCATGTTCCCCATTTATGATTACTACTTTCCCTTCATGTAAAAATTTCAATTTCTGGTTTAATGTTGAAGTGATAGCCCCTGCCTCATGAATCCAAGGCCGCCCCAACAAACAGCTAAAAGCGGGAACAATGTCCATGACCTGGAAAGTAATCTGAAACAAATGTGGGCCGATATGAATAGGCAAATCCACTTCACCAATAATGGATTTTCTTGATCCATCAAACGCTTTCACAATGATTCCAATCGGGCGCATAGGCATTCCTTGATATTTCAACTTCATAAGAGTTCTCCTTGGTATAACATTCAAAGCGGATCCATTATCAATCATCACATTAGATAGTGAATCATTCTTGCAGTTCATAGAGATGTGGAGGGCCAGGTGGTGATTCCTTCCTTCATATAGAAATTCATCATCGCAGAAACTCAAGTTATTACATGATGTAATGTTCCCTATTACGCTGCTGAATTGGTCTACTAGCATATCACTCTCCATAAAATCTTGGTCCAATACTCTCATCAAGGATTCTCTGTGAGCAGATGAGTTCATCAATAAAGCCAAGATAGATATTTTTGAAGGAGTCTGCATTAGCTGATCTACAATTCTGTAGTCGCTCATTGTGATACAGTGGGAGAACTGACTTAGTCGTTTTGCGTTTTATTGCAAATGTTGCAGTTAGCAAGAATCGCCACCGACTTTTCTTTTATCCAAAAAGAAAGGTGAAAAAGCACAGGAAAGACCTTTGAGATTGTTTGTTGAGTTTGGGGCGGTAGATTATGAAAAGGGAAGGTATTAGCACCCTTTTCAACCAGGGTTTTCCATGGGCTCTTAGTTACTTGCTAAATCACTTGCTTTTGTTTCAAAATGTGCTTTGTGTGGTTTTTTGAAAGTATTTTGTAAATATGTCATCGTTTAGGCAAACATCATAATGATTCTGGTTCGTAAGAATGTACACAAAGCGTTGATCTTTTGAAAATGTTTTCAAGTTTGAAAGATGTTTTTTTGAAAGTGTTGGTGTTTGTTTTGAAAATAGCAAGGATATTTTGGTTTTGAAATTCAGCAAGCAACTAGGAACAATCTACTTACTCAAAAGTCTTTCATGTTCATTTCCTCTTTCATTTGACATTGTTATCTTACCATTGATTCGATAAGTAACCCTATCTTTGGATGTAAATGGGACGGGCATGGGATGTTTGTATGGTCATAGAAGGCAACCTATAAGACGTTTTAGCAATGTTGTTTTAGGGATTATATCATTTACCGAAAGCAACAATGAGGGTCATCGAGGGACTACGATCTTTTATCGAGAGTCTTTGCTAAAACACATATGTTCGAGGGACTTGACTATTTTCTCAAAGAAACAAGTGGAGTTAACCCTAGAGGTGCAAGTGTGCAAGTGTTTATTTTTCATGTATTGTTTTGTCTTGGATTAGGATTGTATAAGATTGATTTTTATCTTTCCATACCCACCCTAGTTACTGACATTTGTATTTGAAAGCATTAAATTATGGGAAATAAAGTCTTACGCTATTACATCGTTTAGGGGATGGGGGTCCAATTTACAAATGGGGATAAAATAGGACCTTAAATATTACAACCATATCGAATAACAATGAAGGAAATGTAAAAACAGTGTAAAAAGAAGGAAAAATTGCATTTTGAACTATTATGTGTCGACACAAGCTCCTATGCATCGACACATAACTTTCTTTGCCCCTGTATTTCCAAATCAACTCAGTATGAGTCGATACATAATGGTATGTGTCGACTCATACACTGTATGTGTCGACTCATATGTTCTTTGTGTCGACTCATACACTCTTTTTTCCTTCTGTTTTGGGCCTGTATAGCAGTATGTATCGACTCATAAGGCTATGTGTCGACTCATACTGTCATTTTTCACTAAGATGAATCAAATCATATAGGTATGTGTCGACTCATACTGTCATTTTTTACTTCAACATTGTCTTGCTGCATACATGGGTTAGTTCACAACACATAAATGAAAAGAATGGAAGACAAACAAAAGATTAGCTTCAAGGGCAATGGTTACTACATTTTGTCTTCAAAAATGAATCACTAGGGATGCATGAAATGAAGAATTAAAGTCAAGAAACTTACCTTGGAGATGGATCTTGTACTCTGAGCTTGAGTTGTTGTCTTGACTGTTCTTGATCTTTGAAAAAAACAGAGGTGTTATAGAAGCTTTTTCTTAAGTTTGAACAAATTCTAGGTGATGTATGTGAGGTGCTTAGATGTTTGGACAAAGCTTGCAAGGTGTTAGAGTTCCAAAGATTTGGACTTTAAAACTCAAGAGTGGAAGCCTTTTTTGGACAATTATGACTTTTTTGAGAGTATGGGATTTTGATGGCTAGTTTACAACAAAACTTATGGATTTTCTCTCTATTTTTTCTAACCGGTTTCTCTTGCAAATGCTTCTTCTATATATAGGCAAGGGGTTTGTTCAAATGAGCTGATTAGGTTTGCAAAACAGCATGTTATGGTTTTTGTTGGATTACAAAGATCAAACTATATCAAGTACTCCATATTCCCAAGATGAATTACCAAAGTTGCTAGAATAAAGGAGCTACTTCCCATGATTTATGGTGGAGTATAATCAGCAACCAACAAGGTATGGGCTCAAGACAAACTTTGTACAACAAGCTTGCTTTTCAAGAATAACAATGGTGCCTTTATGCCATAAACTGAAAGATCTTTTGGACAATAGTTTAAACACTTGGGTAATAGCTCAAGAGTGGGTGTAATTATTAAATTATTATGAGATTTACAAGAAAAGAATCCTGCAACATAAGATTATGAAGCAAATCATAAGGGTTTTGTTATGTGTAATTCACTAAAATGACTTGCAATTCAAGGATGGATGCCTAACTTCAAGCCCTTGAATCTCCTAGCTCAAGTATGAAAAATTCATGCTCTTGGATGTTTTGGAAAACTTGAAACATCCTATATAACTTTCATGTTGGCCATTTTGACAAAATAATCTTGTAACTATGCGAAAAAATTCCAAGAAGTTGGGATAAAAACCTGACCAAAACTGTTGAAAATTTCTCTAAGTCTTTTATTCAAAAATGCCATGACTTCGTGAATTTATAACTTAAAATCCAAGAATTTATAGGAAGAGTTGTGTAGATAAACGTTTTATATCTCATTGAGATCTACAACTCTCATGATAAAAGTTTCCCTTGAATCATCTTGATCATGGTGAAAAAATGGCTCAAAGTTGTGAAAAATTTATGAAGTTTCCAACACTTAGAAAAATTTCTAAGTTTGGAAACTTTGACTTTTCAAAATAAAATCTTGAACTTTTGATTTCTTGATGAAAAAGTTTCATATTTTGACATGTTTTAATGAATTGTGATCTTTAACCCTTGATTTTGACCAAAAAGTCAAAGTTTGAATTTTCAGTGTACAGTTGACTGAAAATCCACTATCAATCCAATTGATCTTGAGAAATATTTTTAGTCATGCAATTAGGTCAAAATGATGCAATTGAACTCTTGAACTTATGCCTCAAACAAATTAACCAATTTCTAGGCTAAAAATAAAAAATTGCCCTTTCTCAGTCAAAACCCTAATTTTGACCATTTTGCCCTTTTGATGATTTGATCAAATTTCTTAAGGAATTTTGGTCCAAACTTGATGAAATGACACATGTGAGTTTAAAATGTTGATATGTATAACAAATTATGAAGTTTGACTGTAAATTGGCCACAATTGACTTTTTCCCCAATACAATTGTCTTTTAGGTCAACTGGTCAATTGACTGGGCAAAAATGTGATCCAAGGCTTGAAACTTGACATGAGTAATATTGGGGGTCCATAAATATCCATGGAATTCATGTGAGGCATTGGAAGTTCAATTATCCTTGTGCAATCTCAAACCCTAATTTCAGTCATCGGTGCTTAAGGAGGTGTCTTGAGCTGATCAAACCTTGTGTAGTCTTGAACAAAAGGAAATCTTGTGAGAGAATATTTGAAAAATGAGAGGGAAAATTTTAGGGTACAAGAGCTGCCCCTGTTCAATCTTCTTAAACCTGAAGAGTTAGACTGGTGGATCCGCCATTCATGACTTAAAGGTGAAAGATGATTGGATATTAGAGTGCCCAGAAATTTGCACTCGATGATGTGGTGGTTGATGGTGTAGGGAATGAGCTTAAAGATGCAATTTAGAGAGATGATGGAAAGTTTTTGGAGATGGGCTTACAGATTCCATCCAAAAATAATTGTTGGCAGGAATGGAGGAAGTGTCAGAATAAATCTCTGGTTGATTTATACTGAAATAATGGATGTGTTGGGTTGAGTACCAGAATAATATCCATAAAGGGATTGTATTTGACTCGTGTCTGAAAGCTAAAACTGAATGGGTATTCGAATGGCATCTATATCTGGAGGTTATCTGAACCATATCTGAAAGCTGAAATTGAATGAGTATCAGAACATCGTCCGTATTTGGAGCGTATCAGAACTATATCTGAAAGCTAAAACTGAATGAGTATCAGAATGGTGTCCGTATATGAAGCGTATCTGAACTATATATGAAATCTGAAACTGAATGGGTACCAGAATAACGTCCGTATTTGGAGCGTATCTGAACTGTATCTGAAAGCTGAAACTGAATGAGTATCAGAATGGCATCCGTATTTGGAGCATATCTAAATTGTATCTGAAAGCTGAATCTGAATGAGTATCAGAATGGCGTCCGTATCTTGAGCATATCTAAACTATATCTGAAAGCTGAATCTGAATGAGTATCAG
Organism: Vicia faba; assembly: GCA_948472305.1. Taxonomy (NCBI): domain Eukaryota; kingdom Viridiplantae; phylum Streptophyta; class Magnoliopsida; order Fabales; family Fabaceae; genus Vicia; species Vicia faba. The sequence goes on along the minus strand of OX451740.1, from coordinate 1,004,252,238 downwards.
AATGGCATCCGTATCTGGAGCGTATCTAAACTATATCTGAAAGCTGAATCTGAATGAGTATCAGAATGGCATCCGTATCTGGAGAATATCTGAATTGTATCTAAAAGAGTGTATGAGAAGAAGCCTGTGTAAGATTGCTTCAATTGGTCGTGTAGATAATTGTCTTATCTTGTTTCAGGTATTAATCTCTACCCTTTTGCAAATTGTTGATGATAGCCATCAACTGACTGATCTTTCCTGAAGAGATGAAAGATTAGTTGTATGCAATGTCATGATGTATGAAATGCATTGTACAATGATGTTCTAACAAATGAATGAAATTATGTTGTATGCATTTGTGTCATAGATGTTTATTACATATGTATGCGATGTATGGGCATGTAAGCTATTCTGCTATATTGATGTCGGATTAGGGAAGATAAATCCCTGACTGTTGTTAGGGATGTGGAGTGTAAGTATTCATGTTTTGAAGTGATGATGAGTTGATGAGCTTCAATTTGTTAGAGAAATAAACTCTGTTGCAAGGGAAACGTCGTGTATTGCTTGTGAAATCCTGTTGGGGAATCCTAAGAAATTGAGCGACTTCTACTGAGGAATGATAACTGGAAGTTTTGTTCCGCTGGGGATGTGAGAGAGCTTGATATCATTAAGCTTCACACTATGGGGGATTTATGGGATAGTCTAAAGACATTATCCTATCTCTTAAAGCTATTAGTGATTGTCATTCTATTTTTTGTTCCCCCTTTTTTTTCTCATTTGTAAACAGTACTTACGTTCAAATGCATATGTTAAAAATTAAACCATTGGACGTTTTTGTAAACAAAATTCAGAACTAAGGAAAAACAGATAGTTTTGCACTTTCAAAGGATTATTTTTGTATTAAATTTGAATAATATTTTTGTACAATGAGATGATCATTCTAGTAGGAGAATGTCGTCGTAAGAAATGGAAATTTGATACAAAGAAAAGATAGATAAGTGCAATAATCCCATGGGGTTCCCATTCTGCTATAGCCTTCGTGTCTCTAAGCGTCTTGTCCACTTGCTGCCTTGTCCGAAGTTGATTGGATTGGTTAGAACAATTGAGTTGGTCAGTCGAAGCTAATGGTTGATTGTAAGGTGATCAATGGGACATAGTCATATGCTTTAAATCCCTAACTTTTGCCTATACCGCCCTTTCGGGTTTTCAGTCCACCGGGATACCCTTTTTTGCCCAAGTCACCCTTTCGGGTTTTCAACTTATCGGGTGTACAGATTTTTGTTTTATCCCTATTTTTTTCTCGAACCTTTTTGGTTCACCGGGATGCCCTTGTTTTGCCTATGTGTGTCAACCTAGCGGGTCTCTTATGCGTAGTATATTTTGACTATGTCCATGTTCACAGGGTGCGGCAGGTCGTCTCCATCCATAGTGGTTAAGATCATTGCTCCACCATAGAATATGCTTTTGATCACAAATGAACCTTCGTATGTAGGAGTCCATTCGCCCCTGGGATCACCTTGTGGTAATATGATACGCTTGATTACTAACTCACCAACCTGATATACCTGATGTCTGACCTTTTTGTTAAAGGCTTTGATCATGTATTTTTGGTACATCTGGCCATGATAGACAACCGTGTGCCTTTTCTCATCAATTAGATTCAACTGGTCAAGTCGAGTTTGGATCCAATCGTCTTCACTCAGCCCTGCATCCTTCATGATTCTCATAGAAGGGATTTGGACCTCAATAGGAAAGAAAACTTCCATACTGTATATAAGAGATTAAGGTGTTGCCTCGGTCGATGTGCGCGCCTTGGTACAGTAACCGTGGAGAACGAATGGTAACATCTCATGCCAGTCCTTGTAGGTTACTGTCATTTTTTGTATGATCTTTTTGATGTTCTTATTTGCAGATTTGATAGCGCCATTCATCTTTGGCTGTTAAGGGGAAGAATTATGGTGTTGGGTCTTGAATTGCACGCACAGTGTGGTGATCATAGTATTTTTGAGATTCGTACCATTGTCTGTGATGATTCTCTCTAGGATACCGTACCAATAAATGAGATTCTGTTTGATGAATCGGGCCACAAAATTCTTGGTAACGGAAGAGAAAGAAGATGCCTTAACCCACTTTATGAAATAGTCAATGGCCACCAAGATGAAGCGATGTCCATTAGAAGTTGTAGGTTTGATTTCTCCAATCATATCAATGCCCCACATCGCAAATGGCCAGGGAGTAGATAGGACATTTATAGGAACTGGAGGCACATGCACTTTGTCACCATAGATCTGACACTTATGTTAGGTTCGTGAATGTTGATAGCAATCTGCTTCCATGGTGGACCAGTAATACCATGCCTGTAGGATCTTCCTAGCCATTGTATACCCACTTGAATGGGTGCCAAAAGTTCTTTCATGTAGATCAACCATGATCGTTTCTGCCTCAACCTTGTCTACGCAACAAAGAAATACAGAGTCGTGGTTGCATTTGTAGAGGATGCCATTACTGATGAAGAACTTAGATGAGAATCTCCTTAAGAACTTCTTATCGTTGACCGAAGCTCCTTCTAGATACATTTGAGCCTCGAGATACCTCTTGACTTCATGAAACCAGGGTTGGTCCACAACTTCTTCGGTATTGATCTTATGATAGTAAGCTGGTTCATCCATCCGTTCAATGGTGATCTGGGGAGCCTCGTTATCCCACTTGAGTTTAAACATGGATGACATTGTGGCTAGCGCGTCTGTTAGCTGATTTTCCTCTCGTGGAAAATGCTCAAAGGTAATTTCCTTGAAGTGTGGGATTAATGTCAACAAATGTTCTTTGTAGGGGATGAGGTTAGGGTGTTTCATATCCCAATCTCCTTTGATCTGACTGATGACGAAGGCTTAATCTCCAAATACACTTAAGGACTTGATCCCCAAATCTATGGCAGCTTTGAGACCAAAAATACATGCTTCGTATTCTTCCATGTTATTTTTACAGTTGAAGCAAAGTCTTGCGGTAAAGGGGGTATGAAATCCTTTAGGGGATATGATTACATCACCTATGCCATTGGCGAGTGCGTTGGACGCCCCATCAAAAACAAAGGTCCATCGGGATCCTTGTTCAGGTCTATCATATTGTCTGAGTTCCTCACAGTTGTTTACCATCATGATGTCTTCATCCGGGAATTCGAACTTCATGGACTGGTAGTCATCCACATCTTGATGAGCAAGGTGATTAGCTAGCACACTGCCCTTTATTACTTTTTGGGTAGTGTACTGAATGTCATATTCCGTCAGGATCATCTGCCATCTTGTTATTCTCCTAGAGAGGGCAGGTTTCTCGAATATGTATTTTATTGGATCCATCTTGGATATCAATAAGGTAATATGGGTTAGCATATACTTTCTTAGTCGGCGAACAGCCCATGCTAGAGCGTAACAAGTTTTCTCGAGCAATGAATATCTTGTTTCACAGTCGGTAAACTTTTTTCTCAGGTAATAAATAGCATGCTCTTTTCGGCCAGACTCGTCATGCTTCCCTAGCACACACCCCCATTGAATTTTCTAAGACAGTTAGATACATGATCAAGGGTCTTCCCTCGCCGGGTGGCATCAAAACGGGAGGCTCTTGTAGGTACTCTTTGATCTTGTCGAAGGCAGTTTAGCATTCATCATTCCATTTGAATACTTGATCTTTCTTCAGTAATTTCAAGATTAGTTCACAAGTAGCTATTAAGTGAGAAATGATCCTGGCAATGTAGTTTAGCCTCCCTAAGAATACTCTGACTTCCTTCTCAGTACGAGGAGTAGGAATTTCTTGTATTTCTTTCACCTTGGCAGGATCCACTTCGATACCTTTACCACTGACGACAAAGCCTAGGAGTTTACAGGACCTTACTCCAAATGTGAATTTATTTGGGTTCAACCTCAGCCTGTACTTCTTTAGTCTCTTAAAGAGTTTCTGTAAATGGTCAAGATGTTCCTCTTCAGTTTGAGATCTGGCTATCGTGTCATCCACATAGACCTCTATTTCGTGATGTATCATGTCGTGAAATAGAGCTACCATGGCAGGCTGATAGGTTGCCCCAACGTTCTTCAACCCAAATGGCATAACCTTGTAACAGAATATGCCCCACTGTGTGACGAAGGTTGTTTTCTCCATGTCCTCAAGAGCCATTTTGATTTGATTGTAGCCAGAGAAATAGTCCATAAATGAGAACACTTTATGTTGTGTGGTGCTGTCAACCAAAATATTGATATGGGGGAGTGGGAAATCATCCTTAGGGTTTGCCCTATTCAAATCTCTGTAGTTCACACACATACGTACTTTGTCATCCTTTTTAGGCACTGGAACAACATTGGTGACCCATTGTGGATAGGAGATAATGGCTAAGAAACCAGCGTTGAATTGTTTCATGACTTCAACCTTAATCTTCTCTGACATGTCTGGTCGCATGCGACAGACTTTCTATTTTATCGGAGGGCAGTCTTCTTTTATTGGTATATGATATACCACGATATCAGCATCAAGTCCTGACATGTCTTCCTACGACCAGGCAAAGACCTCAACATAATCATGTAGCAACTGAGTCAAACGCTTCTTGACACTGGGTTCTAGATTGGCACCCACCTTGACTTCTTTCTTGTCCTCTTCGATACTTAGGTTAACTGTGTCCACTGTTTCTTCGTGGGGCTGTACAGTCCTCTCTTCTTGTTGTAGTTACTTGGAAAGTTCCCCTGGCACTTCACAATCTTCCTCACCTTCGTATTCGGCTTGGTAGATTAGATTTTCAGAGTTACAGAAGGCCATAGCAGAATCGCTACCCATGGGATCCCGAATGGATGTAGATCTGCATTTTTAATGTGAGTGTTTGTAAGAGTATAGCTATCTTTGAAAGAAATTAAAATGTAGAAAAGAAAGATAAAGAGCACAAAGTTTGTATGCAAAAACGTCCATGATTCATTGATGACATATTAAAATGAGGTAACAACCCTTACAAATGGACCATTGTGCCTCGGGCAAGACACAAGGTTTTAAAAGTCCGAATTATTTAATTATTACAGGTCCGACAAAAATTTAAAGACAATTACTGTTGGATAAAAGTAATTGGGACAAAGTATTTAGCTTCCCAGTTGTTGAGTCCTCCGTTGACAGTTGGGAAAATCCATTCCTCCAGGTCATAGCTATCCTCATCATCCTCCAATGCATTGACTCCGTGGTTGCTGGTCTTCAACGGTGGTCCCCTGGCACGAGCACGGCGTACAAATTTATGGGCTCCTGAAGTGAAACCCATACCAAATTCGTCAAATTTGTATCGGATATCCGGGAGCTAGCCCCAAATATTACTCCCACCTTCTTCGATCACTGCCTTGGCATCTTTCAAAGACGACATCTTTAGCGGAGGCCTTGTAATCTTCGGGATTTGGGAAATAGTCTTGGTTACTGCCACAGTTTGTGGGACTTCCTCGAAGTGTTGAAACAGAGTTTCAATGAATTCACCATCCAATTCCACGTATCTGAAGGAGTTCAAGTGACTGACCATATATTCCTCTTATCCATGGGAAATAATGATTTTCCCCTTGGTCGGGTATTTCAACATTTGATGTAATGTAGAGGTGACAACACCCGTGTTGTGAATCCATGGTCGTCCTAATAAGCAGGAATAGGAAGGGCGAATGTCCATCACGTAAAAAGTTGAATCAAAGGTTTGGGTTCCAACTTTTATGGGGATGTCCATATCCCCATGCACCATTATCTTTGAACTGTCGAAGGCCCTTACTACTATGTTGTTGGGTTTTAAGGTCAAGCCTTCATAGTCAAGTCTATCCAAAGCTTTCTTAGGAAGCACATTCAAAGATGAATCGGTATCAACCAAAACATGGGCCAAAGTTGTGCCTATGCATTTGACAGAGACGTGAAATGCCTCGTTGTGCCTCCTCCCTCTAGGTGTCAAGTCAGCATCAGAAAATCCTAAACCATTGTCGGCGGTTAAACTGGCCACACAGTCTTGGAACTGATCAGCAGATGTTTCTTGTGGTACTTGGGCAGTTTTAAGAAATTTCACCAAGTCCTTCGCATGAGCCTCAGAGCATAACAATAAAGCCAACATGGAAATCTTTGACGGAGTCTGCCCTAGCTGTTCGACTACGTTGTAGTCGCTTCTGTTTATAATTTTCAGAATTTCTTCCATCTCTTTTTGGGAGGCCTCGGGGATAAATACTGATTACGCCTTCATCCGGACAATTTCAACCAGAATTCCTTTGCCTCGAGTTTCGGTCGACTCGATGGTAGGAGTGTCAGTAGGGGTAACCATAGGGATTGTAGTAGTAGTAGTGTCAACAGGAACAAAAGCATGGATGATCACAGGACCGGTAATAGTTTTCGGAGGAGCAATCTCGGGAGGGAATACTCTGCCATTTCGGGTTATCTTGCTGGTTCCTGTAATGTTGCCGATGTCGGGGTCAACCTTCTAAAAATTTGAGTCTTCATCAGCCCGCCAATTCTGCTTGACACCGTGATAGTAGACTTTGCCTCCATAGTTCCATGGGATAGTTTTATCTAATGAGTACGGGATTGGTCCAGGCATAGTAATTATCAGTGGAGCTACTTTAGGAACTGATGTAATCCTAACGGGTCTTTTGGTGGAGACCCTAGAAGGATTGGCAGAAATGGTTACTATTGAAACATCTTTGTAAGAAATGGTTGGAACGAGAGTCTTTTTGAACAAAATCTCTTTGTCATCCATTAGGTGTTGGACACCCACTTTCAGTAAATGACAACTAGTTGGTAGAGATAAACAGAGGTGGCAGCTTTCAGCACAGCCCAAAAATAAACCGTCATTCAACAGGTTCCTCTTGACAGTCAGGAGAGGAGTAACAAGTTCATCAACAGTAGTAACAAACATATAGTCTTCGACAGTGTTAACATCATGTCCATGCTTGGGCATAGGAGCGGTAATAACATTTGGGATCTCAGGAGCATCAAATTCAATTTCTTTTGCTTCAAGAAGGTCTTGCACCTTGTTTTTCAAAGCCCAACAATTGTTGGTATCGTGGCCTGGACTTTCTGAATGGTAAGCACAGCGAGCATTAGGATGGTAATGAGGAGAGGTTGTGTTAGGATTCTTCGGAGCTTCCTTCAAAGTTACCAGATTATATCTCAACAAATGTGGCAGGACTTGAGATAGTGTCATATTAATCTAAGTAAATTGTCTTACTGGTCTTTCTGTTCTAGGATGATTGCTCCTTTGTTGAGTAGGTGCAGGCTTAGGGGTCATGACATCCCCTACCATTGGACGATGTTCAGTTCTATCTTGATTCCTTTGAGGATACACAACACCAACTTCTTTCTTCCCGATAAATGGTTTTCTCAGGGTATTGGAGGATGCGTCCTTTTGAATCTTCCCACTCTTAATCCCAGCTTCCACTCTTTCTCTGGTCAAGATTAATTCAGTGAAGTCTGCTGAAGAGCTTCCAATTAGATGATTAAATAAAGGTCCGAACAGGGTACCCAGAAACATGTCTACTAGCTCTCTTTTGGACAGGGGAGGCTGGACTTTTCCTGCTAAGTCCCTCTATTTCTGAGCGTAGTCTTTGAAACCTTCACTTGAAACCATAGCCATACTCTGGAGTTGAGTACGGGTGGGAGCAAGTTCTGTGTTGTACTGATACTGTTTATAGAAAGCAGTGGCAAGGTCTTCCCAATTACGGATATTGGACCTTTCGAGTTGATAGAACCAATCTAGCTAAGTCCCGGATAGACTGTCTTGAAAGAAGTGGACCCACAAATCTCTGTCAGCAGTGTGGGGTTGTATCTTCCTCACGTAAGATTGGAGATGCATCTTGGTACACGAAACCCCGTCGTACTTAGCAAATACTGGTGCCTTGAATTTTGGTGGAATAACAATCCCAGACACTAAACCCATCTCTTCAAAGTCCAGCCTGGGCACTTTCTGAATTTTCATTTCACTTAGACGTTCTTCCAGATGTTTGTATTTGTCGTCGGCCGGGGGATACTATTCTTAAGAGTAATCCTCTTCTTCTTCCTCTTTAGATTTTGATTGGGCAGTCGCTTCCTTTCCTTTCCCTTCTTGATTGTCTTTTTCACCAGATGATGTTGCGAAGTCTAAGATCTTTTTGGCTGCCCCTGGGAACCTTCTTCCTAGATTCAGAACACCGGTTTCTTTCGTTGCTTTCTTCTTCTTTTCTAGAATCATGGAAGTTTTCAAATCCTCTTGTCCCTTGGCTAGAGTCAGGAACATCTGTTGAAACTGAGCATTCTGCGCCTAGAGGTCTTTTACTATCTACTCGAGATCCATCTTACTAAAATAAACAGTAGAAAGATGAGGAGACTTGTTGTAAGAAAACCTGCTTATTTTATGATGATTGGAGATTCATATGCAATGATTTCAAGGAAATTTGAGATTTAAATTTGCTTTAGACCAAAAAGGAACACACGTTATAATAATAAATCAAAGCTCGAGTACATCATGCCTCTTTTGGGCTTACAAAGAAATACAAAAAACTCTAAGATAAAAAAGTTGTATGCATCCTCTTTGGTGCAATGTAGGCATTCAGACTTCACTCCTCATGAAGCTGCTTGGTGAGTTCCAAAACCTTCTTCTCGCTGGTGTAGAATTGGGCTTCGAAAGTGTCTCGTTCCCCCTTAAGCTGTATCCAATCCCTTTGTAAGTCTTCAAGAGAGGTGGGCATGTCAGGATGCAGGATAGTGTATGAAACATCTCCTCCCACCACAGGCTCTTTGATAACCGGGAGAATGGAGGGGTAAGGAATCATAAGACTTTGAGCACGACTTCGTACCCATTTGAGGTAAGGGTCAAGAGGGATGGAATTCTTATTCCCCAATGTCTTGCTATATACCTTTTTAACATCCTCTAAGCTCGGATAAATCTCTGGCCGTGACCTTGATCGTCGTTCTCGTAGTCAAATATCAAACCTTGAATAAGCATCTCATGTGGGCCATCCCTTCAGGCGTAACCAAATTGTCTTAAGGCTAAGCAGGGGTTGTAGGCGATACCTCCTTTAATGCCAAGTAAGGGGACATTAGGTAATTCTCCATAACAGTAGACGATAGTAATATTGTCTATAGATCGGGAACACCAATGAATGTCTAAATGTTTGAGTGTCATCAACATATGTGACCACCTTGAACCTTGATCGTTCTTCAATACATATTTGGGAATATGCGAAATAAACCATCTTTCCAAGAGAGGGGTACAAAACATAAGGATAACTCTTTTACTCATAGTGCGAGTGTGAAAAGAATGTAGGATATCTCCTAGAAAAGTAGGCACCGGGTTACGAGACATGAATATTTTGACGGAGTTCACATATATGAGTTGGTCAGGATTTGGAAACGAAACCACCCCATAGATGAGGAGAGCCACAATTTCCTCAAAATCTTTCAAATCCAAAGATTTCCAATAGTTTTGGGCTTTCTCAAACAAGAACTTTGCTAAGAAACCTTTGACACCACTCCTTGTTTCCCAATTAGTTGTGATATCAGATGATTGCAAGTGTAGAGCTTGAGAAATCTCTTCTGGCTTTGGATATCTTTCTGTACCGTTGCATGGTAGTTGATTGAGAATAGGAATCCTCAAGAGTTGGGAGAATTATTCCAAATTTTGCACAAGTTGATAATCGGGAAATGTGAAGCAATGGTGTAAAGGATTAAAGAACTGGAAGAGCACCTTCATCGTGTCCTAATCAGTGTTGGAGGTAACCAAGTTTAGTAGGCGACCGTGTCTCTCAGTAAATGGAGAGTTTTTAGGAATCCTTGATGCTAGCTCTTTAAGTTGAGGAGGGATCCTTACAAGATTGACTTGAATGGTTTTCCTGCGAATAGAATCCATGTCCTACAAAACAGAGAAAAGATAAATCCCAAGATCCTTGAAATGGTTAGTGAATCTGAGTATGATGTTATGATGTTATGTACAAGTATATATATACAAACAAAGCAAACAAGTCCTTAGGTTTCGGCTTGCATGGAGTCTCATAGGTAAGTACCCTCTTGAAGTTTAGTTGGGTCAAACATGTCCTAGTAATAGTAATCGGGTTCTAAGGAGCTCAATATCACTGGTTTGTTTCCTTTGGCATTGTTTCAGTACAATCCTCTTTAATGGCGACCCAAATATCCCAAAAAACCAAACCTTAATGAGTGTAGTATCGAGTATCTACCAACTTCGGACTGCACCAAATCCGGTCATCTCACTACATCCTAATGGCCAAGTTGGTCAAGTAAAGGTTCTAGAAGTTCATTAATGCTTCATGACATCACTCAGCGGCCCCGTATTCTCCTTGACTACTCAAGGACTACCAGTACCCACAAATATGTCATACTAACGAAGCTATTTCTTAGACCATGTCGGTATACCCCGCACAACTTTCCACAATGTATTGCTACTTACCTATAAGGTATCCCGAATCCGGGTAGAGGATTCAAACCCAAATAAAGAACCATAATGTAAAGCATACAAGTCAAACAATGAAAGTAAGTAAATATGATCTAACCCTACGGTAACCCCACTTTTAAAATTTCCCCAGCAGAGCCGCCAGTTCTGTGATACAGTGGGAGAACTAACTTGGTAATTTTGCATTTTATCGCAAATGTTGAGATTAGCAAGAGTAGCCACCGACTTTTCTTTTATCCAAAAGGAAAGGTGAAAAGTGTAGGAAAGACCTTTGAGATTGTTTCTTGAGTTCGGGGGGAGGGGGGGGGGGGTAGATTATGAAAAGGGAAGGTATTAGCACCCTTTTCATCCATGGTTTTCCATGGGCTCTTAGTTACTTGCTAGATCACTTGCTATTGTTTGAAAATGTGCTTTGTGTGGTTTTTAAAAAGTATTTTGTAAAGATGTCATCGTTTAGGCAAACTTTGTAATGATTATCATTCGTAAGAATGTATACAAAGCGTTGATCTTTTGAAAATGTTTTCAAGTTTGAAAGATGTTTTTTTGAAAGTGTTGGTGTTTGTTTTGAAAATAGAAAGGATGTTTGGGTTTTGAAATTGAGCAAGCAACTAGGAACAATCTACTTACTGAAAAGTCTTTCATGTTCATTTCCTCTTTCCTTTGACATTATTATCTTACCATTGATTTGGTAAGTAACCCTATCTTTGGATGTAAACGGGACGGGCGTGGGACATTTTTATAGTCATAGAAGGCAACCTATGGGACGTTTTAGCAATGTTGTTTTAGGGATTAGATCGTTTACCGAAAGAAACATCGAGGGTCATCAAGGGACTACAATCTTTTATCGAGGGTCTTTGCTAAAACGCCCATGTTCGAGGGACATGACTATTTTCTCAAAGAAACAAGTGGAGTTAACCCTAGAGGTGCAAGTGTGCAAGTGTTTATTTTTCATGTATTATTTTGTCTTAGATTAGGATTGTCTAAGATTGATTTTTATCTTTCCATACACACCATATTTACTAACATTTGTATTTGAAAGCGTTAAATTGCGGGAAATAAAGTCTTACGTTATTACATCGTTTAGGGGATGTGGGTACAATTTACAAATGGAGATAAAATAGGAACTTAAATATTACAACCATATCGAATAACAATGAAGGAAATGTAAAAATAGTGTAAACAGAAGGAAAAATTGCATTTTGAACTACTATGTGTCGACATAAGCTCCTATGCATCGACATATAACTTTCTTTGCCCCTGTATGTGTCGACTCATACACTGCATGCATCGACTAACATGTGCTTTGTGTCGACTCATACACTCTCTTTTCCTTCTGTTTTGGGTCTGTATAACAGTATTTATCGACTGATAAGGCTATATGTCGACTCATACTGTCATTTTTCACTAAGATTAATCGATTCATATAGGTATGTGTCGACTCATACTGTCATTTTTTACTTCAACATTGTCTTGCTGCATACATGGGTTAGTTCTCAATACATAAATGAAAAGAATGGAAGACAAACAAAAGGTTAACTTCAAGGGAAATGGTTACTACATTTTGTCTTCAAAAATGAATCATTAATGATGCTTAAAATGAAGAATTAAAGTCAAGAAACATACCTTGGAGCCGGATCTTGTACTCTGAGCTTAAGTTGTTGTCTTGACTGTTCTTGAACTTGGAAAAAAACAAATGTCTTATAGAAGCTTATTCTTGGGTTTGAACAAATTCTAGGTGATGTATGTGAGGTGATTAGATGTTTGGGCAGAGCTTGCAAGGTGTGAGAGTTCCAAAGATTTGGACTTTAAAACTCAAGAGTGGAAGCCTTTTTTGGACAGTTATGGCTTTTTTGAGAGTATGGGATTTTGATGGCTAGTTTACAACAAAACTTATGGCTTTTCTCTCTATTTTTTATAAGTTGTTTCTCTTGCAAATGCTTCTTCTATTTATAGGCAAGGGGTTTGTGCATATGAGCTGATTAGGTTTGCAAAACAACATGTTATGTTTTTTGTTGGATTACAAAGATCAAACTATGTCAAGTACTCCATAGTCCCAAGCTGAAGTACCAAAGTTGCTGGTATACAGGAGCTACTTCCCATGATTTATGGTGGAGTATAATCAGCAACCAGCAAGGTATGGGCTCAAGACAAACTTTGTACAAAAAGCTTGCTTTTCAAGAATAGCAATGGTGCCTTTATGCCATAAATGGAAAGATCTTTTGGTCAATGGTTTAAACACTTGGGTAATAGCTCAAGATTGGTTGTAAGAATTAAACAATGATGCGATTTGCAAGCAAAGAAGCCTTCAACATAAGATTATGCAGCAAATCATAAGGGTTTTGTTATGTGTTCTTCACTAAAATGACTTGCAATTCAAGGATGGATGCCTAACTTCAAGCCCTTGAATCTCCTAGCTTAAGTATGACAAATTCATGCTCTTGGATGTTTTGGAAAGCTTGAAACATCATCTATAATTTTCATGTTTTCCATTTTGACAAAATCATCTTGTAACTATGTGAAAAAATTCCAAGAAGTTAGGATAAAAATCTGACCAAAACTGCTGAAAACTTCTCTAAGTGTTTTATTCAAAAATGCCATGACTTCATGAATTTATAACTTAAAATCCAAGAATTTCTAGGAAGAGTTATGTAAAGAAAAATTTTATATCTCATTGAGATCTACAACTCTGATGTTGAAAGATTCCCTTGAATCATCTTGCATCATTGTGAAAAAATGGCTCAAAGTTGTGAAAAAAATACGAAGTTTCCAAGACTTAGAAAAATTTCTAAGTTTGGAAACTTTGACTTTTCAAAATGAAATCTTGACTTTTTGATTTCTTGATGAACAAGTTTCATATTTTGACATGTTTGATGAATTGTGATCTTTGACACTTGAGTTTAACCAAAAAGTCAAAGTTTGACTTTTCAGTGTACAATTGACTTTTGATCAGTTGACTGAAAATCTACTATCAATCCAATTGATCTTGAGCAATGTTTTGAGTCATGCCATTAGGTAAAAATGATGCAATTGAACTCTTGAGATTATGCCTCAAACCAATTAACCAATTGCTAGGCTAAAAATAAAAAATTTCCATTTCTCAGTCAAAACCCTAATTTTGACCATTTTACCCTTTTGATGATTTGATCAAATTTCTTGAGGAATTATGTTCCAAACTTGATCAAATGACACATGTGAGTTTAAAATGTTGATATGGATCCAAAATTATGAAGTTTGACTGTAAATTGTCCACATTTGACTTTTTCCCCAATACAACTGACTTTTAGGTCAACTGGTCAATTGACTGGGCAAAAATGTGATCCAAGGCTTGAAACTTGACATGAGTAATCTTGGGGGTCCATAATGATCCATGGAAGTAATGTGAGGAATTTAAAGTTCAATTATCCTTGTGCAATCTCAAACCCTAATTTCAGTCATTAGTGCTTAAGGAGGTGTCTTGAGCTGATCAAACCTTGTGTAGTCTTGAATTAAAGGAAATCATGTGAGAGAATATTTGATAAATGAGATGGAAATTTTTGGGGTACAACACTCATATTAATTATCTTAAAAATATCATCCACTTCTTTCTCTAACGTAGCCCCACTAGTCTCACCCATATCCTTCTTGGGTTCAACCTTCTCAACAATTTTCTATCCAATGGGGTAACAGGACCCGAAAAACTAATCACCAATGGGGTAACAACTGCCTTTCTATGATATTCAACTTAAAAATTTGCGGGTGCACCAAAACAAGGCACAATAACATTTACTACCTCTTCAACACAATTAATCATTGCAGAGTCATCTCTGGAAAATAAATCTTCATCTGAGGAGAAGAAGTCATCTGCAGAGGCATACTCATCATCTGACTCTTCTTCAACCAAACAAACCTCAATCATATCAACTTCATGGTAATCATCCCTTTGACCTATAACCTTTATAGTTCCATTATTCAACAACAAATGAACACCTTTCTTAACAACTGAACATACTCCGGAGTCCTGGCAACAAATTTGGCAAGACCCGTACTGGTGTTCTACCTGACCAGCCATATGGCAGAAAGTAGCATGCAATTGCACAAGGTCCTCATTCAGATACTCTACATCAAAAATTCTGAATTCTCCAGGAAATCCAGAAACCATATTCACATCCTCTTCATACTCTTCCCTAGACCTGATTATATGGATGAGGCCCTCATCCATCATCTCCTGTAAATCAGCCTTTATCTAATCGCAACCTTATTTGTCTGTACTGCAAATAGCACAACCGGAATGGTCATGCGTATGGTAGCTAAATTCATAGAGGTATGCATGCTTTTTCACCAAGTCTCCTCTAACCAGATGAATATCAAAAATCCAAAAGTCGCCTGGAAAACCGGCCACCATATTTACAACGTTTTCTCCTCCATGCTTGGTGTATCGGTAGAAATGTTTAAGACTAAGCCATTGGATTGACTAGACTTATACAAATCAAAATAAAAATCGCCACCGTGCTCTATTGTTTCCAAAGGAATGGGAAAAGATCGAATAACCCAAAAAGAGGGGGAAAGATTCTAGGTAAGGGGGTTGGTTATGCAAAGGGAAGGTATTAGCACCTTAAACATCTACGATACTCTGCAGGAACCTCTTTGTAAAACTGTATACTTTGGCTATAAAATGTTGAATAAAAAATGGATGGTGGAGGTGAGAAAAGAAATATATTTTTATGGTTTTTGCACCAGCCGAGGTTGCGAACCTTTAGTGCTTACGTACCACCTTCTGTGCAAAAGGGGATCAGGGCACATGTAGTTCCTCTTTTAAAAATTTTAAAACACAAGTGTGTTGGTTAATTTTATGGGATAAGACATCATCGTCATTGTCCGTGTGGAAAACATACTTACTACCCACAATCATGAGAAAGTAGAATTTGCATCATCTCAAAGGGGAGGATATGGCTTGGATTTTAAAATCAAAAATGCCCCACTCAACACCCAAGTGGAAAATATCTCTTTTCACTTCATATTGTAGAAGTATAGTTGTTTGCATCACTACAAAGATTGACAAGAGTCCAACATTTTTAAGAAAATTTTAAAGATGAAAGCCAAGGTGGAAAAATGGTTTGAAATGAGATTGACTGACTTTTAGTCTTCTCACAAAAAGGATGTCAAAGTATTATTAAGTTTATTGGAGTTTATTTATGAAAATGTTTGAAAAATCATGTACCTAAGTCCAAGTTTATTATGAAAGTGGTTCAAGTTTAAAGCAAGAAGAGTTTTCAAAAGGAGGGAGAAGATTTTTGAAATTAAAGAAGATGGGAGGAGAAGAAGAGGCTATCCTAAAGCATAGGATAAAAGCTAGGGATAAGAACCATATAACCAACAAGAAGCCAATACTTGACACTATGAGGCAAGATAGAATTCTCATTCTTTGGATTGAAACTAAGCAAGCAAAGATATTAGACCTCTTGAGAGAACCAAACTTCAAGTGTATTAAGTCTTCACAAAAATTGGGCAGAGTAACGACTGTATACGGGTAAATTCCATATTACAAACAAAGGGTGTAATCACAATAACCTGCACACAAAAAAAACAAACAACCCAATGTCTTGAGGTAAACCTCAAGAGCTCTAGACAAAATAATCAGATAAGGTCACAAGGTCTCCAATCATAGGCCAAGGTTTCTAATCCTAAGTCTAAAGAGTCCAATGCTCCATAATGCCAAGGATAGTAACAAAATAGTCCAAGCTTCATTAAAGTTTTTTAGGGTTTGTGTTGATTATTACGTATCTTAAAAAAAGAAAATAAAACCTCAAGTGAGCAAAATAAAAATGACAAGAAAGTAAATGCTCAAATGAGCAAAGATGAAAATAGCATGAAATGTAAATGCTAAAAGTAAATAGTGCTTAAAAATAAAAGGGGCATATAATAAAAGAATAAAGGATAAAGTCAATTATTAGTGATTATTGGTTAGTTAGATGATCAAGTTGAATTTGCTTTTTGTCAAGTATATCATCCATTTGGAATCCTTATGAGTACCTTTTAATGATCAACGTTGTTTAAGTGATCCACGTTGACCAAAGGTGGTGTAGATCCATTAGAGGATTGGTAGAACCAAAGCCTCCACACAATGAATCTCAAGGTTATTGGATCAAAAAAATCAAGTTAACATACTTGGGCTTGCAAACATAAGTTTGGGCCACGAATGATCATTTATTTGAATCGGGACATAATTTAGCGCTGTGTTAAGAAATCGTAAGTGGAATTATATAGAAGTCGCATCTATTTTTAGGTCGGTCAATAGCAATTTATGCACCATTTGTTTTGAGACATGATATAGAGATCATGCTCCAACAACATTTAGTGCAATAAGAAGGGGATGAGATGAAGAGGGGTAGGAGAGAATATACAGACCACTTTTGGATTAAATTAAATCAAACTATTATTAAAATCATTCATCCATTTTTGTCGAGTTAGACTCAACCCCATGGATCCAATGATGTTAATAAAGTTCATGATAAAAAATTTAACCCAAGATCTGCCAGAAAATAGTCACAAAATAATATTACATTTAATATATGCAAAAAGGTTTAAAAATAATGTTTAAAAATAGAAATAAAATAGAAAAATATAACCTATGTTAAAATTAATCAAGAAATAAAAAGTAATACCATAAAAAAATTAGAAAAGAACTAAAATAATTTTATAAATTTTTTGGTAATTTTTTTAAATTCAGAAACTATTTTTAAAGTTTAAAGAAAGGGGTAAAATAAACCAAAAATGATAAAAAATAACAAAGTCAGAAACACAAATAAAATAAGGTCAACAATATTTGTCACAATATCATTGGATCATTCCATAATTTTTTCAGAATTTAAAAATGCATAAAAATATTTTTAAACATTTAAAACAATTCAAATAAAGTGTAAATTTATAAAAAAATACCAAAACACAAAATTAAATTGTAAAAAAATAAAAATCGGAAAGAGAATAATCAAAAATATTTTTCATAATTTTTTTCAGTTTTTTGGACTAAAAATGAATTTTCTATGATTTTTTGAAGTTTAAAACAATTAAGTTTAAAAATCAGAAAAGAAAATAAAAGTCAAAAATATGTGGACCATTGGATGAGAGTCAAAATGCGTTAGTAATCAGATCCAAGGATCTGGCGCGCTGTGCATATCATGGTCATTAGTGAATAAAGCACTGGATCAATTATTAAATCAGAATTCAAAAATAACAAGTGGCACGCCATCATTGGTTGGAAGATGACACATTTTTCATCTTCAACCTCCAGCCAACGTGAATTGCAGGTCTCTCAAACTGTAAAATCAGAAGCTCATACCTATGCCATTTGCTTCGTCTCTTCAAGACGAAGACAACCACACCCTCACGCCAAATTTATATAAACTGTAGCTCAAGCAATGTGGAAGGAAAGTTTTGAAAAGGGATTTGAAATTTCATGGTAAAAACGTGTTTCCAGTAAAAAGCAAGTGTTGCGACTAGAACAAGGGCAATGAAGGCATCACAATGATATCAAAGTTTTGAAGAATTGATGAAGGAATCCACCTATTGAAGTTGAGTTGTAGAGCTCTGAAACTTGACTTCTATGGAGCAATATAGGGCACAATTCTTGAATGTAATTATATGGTTAGCTTCAGGGAAGATCAAGGAAGGTGAATTGATGAAAAAATTGGATTGAAAAAGGCTTGAGAATGGATTTCGAAGTTGCTGAATTCTGAGTTATGGAATAAGTTTGGCAGGGTGGTTCTGGCTATCCAAGCTTGATGAAATGAATGGGGAATGACCCTATATTTATAGGGAATCAAATGGAATGTCCAAGCGTGTGAAATGATGAAGTTTGGAGGGAAATCGTGTGAAGTTGCAAAAAATATAATTGTGACTTCTAATTTAATCAAAACTCATCCAAAATGCACGTTTTGCTATGATAATCACTTATGGAACTTCACTAAACATGTTTAGAGGCATAAACGCGTAGAAACAAAGTGTTTAGAAGCCAAATCAAGGATTTCAAACTTCTGACTTGGTGAAAAATTCAGTTTCAAATTGCCAATTTCTGACCAATGGCATTCTCAGCTCAAGGGGTTTTAGGGCATGATTCTTGATGTTTTAGAAAGATTAGATTACAAGCTTTGCAATGGAAAAAGAATGGAATCAAATGGATGCTTGAGCTGAAAGTTGTGTTGAGTCAAAGTTGGAGAAAAAATGTTGACTTTCCATATATAGAAATATTTCAATTTTTTTCTTCAAAATGACCTATAATGTCTTACATCCAAACATAGCCTTCCACTTGGAATTTGCTATTTACCAAAAAAGATGGCATTAAGTAGATCTCTTGAATGACATTTTGAAACTTGAACCATTCAAAATATCCAAAAATTGAGAATGTTATGAATTGTTGAAGTTGGCAAAAAATCGAGAAATGACCTATAATCTTTTGTATCCTTAAGACAATTTCCATCCATTTTCTAACTTTTCATATAAAAGAAGGAATAAAGCTCACATTCTCAAGATCACTGTAGAAAAAGCATGGGCTCAAGGTGATAAAAATTGACCAAGTTATGATCATTTGAAGTCATACATGGAAAATTTGGGATTCTTCTGGAGGACTTGTAATCTTTCTTCCTCATCAAGTTTCTTCCACATGAAAACTCCTTGAAACTTTTGAAGTGATTTTTTAATAACCCTTTGACGAGAATTATGTATTTGGAATCACTCAAAAAAACCAAAATATGAGCAAGATATACTCCTTTGAAGTTCAAAACCCTAGCTCCTAGATTAAGAAACATGCCTTGAGGAACTTTGACAATTTTGAACCAACCTCTTGTACCAAAACAAATGCTTTGTAAATATAAGTTGTTGAGGATGATAATGAGAACTCATAGAAACCACAACCACTTCCATATCTTGAGAATTGAGAGGAACATGAACTTGTGACCAAAAGGAATAAAATCTTGTCCAAACATGACTATTTTTAATCAACCCCTTGTACTTTTTTGGATCAAATTTGATAATCTTGAAATGTGGTGAACCAAAATAAGCTTGCCATGCCATTTCCTCCAAAACAACTTCAATGGTGAGGCTTGAACTTCTCAAGCTTTATTGACTAGGGCATGGAAATAAACTCATGAACCCATGAGGCAACTTGTTAAATATCATTGCCTTTACCTACATGGATAACAAGCAAGATAAACCAACATTAGGGGAAAAAGAAGAAATCAAGACAAAAAATATTGATGATCACAAAAGAACACAAGTCAAGGTGCTTGGTGATTCCTCAAAGTGAAAATCTAAATATAGGAAGGGGAACCAAGAATCCTAGTGTGATATTATTGTAATGGAATCAACATGGTATGATGAGGGGATCTTAGGGGAAAAAATTGGAGTACAACAGCTTCCCTTATTTAAGTTTCTTATATCCAGAGATACGAAGGTTAAAAATCTTTGTCTCGACGCGATCAAAGATACTTAAATATAAAACAAACCCTATTTTTGGTCCTAAGAATCCATGCAAATGTTTATGATCGTGAATGCATATGAACAACACCAAAGATACACAAAACACCATTGAGGATGTAACAATAATAAAGAAACAAGAGAGAAACCCGATCAGGAAAATAAATCATTGGTGGATCAAAAGACCCGACTCAGAGAGAATGGTGAAATGGTTAAAGGATACACCAACTCCTACTAGAGGTAAATCTACCAACATTTACTGAAGGTAGAAAGAGGAAAGAAATAACAACACCGAAGTTCACTAATGGTGAGATACCAATGTTCACTGAAGGTAGAAGGAAAAGAAATATCATAACATCGCTGTTCACTGACGATGAACTACCAATGTTCAATGAGGGTAGCAAAAAGATAACAATCACCAACTTTCACTGATGGTGATCTACCAACTTTCACTTAAGGTAGAAAGAAAAGAGATATCATAGCACCTCCGTTCACTGATGATGAACTAACAATGTTCATTGAGGGTAGAAAAAAGATAACAAACACCAACATTCACTAGTGGTGATCTACCAACTTTCACTGAAGGTAGAAAGAAAAGAGATATCATAGCACCTTCATTCACTAACGATGAACTACCAACATTCACTGAGGGTAGCAAAAAGATAACAAACACCAACTTTCACTGATGGTGATCTACCATCTTTCACTGAAGGTAGAAAGAAAAGAGATATCATAGCACCGTCGCTCACTGACGATGAACTACCAACATTCAATGAGGGTAGAAAAAAGATAACAAACAACAACTTTCATAGAGGAGATAGCAAAAAAGGTTACATCGACTTTTACAGGGAAGCACAAGTGGCTCAAATAAAGAGACCTACTACTTGTTGTTATATGAAGGATTGTAAAAAAATGATTTTCTGGGGGATAGAAATATGGCTTCCTGGGGAAACAAATATGACTTCCTGGGGAAATGCCACGATATTCCCGCTGAGGAGATAAAGTCTTCTCGTGCAAAATAAATGCACAAACCAAAACTCGATGTTTTTAGAAATCCAAAGTAAATAGTATTGTTGTGGAACCAAAGATTCGAACCAGAAATAAATTGGAATGAAACAGTCAACTAAAATACATCCTCTGAGAAATAAACTCAAGAGGGAAAACCAAATCCATCTAAACAAGGAGTTGTACAGGAAGGCTAAAGAAAAAATCTTCCACGAGGGACAACTCAGTGGGGAAATTGAAAGAATATATGCTTTCTTCTTAAGGCCAACACTCTATTGAAGAGAGGACAACTTAACTCTGCAAAATAAGGTAATTTGTCAACAAAAAACATTAACAAATGTTAATGAACAATGATTTTCCAATTTTAGCTATGCATGATGTATGTATGAATGTATAAGTGTTATCGTACGTATGCTGGAAAAACGGATATACAACACTGGGAGTAACCAGGAAAAACCAACTCGGGCACAAACAACACTCGGATAAATCACATCCAAGATGATAATTCCAAGAAAAAGTAAATGCCAACTGAGGAAACAATACCTACTGCCTGCTTTAGCTTTACTAGGGAGAAACACAATCTGGAGGTAAACAAAACAAAGTGACAGAATAATACAGATAAAGGGATAGAATATCCCTCTCCAGGCTTCATCAGGGAAACAAATGTTTTCAAAACTAACACTTCTACTGGGGATTGCAAAACCAATTTCAAGCAAAGTAGATGAACACCACCTTATCAAAAGATTCACTGGGGAATTCAGGCCCGCTTCATTGGGGAGGTTAACACCATATTCACAAAGGAAAAAAACCAAAATACGTTCTTCACTGAGGAAACCTCTAATTGAAAACCGTACATCATGAAAACTCAGACAAGGAGGGGAAATGAATCCAAACTTGAATGAGGAGACTAGAGTTTTGAACCCAATACGGCGAATCATCCTGAGTAAGCTTTCCCGAGGGGAACAAAAACTTCTTAAAACAATTGGAGCTTGTCCATTCCTGGGATCACCATTTTTGTTATCATTATTTCATCACAAATTCCAAAGTAAAAGAAAATTGTAGATTCTTTTTTGAAAAATCAATTTTGTTATGTAATCTTTTTTCTTTGAAAGTTATTATCAATAATAAATGGAGTCTTTGCAAGCTAAATAAAATAAGAAATACAAAGAATTGGGTAAAAGCTCAAATTTCATTAATAGAATGGTAGTCTGGGAATGGCGAGACTTCATGGATAATTACAAAGTTCGGAAAATGGTAATATATAATAGAAAAGATACATTAATATACAATGACCACTATCCCCTATAACAACTTTTGAAATCCTGAGCAGCAACTTCTGTTGAAGTGTGATGAGAATCCGAGAAGATTGTTACTCGAATAATCAAGTCTTGTCTGATGTAGTTACTTGCCAAGAAAGTCCCAACTTTTTCCTAAGCTGCCCTTGCTGGTTTTCAGCTTAGCGGGAAATTTATTCTGTTTATGTCTCTAATTTTTGCCTAGACCGCCCTTTTGGGTTTTCAACCTACCGAGACGCTCTTTTTTACCTAAGTCGCCCTTTCGTGTTTTCAACTTAGCGAGTTATTCTTTTATTTCTTGACTGCATCAACATTCATGGGACGTGGGAACTCCTAGCCATCCATAGTTTCAAGAATTAATGCACCGCCGGAGAAGGCTTTCTTGACAACATATGAGCCTTCAAAGTTGGGAGTCCACTTGCCCCTAGAATAAGTGTTTAAAGACATGATCTTCCTGAGAACGAGGTCGCCTTCTCTGAATTCACGATGTTTGACCTTCTTATCAAAAGCTTTCTTCATCCTGTTCTGACATGACTGTCCATGACACAAAGCTGTCATCGTCTTCTCTTCGATTAGATTCAATTGGTCAAACTTGTTCTGAACCTATTCAGCCTTTGTCAACTTGGTTTCCATTATCACACTCAAAGAGGGAATCTCAACCTCAATTGGGAGCACAACTTCAATTCTATAGACCAGGGAGAACGGGGTTGCTCCTGTTGAAGTGCGGACAGATGTTCGATATCCATTTAAAGCAAAAGGGAGCATTTCATGCCAATCCTCATAGGTAAATACCATTTTCTGGATAATTTTCTTGATATTCTTATTAGCAGCTTCAACAGCCCCATTCATCTTCAGCTTGTACGGAGATGAATTTTGATGGACAATCTTGAATTCTTCACAAAGTTCTGTCATCATCTTGTTGTTCAGATTCGAGCCATTGTCAATGATAATTCTGTACGGTACACCATACCGACATAAAAGATTATTCTTAATGAAGCACACAACCACCTGCTTGGTAACATTAGCATATTAAGCAGCCTCCACCCATTTGGTGAAGTAATCAATTGCTACCAAGATAAAACGGTGTCCATTTGAAGCTTTGGGTTCTATCATCCCAATCATGTCAATACCCCACATAGAGAAAGGCCACGGGGAGGAAATCACATTGAGAAGTGTCGGAGGCACATGGACCTTATCTGCATAAATCTGAAATTTATAACACTTCTTTGCAAATTTATAACAATCAGATTCCATTGTCATCCAATAGTAACCTTCCATTAGCATCCTTTCATCCATCGAATGTCCATTGGCATGAGTTCCAAATGAACCTTCATGAATCTCATGAATCAACATGTCTTCTTCGTGTCTATCCATACATCTGAGCAAGACCATGTCATAATTCCTCTTATACAACATATTATCATTGAGGAAGAAACTGCCAACCAATCTTCTCAATGTCTTTCTATCTTTTTTCGAAGCACTAATCGGGTATTACTGAGTCTGAAGAAAATGCTTGATATCATGATACCAAGGTTTTTCATCTGCTACCTCCTCAGTCGAAAACACATGAGTGGGCCTATCCAGTCGCCAAACCGTAATTCGAGGTATATTATTCCAAGTATTTACTTGGTACATAGAAGCCAGAGTTGTCAGAGTGTCCGCCATTTGATTTTCATCTCTAGGAATGTGATGGAATTTAACTTTGTTAAAGAAGGGTAACAATCTTCTAGCATAATCTTTGTAAGGGATCAAGCCGGGGTGACGAGTATCCCATTCTCCTTTAATATGATTTATTACCAAAGTTGAATCACCATACACATCTAGAATTTTAATTCTGAGATCAATAGCTTCTTCGAGACCCATGATGCAAGCCTCGTATTCTTCCATATTATTAGTACAATCAAAGGTTAACGTTGCGGTAAAAGGAATGTGCGATCCATGTGGAGTGACAATCACAACACCAATTCCTTTACCATAAGCATTTACAACTCCATCAAATATCATACTCCAATGAGATTCAGGGTCAGGACCTTCCTCAGGCAATGGGTCATCACAATCTTTCACTTTCAGGAACATCACATCCTCATCGGGGAATTCATATTCTACAGACTGGTGATCCCCTACTGGTTGGTGAGCAAGATAATCTGCCAACACACTGGTTTTAATAGCTTTTTGAGTGCGGTATTAGATATCATATTCAGATAACAACATCTGCCAGCGGGCAATTCTCCCAGTAAGAGCAGGCTTTTAAAAAATGTACTTAATTGGATCCATTTTTTAGATCAACCAAGTAGTGTGATTCAACATATACTACCGCAAAGGCTTTTCCGCCCAGGCCAAAGCACAACATGTCTTTTCCATCATGGAATACCGCGACTCACAATCAGTGAATTTTTTTACTGAGATAATAAATGGCGAACTCCCTCTTCCTTGTTTCATCCTATTGTCCCAGAGTACAACCCATGGATTTATATAACACTGTCAGATACATAATCAACAGTCTTCCTTTGATAGGATGGACCAAGATAGAAGGTTCAAGCAGATATTATTTAATACTTTCAAATTCCCTTTGGCAGTGATACGTCCACACATAACCTTGATCTTTCTTTAACAACTTAAAGATCGGTTCACATGTTGCAGTCATGTGAGAAATGAATCTGGAAATATAATTCAAATGCCCGAGGAACCCTCTGACTTGATTTTTAGTTCTTGGCATTGGAATCTCTTGAATTGATTTGACTTTATCAGGGCCAACTTCAATTCCTTTCTGGCTAACAATGAAACCCAACAATTTCCCTGATCGAACACCGAAGGTGCATTTATTTGGATCCAAGCTGAGACGATACTTTCTCAAACGCTGAAACAACTTCAACAAATATTCTACATGCCCTTCTTGAGACTGAGATTTGGAAATCATATCATCAACATATACTCTGATTTCCTTGTGCATTAGATAATAGAATAGGGTTGTCATAGCCCTCTGGTACGTTACACCAGTGTTCTTCAAACCGAAGGGCATCACTCTGTAACAGAATGTTCCCCAGGATGTGATAAACGTTGTTTTTTCCATGTCCTCCGGAGCAATTCTTATTTGATTATACCCGGAAAATCCATCCATGAACGAGAATACTTTGAATTTTGCGTGCTATCCACTAACATATCAATGTGTGGTAATGGAAAATCATCTTTTGGACTAACTTTATTTAGATCTCTGTAATCTACGCACATGCGGACTTTTCCGTCTTTTTTCGATACTGGGACAATATTGGCAATCCATTGAGGATATACTAACGTCACAAGAAAACCAGCATTAATCTGCTTTAGAACCTCCTCTTTGATTTTCACTGCCATATCTGGGTGAGTTCTTCTCAACTTTTGTTTAATTGGCAGACACTCTGGCTTAAACGACTAATGGTGCTCTACAATATCTATATCTAGACCAGGCATAACTTGATAAGTCCAAGCAAAAATATCCACATGCTCTTTCAACAGCTTAATCAACCCGCTCTTCACATCAGGATGCAACAATGCTCCAATCTTGACTTCCTTCGGATCTTCTTCTGAACCCAAATTGATCACTTCTAATGGATCTTTGTATGGCTGAATGGTATTTTCCTCGTGCTCAAGAAACCGTGAGACCTCTTCTGGAATCTCATCATAATCTTCTTCTTCATCCCCATACACAGGACATTCAAAGTTGGGAGAGGGTGCAGAGTCATTGTATTCAACGGGTTTTTTAATTAATCTGCACATATGATTTATGATTGCTTTTAGAAACTAACACATATAACAAGTGATCATGTAGATTGAATTTTAGTTATTATTTTTTTTGAAAGTTTTTTTATTACCATTTTCCAAGAAAAAGTAGAAAATAAAGACACAATTTGGGAAACAAAGACAACTTTTATTATTGATTTTAAAAGTCACAGGAAATAGATAAGCCCTACAACATTAATACTTCCACGTTGGGCAGAGTGAAATCCTTTTTGAAAAAGATTAACAAAACAAATTACTTTGAAACATGTATGCAAGAGGGAACATCAATGGTGATCAAGTTCTGAACCCTAACCTTGTGCGTCACATAATTCAAAATTTCCTGCTCTACTCCATCTTCTACAATGGCATTGATCCTGGAAACAGTTGGATAAAGATAACCCCCGCTACGGAAGATGTCTTGATACATGCTCACAGCTGACTTCGGCTTCATTCCCTTACCTTTGTCATTCTTCAAATAGAACCCCAAGCCAGCTCTGTTCTTGTTCACAGGTGGATCCACAATCTGTCCCCATACTTCACTATGACCCTTACGCACAACCTGTTGCGCATCCTTAAGTGAAACCATGGAATTCTCATTTTCTCTTATATTGTCAATGGATAAGGCTTGGAACTGGGTTCCAACAGCAGCTTCATCCGCCTCCACAATGCTGAAAGAGGACAAATGAGATATCAATAATGCTTGTTCTCCATTTATGACCACTACTTTCCCTTCACGTATAAACTTCAGTTTCTAGTGTAAAGTTGAAGTGACAGCCCATGCCTCATGTATCCACGGCCTTCCTAGCAAATAACTATAAGCGGGTAAAATATCCATGACCTGTAAAGTTATCTGAAACAAATGTGGTCCTATATGAATAGGAAACTCCACTTCACCAATAACAGATTTCTTTGATCCAAAAAATTCTTTCACAATGATACAACTCGGGCGCATAGGCGTTCCTTGATATTTCAACTTCATAAGAGTGCTCCTTGGTATAATGTTCAAAGCAGATCCATTATCAATCAGCACATTGGATAGTGAATCATTCTTGCAGTTCAAAGAGATGTGGAGGGCCAGGTTATGATTCCTTCCTTCATCTGGTAATTCATCATCATAAAAAATAAAGTTATTACATGATGTAATATTCCCTATTACACTGCTGAATTGGTCTATTGGCATATCAATCTCGACAAAAGCTTGGTCCAGTACCCTCATCAAGGATTCTCTGTGAGCAGAGGAGTTCATCAATAACGCCAAAGATAGATATTTTTGTAGGAGATTGCAGTAGCTGATCTACAATTCTGTAGTCGCTCATCTTGATTATATTCAAAATAACATCCACTTCTTTTTCTAACGCAGCCCCACTAGTCTCACCCGTAGCCTTATTGGGTTCAACATTCTCAAAAAATTTCTTTCCAGCACTGACATCTCTTCGAATAACTGGTGCAAACACACGACCGCTCCGAGTCACCCTGCTATTTTTAGCAATATTCCCAACATTAGGCATTGGATGGATGGGAACTTCCACTCCATCCTATAATATCGTAGCGTTGTATTTGTAAGGCACTTCCTTATCTGACTTGTAGGGGGTAGGACCCGGCAAACTAATCACTAAACGGGGTAACAACCGGCTTGCTATAATACTCAACTTCAAGATGGGCGGGTGCCCCAGAACAAGGTACAATGAAGTTTACCCCTTCTTTAACACAATCAGTCATTATGGAGTCATCTCTGGAAAACAAATCCTCATATGAGGAGAAATACTCATTTGCAGAGACATACTCTTCATCCGACTCTTCTTCTGTCAAACAAACCTCAACCATATCAACTTCATGGTAATCATCCTTTTGACTTATAACCTTGATCATTCTGTTATCTAACAACGACTAAACACCCTTCTTCACAATTGAACATCCTCGGGAATATCGACAGCAAACTTGGCAAGATCCATATTGGTGTTCCACCTGACCAGCCATATGGCAGAAGCTAGCATGTAATTGCACAAGGTCCTCATTCATATACTCTACATCAAAAATTCTGAATTCTCCAGGACATCCAGAAACCATATTCACCCCCTCTTCATACTCTATTGTAGCCCTGATTATGTGGATTAGGCCCTCATCCATCATCTCTTGTAAATTAAGCTTTATCTCATTGCAACCCTCTATGTTTGTACTAGAAATAACACAACCGGCATGGTCATGCATAAAGTAGCTAAATTCACAAAGGTCTGCATGCATTTTCACCAAATCTCCTCTAACCATATTAATATAAAAAATCGGGAAGTCGCCTGGACAACCGGCCACCATATTCACAGCATTTACTCCCCCATGCTTAGGTAAAGGATTGTCTTTCACATTAGGTCCCACATCCTTGAAAGGTAGAATGCCATACTTCATTAATTTCTGCACCTCAGTCTTAAAAGGATAACAATTCTCAACATTATACCCTAGTGCTCCTTGATGAAAAACACATGTTTGGTCTGCCTTGTAATACCATGGCAATGGTGATGGTACAACGGGAGGTGGTCGGGTCTGAACCAACTTTTTATGAATCAACGCTAATAGTAAATCCGTATAGCTCATAGGAATAGGGTCATAACTCTCCCTTCTATGATTATACCCTTGATTCCCCTGCTGGGACGGTCTCTGATAAGCAACGGTAGTTGGAGCTACACCCATAATTAGAGTAATTGAGGTTACTTGCTGATGACGCTGAGAATTCCTTCTAGGAGTATTAAACCTCCTATCTTGCATGACTACATTTGCATCCCCTTCCTTATTCTTGGTAAACCCATAAAATGGCTTCTTCACACCTGTAAATCCTTCACTTCTCGTTAAACGTCCCTCTCTTACAGCCTCTTCTAAGCGGATACCCATGCCTACCATTTCACTGAAGTCACTTGGTGCACTCGCTACCATCCTCTCGTAGTAGAAAGCACCCAGAGTTTTCAAGAAAATCTTAGTCATCTCCTTCTATTCCATGGGAGGAATCACTTGGGCGGCTACCTCACGCCATCTCTGTGCATATTCTTTGAATGATTCCCTGTCTTTCTGAACCATGGCCCCCTGAGTTGATCACGATCAGGCGCCATGTCCATGTTGTACTTGTATTATTTTATGAAAGCTTCTCCCAAATGATTGAAAGTATGGATGTTAACACTGTGCAAACTCATATACCACTTCAGCGCAGCACCAATCAAACTATACTGAAAAAGTGAATCGGAAGACGCTGATCATCAGTATGGGTAGAAATTCTCCTCACGTACATCTCCAGATGAGCACGAGGGAAATTGTTTCCCTTGTACTTCTCAAACTCCGGGACCTTAAACTTAGCAGGTATCTTAACATTCGGGACCAAGAATAACTCATTGACACTCTGCCCAAATAGTTCTTTTCCCTTGAGGGCCTTCATCTCTCTTTGCATCATGTCAAACTGCTATTGAAAATCATCCATTATGTCATAAAGACCCAAGTCTTCACTCGGTGGAGGGAAAGGACGACACACATTATCGTTAACAAACGGAACCTTATTCACCGAAGGAGGCGTAACAGGAGCAGCATGCACCACAGGAGGTGCCAGAGTAACAATAGTTTGAACAACTGGAGTATCTTGAGGACCAAGATTGAAACCTTCAGGTTCAAAATTCTCTGGCATTCCCCACGGATAACCTTTAGGCATGCGATTCTGAATAACAGTTGGAGTAGCAGATACGGGAACAGTCAGAGCTTTAGTAGTTGCCCTTGTTGGTTGAGGTTGGACACTCATTTGCTGATTCTGAGCAGCCACCAGAGCTTCCATTAGAGCAGTTAGATTGGCCATGCCGACCTTCAAAGCAGAAACCTCCTCACGTAGCTCGCGATTCTCTTATTCTAAGTTGTCCATCTTCTTTCTAAAATTAGCCTGAGTGTTGTACTGGTGAGTCAGCTTGCTATTGAAGTAAAGAAGCTTAGTGAGACACCTGGATATGCGTAAGAAATGCAAGAAATATGTGCAATATTATGCATGATATGTAATGCACATGATTTTATTTTATTTAATATTTCAAGGGATTTAAAATTTATGGACATATTGCAAATATCAAAGTAATAACTCATTTGAAATACTGAAATTTTTTATTATAACAACTCCAAAATGGATTACAAGTTTCAATGATCCCAAGTACAAGAAGAAAATAAAATCTAAAACCCTGAGAAGTAAAACTGATGGAGATCAATCTATACGCTGGTGCTTCCCAGTGAGCTTGACAATATGAGCCTTAAACCTCTGGTTTTCTTCCGCATATTTGATGGCAACCTCCTTCCAATCACGTGAATCAGGAAGTGAATAATCAGCATCTGATTGAGGCTTAGGAGAAAATAAATCCCCTTGCCTCTCCATAGTCTCTATTGCTCGACTCTCGAGGATCTCAATCAGGTCATCTTTCTCTTTCAAGTCTGCTCTATAGGAAATCTCTAATGTTTGGAACTTATTCTTCAAAGCATCCTTTTCCTGTTGCATCCTGACCAAACAAGATGTAACTCTTCTAGATCATCTAATAAGGGAGAAGTGGTCTTCATAAATAGATCAGGCATAGGTGTTTCTCGGCAATACGTCATCTTCAACTAAATAGCTCTCGTTTGGACCCACTGGAGACATGTCTCCAAAGAAATAGCACCCCAAGGTCTCAAATCCTTCCTACTCTTCTTATGAATGTGACGCAAGGCCTTCGAAATCTGCTCCCTAGCTTCCCTATGGTCTTCTCCCTCCTTCATAAAGAAACTACTCAAATGAATACTATTTGGTTTATCCGTCATTGGATAACCTAGCTGTCGTCGTGCAAGAACAGGGTTATAGTTAATTCCTCCCTTTGTACCAAGAAGAGGTACATTGGGGAAACTACCACAACTATCAATTATCTCTATATCCTGGTAAGCTCTATGATACCAATCAATATCCGAGTGAGTAAGTGCCATGATCTTAGTTCCTTCTTGACATCCCAAAAAGCATCAGACTAAGGAATATGAGAGATAAACCACCGGTACAACAAAGGCGTGCAACAAATAATCATCCTCCCATGATAATAATTCTGAAGGTGAATAGAGTAATAAGCATTGCCCAACAATGTAGGAATTGGGTTTCCAATCATGAAGATCCTGATAGCATTAATGTCAACAAACTTGTTCACATTAGGAAATAAGAATAACCCGTAAGCAAGTAGAGAAAAGATGGCCTCAAAAGAGACTGTACTATTCAACCTGGAAAAATAACGAGCTTTCTCCAATAAGAACTGAGCTGGTAATCCCCTAATCCCTCCTTTAGTAGTCATATGGGCTTCCACCTCAGACATCCCCAGATGAATCAAAGCAGCAATCTCATGTGGTTTTGGCTAACCCTCCAAACCAGTAAAAGGAACACGATCAGTAACAAGTAAATCCAATAGATAAGAATACTCCTACAGTGTGGGCATCAACTGATAGTTGGGAAAAGTAAAGCAATGATACATCGGATCATAGAACTGGACCAAGGTCGAGAGAATACTCTCCTTAATCTTCAGCTTCAAGAGAGGAATAATGGATCCATAATTTTTCCAAAAATCTACAAAACACTCGATCTCGGGAATTAGACTGATCAACTCATCTATCTTGGGATCCTTGAACTGTACTTCCCGATCTTTCTTTTTTCCAGAATCCATGGTTAAAAATTACCTGAGACATTCACAAATGGTCAACTTTTAAATCCCTTGAAAAAAGATTTCTTCAAAAGATGCTTATGAGTGCATTGATGCATGATGTAACAATCACACACAAATCACACATATAGGGTTCATAGGTTCAACGTCACAAGCATGAGGTCGAAGATACTACCCATAAGGTATTTTCTAAAAGTTATCACCTGCCGAACAAGGTTCTAGATGTTCCCAGAGTCTACATCCTTCCTTCGGATATTACCAAATTCCCAATTTACTCCGTAAGTAGTAATATTCTCAAGAAAGACTCGTCCGAGCGTAGCATCGCATGACAACTATTTCCGGATTACTTCGTCATAGCTTCCGCACTACACCTAAAATGCCAAGATGGGTTTAGTATTCTACAGTCCTTAGCTTCAGTAGGCTCCCAGGTCGAAAGCAGTACGTCTTCCTAATTACCCGGTAAACGACACTACAGTCAAAGGGGGTATCCACTGAGTGGGGGATCTCATGCCTCCTTTTTTGGGATTACTCCCTCAAAGTTAACATGACTATACCGCCCGTCCTATCTTAAAGTTTTCCCAAGTCCGGGTATAGGACTTGTAAGTAATCACCAAGCACCCTGAAAACCAAGAAAATCCAGATAAACATATATTCAACATAAAACACATAAATAACAATAGCATATACACAGATATAAACAAAGATAGGCTTAACCAACTTAGGGATGAACCAACAAGAGGTCAATCTTTCCCCAGTGAAGTCAACATTTTTCTGTAGCGGTCCAAATAAAAATAGAAATCCCCATGGGATTGACTAGACTTGTAAAAATAAAAATAGAAATTGCCACCGCGCTTTATTGATTCCAAAGGAATGGGAAAAGAGCGAAAAACCCAAAAAAGGGGGAAAGATTCAAGGTAAGGGGGTTGGTTAAGAAAATGGAAGGTATTAGCACCCTAAACATCTACGGTACTCCGCATGAACTCTTTTGTAAAATCTGTATATTTTGGCTATGAAATGTGGTGTAAAAATGGATGATGGAGGTGAGAAAAGAAATATATTTTTATGATTTTTGCACCTATCCTTTAGTGCCTACGTACCACCTTCCGTGCTATAGGGGATCAGGGTACACGTAGTTCCTCTTTAAATTTTTTTAAAAAATACAAGTGTGTTGGTTTATTTTATGAGATAAAACATCATCGTCATTGTCCGTGTGGAAAACATACTTACTACCCACAATCATGAGAAAGGAGAATTTGCATCATCTCAAGGTGGAGGATATGGCTTGGATTTTAAAATCAACAATGCCTCACTCAACACCCAAGTGTAAAATATCTCTCTTCACTATATATTGTAGAAGTATAGTTATTTGCATCACTACAAGGATTGACAAGAGTCTAATCTTTTGAGAAAGGTTTTAAAATAAGAAATCCAAAGTGGCAAAATGATTTGAAATGAGATTGATTGACTTTTAGTCTTCTCACAAAAAAATGATGTCAAAATATTATTAAGTTGATTGAAGTTTATTCATGAAAATATTTTGAAAATGCATGGACCTAAGTCAAAGATTATTATGAAAGTGGTTCAAGTTTCAAAACAAGAAGAGTTTTCAAAAGGAGGAAGAAGATTTTTGAAATTAAAGAAGATGGGAGGAGAAGAAGAGACTATCCTAATGCATAAGGTAAAATCTAGGGATAGGAACCATCTAACCAACAAGAATCCAATACTTGACACTATGAGCCAAGATAGAATTCTCATTCTTTGGATTGAAACCAAGCAAGAAAAGATACTAGACCTCTTGTGAGAACCAAACTTCAAGTGTATTAGGTCTTCAAAAAAAATTGGGCAGAGTAACAGCTGTATACGGGTGAATTCCAGACTACAAACAAAGTTTGTAATCACAATAACCTGCACACAAAACAAACAAACAACCCAATGTCTTGAGGTAAACCTCAATAAATCCAGACAAAATATCAATTAAGGTTACAAAGTCTCCAACATAGGCGAAGGTTTCTAATCCCAAGTCCAAGAAGTCCAATGTTCCATAATGCCAAGGATAGTAACCAAATTGTCCAAGTATCTTTAAAGATTTTTAGGGTTCATGTGGATTATTAGGTGTCTTGAAAAAGAAAAGTAAAGCTCAAGTGAGCAAAAATAAAAATGACAAGAAAGTAAATGGGCTCAAGTGAGCAAATATGAAAAATAGCATGAAATGTAAGTGCTAAAATAAATGGTACATAAAGCATAAAAAATAAAAGGGCACAAATTAAAAGCAATTTAATAATTAGTGGTTAGTTGGATGACCATCTTGAAACTTGCATTTGGAACTCATTAGAGGATTGGTAGAAGCAAAGCCTCCACACAACAAGTTGAATTTTCTTTTTGTCAAGTATATCATCCATTTGGAATCCTTAAAAGTACCATTTAATGATCAACGATGTTTAAGTCATCCGCATTGACCAAAAGTGTTGTAGATCCATTAGAGGATTGGTAAAACCAAAGCCTCCACACAATGAATCTCAAGGTTATTGGATCAAAGCGATCAAATTAACATACTTGGGCTTGCAAACATAGGTTTGGGCCACGAATGATCATTTATTCGAATCGGGAAACAATTTAGCGCTATGTTAAGCAATCGTAAGTGGACTTATATAGAAGTCACACCTATTTTGAGGCTGGTCAATATAAATCTATGCACCATTTGTTTTGAGACATGATATAGAGATCATGCTCCAATAACACTTAGTGCAATAAGAAAGGGACGAGATGAAGAGGGGTGGGAAAGAATATACAAACCACATTTGAATTAAAATTTAATCAAACTATTATTAAAATCATTCATCCATTTTTATGGAGTTAAACTCAACACCATGGATCCAATGATGATAATAAAATTCATGATCAAAAATTCAACCCAAGATTAGCCAGAAAATAATCACAAAATAATATTGCATTTTAATATATACATAAAAAAAGGTTTTAGAAATATTTAAAATAGAACAAGGGATAAAAATATCATCTATGTTCAAATTAATCAAGAAATAAAAAGCTAGACCATAGAAAAATCAGAAATGAGTAAAATAAACCAAAAATGATAAAAAAATACCAAAGTCAGAATTAAAAAATAAGTGAGGTCACCAATATTTGTCACAATATCATTGGATCATTCCATATTTTTTCAGAATTTAAAAATGCATTAAAGTATTTTTAAACATTTAAACAAATCAAATAAAGTGAAAATTTATAAAAAATACCAAAACATAAAATAAAATTATGAAAAAACTCAAATCAGAAAGAGAAAAATAAAAAATATTTTTCATAATTCTTTCAGATTTTTTGGACTAAAAATGAATTTTCTATGATTTTTTGAAATTTAAAACAATTAAATATAAAAATCAGAAAAGAAAATAAAAATAAATAATATATGGGCCATCTGATCAATGTTAAAACACGTTTGTAAACAGATCAAGTGGATCTGGCGTGCTGTGCATGTTATGGACTTTAGTGGATAATGCATTGAATCATTACTTAAATCAGATTTCAAAAAATACAAGTGGCATGCCATCATTGGTTGGAAGATGACACGTTGGTCATCTTCAACCTCCATTCAATTTGCATTGTAGGTCTCTCAAACTATAAAATCAGAAGCTTAGACCTATGCAATTCGCTTCGTCTGTTCAAGACGAAGACAACCACACCTTCGCGACAAATTTATATAATTGTAGCTCAAGCAAATTGGAAGGAAATTTTTGACAAGGGATTTGAAATTTCGTGGTCAAAACAAGTTTCCAGATGAAAGTAAGTGATGCAACTAGAACCAGTGTAATGAGAGCATCACAATCATATCAAAGTTTTGAAGAATTGATGAAGGAATCTACCTATTGAAATTGAGTTGCAGAGCTCTGAAACTGTACTTCTATGGAGCAATCTAAGGCACGATTCTTGAATGTAATTATATGGTTAGCTTCATGGAAGATCAAGGAAGGTGAATTGATGGAAAAATTGGATTGAAAAAGGCTTGAAAGCAGATTTCCAAATAGAAGAATTTTGAGTTTGGAACAAGTTTGGCAGGGTGATTCTGGCTATCCAAGCTTGAGGAAATGAATGGGGGATGACCCTCTATTTATAGGGAATCAAATCGAATGTCCGAGCGTGTGAAATGATGATGTTTGGAGGGAAATCATGTGAAGTTGCAAACAAGAAAAGTGTGACTTCTAATTTGATCAAAACTCATCCAAAACGCGTGTTTTGTTGTGCTAATCAATTCTGGAACTTCACTAAACATGTTTAGAGGAAAAAACGCGTGGAAAACTTGTGATTAGAAGCCAAAACAAAGATTTCAAATTCTGACTTATGGAGAAACTCCAGTCCAAAGTTACCAAGTTCAATCCAATGGCATTCTCAGCTCAAGGGGTCTTAAGGCATGATTCTTGATGATTTGTAAAGATGAGGTTACAAGCTTTGCAATGGAAAAAGAATGGAATCAAATGGATGCTTAAGCTGAAATATGCATTCAGTCAAAGTTGGGGAAAATGTTGACTTTCCATACTTAGAAATATTTCAAGTTATTCTTCAAAAGTGACCTATAATGTTTTGCATCCAAACATGGCCTTCCTTTTGGAATTTGCTCTTGACCAAAAAAGATGGCATGGAATAGACCTCTTGAATGAAACTTTGAAACTTGAACCATTCAAAATCTCTAAAAATTGAGAGTGTTATGAATTGTTGAAGTTGGAAAAAAATTCATGAAATGACCTATAATATTTTGTATCCTATGGGCACCTTCCATCAATTTTATCACTTTGAACATAAAAGAAGGCATACAATTCACATCCTCAAGATCATTGTGGAATAGGAATGGGATCAAGGTGATAAATATTGACCAAGTTATGATCATTTGAAGTCACACATAGGAAAATGGGGGTTCATCTGGAGGTCTTGTAATCTTTCTTCATCATCAAGCTTCTTCCACATTAAAACTCCTTGGAACTTTTGAAGTGATTTTTTCATAACCATTTTAAGAGAAGGATGTCTTTGGAATCACTCAAAAATACCAAATGATGAGCAAGATCTGTTTCTTTGGAGTTCAAAACCCTATCTTCTAGATCAAGAAAAATGCCTTGAGGAACTTTGACAATTTTGAACAAACTTCTTGTATCAAAACAAATGCTTTTAAAATGTAAGTTGTTCAGGATGATAATGAGAACTCATATAAACCACAACCACTTCCATATATTGAGAATTGATAGAAATATGCATTTGTGACCAATGGGAACAAAGCCTTGTCCAAGCATGACAACTTCTCCAATCAATCCCTTGTACTTTTGAACCAAATTTTATAATCTTGAAAATGTGGTCAGCCAAAATAACCTTGCCATGACATTTCCTCCAAAACAAATCCAATCGTGAAGTTTGAACTTCTCAAGCTTTATTGACTAGTGCACGGAAATAAACTCATGAACCCATGGAGCAACTTGCTGAATCTCATTGCCTTTACCTACATGAGTAACAAGCAAGACAAACCAAAATTTCATTTTTGTAATTAAAAGAAGAAATCAAGACAAAAAATATTCATGATCACAAAAGAACACAAGTCCAGGTGCTTGGTGATTCCTCAAAGAGAAAAGCTAAATATAGGGAGGGGAACCAAGAATCCTAATGCGATCTTGTTGTGTGGAATCAACATGGTATGATGAGCGGATCTTAGGGGGAAAATTCGGGGTACAACACCCATGCAAAGCAAAAGGGAGCACCTCATGCCATTCTTTATAAGTAACAACCATCTTTTGGATGATCTTCTTGATGTTTTTATTAGCAACTTCAACAGCCCAATTCATCTTTGGCCTGTAGGGAGATGAATTGTTATGGATAATCTTGAATTCTTCACAAAGTTCTGTCATCATCTTGTTATTCAGATTTGAGGCGTTGTCATGATAATCCTACTTGGCACACCATAACGACATATAAGATTGTTCTTGATGAAGCATACTACCACCTGCTTAGTAAAATTAGCATATGAAAGATCTTCCACCCATTTGGTAAAGTAGTCTATCACTACCAAGATAAAACAATATCCATTCGACGCCTTAGGTTCAATCATTAAAATCATGTCAATACCCCACATAGAGAAAGGCCATGGGGAAGAAATAACATTAAGAAGCGTCAGAGGCACATGAATTTTGTCAGCATAAATATGGAATTTTAGGCACTTCTTTGCAAATTTGTAACAACCAGATTCCATTGTCAGCCAATAATAACTTGTCCTAAGCATCTTCTTTACTATCGAATGTCCATTGGCATGGGTACTAAATGAACCTTCATGGATTTCATGCATCAACATGTCTACCTCATGCCTATCCATTCATCTGAGCAAGACCCTTTCATAATTTCTTTTGTATAACACATATTCATTGAGTAAAAAGCTGCCTGCCAACCTTCTCAATTTCTTTCTATATTTGTTTGACGCACCAGCTGGGTATTCCTAAGTCTGGAGAAAATGCTTGATATCATAATACCAAGGTTTTTCGTCTGACGTTTCATATGCTGTAAACACACGAGCCAGCCTATCCAGATGTTGAACTATTATACAAGGCACATCCTTCCAAGTATTTACTTGATACATAGAAGCTAGAGTGGCCAAAGCATCTGCCATATGATTTTCATCTCTGGGAATATGATGAAATTCAACTTTATTAAAGAAGGGTAATAATCTTCTAGCATAGTCTTTGTAAGGAATCAAGCCAGGGTGACGAGTATCCCATTCTCCTTTAATCTGATTTATTACCAAAGTTGCATCGCCATATACATCTAGAATTTTGATTCTGAGATCTATAGCCTCCTCAAGACCCAAGATACAAGCTTTATACTCTGTGATATTATTTATATAATCAAATGAAAACCTTCCAGTAAAAGGGATATGCGACCCATGAGGAGTGATAATCACATCACTAATTCCTTTCCCATAAGAATTCACAGCTCCATCAAACATCATTCCCCACCGGGATTCAGGATCAGGACCTTCCCCAGGCAAAGGTTCATCACAATCTTTTATCTTCAAAAACATCACATCCTCATCAGGGAAATCATATTTAACAGACTGATAACCATCAACCGGTTGGTGAGCAAGATAATCTGCCAACACTCTTCTTTTTTATAGCCTTCTGAGTACGGTATTCAATATCATATTCGGACAACAGCATCTGCCAATGGGCAATTCTTCCAATAAGAGCAGGCCTTTCAAAAATATACTTAATTGGATCCATTTTGGAAATCAACCAAGTAGTATGATTCAACATATATTTCCACAACCGCTTTGCTGCCTAGGCCAGAGCACAACATGTCTTTTCCATCATATAATACCGCGACTCACAGTCAGCAACTTCATGCTGAGATAATAAATGGCATATTCCTTCTTCCCTATTTCATCTTGTTGTCCCAAAATACAGCCCCTAGAATTATCTAACACTGTCAGATACATAATTAATGGTATTCCTTCAACGGGAGGTAGCAAGATAGGAGGTTCAAGCAGATACTCTTTAATACTTTCAAATTACATTTGGCAATCATGTCCACATACAACCTTGATCTTTATTTAACAACTTAAAGATCGGCTCACACGTTGCAGTCATATGGGAGATAAATCTGGAAATGTAATTCAACTGCCCAAGGAAGCCTCTAACTTGCTTTTCAAATCTTGGTGCTGGAATTTCTTGAATTGCTTTTACTTTATCACGATCAACTACAATTCCTTTTTAGCTGACAATGAAACCTAACAATTTCCCTGATCGAACACCAAAGGTGCATTTATTTGAATTCAAGCGGAGACAATACTTCCTTAAACGCTGAAACAATTTCAAAAAATCTTCTATATACCCTTCTTCAATCTGGGATTTAGCAATCATATCATCAACATATACTTCAATTTCCTTGTGCATCAGATCATGGAAAAGGGTTGTCATATCCCTCTAGTACGTTGCACCAGCATTCTTCAACCCGAAGGGCATCACTCTGTAACATAATGTTCCCCAGGGTTTGATAAAGGTTGTTTTTCCATGTCCTCAGGAGCCACTCTGATTTGATTATATCCAGAAAATCCGTCCATGAACGAGAATACATTGAATTTTGTTGTACTATCAACCAACATATCAATATGTGGCAATGGAAAATCATCTTTTGGACTAGCTTTGTTTAAATCTCTATAATCAATGCACATGCGAACTTTTCCGTATTTCTTTGGTACTGGGACAATATTGGAAATCCACTGAGGGTACACTGATGTCACAAGAAAACTGGCATTAATCTGCTTTAAATCTTCTTCTTTAACTTTTACTTCCATATCAGGGTAGGTTCTTTGCAATTTCTGCTTGATTGGCGGGCATTCTAGCTTTAGCGGAAAATGATGTTCCACAATATCAGTATCCAACCCCGACATGTTTTGGTATGTCCAAGAAAATATATCCACATACTCTTTCAACAATTCAATCAACCTGTGCTTCGCGTCGGGGTGAAGCAAAGCTCCAATCATGACTTCTTTTAGATCTTCCTCTGAACCCAAATTAATCATCTCCAATGGCTCATTATATGGATGCATGGTACTTTCCTTGCACTCAAGAAACCGTGAAACCTCTTTTGGGATTTTATCATATTCTTCTTCTTCTTCGGCCATAAACGCAGGATATTCAAAGTTGGGAGAGGGTGCAAGGTCATTGTACTGAATGGATTTTTTAACTAATCTTCACATATGACTTATGATTGCTTTTAGAAACTGACACATATAGCAAGTCATTATGCTTATTTATTTACAATTATTATTTATTCTGAAAGGTTTTTTCTGATTACCATTTTCCAAGAAAGAGTAGAAAATAAATATATAAATTTGGAATCAAAGACAACCTTTATTAATGATTTTAAAGATCAAAGCAATATATATGCCTATACAATATTATTATTTTCACCTTGGGCAGAGTGAAAGATTTTTTTTGAAAAGATTAACAACAAAAAAATTACTTTGAAATATGAATGCAAGAGGGAACATCAATGGTGATCCAATTTTAGACTCTAACTCCATACGTCACGTAGTTCAACATATCTTGCTCTGATTCGCTTTCCAGAATAGCATTGATCCTAGGAACAGATGGATAAAGATAAGCTCCGCTATGAAATATGTCTTGATATTTTCCCAAAGCAGACTCCAGCTTCATATTCTCACCTTCATTATTCTTCAAAGAAAATCCTAAACTAGCTCTATTCTTATTCACAGGTGGATCAACAATCTGCTCCCATACCTTGCTAGGGCCATTATGCACTACCTGTTGAGCATCCTTAAATGAGGCTATAGAATCCACATTTTTTCTCACATTGTCAAAAGATAAAGCATGGAACTGAGTTCTAACAGCATCTTCATCTACTTCCACAACACTGAAAGAGGACAAATGAGATATTAACAAAGCTTGCTCTCCATTTATGATGACCACCTTTCCTTCATGAACAAACTTCAACTTCTATTGCAAATTTATGGTAACAGCCCCTGCCTCGTGTATCCACGGTTGTCCCAGTAAAAAATTGTAAGCGGGAACAATATCCATAACCTGGAAAGTAATTTTAAATAAGTGTGGGCCTATATGAATAGGAAAATCTACTTCACCGATGACAGACTTGCTTGATCCATCAAAAGATATCACAATTATGCCACTCTGGTGCATGGGAGTTCCCTGGTATTTCAACTTCATGAGCGTGCTCCTCGGTATGACATTTAAAGCGGACCCATTGTTAATCAGTACATTAGACAACGAATCATTCTTACAATTCATGGAGATATGGAGAGCCATATTATGAATCCTTCCTTCCTCAGGCAATTTGTTATCACAGAAACTCAGGTTATTATAGGATGTAATATTCTCTACGAAACTGCTGAATTTGTCCAAAGGCATATCACTTTCCATAAAAGCTTGATCCAATAATCTCATAAAGATTCCCTATGGGCAGAAGAGTTCATTAGCAAGGCTAGAATGGATATCTTTGATGGAGTTTAAAATAATTGATTTAGGATCCTATAGTCGCTCATCTTGATAATCTTCAGTATATCATCCACATCTTTTTCTAAAGTAGTACCACTAGATTCCCCCACTGCTTTCTTAGATTCAGTACTTTCAACAACCTTTTTATCAGCATTAACATTCCCTCGAATGACAGGTGCGAAAACACGTCCACTACGGGTTACTCAGCTATATTTAGCAATATTCTTGACATCATACAAAGGTTGGATGGGAACCTCCAAACCATCCTCTAGGATTGTTGCATTTTATTTATATGGTACGACTTTGTATGATTCGAAAGGAATAGGACCCGACAAGCAAATTACCATCAGGGCAACAACTGGCTTGCTATGGTATTCAATCTCTATGGGGGCAGGAACACTGAAACAAGGCACGATAACATTCACCCCTTCTTCAGAATACTTAGCTATCACAAAATAATTATTGGAGAACACAACTTCATCCGAGGAAAATAATTCGTCTACAGAAACATACTCATCATCTGACATAGTCTCGGCCGAACAATCTTCAATTATGTTAATCCCATTGTAATCATCTCTATGGCCTGGGACATCCATAGTACCATTGTCTAACAACAACTTAACACGCCTTATCACATTGGAACAACCATGAGAATCTCTGCAGGAAACCTTGCAAGACCCATAATGGTGTTCCTCTTGACCATCCACGTGCCAGAAGGTAGCGTGCATTTGCACCAAATCATCATTCATATGATTCACGTCAAAAGTACGGAATTCTCCAGGACATCCAAAGACCATATTCACATCTTATTTGTACTCTTACCTTGGTCTAATTATATGAATGAGGCCTTCGTCCATCATTTCCTGAAAATCATCTTTTATCTTATCACATCCTTGGATATCTATACTGCAAATACTACAACCAGCATGGTCGTGCATATAGTAACTAAACTCGTAGAAGTCAGCATGCATCTTCACCAGATCCCCTCTAAGAAGGTTGATATCAAAAATCAGGAAGTCCCCAGGACAACCAGCAACCATGTTTATAGAATTTGCTCCTCCATGTTTAGGGAAAAGATTATCCTTTACGTTAGGAACAAAATATTTAAAGGATATGAGGCCATATCTCACCATCTTTTGTACTTCAGATTTCTAAGGATAACATTTCTCTATGCTGTGCCCTGGTTCTCCTTGATGAAAAGCGCATTTCTGGTCTACCTTATAATACCAGGGTAGAGGTGAAAGTATATTAGGAGGCGTCCTGGTATGAACCAACTTCTTCTAAATTAAAGTCGGGAATAACTCTGTGTAGCTCATTGGAATATAGTGAAAAGCCTCTCTTTTCTGACTTTTGCCTTGATTCTCTTGAGGAGACGGTCTTTGATAGGCAACAATGGTTGGAGCTACATTGACGACAAGAGTCACAAAATCAACTTATTACTGGTACTGTTGATGTCTTCTATGTGGCCTAATATTCCTTTACACAATAACATCATTCATTTCACTTTCTTTCTTTCGAGAGAACATGTATGACGACTTCTTCATCCCTTAATTATTTCTCAAGCGCTCTTCTCTGACAGCCTCTTCCAAACGAACACCCATGCTTACCATTTCGGTGAAATCATTAGGCGCACTGGAGACCATCCTTTCATATTAAAATGATCCAAGGGTTTTCAGGAAGACTTTGGTCATTTCTTGTTCTCCCATAGGTGAAACCACCTGGGCAACAATCTCACACCATTGCTGTGCATATTCTTTAAACGATTCCTTATCTCTCTAATCCATTTCCCTCAACTGGTACAAATACTACAACTGGTCGTGGTCAGGCTTCCCCTAGATCATTGAAGGTACGGATACTACTATTGTCCAAACTCATGTACCACTTCAGAGCGGCACCAGTCAAACTATCTTGGAAGAAATGAATAAGCAAACGTTGATCATCTGTATAGGTGGACATCTTCCTGATATACATCACGAGGTGGTCATGAGGACAAGACTTACCCTTGTACATCTAAAATTCAAATACTTTAAACATCGCTAGCACCTTTACGTTGGGAACTAGGCCGAGTTCACTGACATTTTGTCCAAATAATTCTTTTCCTCGAAAGGCCTTAATTTCCTTCTACATCTTATTGAACTGGTCTTGAAAATCATCCAAACGATCATAAAAACCCATACTTTCACTCGGTGAAGGAACAAGATGATAAACTTCATCACTAATAAACGACACAACATTCACTGAAGGAGGTGCAGTATAATGGATCTCATTTCTAGCAGCAGGAATAAAATGCACTATAGGAGGTGCAGGAGTAGCAGCAGCTTGAACAACTGGAGCAACTTGAGCATCAATATTGTAACCTTGTGGCATGAAGTTTTTTGGCATTCCCCATATATAATCATGCAATATACAATTCTGAGCAACAGTAACTGGAGTAACAGAAATGGGAACTGATGGACCTTCGAAAACAACCATTGTCTGTTGAGGATGAGAAAGTGGTTCCTCATTCTGAGAAGCCACCAATGATTCCATCAAAGCAGTCAGATTGGCCATACTAACCTTCAAAGCAGTAACTTCATCGTGC
This sequence comes from Vicia faba, assembly GCA_948472305.1. Taxonomy (NCBI): domain Eukaryota; kingdom Viridiplantae; phylum Streptophyta; class Magnoliopsida; order Fabales; family Fabaceae; genus Vicia; species Vicia faba. The sequence continues at coordinate 1,004,208,073 of OX451740.1, read as the reverse complement.
AGCTTACAATTCTGTTGCTCAAGATTCTCCATTTTATTCGTGGAATTAGCCCGAGTATTATACTGGTGAGACAACTTGCTGGACAAAGTAAAGAGCACAGTAAGACACTTGGGTATGAACATAAATGTAAGAAGTATGTACAAGATGATGTATGATATGCAATGCACATGATTTATTGATTATTATTAATATTTCAAGGGACTCAAAGAATTATAGATTATTTGCAAATATTAAAGTACTAACACATTTTGAAATACTGAAAATCTCATCATAATAACTTCAAAATGGATTACAACTTTTAGTACAAGTTTCAACAATCCTAAGTACAAGAGAAGATAGAATCTAACGCTTTCCTATGAGTCTTGCCATCTGAGCCTTCAACTGCTTTTTATCTTCTGCATACCTGTCGGAGACCTCTTTCCAATCACCAGAGTCAAGAATTGAATGACTAAGTCTTGATTGAGATCTAGAGTAAAATAAATCCTATTGACTCTCCATCATCTCTACAACACGAATCTCAAGAAACTTAATCAGATCATCTTTCTCTTTCAAGTCTGTTCGGTAGGTAATCTCTAAAGTCTGACACTTGTTCTTCCAGGCCTCCTTCTCCTATTGCATCCTCACTAGGGAAAGCTAAACCTCTTCCAGTTCATCTATAAGTGGAGGAGTGGTATTCACAAACATATCAGGTAAAGGTTCCTCATGGGAATATGGCATCTTCAGCTGAATTTCCCTTGCTTGTAACCATCGGAGATAAGGCTCCAAATAAACGACTCCTCTAGGTCCCGAAGTCCTATCTACTCTTCCTGTGAATATGGCGCCAAGCCTTCGAAATCTCCTCCTTATTTTCCTTATGATTCTCTCCCTCCTTAAGATAGAAGCCACTCATATGAATACTATTTGGCTTATATCTCATTGGATATCCAAGCTGACATCGTGCAAGAATGAGATTGTAGTTAATTCCTCCATTTGTACCAAGAAGAGGTACATTGGGGAAACTACTACAACTACCGACAATCTCCACATCATAGTAAGCCTGATGATACCAATCAATGTCGGAATGAGTGAGGGTCATAATCTTCAAAGCCCAACGAGGTTCCTTCTTGATATCCTAGAAGGCATCAGACCGAGGTAAGTGAGAAATAAACCACTGATACAACAAAGGAGTGCAACAAATGATCATCCATCCATGATAAGAATCCCGAAGAAGAACGGAGTAATCAGCATCTCCTAATAATGTAGGAACTGGATTCCTAATCAAAAACATACTGATGGTGTTGATATCCACAAATTTGTCGATGTTAGGAAATAAGAACAACTCATAGGCAAGTAGAGAAAATATGGCCTCAAAAGCAACCATACTCTTCATCTTAGCAAAGTAGCAAGATCTCTCCAATAAAAACTGAGCGGGTAATCCTCTGATTCCTTCTTTGGTAGTCATGTGAGCCTCAATCTCAGACTTTCCCAAATGAACCATAGTAGCAATCTCATGGGACTTTGGTTCCCCCTCCAAACCGGTGAAAGGAACACGATAAGTAACAGGTAAACCCAGTAGGTAAGAATACTCCTCCAATGTAGGCATCAACTGATAACCAGGGAAAATTAGAGATAATACCCCTCTTCATCTTGAGCTTCATAAGAGACACGATGGATCCCTACTTTTTACGAAAATCTATAGAACTCTCAATCTCCGGAATCAGACTCATCAACTCATTTATCTTGAGATCCTTGAAATTGTACTTCCGAGTTATTATTTTTCCGGAATCAATAGTCAAAATTACCTGAGATATTCCCAAAAAGTAAACTTTTAAGACCCTTGAAACAAAATGTCTTAGAGGATGCTCATGGGTGCATGAATGCATGATGCAACAATCACACACAAGATCACAAACATGGGGAGGGGGGTTCATAACTTTGATGTCACGAGCATGAGGTTAAAGGTACTACCCACAAGGTATGGTATAATAGTTTGTCACTTTCCGAACAAGGTTCTAAGAGGTTCCCAGAGTCTACATCTTTTCTTCGGATATTACCAACATCTTGATTGACTTAGTAATTAGTAATATTCTCAGGAAAAACTCGTCTGAGTGTAGTATCGCGTAACGACCATTTCCGGATTACTCCGTCATAGCTTCCACACTACACCTAAAAGGACAAGATGGGTTAAAGGTTCTACAGTCCTCAGTTTCAGCAGGCTCCCAGGTCAAAAGCAGCACTTCGTCTCGATTACTCAGTAAACGATACTACAGTGAAATGGGCCTCCACTGAGTGGGGGATCTCATGCCTCCTTTAACGCATCTCTGACTTTTTGGGAAATACTTGATTCCATGTTTCTCTAAGTGTTCATGAGTATATTTGATTGGAAACTTGATCATCAATTTGGGTTTGAAATTGCTCAATTGACAAAAGGGGGTAAATTGGCCATTTTGTCAGAAGTCAACGAAAGTCAACTGTTGACCAAGGGGACTATTGGTCAACTATCAATTCAATGTACCTATTTTCATATTTCATGGTCAATGGTGGCATAAAATCAAGTTTGAAGGGTGAATTGGAGATAACTTGTCCATGAAGTTATTTGAAATTTTGAATTTTTTCTAAGTGTTCATAGTACTAAATTTTGGTTGGGCATAACTTTCTCAATTTTTATTGAAAATGTAAAAAATTTACATGCCTGGAAAGAGGAAAAAAAAATCCTTCAACTTTTAATTAGAGGCATCTAGTCCAAAAAATTAAAGGAGAAAAAGTTATGGAGCTTGGAAGTTTTTGACACTTAGTGAAATTTCTCAAATATGCACAAAAATTTGATTCCTTCATGATTATTTTTGAAAGTCCATTTGAGGTCAAATCAAAAGGTTGACAACATGAAAGTTGAAGTATGAAGTGTGCTCTTCATTTTAGGTTCAAGAATAATTTCAAATGGTCGAGTGTGGAGAGAGAGATATTGCTTAGGATTTAGGGTCTGGAGATGACATTTTTCCCAGCCACGCGTGCGTTAAGCCAAGCTTTTTATCAAACATTTTATGGGCATGCCTTCACCATTATTTTTCTCCTTGCAATTTTCATTATTTTAAAAAATGTCCAACATCAAAGATCAATCCCTAAATGCGAGGAACAACTTTGCTTCATAATGTTTCTCAAAATAATGCCCACATTTTGAGATATATTCATGGGAAGAAGGTACCATGCAAACTGAATTTCTGCCTAGCATAAGGCATGTCACGCGTGCGTGAAGCCATGAATTCAAGAAAACACATGATGTGCATACACTCATGACTATTTATCTCATTGATTCAAGCTTCATTTTAAAAAAATTTGAACTTGAAAGTTAGAGTGTGTAATACCCTCTCCATTTTTTATTTAAACTTTGTTGCGTTTCATGCACTATGGAGAGAGATATAATCAGAGGAAGCCATGATCATGATTTTATACCAAGAGTTCATGAAATTCATGTGTTTTACATCAGCCAAGCCATGACCTGCCAGATCACACGCTCATGCATGCCTCTCTTACTCAAAACATGCGCTTGGCATCTTCAATTCAACACAAAACGCAGGATCACTCACTTATCACGTTTCCTTGCCTCTTCTGCCATCACTCTCTTACTCTATAAAAGTAAGTACCATTAAGCATAGCAAAGCATCAAAAAATTTGAAGAGCATTCCTACTCTCCCTCGCGAAACCCCTATCTCTCTCCACAACTCAGTTTTTCTGCATTTTCGCTCTCAAGAGAACTCTGCTCAAGCTTGCTTGTCATACACAATACTCCATTAAAACTTGAAGAAGAAGTTACATCAGGTTTCTTACTTCAATACATAGGCACTAAGTGGATTTATTTTCCACTCATCAAGGTAGAACTCCAAATGTGAATCTCTCTCATGCTAGCTCCAATATTGCTTTAAATTTTGTTTACATTGAATGTAGCTGACCGGATCTTACATTTGAGTATAATCATGCATGCGTGTGTTTCTTGATTTTGTTCCATAAGTCTGCTCAAAAATTCTGCTCGGTTCACTGCTTTTACACTCAGTTTTTAATCATACCTTGCATTAATTGTTAAATTCATGAGCATTTTTGTTGTTCTACGCATTGATGTGATGAATTTTGTTTTTTGAATCAAAGGAAATGATTGAGAATCGAAGGAGAAATGTGAGTTTAAATTTTGTTTGATGAATTGTCCAAATCAAAACCGTGTTCATGCATCAATATTCGCGCGCATTTTTCTCTATCATCAATGCATTATTTCATGAAATTTTTTACTCTACCGTGTTCTATTGATTTACAGCTTGAACTTTGATGTTTGCATATTTGATTTTCATCAAGAAATGCGTGAGATATTTTGATATGAAAATTTGGTTTCAAAACTGAAAAAATGATAAGGGTTTTCATTCTAGTATGGATGATTACGTGGCATCATTTTATTGAACATGTTTTTGATTCATTTTACAGTGCATTTGGATAAAGGCGGGTGTAATTAGCCTTTGCATTTTTAAATTTTTTTTTGTTTTCTCAAATTTTCTTTTAATATTTTCATCACTTCAAAAATTATCATAAAATTATTTTAGACTCCTTTTTCAATATAATTATATATTTTTATTTGTATTTAATTTTTTTTATCATTTTTCTTGATTAAATAAATTCAAATAGTTAATTAGGGTTTTAATATTTTTTAAGTTTAGAAATTTTATTTCCCTATTTCTAATAAATCAAAAATTATAAAAAAATATTTTCTAACATCTCTCTGAGTTTACTTATTAAAAATATATATTTTTTTAATTTTATAAAACTCTTGAGTTACAAATTAAATCATTTATTGGATATATCATCTTTTCTTTGTTTTTTTTAAATTGTGTAAATAATTTTCATTTAATTCTTTCTTTTGGGATAAAATTCAAGAAAAATATATTTACTGATCCTTGGAATTTTCTTGACATTTAGGTTATCTTACATTAAATTTATTAGATGTTTAGGTCTAATTTTTTAATTTTTAACTTAATTTCTTTCTTTTAAGGTTTTGTTTGATCTTTCACACTAAGTGATTAAAATTTCTAACTTCCCTTGTCTATAAAATCATAGATGAAGTTGTTTAGAGTGCTGGAACAAGTTGAGGTCATAAAGAGAATTTTTATGGAATTTTAAAATGTGATTTCATATTTTTTCACAAATTGTTTCCCAAAACAATCTAGTTTAAGTCTTTTGCTTGCTAGTTCCAAAGTTTGCATTTTTAAATCAAATTTCTATCTCAATCCAAGAACTCTAAGTTCTATTTATGACTTTTATGGAACTTTAGGAAGTTAGGTTTTTAATTTCATAATTTTACAACTTATTTTCCTATTTTAAAACTAATTTTTGACTTAAGTTTTCATTTAGGGTTTTACTTTTGATTAAGGCTTGTAATTGAGAAATTTTGTACACAATTCTTGTTTAATTCTTGAAATGGCATATGATACTAACTTGAGGCTTATTTTAGGACAAATTCCTAAACATCATTGGATCTTGGATGTTGATAGGTTGAAAAACCAAATCCATCAAGATGGACGAATGATGTTGATGATATTTGAAACTAAATTTCATCTAATTCATCCCCTCCCTCTTCATCTTATCCCATGCTTACTTGTGCTAAGTGTTATTGGAGAATGACTTACATATCATTTCTCTAATCATATGTTACATATATTGCAATTGACCGGCCTCAAAATATGTGCAACTTCTACATAAGTCCACTTACGATTGCTTAACATATCGCTAAATTTTGTCCCGATTCGAGAAATGACCATTTGTGGCCCAAAACCATGTTTGTAAGCCCAAGTATGTTAATTCGAATCCTTTGATCCAATAACCTTGAGATTCATTGTTAGGAGGTGTAACGCCCGTTAATTTAATTAATTATTTTATTAAATTATTTTGGGATCATTTATGAAGTTGTGAGATGTTGGATTATTATTAATTAATTAATTAGTTGATTAATAATAATTATAATGTTGGAATTAAGGGAATATATATATATATATATATATATATATATATATATATATATATATATATATATATATATATATATATATATATATATATATATATATATATATATATATATATATATATATATATATATATATATATATATATATATATATATATATATATATATATATATATATATATATATATATATATATAATGTTGGACTTATGCTATTGGTTGCAAGTAGTAAAGTGGGGGTGTGTAGGTTAGGACCAATAGTATTGATATATAAGGCTAAGCTGACACAAGGAATTGTTTTAGTTGGTGTTTAAGAAGCCCTACACGTTGACCGGAAGATCCGCGCAGAACAGGAGCAAGCTACCCGGTGTCGAGCAGAGCGAAGCAAGCTGTCAACTGGAAGCCTTGGTTGAGCGACCTTCAATCAAGGTAAGGGTGGGGTTTTGACCTTATAATGGGGCTTGTGATGTGTATTACGTGGGAATTGGTCGTTTTATGATTGTTTTGCATTGATGTTTCTGATCTTGCTAGCGTAGTTGCCCGTTTATTCATGTTGTAGCCGTTGGGGAGTACTATATGACCATTTAATGAACATGTTATATGAAGTTGTCTGGTTGTGTGTTGTGGATGTTTTATGTATCCGTGTGACTTCCCGGTTTAATTAATGGTTAGGTTAGGATAGTCAATCGCTGGTCGTGATGATCGTTAGGACGTTAGGTTATTCCGAGCGGTTGGCGGGAAAGTTTGTAATTGTTAAAGTGGTGGTTTAGGGAGGTTTCTACCGGACTATCTTTTGTGATTAATGAATCTGTTGATAGTAAATATAGTTGCCCATTGTTGTGTTAGTCTGAGTAGTTGACCGGAAGTTATGAGTTGTGGTGGTGTGGTCGTTATAATGTTGTATTGTGTCTGTGCTGTTTGTCGAACTAGTGGTCGGGGAGGATGATGATGGTGTTAGGTACCGAGCGGAATTTTAGGCTGCAAGGCGTGTCAGGGGTTATGTGTTGGATTGTCGAGCAGTATTAGGATTACAGGACATGTCGAGGAGCATAAGTTGGTCTTTACCCTATTTTCTCTGTGCGTCTCTAGGAGTATTAATTAGTTGTTATGTTGTCCTAGTTGCTATGCATGTCGAGGGGCATGTAGTTCCCTATCCCTTTTTCCTGTACATGTTGTGTGTGATACGGTAGCAGAACTGACTGTTAATACTGGTTTTACGTTTGTGTTCGTAAAATGTTGCGGTAAGCAAGAGTCGCCAACGACTTTTCTTTTATCCAAATTAAGGAAAGGGTGAAAAGAACAGAAAAAAGACCTTTTTTAGAGTTTTCTGAGTAAGGGGGGGTAGATTATGGAAAGGGAAGGTTTTAGCACCCTTTCCAACGGTAGTTTTCTACGGGCTCTTAAAGGCTAGATCATGTTTTAAAATTGCTTGTGCTTTGTGTGTTTGAAAAATGTTTTGAAATGCCTTAGTGCGGCGATTCACTTCGCGTTAACTCTTGTATCATTCCTCAAGAGTGTTGACTAAGTGAATGTTTTTGAAATTGTTTTCGAAATGTGTAAGTGTAAAAAGTTTGTTTTATTTGAGCAAGCATCTAATAACTATCTACTTGTACTCGAAAAAGTCCGTTCTTTTCCTCCTATCCTTTAGACAGTGATATCCTACTATTAGTGAGTAAGTAGCCCTATCGTTGGATGTTTTGAGGGACAACCGAAGAGACGTTACGATCATGAAGGCAACTTGGCAAGGGATTTTAGTAACTGTCCTAAAGTTATAATATATCTTTTAACAGAGGCAACATCGAGAGGGTTATCGAGGGACTTGTGATCTTTCAAACTAGAGGACAACCACTAAAACTTCTCACGTTTGGAGAATTGTGACCGTTTTCTGAAGGCAACCAAAGTGGGATACCCTAGAGGTGAGCATGTGCAATTGTGTTTAGTTCAGCTATTTATCTTGCTCATTTAGGTTTTCTAACGTTTTAATTTTTCAGTCTTGTCATGCAATCCTAGTTACTAGCAGTTAATATGTAAAAAAAATATAAAGTGCGAAAATATAATCCTACGCTATTACATTGCTTCGGGGAGAGGGATATTTACATGTTCAAAAGGGGAAAAAATAAATAAAACGGTAAAAAGTTCTAATTAGTCTATTATATACTGTCAGAAGATACATTATTATAAAAAAACGAAAGTAAAATAACGCAAGTGAAATAAAGAAACGTCTAAGAAATCCTAAGAATTTAGCTAAGTAAAGAAAAAATATTTTTTTGTTTGTTTTATTTATCTTAAGAAAATAATTAAATTAAATTAAATGAGAGAGAAAATTAAATATGATCCTAAAAAAATGATTGCTAATTAAAAAAAATAATTCTAATAAAACTAACTCTACAATTTTTTTGTATTTTTATTAAGAAAATATTTGAATTAAATAAACCTAAGTCTAGTTAATTTTAAATTGATAAAATAAAATTAAAATAATTAATTAATTAAATTAATGAAAATTAAATTAATTTAAAAATCCTATGTATAGGATATTTTTTGATTTTTTGAATGATTTGTAAAAAAATGATTAAAATAAATAAATAAATAAAAAAATAAGAATAAAGAAAAGCAAATTTGGGCCTGGAGATAAATAGTAAACATGGGGGTGCACTTGGAATTCGTTTAGCCCAATGGGAGACAAGCCCAGGTGTTGCAAAAAGAAACATGGGGGTGAGAAGATTAAAAATGCTTAGGCCCAAGTTAGGGGGTGTAGATTATGTGACCCATGGTATACGTGTGTGGCATGGCTGTATGGAATCCGCAAGAGAAGGTTAAGAAAAATCAAAATGCTAGACTTGGGGCTCGAACCCAGGCCCTCTCCCTTTCACATGCTCTACCTTGCCAACTGAGCTGCCTTATTATTCGTATATCCTAGTCAACGCATAATTTTATATGCAAAGCAAAGCCAAATATATTTTTAAAAAAATAAAAATGTGCGTGCTGAGTCATCATCTTCTTCATTTTGTACCAGACTTTTACTGACGGACTTTCCGTTGGTAGAAGTTTTAGTGACGGTTTTTCGTCCTGGCTACATCCCTGTAACATTCAAAAATGTAAAATACCAATGACAAATTCTACACAAGGGCATGGTTCGAATGAAAATCTCCTTCTGAACGCCATGGTATCATTAATTTTGTCCCATTTTACCTCTAGCTAGGGTTCCCGAAATTGGAGCTTCGGAACCCTAACAATGGAAATTTGTTATATCTGCACTCAAGCTTTGATTAAACTATCCAGAAACATTACCATGATGATCATGAACATAAATATGGTGTCAAATCATATTTACAATGAATGAATGAGTGAAATCGAAATTGAAAAAGACAAGAGCAAACCGTGAGTGTAGGGATCGTTTCCTAATGCTTCAGGGCTCAAGGGTGATCGTGAAACCTTTAGTGATGTCCAGGGATGGTTGTTGAATGCTAAAAAGCCTCTGAATTGACCTGGAATTTGAAAATGGAGTTTGACTTTCTCTTGAAAATTTCAAGTTTGGAATGTGGTCTCTAGGTTGTTTTTCGTGTCCTTGAATCTTGCTAGTATGTTACTTAAATAGAGGAGAAGGAGGGGACATGGTAGCAAGGTAGTAAACAACCATAAACATGTTCTTCAAGACCACGAATGAGAATTTTAATTTTGGCAAAAGACATGGAATTATTGTCTCTTTTTTAATTTGAATGAATGTGGACACAAATGCACGAATTCATGGGCCTTATGGTTGTCCAAAACATCAGCCCACACGCCAAGGCCTACTTCTAATTATTTTATACATTTTATTTTATATTTATTTGAAATAAATTAAAATAAATATGAATAAAATAGTTTGAAAATGCAAGGCATGGCAATAATTTTTTTAGAGGTCCTCTATAAGCTTAGAAAGACGCTTGAAGTCCAAGAAATTAAGCCATTGCCCTAAAAGTTCAAGTTTTCTCAATGCACATTTCTTGAAATTTCCAAAATTTTCCCAACTTAGGTAAGCCATTACATACTTTTAACTTATGATGATTATCTTGGACTTTTTGGAAAGCCCAAGATGTCTACTTCAATCCCTCTTTTGATAAATTTTGCATTTGAAGATTTTATATTGATGTAAAAGGTCTTGGCAAAAAGTGGCTTTTGTTGACTTTCTGAAAATGACCAGTTATGTCTGAGCTTGTATCTTTCAAATGGTGCATTTCTTGAACTTGTGGGATGAACAGAAGTTGTAGGGAACTGAACCCTCTTCAAAACGAGTCTTGTTTAGGGAAAAATGGATGAAGTATGAGAGCATTTCTTAAGGAATCATGATCAACCCCTGATCAAATGATGGATATCACTTCAAAATGTTGATGTTGACATAAAATCTTGAAGTTTGACTGTACATGGGCCACAATTGACTTTTGACCTAGCACATTTGATTTTCAAGTATTTGAGCAATTGACTGAGCAAACATGTAGTAGAAGACATGAAATTTGTCATGAACAACCTTGAAGGCATATTAGGGCCATGGAAAACATTTGAGACCTTTGGAGCTCACACATCTTGATGAAAAGTGAAACCCTAGTTAGAGGTTCATTGCTTAGGAGGAGAATTTGTCTGGTCAATTCTTGGTCAACCTTGAGCAATTGAGGACCTCTAGGAGCATGTCTTGAGTAAAAATGGGAGGGCAAATTTGGGGTACAACACTGTGTTTTTTTCGTTACCTGTGTTGTGAGAATCATTGCTAAGTTGTTGTTTGATTATGTTAATGATTGATTCGTTGATTGATGTGATAGGCCTATGGCCGATGTTGATTTATGTTGAGTTATAGTGTTGTTGTGATTTCTGTTGTGAAATCTTCTTGATAATGCGAAGTTGAAGGGAATTTTAAATGATGATGAATTACCTCTTTTTATTGGTAATAATGGTGATGTGGGCTTATTCCTTGTAATGGATTATGATTGTTGTGAGTATGTGATAGTGCATTGGGGTGTTACAGGAGGCTTTGGTCTTATCAATCTGCTAATGAATCTTCATAAGCTTTGGTCAAAGTGAATTACTTAAGCATCGTTGATCATTGATTGTTGCCTTGAGAATTTTAAATGAATGATATACTTGACAAAAAGCAAATGAAACTTGTTGTTGAGAGGCGTTGATTTTATCAATCTTCTAATGAGTTTCAAATGCAAGTTTCAAGATGGTCATTCAACTAACCTATGATTTCTAATAATTGACTTTATCTTGTGCCTTTACTTTATGCTATTTACTTTAAGAACATTTATTTTAGCATTTACATTTCATGCTATTTTCATCTTTGCTCACTTGAGAATTTACTTTTATGCCATTTTTATTTTTTTCTCACTTGAGTCTTTCATTTCTTTTTGAAGATACCTAATAATCAACTTGAACTATAATAAACTTTAATGTTACTTGGACTACTTGGTTATTATCCTTGGCATTATTCAGATTGCGGATTTCTTGGACTTAGGAGTAGAAGCCTTAACCTACCTTGAGACCTTGTGACCTCAACTGTTATTTTGTCTGGAGTACTTGGAGTTTACCCCAAGACATTGGTTTATTTGTTTTGTGTGCAGGTTATCGTGATTACATTCTTTGTCTGTGATCAGGAATTCATCTTTATACAACCCTTACTCTGCCAAATTTTTGTGAACACTTAATGCATTTGAAGCTTGGTTTTCTTAAGAGGTTTATTATCTTTGCTTGTTTGGTTCCAATCCAAAGGATGGTAATTCTACATTGACTCATTGTGTCAAGTGTTGGCTTCTTGTTGATTAGATGGTTCATTTCCCTAGCTTTTACCTTATGCTTTAAGATAGTCCCTTCATCTCTCCCTATATTCTTTAATTTCAAAAATCTTTTCCCTATTTTTCAAAACTACTCTTGTTTTATAAACTTGAACGACTTTCACAATAAACTTGGATTTAGGTCCATGCATTTTCAAAAGCATTTTCTTAATAAAACTTTAATCAATTTAATAATACATTGACATTTTTCCACTTTGGCTTTTTTACCTTAAAACTTTTCTCAAAAGATTAGACTCTTGTCAATCCTTGTAGTGATGCGAGCTACTATACTTATACGATATGTAGGGAAGTGAGGTATTTTCCACTTGGGTTTTGAGTGAGGCTTTGTTGATTTTAAATCCAAGCTATATCCTCCACTTTGAGATGATACAAATTCTCCTATCTCATAATCATGGGTAATAAATATGTTTTTCCACTCGAATAATACGATGATGTCCCGTCTCTCAATATTAAACAACACACTTGTGTTTTAAAATTTTTAAAGGTGAACTACGGGTACCTTAATCCCCTTATTGCACGGAAGGTGGTACGTAGGCATTAAAGGTTCACAACCGCGGCGGGTGAAAAAATCATAAAAAATACTTCTTTTCTCATCTCCACCATCTATTTTTTATACAACTCTTATAGCCAAAATACACAGATTTTCAAAGAGGTTCCTGCGGAGTACAATAGATGTTTAGGGTGCTAATATCTTCTCTTTGCATAACCAACCCTCGAACTTAGATTCTCTCCCCCTCTTTTTGGGTTATTCGCTCTTTTCCCATTCCTTTGGAAACAATAAAGCACATAGGCGATTTTTATTTTTATCTATGCAAGTCAAGTTAATTTAATGGCTTAGTCTCAACATTTCTATCGCTACATAATCCTTCCTACTACTTCTTACTGGGGAGCCCGTGGATTCATGGGGCCGATGCTGTGACTTCTACTTTGCATCAAAAGTTGAAATTTTTGGTTAATAGGAAAGTGGTCACCATTTATGGCGAAGAGGTCTATATTGTCAGCCATCTGAGTACCTTCTGGTATTTTGAAGTTGAAGGTGAGGTACATGAGACTCTATTCTAAGCGTTTAAAATTGTGCAACTTGTCAAAACTCATCGTGAATAGGTTAAAAAGCTAGAGATCGCCATGGAATCTTACCGACAAGCTCAGGAAATTGTAGAATCTGGATACCCTGAAGGATGGGGCAGAGTTTTGGACTTCCCTTAACAGAAATACAAGAAGGGTTTGGGTTTCGTGGCTGGACGAAATGCAGTGATTACCGTTCTGAGGATTCAAGGTGTTCCCCCTCCGATCAAATTCATCAGTGTTGGCATCATTCATGAGGAAGCTCATGTTGTGAGTGATGAAGGCGACAACAATTGTGATATGGACAAATGGATTTGTCCTACTGTTCTAGGACAAGATCCTTCCAATTTGTTCATCGAGGATGTCATCAAAGTTTCCCGTTATGAATAGTAGTTTTCTTTTGTTTTTATCATGCAATAATTCCTACGTTATTCCTAAAACGGAGTGATCTTGATGTAGGGACACAATGTTTTCAATTTCAAAATTATCATCAATAAAGGAGGTCTTTTTGCATTCAAATATTTTGCTCCGTGTCTTTCTCTTTATTTTTCAAAAAAAAATGGAAATGTGTTTTTATTTTTATTTTTAAATCTTAAACTAAAATTAAAAAAAAATTACCAATCTTGCAGATGCAATCCCCCATTAGTCTCGGATTTTTTCAAAAACAATTCTGCTATGGCTCATTATGACTTTGAAAATCCAATCTATCAAGTTGACGAAGAAGCTGTAGAAGATTGTGAAATTCCTGAAGAGCTAGCCAGATTGTTTAAGCAAGAGGAGAAGGTCATTCATTCGCACCAAGAGACTTTATAAGTGATCAATTTGGGTACAAAGGAGATCCCAAAAGAAGTCTAAATTGGGGCAGCATTAGAAGACGGTGTCAAGCAAAAACTTATTGGAATGCTCAGGGAGTATCTGGACATCATTGCTTGGTCTTATAAAGACATGTCTGGGTTAGACACGGATATTGTTGTGCATAAGCTGCCTGTCAAAGAAGATTGTCTTCCAGTCAAACAAAATCTTCGAAGAACTCATCTCGAGATGTCCAAGAAGATCAAAGAAGAGGTTCAGAAAATATTTAATGTAGGTTTCTTGAAGGTAGTCTCTTACCCGTTGCTGATTACAAACATTATGCCAGTCTAAAAGAAACATGGAAATGTAAGAATATGTGTGGATTATAGGGACTTGAATAGAGCAAGCCCTAAAGATGACTTTCCGCTCCCTCATATTAATATTCTAGTTGATAATATTGTGAAAGCTAAAGTGTTTTCCTTCATGGATGGTTTCTCTGGCTACAATCAAATTAAGATTGCACCGGAAGACATGGATAAGACAACTTTCATTACACCTTCGGGATCATTTTGTTACAAAGTGATTCCTTTTGGTTTGAAGAATGCAGGGGCAACGTATCAGCATGCAATGGTCACTCTCTTTCATGATATGTGTCATACCCCAAATTTATCCTACCCTTTTGCTTTTTCACCTTGCTTATGCATCTTAGTAATCATCATGTACATACAATCCATTATGCCATTTTACACAACATGTATCATTGATCAATAAACTTAGCAAAGGATCAAAGATCTTGAAGAATTAGGGTTTCTTTATATCTTTGAGGCTCTTATCTTCATCAAGGGTCAAACTACTTCTTCAATAATTAGGTATCTTGGAGAGCTAAGGTTTTGGTTCCCTCCATCACCTCAAGCTTCTATTATTATCAAAAGCAAGTGAACTAGGGTTTGTTACTCATCATATTTAATCTTGTTGATGTTCCTCAACTGAGGTTCATTGGGTTTCATGTCAATGTATTCTACTATGCTTCAAGTCATACCTTCATCATAGGATTCAAGGGCTATCTTGTTACTCATCAAGTCAAGATATAATGGAATTAGATTGAAAAATACAAGCCATGGTACAAGAGATGAGTTTGTGGATTCATTATAACAAGCCACGTTTCCTCCAATCTTCGAATCCTGCCCCGTGTGCATAACTCCATGATATGCCTTCACCCTTTCTTAATTTAAATATGTTTCCATAACCAGGCTTTAAAACCATGCTAGGCAGACCATATTTTCAATCTTGCATAAACAAGTTCCTACATGAAAACCAACATACATACATAATGTTCATTAAAAACAGAAAAATAGCCTACACACATTCATCATCACAGGCCCTACATATTCATACCAAATCAATCTGAAACTCAAGCAAGCATACTTTCATGAACAATAACATTCAAACCAATAAACTAACAAATCAAATAAACTAATCCAAAAAACCCATCCAGATTAGAGGCAAATAAACATATGTAATACGGTGGAAGATCCAACATTTGGTTTTTTTTTATTGCAAAGGTTGTGGTTTAGAAA
Source organism: Vicia faba (assembly GCA_948472305.1). Classification (NCBI taxonomy): domain Eukaryota; kingdom Viridiplantae; phylum Streptophyta; class Magnoliopsida; order Fabales; family Fabaceae; genus Vicia; species Vicia faba. Next base: position 1,004,192,838 of record OX451740.1, on the reverse strand, counting down.
GAGTCGCCACCGACATTTCTTTTATCTAATAAATGAAATGGTGAAAAGAACAGTAAATACATTTGAGAATTTTTCTGAGTAAATAAGGTAGTTTATGAAAATGGAAGGTGTTAGAACCCTTTTCATCAGTAGTTATCTACGGGCTCTTAATCACTAGCTCGCTTTTTGAAAATGCTTTGTGCTTGTGTATGTTTGAAAATATTTTGAAAATGCCTAAGTTTGAAAATTTTGTAATGATTCTTATATCAGTTGAGAACGCATACAAAGTGTTTGTTTTTGAAAATATTTCAGAAAAAAGAAGTGTCTTATGTGAAGAAATGTTTTTGTTTGTGAGCATGCAACTACGAGTGATCTACCTACTCAAAAAGTCTTTTTTTATATTTTCATCCTCCTTTAGATAGTGCTACCATACCATTAGTTAGTAGGAAGCCCTATCGTTGGATGTGAGGGACGGGCGCGGGTCATCGTACAACCATAGAAGGAAACTCATAGGACGCTTTAACAATTGTCGTAAGGGACTAAGTAATTTACCAAAGGCAGCATCGAAGGGTCATTGAGGGACTACAATCTTTTAATCGAGGTTCTTTTGCTAAAGCCTCCCACATTCGAGGGACACGACTGTTTTTCATCTGAAGGAAACGAGCGGGGTTACCCTAGAGGTGCGCGTGTGAAAAGTGTTTTGATTCAGTTATTTTAATCTTTGAGATTAGGGTTAGATATCGTTTGATTTTAGATCTTATCATACACGCCTAGTTACTAACACACTAATATAATTATAATGAACAAGAGGTAAAGTGCGGGAAATGAAATCTACGCTATTACAATTCTTCGGAGATGGGGGTTACAAACCATAAAAATGGGGGGAAAAGGTAAACCCTAATTATCTATTACAACCTTTTATCAGTTACAATATTATGAAAAATTAATGCGAATAAATGAGAAAATCGTGAAGATTGCAAGAAGAGACAAAGAGTTTATTTGAGGGAAAATAAATGATGATTAATTGATTTTTTTGTTTATTTTTGAGCAAAAGGAATTAAAATCTAATAAAACCTAAGTTATTTTTAATTGAAGAAAAGTTTTAATTAAGTTAATTAATTTAATTAATTAATTTACAAAAAAAAATTAATTTTATTTTATTAAATAAAATAAAAGTCAAATAGGTTAAACCTAAAAATAAATTAATTTTAATTAATCGATTAAAGAGTTAATTATATTTAAAAATAATTGTAAAGAAAAAGAAATGGGCCTACAAAAGTAAACCCAGGGGGGGTGCTGAAACCCAAAATTGCTAGGCCTAGTAACGCAAGCCCAAGTGCTGTAAGAGTACCCTTAGAATCCTGTGTGGCTCTCCAGTGAGGTCTATCATGAGTGCGTATATCTAGAACGCTTGATATGGATTCGTTAAGGTATGATGGTGTTGATGAGAAGGGTGCATCATTTCGCGCTAGACATGACCTACATTGGATATGTGAAAAATAACATGGAAAATAAAAATACCAGGGGCAGGGATCGAACCTGTGCCCTGGTATGCCAATGCATTTGCGTACTTGCTTTACGGTTGGGACGGTTGTTTCATCTGTTGATACAAACCAAACAATAAAAAAGTGACACAAAAAACTAATGGCCGGAGAGGCACCAGAGCCCTAGCTCCAGTCGTCTTCTCCAATGACCTGTAAAAATAAAAAATGCAAAAATCAATTTTTAAGGAACCAAAACTCTATGTACCCCCTAATTCAACTCTCCTAGATCAAAATTTATGATTAATTTAGGCTATAGATCCTTGCATCATATGTTTCGAGTCAAATTACACCAAACAGAGTAAAAATGGTTTCTCTCAAATCTGAGTGCATGGGACCATAACACTCGTTCAAACCTGTTCAAGCATGTCTCATAAACTTGTTAGAAGCATCAATTTATTTTAAAACTAGACAAAATTAAAGATACAAATTTTTAAAAAAATAAACCGGACATGCCATGATGTATGGTTTCACATGCTTAGGATCATATAAATAGATCCAGACTTACCCTTCAGTGTTCCAGGGAGTGAATGGGATCGAGAGTTTGGAATGAAAGGGCATGTAACACAGATTTTGGAACTTAGGTTTCTTTGAGAAAATATGAATATTTTTGCAAGCTTTTTTGAGACATGGATGCGTGTCCTCTTGGTCTGATCTCTTGGTGTTTATATAGAGAAAGGAATGAAGCAAACAAAAGTGGAAAAACCTCATGCAATTATGGATATGATAATCAAGAATCCCAACACATTAAAAAAACTCATGTTCTTGAGATTCTTCTTTCCTTCTTGAGTCCTACACGGTTTTGGCAAGTTATGATGAAATGTTTTGGGCTTTAAGAAACCCATCATGCGCTTGGCCCAATGATTTTGTATCTATTTGAATAAAAGAAAAATATATATGAATAAAATAATAAGAAAATATAATACAAGGTATGAGTGATCTTAGGAGGCTTTCATAAGGTCATGGACATGTTTGGAACCTAAAAATTTAAAGTTTGCTCACTTTGCACTTTATGCATTTCTTTAAAATTTCTCAACTTGCACTGGTCATAACATGCTCAATTTTCATATTTTGAAGGTGATCTTTGACTTTTTGGAAAGCTCAAGACATCCTCTACAATTTCTCGTTTGATCATTTTTGCATTTAGAGACTTTATGTTGATGTAAGTTGCCTTGACAAAAAGTGTCTTTTTGTTGACTTTTGAAATGACCTGTAATGTATTAGATCATATCTTTCAAATGAAGCACTTTTTGGACTTGAGCATAATTACGAAGTTGTAGAAAATTTAATTTCCTTCAAAATGGGATTTTTTTTGGGGAAAATTTGATGAAGCATGTGAACTTTATGCTTGGTCAAAGTTTAGTTGACTTCTTCTAAGGAAACCCTAATTTGGCAACTTTGGACTTTTAATGATTTCAGGGTTTTCCTTGAGGAATCATGATCAAACCTTGATCAAATGATGAATGTCACTTCAAAATGTTGATTTTTACCAAAAGTCTTGAAGTTTGACTGTATGTTGACCATAGTTGACTTTCTACCCAATACAGTTGATTTTCAATCATCTAAGCCATTGACTGAGAAAACTTGTGATGCAAGGCTTGAAACATGACATGAGCATTGCTGAATACCTATGATGAACCATGAAAACCATTTGAGAACCTTGAAACCCATTTTTCCTTGTGCAAGATGAAACCCTAGTTGTGGACCTATTGCTTAGGAGGAGAGTTTGTCTATCGACTCTTGAGAATCCTTGAGCATTTGAGAACCCTAGAAGAATGTCTCCAAGAAACTGGGAAGGAAATTGTTTGGGTACAAAAACACCCTCCAACAATCCAATGACCAATAAAACAGTTAGCTAATTCAGTTCAAGTTCATTCATTACACGACAGGATTTCAAAGTTCAAAGGTCCAGAAGCTCATACAAAATCCAACAAACACATGATATATATAAAGAAAAAATATGCTCTCTAATAATGTTTTTTAATATGCAGAGAAATTATGATGTAAGAAGCATAAAAGATGAGAAAGTTTCATTTTTGAAGTTCTGCAGTGATACATCTTACTTAGAAGCAAATCTGTGTGACATGCTTAAATGAAGAAGTTCTAATGTTACAAATTCTGAATGCACCAACGCTGCAAGCAAACCTCTGATGTTTTGATAAGTAAAATTATGGAGGAACAAAATAAGTCTCAACGATAACATTCATCTTCTTGTATGATCCCAAGAAAGCATGTTTTAAAGCGTTACATTTTACTTATTGCAAATCAAAAGTAACAATTGAATCAAGACAAGATCTATGTTTTTGGAAAGAACGTTAACTACTATTTATCAACCTTCCAAAAGCATCTTATCATGTCTCTCATGCATCACCTATATAAAGAAGGAGTGAAGAAGAAAACTCACACAACACTACTGCGCACTGAAAAATAAAAATCTTATTACCTTTCTATCTTGTGCTTTTCAATTGTGTAATATATCACGGTAGTGATACAATTTTGTCTTGAAAACATCTTTGTACACACTGTTAATTATATTATTGTGTAATACCTTGAGAAAACCGAGTTGTGGTGTGAATTCAAGAAGACTTTGACAGTTGTCATTGTATCTATGTAATCAAGTTTGACTAGTGGATTAAGATGTCATTTGAGAGAGGCGAAATCACCTCGGCAGATGGACTGGAGTAGTTTGAGTTCAAACAAACCAAGATAACCAACATGTCTATTGCTTTAATTTTAAAAACCCCAATTCAAATCCCCCCTTCTTGTGTTTTTCCATTATTCAATTGGCATCAGAGTGCCTGGTTCTGGATGCAAACACTTAACCGTGTCAGAAAAAGATCCAAGCAAGAAAAACATTATGGTGAGACCAAGTCAAATCATCAACAATGATAATCATGATGAGAAATACAGGATCAACAGTAATACCTCCAATCTTTGATGGTGAGAAATTCTATTACTGGAAATATAGAATCGAAAGTTTCTTTCTAGCTCATGATGCTGATCTCTAGGATATGGTGACTAATGGATACAAACATCCAGTTGACAAAAGCGGTCAGAAAATCGACAAAAAGAGAATGACAGATCAACAAAAGAAAGAATTCAGAAATCATCACAAAGCCAGAACAATCTTCTTGAGTGTTATCTCGTACATCGAGTATGAGAAGATCATAAATAGAGAATCAGCTAAAAACATGTTTGACTCTTTGAAAATGATGCATCAAGGCAACATGCAAGTCAAAGAAACCAAAGTTCTTGCTCTCATTCATAAGTATGAGGCTTTCGAAATGGAAGAAGATGAAATAGTTGAAATAATGTTCTCAAGGTTTCAAATTTTGCTTGTTGGGCTAAAAGTTCTGGACAAAGGGTTCTCAATAGCAGATCATGTAAAGAAAATCATCAGAAGTGTACTCAAGAAATGGATACCCAAGGTCACAGCCTTAAAACTAGCCAAAGATCTGAACAAAATATCTCTTGAAGAACTTATCATCTCCTTGAGAAGTCATGAAATAGAACTAGAAGGAGATGAGCCCTAAAAGCAAGGTTATGAAGAATGGAAAAACACAAGAATAGGGGGTTTGAATCGGGGTTTTTAAAAGTTAAAAACAAAAGACATGTTGGTCATCCTGGTTCGTTTTAACTCAAACTACTCCAGTCCACCCGCCAAGGTGATTTCGCCTCTCTCAATGAGGTCTTAATCCATTAATCAATCTTGATTACAAAGGTACAATGGCAATTTCCAAAGTCTTCTTGAGTTTAAACCACAACCCGATTTTCTCAAGGTATTACACAGTATTACATTTGAAAGCGTGTACAAGATATGTTTTCTAACAAAAAATATTATCACAAATGTGATGTATTACACAAATGAAAATCAATGGATTGAAGGTAGTTATATTTCTCGTTTGTAGTGCGTTGCAAAATCATAAACTATTTCTTCTTCAAGTCTTGTTTATATAGGCAACACATGAGAGGTCCTTTAGAATGTTGATAAATAGTAGTTAATGAACTTTCCGAACATACAGATTCTTGTCCTCTTTCAGCCCTTACTTTTGAATAGCCATGAATGAAATATAACGCTTCAGAACATGCTTGCTAAAGATCTCATCAGAAGTTGAATGTTACCACTGAGACTCCTTTACTTCTTTCCAGAACTTTGCATATCAGAATAGTAGAGTTCTTGTACGCAACATTTAGTGTACTTTAGAAGTAGTGACTTCAGAACTTCTTTATACAATAGTGTTGAACCAATTTACTTTCTAATTAAGATATGTAAAATCAGAGTTTTAACAATGATCTATCTCATCTTTTATGCTTCTTACATCAGAACTTCCCTGCAAAACAAAATACTTATTTAGGGAGCATAATTGGTCTTTGAGTGTTTGTTATCATCAAAACTCTTACAAGGATGTAGAACCAAACTATGTTCTAACAATCTCCCTTTTTTTGATGATGACAAAAACTTTGATATTTTGAGAGAATACTTAAAGAACATAAATCATTTAAAGTCTCCCCCTGAGTTGGATACTCAGATAAAGAAAAAAATACTTCCCTGAAGATGTTATGATCAGAGATTTGGGAAGAAGATTTTTGATGTGTCCACAACTGTCCTCAACAGAGGTTTTTCCTATTTTGCTTCCAGATTAAAAGAATATAAGTAATGATATTCAAAATGTTTGAGACTGAGTCTCGATACTGTTAATTTCAAAATATCTTAAGTTCTCCCCCTTTTTGTCAATAATCAAAAAGCAATAAAAACACTTAGACAATAAAGTGCATTTTGTATTAAAAAATATTCAAGGAAACAAATGAAAAACACAATGAAGAAAACAAATTTCAGAACTAAGTTTGAGGAGGTGGAATTCGTTTGAACATGGCTTCCAATAAACTCTTAATCTGATTTTTTTATTCTTCTTGTTTTCCAAGCATCCCCTTAATTTCATTGCAAGTTTCATCCTGCTTGTTTAGCATTTCCTTAAACACAACATTTTCTTTCTTTAGCTCCTCTAGAGTTTGCAGCACAATCGAATAAGAGGGTATTTCAGTAGAAGGGACCACTTTTTAGAGCAAACTGTAGCTGATTCTGACGTAGGAGCTTCTTCAACTTTCTTTCCTTTGTCTTGAAACATGACCAGAGGAAGAGGATCATAGGATGGTTCATTACACTGTGATGTCTGATGATCTTCCCAAGGGGTATTGTCCAGTAGAAGGAGTGGCTTCTTTTCCCAATGTCACAGAACTTGATCCTTGAAGAAATTCAGGCGATCACAGAAGTTCTGTTGAGCAATTTCATAACTAAGCTCCTTTAGTTTCAGAGATTCAGAGTGGAACGATTTTCTGAACTAGTTCCAATAAGAATAAAAAGCAGCTGGATTGAGATTCTCTATGCAAACTAGCTTTAGAGAGTTAACACATGCCTGTATTTCTGTTTCAAAAATCAACAAGGATTTACCAACATCTGCTTTGGAGATTTTTGGTTTTGGTTTTGGAACGACAATTTTTTGAGAGCTTATGACGAGATTGTCCAAAGCTTCTAAGTCTATAACAGTTCTAAGAGGATCTTCTGGTTAGTTATTTGGAGAGGGAGTGTCAGAAAGGATAATGGGTGAATTTAGTGAGTTTGGTGGAGTGGACTGATAAGGAGATGGAAGATCTGGAATGGAGAGGTTATGTGAAGAAGTTGATGGAATTATTTGTGGTTGAGAGACCATGAGAGGGCAGGTGATGCCAGGGATGGATGTTGTGGTATCAGAATCAAAGTTTGGATTTTCAGTTTGGCGAGCTTCAAACAACGGATCAAATTGCTCAATATGAGAGAGAACTTTTGCAAGTTCAGGCTGATTTTGGTCAACATGGGTTGAAGGTGGATTGTTCAGAAGGTTATCTAGAGGAAATGAGCTGTCAAATTCTAGGTCAAAGTCATCAAATGTTTGAGGAGATGGATCTTTTATGGGATTTGGAGATGAAGGATTTTCAGATGTTGATAATAATACTTATTCAATGACAGAAACAAAAGAAGGGTTACCTTTCTTTTTGGCAGCTCTGAGAGTCTTTTGAGAAGTTCCTTCTACAACTGCTTTCCTTTTCCTTGATTTTCTGGGAGCAACTTCCAGAGGTTGTTGTCTCATATCACAAATGTTCACATCTGGATTTGTTCCGCCCCTCTTGCAAGCATCCATATACATGAGAACAGTATCTAGAGAGGAGTCTGCTTGAGTGAATTGAGGAAAATCCTTAAGAGGTACCCTTCTAATGGTAATGACTTCCTTGGTGGTGGTTGTTGGATCCTTCTTAATAGTTTCAATAATCTTCATCTTCTTCAGATTTTTGGTGTTGAGGGGTTTACCAGCACAAGCTTCCATAGTGCTAGCTCGTTGAGTCTCAGTCAGATGTTCTATCAATTTGTTTTTTGTCAGAATATCTGAAATGAGTCTTCCCATAGGGATCCAATCTCTCTTTGTTATTTCCTCTTTTCATGTTTCATTTACGCTGGTCTTCAGATGATTGAATAGAAGATGTGGAAGAGTAACCTTTGCTTTGGTGGCGATGAAGTACATAAGGTACTGCTGATCAATATTGAGAATTTTTTTTATTAATAACCAAGTATTAAAAAAATATTTCGCAAATAACCGGGTTTCGGAAAAAATTACGCAAATAACCATGTTTGAGATGGCTCCACAAAGGAGGAGCCATCTCATTTGGCGCATGCACCTAGGGTTTTGCCCTAGGCGCCATCTCACTTGGCGCCTCCATTGGCTTTTATCCAAGTGAGATGGCGAATGCTCCTTAAAAAGGAGAGGAGGCGCCATCTCACTTGGCGCCTAGGGCAAAACTAGGGTTTTTTGCTGTTTTATAAATAATTCGTCCGTTTCTTTGAAATTTCTCACACTTTCTCGCACTGTATTTTTATTTTGTACTCCCTTATTTACGTAATGACGTCGCCTATGATTTTTAGCAGAGATGGTTACGTTATATTCTCCGCCACGAAACCTGCGATGAAAATGAAATTCTGGCACATTCACTCCATGGAGCGTCTGAAGCGGGAGTTGATGCGGTGGCTAGATGGCGACATCGTCGAGGGGGAAAAAATTCGAAGGATCCAGCGAAAACGAACAACAACCTCGTATGCGACAGGAAGACCTAATGTGTGGTTGGACGAAGTCAAAACAGACAGTGATGTAATGATGATGATGCATGGGTCAGATGAAATTGTGTTAACAGTTGTAATTTCCTAGATTGAATATCGTTAATCATTGTTGTACGCAAAAACCCTAATGTAATTTCCTATATTGAATTTCTTAAATTGTGTGAACAGTTTTATTAACGGAAAACCCATAATGTTTACAACACAAATATTGAAAAGATTTATTGTATTACAAAATTTATGTGGTCGAGCCAGACGCCCGATTCGGACAGTTTTTGCGATTGTGTCCGACCTGACGGCATAAACCACACTTTCTTTCCAACCTGTCAAGATCGTCCATTTCTGTTGTTATGCGCCTGCTTTTGGGACGACCCTTCTTGTTCCTTCGCATTTGGTCATTGTGCCAAACTATATCACCGTTGTATTCAGGCCAATAGTCTGGTTTTGCCACCAAAGGAAAGTTGTTGTTGTAAACAGTGAGCAACGTTTCAGATTTATAAACGTTTGAGAGCAGTTGAAGCGCATCTTGATGGGTATGCGCACAAGCGGCAATGACATGAGAGCAAGGCATACGAAAAGCTTGAAACCTACCACAATCGCACCATTGAGAAGGTAAAATGACCCTGTATTCCTGTCTTGCCAGGCCTTCATTGTGGTCAATTGTCTCTTTCACAATGAATTTGTGGCTATGGCGGTCAAACCGTGTAACCATGTGAGTGTTGGCTTTAGCACTTTCAGCCTTAATGTATTTCATACAGCTTTCACTCCATAGTTGTCCTGATTGCAAGACCGAATACCGCATTTCACCTCTTTTGGCAAATAACGCAGCCATCCTAAAATACGTGGATTTCACCAAGGCAGTGATGGGGAGGTTTCGTATGCCCTTGAATACCCCATTCATTGATTCAATAAGATTTGTTGTCATATGCCCCCATCTTTGGCCATTGTCGTATGACCTAGTCCACTTTTCGACCGGTATGTTGTCGATCCACGTACCGGCTTCTGGGTTAGACAAACGGATCTCGTTGCGGTAATATTTGAATGTGGGCTGTGTCAGTGCGTATCCCGCATTCATCACCGCTTTCCTCAAAATTTTGTCCTTGACCTCCCTCGAGAAATTCTGGACGATATGCCTGATGCAATAGACATGCGTAGAAGGAGGGTCATGCCAACCATTTGCCGGATTATTATAGGCACTTTCAATGGAGGCATGTCTGTCCGAGATCAAACATAGATCTGGTTGAGGAGCCACGTGTGTACGAAGATTTTTCAGGAAAAAGCTCCAAGCACCACCGGTCTCCCCCTCGACAAGGGCAAACGCAACGGGGAAAATGTTATTGTTGCCATCTTGTGCAACTGCCATCAAAAGAGTGCCTTTGTACTTCCCATACAACCAAGTCCCGTCTATTTGTAGAATTGGTTTACATGATGCAAACCCTGTGATGCATGGTTGAAATGCCCAAAAGACGCGACTGAATATTCCGTTTCCATGTAGTACACTACCATCTTGGGCGTACGCGGGCAATGTTTCCAGAACATAAACACTACCTGGAGAATATGTCTTTAGTGCATTGAGGTAGCGGGGAAGTTCTCGGTATGACTCCTCCCAGTTTCCATACACCCTTTCAATCGCCTTAGTCTTTGCTAACCACGCCTTACGGTAAGACGGAGTGTAGTTAAAAACCGTGGTGATGTGGGAGATGATTGTTTTCACCTTCAAAGAAGGGTCGTTGCTCACCAGGGGTAGGATTTCTTGACAGATTAGATCATGGTTGAGTTTTCGGTGGTCTTGTGATTGAGTGGAACTTACACAAGTATGGGTTGTCATGGAACCTATGACCCAACAGTCACCCCTTAGTCTGTATGAAGCGGTCAGCTTGAACATGCAGTCAGGGTGGACACACTTGATCTTGTACCTTTCCGGGTTTACACGATCCACCTTATAATCAACCGAGTTGAGCATGTGAAATTTTTTGATGGCCCTTATGCATTCCTCTCTATTACGAAACTTGTCCTTCTCTTTTAAATTTTCATCTGATTGCATATACGGTTGGAAAAACAAGTCCGTAGAAGGTTCATCTCCTCCCATGTTGAAGTTTGTCATGTGCGTAGGTGGTGTGTAGATTTTGTCGGTAGGAATACTTGGGATGCCATCATCGTCAGAATCGTCGTTCACCATTTCATCGAACTCTAACTCGTTATCTTCTTCTTCATCATCAACTGCATCCACCTCGTCTTGCTCATTCTCCAAAGGATCAACCACCTGTGTCACCGGAGGCTCTACCTCCTGTGTCACCGGAGGCTCTTGAAACAGAACGTACAACTCAATAGAGTCGTTTCCAGAATAGACATGGCTGGAAATCATGTTCTGGAAATCCTCGTCATCTTGAATTGCAACCTTATAAAATATGACTTGGTTGTTTCCAAAAAAGACTGGACTCTGATAAAATATCTGGGATATCGGGCCTCGTTCAAGTTTGGCCTCCAATCTTTTCTTAAAGTAGGAGAAATTTGCTTTCCCGTTTAAGAGAAATCGGACATTGTCGGTGTTTCTAAACAAAAACCCAACTGTGGGACACATGTATGTCTCACCGTTGAAATGTGCTTTGACAACAAATTGTGGTGAAGAGGCCATTGTGTAGAATTGTTTTAGGTATGAAGGTGGGAATGTTTTGGGTTTATTGATTATATGAAGGTATGAATTCTGGAATGTTTGAAGGTTAGATGACTGATTCGAAGGTTGGAAAATTTTACAGTTTATGTGAATGAATGTTATGTTCAACCTAAGGCAAAATATTTCAATTAAGTAAGTGATGCAACCCCCCAAGGCTGCCAATAATATTACATGCATGGGCTTATGCTGCCACCTAGCTTGGCCCTATAATACACACATTAATGTTTTGTCTAAGCCTGCCACCCGTCTACTCCAATGGCCTTGCATGCAACAGAGAAAGGAATCCCAAAGGCTGTCACGTAGCCTGAGCCAATGCTGTAAAACGTGACACCTCTTATTCGCCAAATGGGGTGGCGACACCATTCATTTTTGTACTATTTCTCCAAGTGAGATGGCGCCTCCCTTACTGTCCAATCGTGATACATGCATGGGCTTATGCTGCCACCTAGCCTGGCCCTATAATACACACATTAATGTTTTGTCTAAGCCTGCCACCCGTCTACTCCAATGGCCTTGCATGCAACAGAGAAAGGAATCCCAAAGGCTGTCACGTAGCCTGAGCCAATGCTGTAAAACGTGACACCTCTTATTCGCCAAATGGGGTGGCGACACCATTCATTTTTGTACTATTTCGCCAAGTGAGATGGCGCCTCCCTTACTGTCCAATCGTGATACATGCATGGGCTTATGCTGCCACCTAGCCTGGCCCTATAATACACACATTAATGTTTTGTCTAAGCCTGCCACCCGTCTACTCCAATGGCCTTGCATGCAACAGAGAAAGGAATCCCAAAGGCTGTCACGTAGCCTGAGCCAATGTTGTAAAACGTGACACCTCTTATTCGCCAAATGGGGTGGCGACACCATTCATTTATGTACTATTTCGCCAAGTGAGATGGCGCCTCCCTTACTGTCCAATCGTGATACATGCATGGGCTGCCACCTAGCCTGCAAGAGTGACACCTTACATTATTTGTAAATGCATGCATGCATATGTGTAACTCCCTAAGCATGCAAATGTGACACCTCGCAGGCATGCAACCACTACATCAAAATTATTTGCCTATAAATACATACCTTATGAAACATCTCTCACACCCACACAACTCTCACTCTCTGCTACGAAATATTTCTTAAGTCTATCATACTCTCTATTTCTTCCTAAGTCTTTCATTCTCTCAAGCGTTCTGAAGAATGGCCCTTCTAACAATGGGAGAAACTCACAGAGGCACAAGGGAAAACATTGCTGCATTTGTAAGTCTCTTCTTTGGTTATACATTTTCATACTTTAAAAAACGTGTTGTTCATCTTAATTAATCTTACTCTTGTTTAATTATGATCTCAGGATACACAAAGATTCAGAATCCGTTCGCACAAATACCTGGCTCCCGACCCTTTCATCGTCCCTTATCTGGAATATGCAGGTTTTGGACACGTGATAAAGATCTCCAACTGCACCATTGACTCCAAATTCATCCTTGCAATGTTGGAGAGGTGGAGACCGGAGACCCATACATTTCACCTACCAATAGGTGAATGTACCATCACTCTCGAAGATGTGTACATGCTACTGGGCCTCCCTATTGACGGTAAAGCGGTGAATGGGTCGGTTCAACAACCCAACTCACAGTGTGAGGAACTGTTAGGTAGGGACATGGTAGAAGGTGGTGGAGCAAGAGGGCAGGGAATACTACTCACTGACCTGAAACGGCATTATGCAAGTATGGAATTAAATGAAAATTCCTCAGAGAATGACCGAGTAGTAAAAGCCCGAACTTATATTATGATACTTTTTGGTACTTTTTTATTTCCCGAAAGTACGGGAAATAGTGTAAATTTCATGTACTTACATTTACTAACAAATTTTGATAAAACTAGAAAATTTAGTTGGGGTTCTGCAGTATTAGCCCACCTGTACAGTTCCTTGTGCAAAAACGCAGTCAAGGAAAAATGTACATTTTATGGGTGCGCATTTTTACTACAAGCCTGGGGTTGGTGGAGGATGGAGTCCTTAAACCCCATCAACAACAACACTTTTGGTTTCCCTTACGCAACAAAGTAAGTCATTAAGTTATAGCATTTATAACTATTCTTCTCTTTCCAAAATATATGCTAAAAATAACATGTTTCTCATTTCCTATAGGTACTGCGTGAGGGGTATGGATTACGGCAAGAATCCCAGATTCAATGTCGCACTCTACCGGAATCTGTTGGATCACTTAGGCCCAGATGACGTAAGTCGTAGCTTTTAACTTTTGTTCATTTTAATTATTTATACATTACTTTTGCGCTTACCTGATTTAAATTTTATCGCAGTTCGTCTGGAGACCATATTTGGGTTTGGACCATTCTCCAAATCCAGAGGATGCAGCAACTTGGACTGCAAAGACTGCACTCATTCGGTTCAACATTGTGGAGATGCACCACAGCGACCGTGTGAAGATGCAGTTCGGAATGATCCAAGACATACCAAGTGATCCAACAGATTTGTCCCCCTGGCATCTAAAAAGGGTCGACGCCCAGTGGAATCTAACCAACTGGAAAGACTTTGCTCCAGAATGGTGTAAAATGTGGCAAAGGCGTCACCGCTACATCTTGCAATCCCCTATTTTCCTTACTCAAGGTAACATGCGACACACCGATCAATATATGTCGTGGTACAGGTCGGTTAGTAACCCAGATATGCACATGTCTCATCCGAGGTACTTGGTTGACCCACGCACACAATGGGCACAACCCTCGATTCCCCACCAACAAACCCAAAATCCATCAACCTCAAACCAACCCCCTAGAAGAAACAGACCAACAAACACACAACCACATTCCCCACCACAACACAACTACAACCAAATGCCGTACTACCAACCACAGTCACCGCCAAACTACCAATACCCAGATATCCCTCAAACCCAACCACAATACCAACCCCAATACCAGCAAACCCACATACCCCATACACAATTTCAGTCTTCCACATATCCCAATATGGGGCCCTCAACATCCAGCCTTAGCCCTGATATGGGAATGTCAGAAGATTATGACGAACCCGACCAAACCTACCATCAACCACCATATCACCAAACAACCCAACATCCACAGTACCAAACACCCCAAGATCCATTTCCTTTCTACCTCCCATACTCAGACGACCAATGCTACCGACCAACCATGGAACCCCACCCACCGCCAACACGACCAAACTTCGAGGGTATGGGTAACCGAATGTACCAGAGCGGATCTTCGAGATATGGAGATCTTACTGATTTTATGGATTCGGATCGCATTGACTTCGCTGGGCCATCGACCTTGCCGCAACAGGAAACGAGACGGCACCCAGCAAGAGAAAGGCGAGGACGGGGATGCGGAACTGGGGGTCATTACCGGGTTCCTGGGGATCATTGATGTATCTTTTTTTTTTCCAGTATTTTTTGTATCTTTTTTTTTACTGTTATTTCAATGTAAAACAGTTCAATGTAATTATTTTTTATCAAATAAAAAATCAATTTTGTTTATCTCTGTCTAATACGCAACGCGCAGGAAAGAAAAAAAAATTTTTTTTTTGACCTAGCTTTGTACATAGGCGCCATCTCACTTGGCTTAGGGCTTGCCATTTGCCCTTAGGCGCCAAATGAGATGGCGCCTCCCTTATAAAAAGAGGAGGATGCGCCAAATGAGATGGCTCCTCCTTTATGGAGCCATCTCAAACATGGTTATTTGCGTAATTTTTTCCGAAACCCGGTTATTCGCGAAATATTTTTTTAATACTTGGTTATTAATAAAAAAAATTCCAATATTGATGTAATCTTGAGAACTTGTAGGCTTTATGTGATTGATGCAACCCAAATATTTCCTTTTATTTTGTTGGATGGTTGGCCATAAGTAAAGATTTCCTTTTAGATCTTGGTAAGGACAAAGTTTTAGTCGACCATATCATTGCATCGAATGCCGCCTTCATCGTAACCTATTAGTTTCATAATGAGATCTTCAGAGATGATGATTTTCTTTCCCATTATGAAAGATGTAACCTGATGATTTAAAGTTGTGGCATTGATCCAGAATTCATTAACAAGTCTTGGAAAAACTGGACCTAGGAGGCACCAAATTACTTATTCCATCTTTGAAACTCAACATCAGGGATTAAATCATATCCATTTCCGTTCATGCTTACGAAATATACAATGAGCTCACACAGAACTTCCAGAAAATCAATGGGTGTGAGGAGTGTTCTTGAGGGTTCTTCGTAACTTTCTGCTGTTAAGGAAGAATAATCGAGAACGCTTTGAGAACTTTGAGCAAGTTTTTGAGAGTGTTGTAACCCAATTTTTCCCCTAAGATTCCTTTATCATCTCATATCATCACAATAACACAAGATCACACTAGGGTTTGGTTCTTCTCCTTATATTTAGCTTTGTCCATGAGGGATCACCAAGCACCTTGACTTATATTTTGTGATCATCTATGTTTTATATTTATTAATTCTTAACTAATATATACAATGAATGTTTTCCCTAATTATTGGTATTATAGGTGAAAGCACAACAAATTCCATCAAGTTGACCTATAGGTTCATGAGTTTATTTCCATGCCTTCTTTAATAAAGTCTCATTGAGATTCAAGCTTCATAATTGAAGATACTTTAAAGTAATATCATGACAAGGTCTACTATGATTCATCATGCCTCAATTTGTCAAAGAAAATCAAAATATGCAAGAGTTGATTGAAGAAGTTTGACCTAATTGGACAAATTCTTGATTCTTTGATCACAAGTGCATAACTCTCTCAATCTTTAATATTTGGAGGTGACTATTGTTGCTATGTGTTCTTATTAACATCCAAAACAATTTCTATTCACATGGAAAGATTTATTGTGGAAGGAGGTTTGTCAAAATTGAAAAGCGTTCCCAAGGCATTTTCTTACTCTAGGAGCTAGGGTTTTGAACTTAAAAGGGCTATATCTTGCTCATCTTTTGGTATTTTTGAGTGATTCCAAAAACATGCTTCTCTTTAAAGGATTATCAATAAATCACTTCAAAAGTTTCAATAAAATTTTGTGTGGAAGATACCTAATGATGAAGAAAGGTTACAAGTCCTCTAGATAAGCCATCAAATTCCCTTACGTGACTTCAAAAGATCATCACTTGGTCAATTTTTATCTCCTTGAGCCCATTATTTTTCCAAAATGATCTTAAAGATGTGAAATTAAACCTTTCATTTATGTGCTAAGCTTGAAAATAGATGGAATATGCCCTAAGGATGCAAAAGATTATAGGTCATCTCTTGAATTTTTGCCAACTTCACCAAGTCATAACTTTCTCATTTTTTAGAGATTTTAAATGGTTCATGTCTCAAAATGTTATTCAATAGATCTAATTCATGCCATCTTTTTTGGTAAAGAGAAAATTTCAAATGGAAGGCCATGTTTGGATGCAAGACATTACAAGTCATTTTGGAAGAGAAAACTTGAAATTTTTCTAAGTTCAAAAGTCAACCTCTTTTTCTCAACTTTGACTCATCACAACTTTCAGCTCAAGCATCCATTTGATCCCATTCTTTTCACATTGTAAAGTTTGTGGTCTCATCTTTCTAATGCATCAATAATAAAGTCTTAAGGTATCCTAAATCATGCACACCATTGATTTGAATATGGTACCTTGAAACTGAAGTTTCAATTCAAGACAGAATTTGAAATTCATGTTGTGGCTTCTAAACATCAAATTAGCATGAATTTTTGGTCTAAGCATGTTTAACCAACTTGCCAAAGTGGATTAGAGCCTTGAAACGCAAAGATTAAGTGAGTTTTGATGCTAAATAGATCACACATTCCTCAAGTATAAGGTTCACACAAATTCCCTCCAAATCTCATCATTTCACACGCTTGAGCATTCCATTTGTTTCCCTATAAATAGAGTATCATACCTCATTCGTTTTCTCAAACTTAGAGAGCCAGAATCACCCTGTCAAACTTCCTCTTGAACCCACTTTTCCGCAACTTCGAATTTTCTTTTACAGGTTTCCTCAATCCATTTTCTTTGTCAATTCATCATCCTTGAACCTCACTGATGCTAACATGAAAAGAACCAAGATATAAGACTCCCTAAACCGTGCTAGCCAAGTCAAGTTTTAGAGCTTTGAATTTGAACTTCAATAGGTAGATTCCTTCACCAATTCTCTCAAACTTTGATACTGTTATGAAGCTCTCATCATTCTGATTCTATTCATAACATTTATTTTCAAGTAAAAGTACGTTTTAGCCATGAATTTTCAAATCTCTTTTCCAATCTTCCCTTCCAAAACAACAAAGCTACACCTTATATAAATTTTTTGTGAGGGTACCATTCGAATCGTCTTGAAGAGACGAAGCGAATGATACCAGTCTCGAGTTCTAATTTTACCATTTTATGAACCTGCAATTCGCGTGGCTGGAAGTTAAAGATGACCAATGTGTCATCTCTCAACCAATGATAGCGTGCCACACATTTTTTTCAAATCTCATTTTAATAAATGATTCCATGTGCTATTTCCTGAGGACCATGATATGCACAACGCGTCTGATGCATTGGATTAGCTTACTAACGCGTTTGGCTCTCATCCATTGGTCTATATTTTTTTGACTTTATTTTTTATTTCTGATTTTTATATTTAATTGTTTTAAATTTCAAAAATTCATAGAAAATTCATTTTTACTTCAAAAAGTCCAAAAAAATTCTTAATAATACTTTTGATTTTTCTCTTTCTGATTATTAGTTTTTCACAATTTTATTTTGTGATTTGATATTTCTTTAGAATTTTTCACTTAATTTGAGTTGTTTTAAATGTTTAAAAATACTTTTGTAAATTTTTTAATTCCGAAAAAAAATATGGAAGGATCCAATGACCTTTTGACAAATATTGGTGACCTCATTTTATTTTTATTTCTGACTTTACTATTTTTCACAATTTTTGGTTTATTTTCACTATTTCTTTTAATTTAAAAAATAGTTGTTGACTTTAAAAAACTATCAAAATATTTATGAAAATATTTGAGTTCCATTCTTATTTTTCTATGGTCTCATTGATTTTTTCTTGGATGTTTTAAATATAGTTGCTATTTTCCCCTTTTATTTTAATTTAAAAAACAATTTTAAAATATATTTTTCTTTATTTTTAAATACAATTTTATTTTGTATATATTATGGTTGATCTTGGACTATGAGATTTGGATCATGAGCTTTGTTAACATCATTGGATCCATGGTGTTGAGTCTAACTCCACAAAAAATAGATGAGTGATTTTAATAATAGCTTGATTAGATTCTTTGGTAGAAATGTTGATTAATTCTTATCCCTTCCCTCTTCATCTTATCCTCTTCTTTTTGTACTAAATGTTATTAGAGAATAATTTACATATCATTTCTCAAAACATATGGTACATAGATTACTATTGATCGACCTCAAAATAGTGATTGCTTAACATAGCGCTAAATTTTGTCTCGATTCGAGAAATGACCATTCATGGCCCAAACCCATGTTTGTAAGCCCAATTATGTTAATTTGAATCCTTTGATCCAATAACCTTGAGATTCATTGTTAGGAGGCTTTGGTCTTATCAATACTCTAATGAATCTTCATAAGCTTTGGTCAAAGAGAATCACTTAAACATCATTAATCATTTATTGTAACCTTGAGAATTTTAAATGAATGATATACTTATAAAAAAGCAAATGAAACTTTTTGTTGACATGCTTTGGTTTTATCAATCCTCTAATGAGTTTCAAATACAAGTTACAATATTCTCATTCAACTAACCTCTAATTTCTAACAATTGACTTTATTTTGTGCCTTTACTTTATACCTTTACTCTAAGCACATTTATTTCAGCATTTACATTTCATGTCTATTTTCATCTTTTCTCATTTGAGAATTTACTTTTATGTCATTTTTATTTTTCTCACTTGAGCTTTTCATTTCTTCTTGAAGATACTTAATAATTAACTTGAACCATAAAAAACTTTAATGTTACTTAGACTACTTGGTTACTATCCTTTGTATTATGGAGTGATAGACTTCTTGGGTTTAGGATTAGTGACCTTTACCTACCTTGAGACCTTGTGACTTCAACTGTTATTTTGTCTGGAGCTCTTGGGGTTTACCCCAAGACATTAGGTTGTTTGGTTGCTTTGTATGCGGGTTATTATGATTACTTGTTTTGTCTGTGATTGGAAATTCATCTGTATACAACCGTTATTCTGCCCAATTTTTGTGAAGAATTAATGCAGTTGAAGCTTGGTTTTTCTTTAGAGGTTTATTATCTTTGTTTGTTTTGTTTCAAATCCAAAGGATGGGAATTCTACATTGACTCATTGTGTCAAGTGTATGCTTCTTGTTGGTTAGACGGTTATTTTCCCTAGCTTTTACCTTATGCTTTAGAATAGTCCCTTCATCTCCTCCTATCTTCTTTAATTTCAAAAAAATCTCCTCCCTCCTTTTGAAAACTCTTCTTGTTTCTAAACTTGAACCGCTTTCGGAATAAACTTGGACTTAGGTCCATGGATTTTCAAAAATATTTTCTTAATCAAACTTTAAATAATTTAACAATACTTTAACATATTTGTGAGAAGACTAAAAGTCAATCAATCTCATTCAAACCATTTTTTCCATTTTGGCTTTTATCCTTAAAATTTTATCATAAAGATTAGACTCTTGTCAATCCTTGTAGTGATGCGAGCTACTATACTTGTACGATATATAGTGAAGTGAATTATTTTCCACATGGTTGTTGAGTGAGGCTTTGTTGATTTTAAATCCAAGATATATCCTCCATATTGAGATGGCGCAAATTCTCTTTTCTCATAATCGTGGGTAGTAAGTATGTTCTTTCACTCGGATAAGATGATGATGTCTTGTCTCTTAAAATTAACCAACACACTTGTGTTTTTAAAAAAATTTTGAAGGTGAAATACGAGTGCCCTGATCCACTATTGCACGGAAGATGGTACGTAGGCACTAAAGGTTCACAACTGTGGCGGGTGCAAAAATTATAAAAAAAAATTTTCTCATTCCCATAATCTATTTTTTGTATATAACATTTATAGGCAAAATACACAAATTTTCAAAAAGGTTCTTGCAGAGTACCGTAGATGTTTAGGCTGCTAATACCTTCCCTTTGCATAACCAACCCTAGAACTTAGATTATCTCCCCCTCTTTTGGGGTTATTTTCTCTTTTCCCATTCCTTTGGATGAAATAAAGCACGGTGGCAATTTTTATTTGATCTTTGCGAGTCAAGTCAATCTAATGGCTTCGTCTCAACATTTTTACCGCTATAGAAAAATTGGTGACTTCACTGTTGAATTATTGACCTATTGCTGGTCTATCCATATGTGGGTTAAGCCTATCTTTGTTTATTTATGTATGTGCTATTATTTGTTGTATATTATGTGCTATATTTATGTTTATCTGGATTTTCCTGATTCTCAGGGTGCTTGGTGATTTCTCATAAGTCCTCTATCTGGACTTGGGAAAACTTAAGATAGGAAGAGCGATATAGTCATGTTAACTTTGAGGGAGTAGTCCCAAAAAAGGAGACATGAGATCCCCCACTCAGTGGAGGCCCCATTGACTGTAGTGTCGTTTACTGAGTATTCGGGAAGACGTGCTGCTTTCGACCTGGGATCCTGCAGAAACTGAGAACCGTAGAACCTTTAACCCAACTTGGCCTTTTAGGTGTAGTGTGGAAGCTATGATGCAGTAATTCGGAAATGGTTGTCATGCGATGCTACACTCGGACAAGTATTTCCTGAGAATATTGCTAATTACCGAGTCAATCGGGACGTTGGTAATATCTAAAGGAAGGATGTAGACTCTAGGAACCTCTTAGGACCTTGTTCGGAAGGTGATAAACTTTTAGATCATACCTTGTGCGTAGTAACTTCGACCTCATGCTCGTGATGTTAAACCTATGAACCCCATGTTTGTGATCTTGTGTGTGATTAATGCATCATGCATTCATGCACCCATGAGCATCTTTTAAAACATCATGTTTCAAGGGACTTAAGAGTGAACTCTTTGTGAATGTCTCAGGTACTTATTTGACTATGGATTCTGGAAAAAGAAAGAATAAGAAGTACAGTTTTAAAGATCCCAAGATAAATGAGTTGGTCAGTCTGATTCCTGATATCGATAGTTCTATAGATTTTCAGAAAAAGTATGGGTCCATCATTTCTCTTATGAAGCTCAGGATGAATGAGTGTCTTCTCTCAACTTTGTTCCAGTTATATGATTCGATGTATCGATGCTTTACATTCCCTGATTATCAGTTGATTCCTAAATTGGGAAAGTATTCTTATCTATTGGGTTTACCTATTACCGATCTGGTTCCATTTACCGGTTTGGAGAGGGAGCCAAAATCCCATGAGATTTCTGCTTTGATCCATTTGGGGAAGTCTGAGTTTGAAGCCCATATGACTACCAAAGGAGGGGTTAGAGGATTTCCCACTCAATTCTTATTGGAGAAAGCTTGCTACTTTGCTAGGATGAAGAGTACAGTTGCTTTTGAGGCCATCTTTGCTCTACTTGCTTATGGATTGTTCTTATTCCTTAGTGTTGACAAATTTGTGGATATAAATGCCATTAGGATATTTATGATTGGGAACCCAGTTCCAACATTATTGGGTGATTCTTATTACTCTATTCATCTTCGGGATTCTTGTCATGGAGGGATGATCGTTTGCTGCATTCCTTTGTTGTATTAGTGGTTTATTTCTCACCTACCTAGGTCTGATGTTTTCTAGGATGTCAAGAAGGACCCTCGTTGGGTTCCAAATATTATGGACCTCACTCATTCAGATATTGTTTGGTATCATCAGGCTTACCATGATGTAGAGATTGTCTCCAGTTGTGGTAGTTTCCCCAATGTACCTCTTCTTGGTACAAAGGGAGGAATTAACTACAATCATATTCTTGCACGACGACAGCTTGGATACCCGATGAGGGTTAAGCCAAATAATATTCATTTGAGTGGTCTCTTCCTTAAAGAGGGAGAGGCTCATAAGGAAGGTAAAAAAGAGATTGCAAAAGCTTGGCGTCATATTCACAGTTTCTTTGGAACCTTATCTTCAGTGGGTACAAGTAAGAGCCATCCAAATGAAGATGTCGTATTCCTGTGAAACACCCATGCCTGATATGTTTGTGAAGACCACTCTTCCACTATTAGATGATGTGGAAGAGCTTCAACTTGCCCTAGTTAGGATTCAGCAGGAGAAGGAAGCTTGGAAGAATAAGTGTCAGACTTTGGAGGTGTCCTACCGAGCAAACCTAAAGGAGAAGGATGACCTGATCGAGATTCTTGAGAATCATGCTGCAGAGACAATGGAGAGGAAAGAAGATTTATTTCCCTCTAGAGCTCTACAAGGACCTAGTTGCTCACTTTCCGACTCTAATGATTGGAAAGAGGTCGTTGATAGGTATGCAAAAGATAATAAGCGGTTGAAGGCTTAGATTGTAAGACTCACATGGAAACGTTAGTGTGTGGAGTGATCTTTGTCATTTTTGCTTTCTTAGGATCTTAGATTTTATCTTATCTTATACTTGGGATTATTGAAACTTGTACCAAAAGTTGTAATCCATTTTGAAGTTATTATAATGAGATTTTAAGTATTTCAAATGTGTTAGTACTTTAATATTTACAAATTGTCTATAAATATTTGAGTTCCTTGAAATATTAATAATAAAATAAATCATGCACATTACATATCATGCATCATATTGTACATACTTATTGCATTTATGTTCATACCCAAGTGTCTTACTGAGCTTATTTACTTCATTCAGCAAGCTATCTCACAAGTACAATACTCAGGATAATTCCAGAAGGAAGATGGATAATCTAGAACAGCAGAATCGCGAGCTCCGCGAAGAAGTTACTGCTCTAAAGGATAGTATGGCCAATCTCACTACTTTGATGGAATCCTTGGTTCCTTCTTAGAATCAGCCACCATTTGCTCAACCTCAATAGGCAATGGTTACTTCTGAAGCTAAGACAATTCCTATTTTTATTACTCCAGTTACTGTTGTTCAAAATCATATGCCTCAGGGTTATCCGTGGGGAATTTCAGAGAACTTCATGCCATAAGTTTATAATCAAGAATCTCAGGTTGCTCCATTTGCTCAAACTATTGTTGTTTCTGCACCTCTTGTGGTGCATATTACTCCTGCTGTGAGAAATAAGATTCACTACGTTTCACCTCCTTCGATGAATGTTGTACCATTTGATAATGATGAAGTTTATTGCCTTATTCCTCCACCAATTGAAAGCCTAGGCTTCTATGATCGAATGGATGATTTTTAGGATCAGTTTGATAAGATGCAGAAAGAGTTGAAGGCCCTCAAAGGAAAACATTTATTTGGGCAGAATGTGAATGATTTGTGTTTGGTTCCAAATGTAAAGATACCTGCGAAGTTCAAAGTACCGGAATTCGAAAAGTACAAGGGCAATACTTGTCCACGTGCTCACTTAGTGATGTATGTGAGAAGGATGTCTACCCACATCGATGATCAACGCTTGTTGATTCACTTTTTCCAAGATAGTTTGACTGGTGTATCATTGAAATCGTACATGAGCCTGAATAGTGCCAATATTCATACTTTTAACGACCTGGGTGAAGCATTTATTAGATATTACAAATATGATGTGGACATGGAGCCTGACCATGATCAACTCATGGCAATGGTCCAGAAGGTCAAGGAGTCATTTAAGGAATATGCTTAGAGATGGCGTGAAGAAGTCGCCCAGGTGATTCCTCCTATGGAAGAAAAAGAGATGAAAAATATATTTCTGAAAAACTCTATGTGCTTTCTATCATGAAAGAATGGTGGTGAGTGCGTCAAGTGATTTTACCGAGATGGTGGGTATGGGCATTCATTTGGAAGAAGCTGTAAGAGAAAGTCGCTTAACAAAAGGTGAACATTCTGGTAGTGCAAAGAAACCATCATACGAGTTTGTTAAAAATAAAGAAGGAGAGACAAACGCTATTATTCAAGAGAGAAGGGTTAATCCTCCTAGAAGAAATCATCAGCACCACAAACAGGTTGCTTCGGTAACTCCGGTTGTCAATACGGCTCCGACCATAATGGCTTATCAAAGACCACCCCCTCAGGGAAATCAAGGGCAGAATTAGAGGAGAGAGGAATTTGACTCTATCCCCATGAGCTTTGCAGAGTTACTCCCAACATTGATTCAAAAAAAGTTGGTTCAGACAAGGCCACCTCCTGATATACCATCACCGTTGCCTTGGTATTATAAGGCAGATTAGAGGTGCGCTTTTCATCAAGGTGCACCAAGGCACAATGTGGAAAACTATTATCCCCTGCAATTAGAGGTACAAAAAATGGTGACATATGGCCTTTTTTCCTTAAAAGATGTCGACCCTAATGTAAAAGATAATCCTTTGACAAAACATGGGGGAGCAAATACTGTGAACATGGTTGCTGGTTGTCCAGGGGACTTCTGGATTTTTGATATTAACCTGGTTAGAGGAGATTTGGTAAAGATGCATGCTGACCTTTGCGAGTTTAGTTAATATATGCATGACCATGCTAGTTATGGTATCTGCAGCACTGATATACAAGGGTGTGATAAAATAAATGTTGATTTACAGGAAATGATGCATGAAGGCCTCATCTATATAATCAGGCCTAGGGCAGAATATGGGGAAGAAGTGAACATGGTCTTTGGTTGTCCGGGAGAGTTTAGGATCTTCTATGTGAGCCATATGAATGATGAATTGGTGCAATTGTATGCTACTTTCTGCCACATGGATGGTCAGGTAGAACACCACTATGGATCTTATCGGGTTCGCTGCAGAGATTCTTGAGGTTGTTCCATTGTGAAAAGAGGTATTCAGTTGTTATTGGATAATGGTACCATCAAGGTTTCGGGTCAAAGAGATTATTACAATGTGATTAATGTGGTTGAAGATTGCTTGGCTGATACTGAGTCAGATGATGAATATGCTTCGGCAGATGAATTATTTTTCTTGCACAAAGGTATGTTATCTAGTGATGATTCTGTAATGACCAAATTTTATGAAGAAGCAGTGAACATAATTGTGACTTTTTTCAATGATTCCACCCCTGCTGAGATTGAATACTGTAGCAAGCCAGTTGTTGCTCTAGTGGTGATTTGCTTGTCGGGCCCTGTTCCTTACAAGTCAGAAAAATTCGTACCGTACAAGTGCAATGCTAAAATTGTAGAGGATGGTGTGAAAATTCCCATCCAGCCTTTGTCTAATGTCGAGAATATTGCTAAGGCTAGTAGAGTCACCCATAATGGTGGTGTGTTCGTACCTATTATTCGAGGGAATGCTAGTGCCGATAAGAAGGTTGTTGAAAGTTTTGAAAATAAGAAAGCAATAGGGGACTCCGGTGGTGCTACTCTGGAGAAGGAGGTGGATGATATATTAAAGATTATCAAAATGAGCGACTACAGGATAATAGATCAGTTGTTGTAGACTCCTTCAAAGATATCTATTCTGGCCTTGCTCGTGAATTCATCTACCCATAGAGAATCTTTAATGAGGGTGTTGGATCGAGCCTTAATGGAGAGTGATATGCCGTTGGACCAATTCAGCAATATGGTAGGGAATATTACATCTTGTAATAACCTAAGATTTTGTGATGACGAACTTCCTGACGAAGGAAGGAATCACAATCTGGCTCTCCATATATCCATGAACTGTAAGAACGATTCATTGTCAAATGTGATGATTGATGATGAGTCTGCCTTAAATGTCATACCGAGGAGCATGCTGATGAAGCTGAAGTATCATGGAACTCTCATGCGCCCAAGTGGTATAACTGTAAAAGCTTTCGATGGATCAAGGAATTTTGTTATTGGGGAAATGGATCTTCCCATTCACGTAGGCCCACACCTTTTTCAGATTACTTTCAAAGTCATGGATATTGTGCCCGCTTACAGTTGTTTATTGGGACGACCATGAATACATGAGGCATGGGCTATCATTTCAACTTTTCACCAAAATCTGAAGTTCGTGCATGAAGGAGAGGTGGTTATTACAAATGGAGAGCAAGAATTGTTAATATATCATTTATCTTCTTTCATTGTCGTGGAAGGGGATGAAGCTACTGTTGGAACTCAGTTCCAAGCTTTATCCATTGATAATTTAAGGGAGAATGAGAATTTTATGGTTTTGTTCAAATATGATCAACAAGTTGTACATAAAATGGCCCTTGTAAAGTATGGGGACAAATTGTTGATCCACCGATGAACAAGAACATGGCTGGTTTGGGGTTCTCTGCAAATAATGATAAAGGTGAGAACAGGAAGCCAAAGACTGCTCTTGGTAAGTATCAAGATATTTTCCACATCAGAGGTTACCTTCATCCAACAGTTTCTAGGATCAATGATATTATGGAGGACGAAGAAGAGCAGCGGATGCCAAACTATGTGACACATTGAGTCAGAGTCTAGAACTGGGTTACTATTGATGTTCCCTCTTGCATCCATGTCTCAAAGTAATTTGTTTTGTTAATCTTTGCAAAGCTTTCACTCTGCCCAAGGTGAAAGTTGATGTTGTATGGGCTTGTATGTTTGTTTCGACCATTAAAATCATTAATAAAAGTTGTCTTTGTTTCTCAAATTGTGTTTTTATTTTCTACTTTTTCTTGGAAAAATGGTAAAAAGAAAAAACCCTTTTTGAATAAATAATAACTATAAATAAATTTGCATAATCACTTGATATATGTGTCAGTTTCTAAAAGCGATCATAAATTATATGTGCAGATTAATTAAAAAAATTGTTGAATACAATGACCCTACACCCTCTCCCAACTTTGAATATCCTACGTATTTGGCCGAAGAAGAATATGATGAAATTCCAAAAGAGCTTTCACAGTTGCTCGAGCGCAAGGAAAGTGACATTCAGTCTTATAAAGAGTCGTTGGAGACAATCAATTTGGGTTCAAAGGAAGATCCAAGAGAAGTCAAGATTGGAGCATTGCTGCATCCCGATATAAAGAGAAGGTTGATTGAACTGTTAAAAGAGTATGTGGACATCTTTGCTTGGTTATACCAAGACATGCCTGGTTTAGATACGGATATTGTGGAGCATCATTTGCCGCTAAATCTAGAATGCTCGCCAGTCAAGAAGAAATTGCGAAGAACTCACCCATATATGGTAGTAAAAATTAAAGAAGAAGTCTTAAAGAAGATTAATGCCGGTTTTCTTATGACATCAGTGTACCCTAAGTGGATTGCCAATATTGTCCCAGTACCAAAGAAAGACGGAAAAGTTCGGATGTGGGTTGATTATAGAGAGTTAAATAAAGCTAGTCCAAAAGATTATTTTCCATTACCACATATTTATATGTTGGTTAATAGTATAGAAAAATTCAAAGTATTCTCATTCATGGATGGATTTTCCGGATATAGAAAAATCAGAATGGCTCCTTAGGACATGGAAAAAACAACGTTTATCACACCCTAGGGAACATTCAGTTACAGAGTGATAACCTCCAGGTTGAAGAACGCTGGTGCAACGTACGAGAGGGCTATGACAACCCTAATCCATGATCTGATGCACAAAGAAATTAAGGTATATGTTGATGATTTGATTGCCAAATCCCAGATTGAAGAAGGGCATATTGAAGATTTGTTGAAATTGTTTCAGCGTTTGAGGAAGTATCGTCTCCGCTTGAATCCAAATAAATTCACCTTTGGTGTTCGATCAGGGAAATTTTTAGGTTTCATTGTCATCCAAAAAGGGATTGAAGTTGACCCTGATAATGTCAAAGAAATTAAAGAAATGCCAACGCTAAGAATTGAAAAGCAAGTTAGAGGCTTCCTCGGGCGTTTGAATTACATTTCTAGATTTATTTCCCATATGTCCGCAACGTGTGAGCTGATATTTAAGTTGTTAAAGAAAGATCAAGGTTGTGTGTGGACAGATGATTGCCAAAGGGCATTTGAAAGTATTAAAGAGTATCTGCTTGAAATTTCTATCTTGCTCTCACCCGTCGAAGGAAGACCATTGATTATGTATCTGACAATGTTAGATAATTCGATGGGCTGTATTTTGGCTCAACAAGATGAAACATGGAAGAAGGAATATGCCATTTATTACCTTAGCAAAAAGTTTATTGACTGTGAGTCGCGGTATTCTATGCTGGAAAAGACATGTTGTGCTTTGGCCTGGGCAGCAAAGCAGTTGCGGCAATATATGTTGAATCATACTACTTGGTTGATTTCCAAAATGGATCTAATTAAGTATATTTTTGAAAATCTTGCTCTTACTGGGAGAATTGCTCGTTGGCAGATGCTGTTTTCTGAATATGATATCGAATATCGTACTCAAAAGGCTATAAAAGGCAGTGTGTTGACAGATTATCTCGCTCACCAGCCGGTTGATAGTTATCAGTCTGTTAAATATGATTTCCCTAATGAGGACGTTATGTTTCTGAAAGTGAAAGATTGTGATGAAACTTTGCATGGGGAAGGTCCCGATCCTGAATCTCATTGGGGCATGATGTTTGATGGAGCTGTGAATGCTTATGAGAAAGGAATTGGTGTTGTGGAAAAATAGGAGCGTCTCGGTAGGCCGGAAACCCGAAAGGGCAGTCTAGGAAAAAATTAGAGACATAAACAAAATAAATTTTTCTCGGTAGGTTGAAAACCCACAAGGGAAATCTAGGAAAGAGGTAGGGACTTCTTGGAAAGTAGCTGCATTAGACAAGAATTGATCATTGAAGCAACAATCTTCTTGGATCCTCAACACTCTTCAACCAAATACGCTGCTCAAGAATTCAAAGTTGTTAGGGAGTATAGTGGTTATTATATTTCAATGTATCTTTTCCAATATATATTACCATTTTCCAGACTTTGTAATCATATATGGAGTCTCGCCATTTGTAGACTACCATTCTATTAATAAAGTTTGAGCTTTTATCCAATTCTTTGCAATTCTTATTTTATTCAACTTAGAAAGACTTCATTTATTATTGATAATAATTTTCAAAGTAAACAGATTAAATAACAAAAATGGTTTTTCGAAAAAAATTTGCAAATTACTTTTTAATTTAGATTTTGTAACTCAAGGAGAACAAAAGTAGTGACCCCAATGATGGACGAACTATAAAAATTTGGAAGTATGTATTCCCCATGAAGGCTATCCCTGGTCACTCTTGTTGGTATGCGTACGATCTTCTTGTGCTTATCAGATAGTTGTAGATGTTACCAGTTGATGTATGGTGCAGTGTTGGGGTTTGTGATCCTATTTCCCCCAGTCAGGTCTTGGTTCGTTTTGATTTCAGGTTTGCATGGTATGAAGTCTATATCCCAGAGTAAGGTCTTCACTCATATGACGAAAGTATCTTTCCTCTTTGTGTGTTGAGATGAAATCATTTGTGAAATTTTGGTATCTGATATGTGATATCGAAGGAGATGTCACGACACAAATATCTGAGGACAAAGTAAATTGCAACAATAATAAGAGCAGTTAAAACACAAGGGATTGTTAACCCAATTCAGTGTACAATAACACCTACTCTGAGGGTTACCAAGCAAGGGACAAGTCCACTAAATAGTATCAATTCATAGACCCTCGGTAAACAACCAGTTTACGATCTAATCACTTAATCACTACCCGTTCTATACTTCTAACTAAGACACTCCTAGGTATGAGGCCCGCATCAAATCCATTTAATCACTTATAGTGAAGAAACAACAGAATTAATAAGTTTTAAAGATTTCAATCATTCAATTCTTAAAAGCTTATGAATGATACACAATTAACAACTCAAATAACAACACAAGTATTAAATCAATACTAGAATGTTTGACAATTAAAATACTTAGACTTCTAAAACATAAAGAAAGTATTCTTCTTCAAAAGTTACAGTTCAATGAATAAGGAAGTAGGTCCTTATATATGCGCAGTTGTGGGCTTGGGTTTAAACTCAAATATTTCAATATTTTTAATATTTCCACGAAAACAGGACAAGATATATTCCATAAAGATGATTCAAATAGAAAAATATTCATCCATATTTTTTGCATCCTATGAGTAACAAATCCTAAATTATGGCGCGCATGAAAACAGGAAACAGAAAACTTAAACTGATATTGGGATGAGTTCAGTTCAAGAGGCAGATGTCAAGACATCTGCTTTAACATCATTCAAAATAGTTTTCTTCAAATGTTAAGACATTTAGCAAAACATTATCAGGTCATTGTTTTACCAAAATTGCTGCCAACAAACACTTATAAACTCCCCCTTTGGAAAATTTTGGCTAAAACATTATTTGAGCATTATCAGAGCATTATTAGAGTAGAAGCATGAGCAAAGAAAGAAAAACAAAAAAAAAACTCAGTTAGCAGTTAGTTGTTAGCATAGGAAGATGTCAAAACATCTTTTGAGACATGAGGCTCCCCCTCAAGTATTAAGCTCCCCCTCAATCAGTGGTCAGTCAGTCAGTTTCTCTCCCCCTTTTTAGTCATAATATGGCAAATAATAGGATGCATTCAAGAGAGTATCAGTAATATAGGTACAGACCATAGAATTCAAAAGTAAAGCACATGCAAGTGCCAAAAAGAAACAAAGGGGGTCAAATAAATAAACATCAAATAGTCTAACGGTCTTCAGGACCAAAAGACTTTGCTGAGTAAGAACTTCCTTCCTCATTAGAATCTCCTCCATCAAAGCTTACTCTATCATCAGTGTTGTTATCCTTTTGCAGCTACTTGATCATCTTTTCAAAAGTTAGCTTCCTTGCTGGACTAACTCTGATCACATCATCTAGTTCTTTGCATGCTTCCCTTAATTCAGTGATCATGTCATCCTTGGTGGAGGTCTTGTTTTTAGCAGATGCAGATGTGAAAACAATGTCTGGGACATGTTTTCCTGGAAAAAAAACATGAAGTGAAGGGTCAAAGAAGACTCCCTCTTGGACACTACATCATTATCACTTAGAATTCCGGGATGCTGGTTAAGAATAATTCCACATATAAGGGAAGGAAAGGCAATATGCATCTTAATGGCATAAGTTCCTGCATGCATAATAGTCTGATCAAAGATGTAAGTACCTCAATCAAACAATTTCTTATTTCCAATAGCATAAATAAACTTTTGTAAGCCAATAGTGATGGTTGAAGTATGATTAGTAAGAACCCAATTAGCAGCTCCAATTCTATGCAAAATAGCATATTTCACACTTAGCTTGCTAACATAAAGTTTGTTCTTCATGGGCCAGACACTCACTTGATTAGAAGTGATGGCTCTGCACACTTGATTATCTGTTACATCCAGCTCACAAAAGTCATCTTCAGACCTATCCAAAAATTTGGTTATGATAGCAGGGAAAAATTCTACACACCTACCCCTAACATACACCTTTCCATACTCCTTACTTTTATGATCAACACAATCAATAGGAATATTAACAATAAATTCCTTAACAAGAGTCTCATAGCATTTGGCAAACCTGGTAACAGTTTTCATCAATCCAACATAAGATATCAGCTCCATGATTTCTTTGCACTCCAGAGCACCAATTTCCAATTCTCTTTCAAGGGCAATACTTCTTTGAAAAACATACTTCCACTTTTCAGCATTCCCAACAGAATGGAAGGAAATTTTGTCAAGGGGAGCATCAGGAACCCTAACTGAAATCTTCTTGCTTGTAGACTTTTTGATAGGAGAGATGTCTTGGAAATCTTGCTCGACATCATAGTCAGCGTCAGCTTCTTCAACTAATACAACTTTCTTTTTACTTTTAGATCTCTTTACAGTATCATCATCATCATATGTGGAGGTATCAGGTCTAGTTTTTCTTTTGCTAGAGGCATGAACCACTTTACTTCTAGTATTTGGGGGACCATACATGGGTTTCTTCTTGATTATCTTGGCAGGGGGTGTGACACTTACATCCTTCACTTTCCTGGATTTGAGCCTTTTTTCAATTCCAGGCACCACATTAGTAATGAGCTCATTGTCATACAACTCATTTACATTAACCACATTCTCAGGATTTTGACCTTGTACAACCTTGGAGCCAACAACATCTTACTTAGTAGGAGAGTTCTTCTCGACATCTTGTTCAACATCCTCTTCCACTTCCTTTAGAGAAGAGGTAGAAAGCTTCTCAAGTTTGCTTTTAGAAACATCTTTCTTGAAGGTGGATTATTCAACAGTAATACTTTTAAGGTCATTTCCTTTTTCAGTCAGAGGAGGCATACGAGCAAGAGGAGTAGAAATCCCAGGAACAATAAAACCTTTATTTAAAACTCTACCTACTAGCCTTCTAATGCTTCTATTAACATTAACAATCTCTTCTTCGGTCCTATCATTAGTAGCAGTAGAAGAGTTACCTTTATCATCACTGGATTTCTTTGCAGGTGATGATCTGGGTTTCTTGACCTTATTCTCAAGAGGTGGTATAGTTGTTAGAGGAGTAACATTAAGTACTCTGTCAAGGGAGAGATTTTCAGGAAGGTTGGCAGATTTTGAGGAAGACGATGTATAATGTTGAGACATCTTTGAATATTTTTTAGCAAAGAGATGAAGAATGACAAGGGTTCTTTTTTTGTATAGGAGAATAAAGAGTTTGTGAAGATAGAGAGATGTGATTTCATAGCGTGTGGAAAACAATTTGATACAGTCTTGTAATGATTGCTTTGTAAATTTGATTTGTTGGAAACATAAATAATATAATATCACTTTAATGACATTTCCACACGCCTTTAATTGCTACAAACCCTTATATAGGAAAATCCCTAATTTTCCTCTTATGTTCTCAAAATTATTAGCATCCAAAGCCTTAGAAAAAATGTCAGCCAGTTGCAATTCAGTGGCTACATGTTCTAAGGCAACAATCTTTTCTTCAACAAGTTCTCTTATGAAGTGATGAATGATATCAATGTATTTGGTCCTTCTGTGTTGAATAGGATTTTTTGATATGTTTATAGCACTTAGATTGTCACAAAATAATGTCATGACATCTTGTTTGACATTATATTTTGTTAGCATTTGTTTCATCCAAACCAATTGAGAATAATTGCTTCCTACATCAATATACTCGGCCTCTACAGTGGACAAAGACACACAATTTTGCTTCTTACTGAACCAAGATATGAGATTATTTCCCAGAAAGAAGCATCCTTCTGATGTACTTTTTCTATCATCAGCACTTCCTGCCCAATCAGCATCACAATAACCAATTAAGGTAGAACTAGATCCATGAGAGTATAGCATACCATAGTCACTTGTCCTATTCGCATATTTAAAAATTATCTTCACATGGTTGGCATGGCTAACTTTAGGGTCAGCCTGATATCTTGCACACACTCCTACAGCAAATGCAATGTCAGGTCTGCTAGTTGTGAGATATAGAAGATTTCCTATTATACTTCTGTAAAGACTTTGATCCACACTTACTCGTTTTTCACATTTAGACAACTTCAGATGTGTGGGAGCAGGAGTTCTTTTGTGACTGGAATTTTCCATCCCAAACTACTTTACTATATTCTTAGCATACTTGCTCTGAGATAAAAATATGGAATCTTCCATTTGTTTAACTTGCAGACCAAGAAAATAGGTTAGTTCACCAATAAGGCTCATCTCAAATTCTGACTGCATTTGCTTGACAAAATGTTGAACCATCTCATTTGACATTCCACCAAACACAATATCATCAACATAAATTTGTGCAATCATGATCTTCCCTTCTTCTTCCTTGACAAAAAGAGTTTTGTCTATGCCACCTTTCTTGTATCCATTCTCACCAAGAAATTATGTCAATCTCGCATACCAAGCTCTTGGATCAACAAATTTATTTGGTTGTTCCACATAGACTTCTTCATTCAGATATCCATTTAAGAAGGAACTCTTTACATCCATTTGAAACAATTTAAATTTCAGTATACATGCAACTCCCAAGAGTAGTCTGATTGATTCAAGTCTGGCCACAGAAGCAAAGGTTTCATCAAAGTCAACTCCTTCAATTTGAGGGTATCCCTGTGTAACTAACCTTGCCTTATTTCTAGTGACCACCCCTTTTGCATCATATTTATTCTTGTATACCCATTTAGCGCCAATCACATTTGTCCTTTCAAATCATGGAACTCGATCCCAAACTTCATTTCTACTAAATTGTTCTAGCTCTTCCTTCATAGCATTAATCCAAAACTCATTAGTTAGGGCCTCTTTTGAAGTGGTGAAAAACACAAGAAGGGGGGGTTGAATTGTAAAACTGAAATCTAATGCAATGAACAAGATATTTTTATCCTGGTTCATTTGATCTCAAACTACTCCAGTCCACCCGTCAAGGTGATTTCGCCTCTCTCCAACGAGGTCTTAATCCACTATATTCAACTGAATATTACAGACTGCTTTAACAACTGCTAAAGCCTTCTTGATCCAAACCACAACCCGGTTTGTCAAGGTAACACTTTCTTACAAAGAGATAAAACTAAGTGTGTGGATGTTTTCTACAAAACTGTATCACAACTGTGATGTATACACAAATTGAAGCTTAGAAACTAGATTGCTAAACAATGATAGAATATCAGAATGTGTGGTTTAGCAAAACTGAGAGAAAGAAGATTATGATTAGCTTTTGTGCGTGTAGAGATTTGGAGAGCATTAGCCATTTCAATCTTCAAAGTCTTGTTTATATAGCACTGAGATGATGAACGTTGGATGCAATATTCTTGATTCAATGCTAATAACAAACTTTCCTTATTGAGCAGATCTTGTCTGGAATGAGGCCGTTGGAATTAATTTGCTTTCAATGCACAGTACCGTTGCTTACTTAATGCAAGTTCTGGCTTGGCTCATTCTGACTCTGCTTCGCTGCTGATGAACTGTTGTGTTTCTTTATCAGAGTGTTGAGCGCAGTCTTGTTCATCAGGCTTCAGCATGTACGTGAGTTGATCATCTGATTCTGACATTCTGATATGGCAACTTCTGATGCTGGTGTCTGAAATCAAGTTCTGATGCTGAATAGATGTGATCTTGCTTATATTAATCAGAGTATCTGCAAGTCAGAACATAATAATTTTAGGCAGCAGATAGTTCATACATGAAACTTATAAATACTATATCTTTTCACTTTGTTATCATCAAAACTTAAATATAGGGTAGTAGATTCAAACTTTGTTCTAACAATCTCCCCCTTTTTGATGATGACAAAAACTAGATATTTTTAAATGAAAATAACGTGAAAAGGTATCTGAGATATGTATCCGAGTAAGAAGTAAAAGGATAAGGAGTAAAGAGATATCAGAGTTGAGAGA
Organism: Vicia faba; assembly: GCA_948472305.1. NCBI lineage: Eukaryota > Viridiplantae > Streptophyta > Magnoliopsida > Fabales > Fabaceae > Vicia > Vicia faba. The sequence continues at coordinate 1,004,157,222 of OX451740.1, read as the reverse complement.
TACTTCCCTTTGATTATACGTGTTCTTCAGGATCAGATCTTTTTGCCTTTCTTTGAACATCAGAGTATCAGAGTCTTTGACTTATCAGAAGCTTTATGTCAGAGCAGAGCTTCAGAGCTTTTCTTGTCAGAGCTTTGCTTTGGATCAGAATATCAGAGTGGATCAGAACTTCATAGTGATCAGAGCTTCAGAGCTTCAAGTCTTCAGAGTGTCCAGGAGCTTCCTTGTACCTGTAGACTTTAAGTAAAACAGAAAAAACATTTTCAAGTAATAGAGTTAGAATGTTTGAGAATTTCTGTCTAGTTAGCCGTTATTGATTAAAATATCATTCTTGTTCTCCCCCTTTTTGTCAGCAATCAAAAAGTGTAGGTGATGTGCTAAAACAATTAAGATCAGAAAAACTAATCATATTAAGATAGATGAGCTTAAATAGAGTTTTCAAAACTATTTTGAAAAGATAAACGTTTTTTTTTTTTTAAGAGAGAGAAAAATCATGATTGCATTTTAAAAGCATGATTACTTTTCATTAAATGCTTGCTGATTTTGGGGGATTTGAGAAAGATACTTAAAAACGGTTACCAGACATGTGTCTCAATGCACCCAATCAGCGCTTTGCCTTCTCAGAAGCGTGCACGTGTTCTGCTTCAGAGATATGCTGATGATTAGATGACACTTGTTTGATGTAGTGATCAGCACGTCTGTCTTTGAGCTTAGACTCTCAGATCTTTAGACTTGCATCTGATATAATCTGCATGTTCTATCTTTCTGAAAGGAGATTGATCAGAAGTTCACAGTAAAAAAATTACATTCTGAAGGTAAATATATGGAATTAAAACATTTTCACTCTGGACACACTTTCATGCTGAGATGTTTCAGAATGAAATTAAACATATCTTCTGAAAGGGGTTTAGTAAAGATATCAGCCCATTGATGGTCTGTATCTATAAATTTTAAGTTTAAAATACCTTTCTGAATATAGTCCCTAATGAAGTGATGTTTTATTTCTATATGCTTAGCTCTAGAATGTAAAATGGGATTCTTACTTAAGCAAATAGCAGAAGTATTATCACAAAGTATAGGAATGTTACTCTCAAAAATCTGGAAGTCTTCAAGCTGACTTTTCATCCAGAGCATTTGTGTGCTACATCCTGCTGCTACGATGTACTCAGCTTCTGCTGTTGATAGAGCAATTGTTGATTGCCTTTTGCTGGACCAAGAGATCAGATTTTCTCCCAGAACCTGGCAGCTTCCAGAAGTGCTTTTACGTTCCACTCTGTCTCCAGCAAAATCAGCATCACAGTAGCCTACTAAGCTGTAATCACTAGATTTTCTATAAAACAAACCCAGATTAGTAGTACCTTTCAGATACTTGAAAATTCGCTTAACAGCTGTTAAGTGAGATTCTCTAGGATCTTATTGGAATCTAGCACAGATACAAACACTGAATAATATGTCAGGACTTGAAGCAGTCAGATAGAGGAGAGAACCAATCATACCTCTGTAGACTTTCTGTTCTACATTTTTGCTTACCTCTTCTCTTTCCAGAATGCACGTGGGATGCATTGGAATCTTTGATGGCTTACATTCTGAGAGGTCAAATTTCTTCAGAAGATCTCTGATGTATTTGCTCTGATGAATGTAAGTTCCTTATGGAGTTTGATTGATCTGAATTCCTAGAAAGAATTTCAGTTCCCCCATGAGGCTCATCTCAAATTCTGTCTGCATACACTTAGCAAATTTTCTTCCAAGAGAAGGATTAGTAGAACCAAAAATAATATCATCAACATAAATTTGACAGACTAAGATGTCACTTTTAACTGATTTACAGAATAGAGTAGTGTCCACTTTCCCTCTGGTGAATTCATTTTCTAGCAGAAAGTTACTTAGCCTTTCATACCAAGCTCTGGGAGCTTGTTTCAGACCATACAGTGACTTCTTTAGTTTGAAAACATGTTCTGGATGTTTTGTATTTTCAAAACCTGGGGGTTGGTGTACATAAACTTCTTCTTCTATATAACCATTTAAGAATGCACTTTTGACATCCATCTGATACAAAGTGATGCCTCTATTAACAGCAAATGAAATTAAAAGTCTGATAGATTCTAACCTGGCGATTGGGGCAAAGGTTTCTGTATAGTCTATCCCCTCTTGTTGACTATAACCTTGTGCAACCAGTCGTGCCTTGTTTCTGATGACTTCACCTTGTTCATTTAGCTTGTTTCTGAACACCCATCTTGTTCCAATGACGTTGAATCCTTTTGGTCTGGGAACGAGATCCCATACGTCGTTTCTGGTGAATTGATTCAGCTCTTCTTGCATTGCCAGAATCCAGTCATTATCTAGAAGTGCTTCATCAATAGAAGAATGTTCAATCAGAGACACAAGTCCCATAAGTGTTTCTTCAGAGTTTCTGAAGCTTGCTCTTGTTCTGATTGGATCTTCCTTTCTTCCTAGGATAGTCTCTTCTGGGTGATCCAAGCTGCTTCTGGGTAATCTCTTCTGAGGTTGATCAGCCGCTGTTGTAGGATTGCTAGCAGTGCTCCTTTCAGACGTTGAAGGAATGTTTGTGTTGAGAGCTTCTGATGACTTGTCTTCAGAACCTGCAAATTCAATTTCTATACCTGCAAAAACTTCATTCTGCTTTGACTTTTCAGAGTCAAGCTTATCATCAAAACGAACACTGATTGATTCTTCCACAATCTGTGTTTCTGTATTGTATACTCTATACCCTCTTGAGCGTTCAGAGTATCCTAACATAATACACTTTTGTGCTTTAGAGTCAAACTTGTTCAAATAATTCTTTGTATTTAATATAAAGCAAGTACATCCAAATGGATGAAAATATGAAATGTTGGGCTTTCTGTTCTTCCACAATTCATATGGAGTCTTTTCCAGAATAGGTCTTATTGAGATTCTATTCTGAATGTAGCACGCTGTGTTTATTGCCTCTGCCCAGAAGGTCTTAGCAACGTTTGTCTCATTGATCATGGTTCTGGCCATTTCTTGCAATGTTCTGTTCTTTCGTTCTACAACTCCATTTTGTTGGGGAGTTCTAGGACAAGAGAAATCATGCAGAATGCCTCTGTCATTAAAGAATGACTCAAAATCTTTGTTTTCAAATTCTCCACCATGATCACTTCTGACTTTAACGATTCTAAGATCCTTTTCATTCTGAACTTGGTTACAGAAGGTAACAAACACACAGTGTGACTCGTCCTTGTGTCTTAAGAACTTTACCCATGTCCATCTGCTATAGTCATCTACGATTACTAACCCATACTTCTTACCACTGACTGAAGCAGTTTTAACTGGTCCAAATAAGTCAATGTGCAGAAGTTCTAATGGCTTAGAGGTAGAAACAACATTTTTGGATTTAAAAGAAGGTTTTGCAAATTTGCCTTTCTGACATGCTTCACACAGAGCATCTGAATTGAACTTCAAATTAGGAAGTCCTCTGACCAGATTGAGTTTGTTAATCTGAGATATTCTTCTCATACTAACATGCCCCAATCTTCTGTGCCAGATCCACTGCTCGTTGTTAACAGACAGAAGACATTTTACATTCTGACTCTTTAGTTCAGAAAGTTTGATTTTGTAAATGTTATTTTTCCTCTTACCATTAAACAGGATAGTCCCATCTTTCTGACTAATAGCTTTACATGATTTTTGATTAAAGATTATATCATAACCGTTATCACTTAATTGACTTATGGATAACAGATTATGCATCAATCCATCTACTAGTAGAACATTATTAATAGAGGGAAGATTTCCATTACCTACAGTTCCAGAGCCAATTATCTTTCCCCTCTGATTGCCTCCAAAGCCAACGTGGCCTCCAGGCTTAAGTTCCAGGCTTTGGAACATATGCCTTCTTCCCGTCATGTGTCGTGAGCAGCCAGAGTCCAGGTACCATGACTGGTGTTTCTGACTTGCTGCTAAAGATATCCGCAACATGTATTATTTTATCCTTAGGTACCCAGATTTTCTTGGGTCCTGATTTGTTAGTTTTACCAAAACTCTGGTTGAATTTTGGTTTCACAGAGTGCTTACTGCTAGTGTATTTCATATCATGTGTGTGACCATATACAAAATGTGAATTCAGAGGAGTGTGTTTAATGGTTAAGTCCATGACATTCTTTGGTGTAGGAACCTTACCTTGGTATTCTATTCCTTTCCTGCCGTTTCTGCTAACTCCATAGATCATTGAAGCCATTCTGCTTCTATCTATGCTTTTAGCTAGGAACTTCTGGAAACTATGATCATACTCCTTGATGATCTCATCAGCGTTGCTGGGAGTTTCAAAAATTGGTTCCTTCTGAGAGTTTTGTAAAGTGTTTTCTAATTTTGAAATCTTATTTCTCAGCTCCGAATTTTCCAATTTGAGACTCTCAGTCTTATTAGAGTCAGATTCAAGATTCCTTTTCAGGTCTCTGAATTTAGCTCTAATTTGCTGATAACGTTCCAGAATCTCATTAAGGCTTTCAGCAAGTTCAGCCTTTGTAAAGTTAACAGCAAAGTTAGGAAATACCTCTTCAGTGTCTGATTCTGAGTCTGATTCAGAAGCTTCACTATCTTCTGAAATGTTAGCCATGAGGGCTATGTTTGCCCTTTCATCATCTTATTCTGAGTCAGCTTCAGACGAGTCAGAGTCATCCCATGTAGCCATGAGACTTTTCTTCTTCTCTCTTCCAAACTTCTTTTTGGGCTTTTCCCTCTGAAGCTTTGGGCAGTCACTCTTATAGTGTCCTTGCTCATTGCACTCATAGCAGATGATGTCTTTGGTGTTTGGCTTTTTGCTACTGGAGGAGCCTTCAGATCTTCTGTATCCAGAGGAAGAATCTGTCCTTCTGTATCTGGAAGAAGACTCGTTCTGATCAGATCTTCTGGGATTCCTGAACTTCCTTTGTCTTTGCTTCCACAGTTGATTTACTCTTCTGGAGAGAAGGGAGAGTTCGTCTTCCTCTGATGAGGATCCATCAGATGTTTCTTCAACTGCCTGCAAAACTTTAGACTCAAATTTTCTGTTAGATTTTAATGCTAAAGGCTTACCTTGCTTCTGAGGCTCATCAGCTTCTAGCTCTATCTCATGACTTCTGAGGGAGCTGATAAGTTCCTCCAGAGTGATTTTGTTGAGATCTTTAGCTAGCTTCAGAGCTGTAACCATAGGTCTCCACTGCTTGGGTAAACTTCTGATGATTTTCTTGACATGGTCAGCAGTAGAGTATCCTTTGTCCAGAACTTTGAGACCAGCTACCAGAATCTGGAATCTAGAGAACATGGTTTCAATGGATTCAGATTCTTCCATTTTGAACGCCTCATACTTCTGAATGAGCGCCAGAGCTTTTGTTTCTTTGACCTGAACGTTGCCCTCATGCGTCATTCTGAGTGAGTCAAAAATATTCTTTGTTGTGTCTCTGTTGGAGATCTTTTCATACTCAGTATAGGAGATGGCGCTGAGGAGGATGGTTCTGGCCTTGTGGTGATTCTTGAGGTCACGCTTTTGTTGATCAGACATTGTTTTTCTATCAATCTTCTGACCACTTGCATTCACAGGGTGCGTGTATCCATATGTCACCATATCCCACAGATCAGCATCATGTGCCAGAAAGAAGCTTTCAATTCTGTCTTTCCAGTAATCAAAGTTTTCTCCATCAAAGACTGGAGGTTTGCCACTGAATTTGTCTCTGTCCTCATTGTTGTCATTGCTGATGTGAGAATTGTTTCCTGCCATTGTGTTTTTCTGACGCTGGATCTTGTACTGACACGGTTAAGTGTTTTAGCTCAGAACCAGGCGCACTGATGCCAATTGAAGTGGTGAAAAACACAAGAAGGGGGGGTTGAATTGTAAAACTGAAATCTAATGCAATGAACAAGATATTTTTATCCTGGTTCGTTTGATCTCAAACTACTCCAGTCCACCCGTCAAGGTGATTTCGCCTCTCTCCAACGAGGTCTTAATCCACTATATTCAACTGAATATTATAGACTGCTTTAACAACTGCTAAAGCCTTCTTGATCCAAACCACAACCCGGTTTGTCAAGGTAACACTTTCTTACAAAGAGATAAAACTAAGTGTGTGGATGTTTTCTACAAAACTGTATCACAACTGTGATGTATACACAAATTGAAGCTTAGAAACTAGATTGCTAAACAATGATAGAATATCAGAATGTGTTGTTTAGCAAAACTGAGAGAAAGAAGATTATGATTAGCTTTTGTGCGTGTAGAGATTTGGAGAGCATTAGCCATTTCAATCTTCAAAGTCTTGTTTATATAGCACTGAGATGATGAACGTTGGATGCAATATTCTTGATTCAATGCTAATAACAAACTTTCCTTATTGAGCAGATCTTGTCTGGAATGAGGCCGTTGGAATTAATTTGCTTTCAATGCACAGTATCGTTGCTTACTTAATGCAAGTTCTGGCTTGGCTCATTCTGACTCTGCTTCGCTACTGATGAACTGTTGTTTTTCTTTATCATAGTGTTGAGCACAGTCTTGTTCATCAGGCTTCAGCATGTACGTGAGTTGATCATCTGATTCTGACATTCTGATATGGCAACTTCTGATACTGGTGTCTGAAATCAAGTTCTGATGCTGAATAGATGTGATCTTGCTTATATCAATCAGAGTATCTGCAAGTCAGAACATAATAATTTTAGGCAGCAGATAGTTCATACATGAAACTTATAAATACTATATCTTTTCACTTTGTTATCATCAAAACTTAAATATAGGATAGTAGATTCAAACTTTGTTCTAACATCTTTGACATTCTTAGGCTCAATTTTTTACACAAAGCTGTTGCAACTAGTTTTTTTTATAGAGTCGCCAACCTTAATTTTTATCCTAAAGGAAAGGAGTATAAAGGAATAACCGTAAAAGAAATTCAGATATTCTAGGTTTGGACTCGGTTCTAGACGAGGGAAAGGTGTCAGGCATCCCTCCTCTAGCTTGTTCGCAAGGATACTAGGTTTAGAAGCGCGCTTTTAGGAAATAGGGTTTTAATTATTTATCTGGGAAAAGGGTTTGAATTTTAGTTAGCGGGACTCGCCACGATTTTTGATTGTATGCCTACGTATCCTCTTAGGAGGAATCAGAGTCCCATTTCGTAGCTTGCGGTTGGTTAATTTTCCCCGCACTTAATTCGAATGGGTAGATAGCAGATATTTTGAACTAAACGCCAAGGTAACTAAAAAATCTTCATATTCCTTTTTGAAAATTAATTGTTTTGATTTAATTTATTAAAAAAATAGTTTGACGTTTATTTGCATATTTTTTGGACGTATGTAGTTGAAGAGTCTGATATGGCCCTCTTATCACGTGGCAAGAAATTGGCCACGTGTCGCTCGCAAACATAGTATTTTAGTGAATCGTGTGGGTTTTAATATCTTTATATAAAATATAAAAATCAATTATATGCTGAGAAATATTTTTAGTAATAACTTAGAAATGTGATTTTATGTAAATAAATAATATTACATTTTGGCTTAGTCTAAAATAAATAATTATTTAAAATGATAAATAATATATAATATTATAATTATTAAAATATAAATATAAATATATATATAAATAAAAATAAATAAATAAATAAATAAATATTTAAATAAATTTATAAAGAGAAAAAATAATAATTAGAGAGGGGGTGTTGTTTATAGTGAACTAGTAAAATGAAGGGGGTGCTACTAAGTAATATGGGTTTAGGCCCAAATACAGTTTTCAGGGGGGGTGAATGGATTTTGTGTTTAGAAACTTAGGGAGAAGGGAGGTGTCTAAAGCAATTGTGCCTGGGCCCAACGAGTTTGAAGAGGAACGGTTTGCAAGTGTGTAGTGCGGGTGCACGATGTTACCAAGAAACTTGGCCTAACGGTCGTTTGATGCACATATGAGAGATGCTAAGAGAAGGCGTAGGGTAACTAGGATGGGTTAGCGCGCATGAAATAAGACGAAACTTAAAATTTTATTTTATCCATTTTTCTATTATTCTCATTTTGTTTACAGTACAATCATTTATCTCTCTCTTGCTACAGCATGACCCTTTCCTCTTCTCTCACTCTCAAACCCTAATCCTAATCTCTCCACGGTGCCGGTTACAAATCTTTAGCCCTTGTAAAATGAACCCGCACCACCCCTAATAACAACAATTAGAAAAGAGCTAAGCGAAATTACCCCCTTTAATGATTCTCCTGTTCTGATTTCTGAGTTTTCCTATTTGGGTACTAAGCCATTTTTCTTCTTGCTTGTAGGTTGCGATGTGCTTCAAGGATTGATGGTGGTGCGGTGGTAGAAGGTGCAGCGGGGAGGGTTCACACGGTTAGGGTTTCGGAGATTGAAACCCCAACCGTTCTCCTTCTCGTCTTTAACATCGAGGATAGATTCTTCAAGCTTCTTCGCGGCTTCAAGTTCTTCGCGGTTTCTTCTTCCGTCTCTGTATTATTGGTGTTATTCTTCAGTATATTTTTTTTATTATCCAAATCCCCTTCTTTCTCTGTAATTTTCTGATTTTATAGTTTTCAGGGTTTAGTTATTTTAGGAACGAATTCAATTTGTCTGTAATTTATGATATTTAGCTTTAATTTGTTTCTGTAAATGTTTCATTTTTTTTGTGTATTGAGTGATTCTCGAATGTGTATTGATGACTCTGTTTATGAATTTTGATTATGGAATGTATTTACTGATCTGTAATTCAAGTGAGAAGTTGGAGTATACGAAGAATAATTGATTCTGTTTTTTTGAAAAAATCTGAACCGTAATTATTTCTATCAAACAAAGCATTAATTTTGTCGCAATTAGCACAGTAGCTTGTTTGTTTGAAAGACTCTGGGCCAAACGTTTCCTTGTTTTGGGCTTGTTTGGTTTCATTTTGGGTCCCTTGCAATAAGCACTTTGGGCTTGGATTGGAGGGTCCGTGAAAGGGGAAAAACCATTGACCTCAATTAGTCAATATTTTAATTAATGAGACAAATAATTTTTTTTTTTAATTATTTTTATTACATGGTAAAAAGATTAATGAAATAATAACGTCCACAATGATAATGTTCAAAATTAGAACAAAACACTCTCTTTTCTTTTCAAAACAAAACCAAAAACTGAAATGGGCCATGCTATATTGATATATTGGGCTTTAACCAAAGCAAAATTGTTCACACCCCCTTTTGATTAAAACAAAAACATCTCCCTATTTTTAACTTCAAATGGAACTCCCTTTTAAGAACCTAATGGGCCAACAGAACCTAAACACTCCATCTAACCAGCGCACCCCCTTTGCACTCTTCTTACAAAGGATAAAACCTTAATGGGCTCAAACAATTTGTAACTCACCTCCCATTATAAAAACGCACCTTATCTTAAAACATGAAGCTTAATTCCCCTTTCAAAAAAACATCAAACACCCCCTTCCTTGTATTAACACCCCTTATAACTTAGAAACTCTAAGGAATTGAACACTTTTGAATTAAAACAAGGTTATTAATTAGAGACAAAGTAGAACTTGATTATTAACAAAGCTAGGAAAAATTTGGGGTATAACAGTTGCCCCTACTTAATTATCTTTAGATTGAATAGTGCGAGAATACACAGGTCTCACACGTTCTGATCGGAAGTTTATTAAATATTGGAAGACCCCGTAATTTGTCCGAGAGATTACAGGGATACATTGTACAATGCTCCCATGGGTACAAAGAATAGGCATAGATAATGATGTATCATCTAACCAACATTTTGAACCGAAGTTGTCCTAGTTTAGGCATGATGACGCGTGTAATTTGCCAGCATCTATAGGAGATTGTGCAATTTTGCATATTTACTGTAACCTATGAGGTAAATGATACAAGTTTGAAAAAATTGACCTACTAATGCTAGGAGACTAATATAGTAAGTTTGTGGCGCAGGATTTGTTTATTCATCGTAACCTAGGGGATGGATAAAACAAAGTTGGATGACGCAATGTTGCATGAAGACTGATGTGATGGATTATGTCGCAGAAAAAGTTTGATAATAGCATTTTTGTGTGGAGGTTGATGCAATAAGTTAAATAATAGATTTTACACATTGTCGCACTGAGACTGACATAATGAGTGGAATTGTTGCTTTCGCGATATTACCGCCTAGGGTCTGACACAATGAGCTAGATCACAAAGGAAGAACATGTTGTTGCATGGAGACTGACACAATAAGTTAAATATAGAAAATTTCACACATTGTCGCATAGGAAGTCTGACACAATGAGCTAGATCGCGAAGGAAAAAATATATTATTGCATGGAGACTAACACAATAATTTAAATATAGAATAATTCACACATTGTGGCGTAGAGACCGAGACATTGAGTGGATTTTCTAATTTCACAACATTATTGCCTGGGGTCTCACACAATGAGCTAAGAAAGAAACATATTGCTGCGTGGAGACTGACACAATAAGTTAATTTAAAATTTTTGGATATTGTTGCATAGAGGCTGACACAATAAGTGGAATTGCTGCTTTCGCAACATTGCTTCCTAGGGTCTGAAACAATGAGCTAGATTACAAAGGGATAACATATTGTTGCGTGGAGACTGACACAATATGTAGAATACTTCACAAATTGTTGCGTGGAGACTGACACAATATGTTTGAATATGAAGGAAGTTTTTTTAGTGATCCATATCTTAGTTAACTAAACAGAGATTACAACTGACTTTGTTGGTTATCTATCTTTAACCAAGGTAAGAATTGATTGGTGATCCTTAAGATACTGACTTTGTTCGTAGTGGGCTTCGAGAGATGTCATGCCTGATGTATATGCATAACGTGAGGCTCTTAAGGGGTAATATACTTCCGAGATTTCTAAGGAATCTACTGCCGAGATTTTGCTGAGAACTACTTCCTGCCGAGGTCTTCTGGATAATCAACTATCGTGATCAACTAGGAGAATCTCCTGTCGAGATTCTGCATAGAATTTGTAGCTCGATTGACAATGATGATTTCTTTCACATAAAACAAGTTTTTATGCTATACGTGCAAATTTTATTGATGCATGAAGTGTATTGATTGATTGATGCATGTGATATGATGATTAATTGATGTTATGGATGTGAGATTTGGAAATGCAAGTGCATAGTTGGGTTTTGAAATGCGAATGCGTAGTTAGATGAGATGATAGTATGGCTTGGTTTTGGATCTAGGAGTCCTAATGCATGATTTATGAAGCCTTATGCTTTATGATTATGACTTGTATATTTTTTGAATGGTGCCCCTGTGATGGGTCGTGGATGATTAAAGCATGGAGGTTTGTTTATGAAACAAGGTTGCTTGTCACATGATGGTTGAGTGTTATGCTTGTATGATTACCTGATATTTGTTTCAAACTCGAAGATTGCTGACATAAAAAAGAGGTCCCCTGGAGGTTTGTGAAAGTATGAAGAGAGCTTGCTTTTGTATGGACTATTTTTCCTAATTTATTGGTAGGGTCTTGGAGGAGATTCTCTTTGATATGAGCTTGGAAACAGTTTGATCATAATGTGAGTGACCCTACTATTTTGCATTATGACCCTGATTAAAAGATTCTTGAAAATGGTTTGCTTTGATGGACCCTTTTAAATCAACTCCTTTTGATCGAGCCTCGCAGTAGTTTTCCCCAACATTCGAATTTTGAAAAGATGTGTCCTCTCAATCTCCAGGATCTAGAGGAAATACCCTCAGAACTAGCTTTAGACTTCACCATGAACTTAACATAGGTTTCCCCAAGTATTTGAAGCTTGAAAAGTTTGTTCTTGAAGTTGCTTGAAGGGAATTTAGACCCTACGTGCAGTAGGATGAACTTGGTACATACTGCCCCAACATTTGAATCTTGGAAGGTTTCCCCTGACTATCAAGGCCTTGAGAGTTTTGTTAAAACGAGGAAACCGAGTCATACCCTATTGTGATATAACTTTATTAAGGAATGCTCCTTTGAAAGGTATTCCCCTTGTTGAACAGTGCTTTGAAATTAGACCCAAGTTGATTAAATCCTGGAATGATCACACCTTGTCAATAGTATCTTCGTGTGATATACCCCTATATCATTAGTCTTTGCCCTTCTTAATAGGGGTCTACTTAGATGCTTTGCCCCTAGTTAGAAGCTTCTTGGAAATGTTGCCTTTGATAAGACCTTTTTGAAATCTCCTCGATGCTATGTATTGATTCGCAGATAAAATTGTACATTTTGAAAAAGTAATTCCGTTTGATGCACATTCATGTCTTGAAATCAAAGTTTGGTTATTGAAAAAGAATTGGAAGATTAAAAGATGAATATTCGAAGAAGCGAAGTAGTTAGAAATTATTTTAACAAACATATGAGTCAGTATAACACAAATCTTACTGAGTATGCTTTCATAGTGAACCTAGCCTCAATTAGGACTTTTAAAGGTTGTAACGTGACCATGGTTCGTGGTTTAAGAAAAAAAAGATATAAGGAACACAATTTATTTATCCCACCCCACTCTCCTTGATGTTCTTCAATCCTAAGTTCAATTAATCCAACAAATGTGTTTAATCCCCAAGAGAAGTTTTGTACTCGCGCAGATGATGAGAAGCATAGGCAAAGATCCAAGCGCCTATGAAAAGAATTGATAAGATTTGACCATTGATAAGATCCAAGCGTTGATGATAAGCCTCGATGGTTCTTTAGGTGGAAGTCACAAGATTTTTCTCCAATTTATTATTTTCAATCCCTTATTTTTGCATGGACCGATTTTTTTGATTTTTTTATCCATCGGGATGCCCTAATTTTTTCCTAAGTCGAGTTTTGATTTTCTTTGACTTAGCGGGCTTTCAATTTTTTTTTAATTTCTTTTTTTTTTTGGCTTTTGATTTTTATAATTTGTGACTGCCATGTTGATTGTTGTAAGCTTCATTTTCATCGTTTCGTCGATCTTGATTGATGTGCTGAGGAAGAAAGACGTCGTGGTCTTTTGTTTTTTATTGATTCCTCAATCTTGGATGATGAACGAGGGGAAGATGATATGCTCGAATCTTTGCTTAGATAGTTCTCTCAATGATGTATCGAGGAAACATATATGCTTGAACCTTTGCTTAGATCGTCTTGATTCTCCTGGGATTTGAATGCATCATCGAATTAATTGAAATCTATCCTTCCCTTGGTTAAAATTAGGGTTTTTTAGAGAATAGGAAGAACTCTGACTTCTGGCTCGAGGGGGTTAACTATAGATTAACTCCTTATATCTCCACTGTTTAGGAATTGGAACAATGCCTTACGTCATCATCTAAGCCATACTATTAAAAAGCATACTGTAGCGGTAGAAATGTTCAAGACTAAGCCATTTGATTGACTAGACCTTATACAAATCAAAATAAAAATCGCCACCTCGCTTTATTGTTTCCAAAGGAATAAGAAAAGAGCGAATAACCCAAAAAAGGGAGGAAAGATTCAAGGTAAGGGGGTTGGTTATGCAAAGGGAAGGTATTAGCACCCTAAACATCTACGGTACTCCGCATGAACCTCTTTGTAAAATCTATATATTTTGGCTATAAAATGTGTTGTATATAAAATGGATGGTGGAGGTGAGAAAAGAAATATATTTTTTATGATTTTTTCACCCTCCGCGGTTGCGAACCTTTAGTGCCTACGTACCACCTTTCGTGAAATAGGGGATCAGGGTACACGTAGTTCCTCTTTTAAAAATTTGAAACACAAGTGTGTTGGTTGATTTTAAGAAATAAGACATCATCGTCATTATCCGTGTGGAAAATATACTTACTACCCGCAATCATGAGATAGGAGAATTTGCATCATCTCAAAGTGGAGGATATGGCTTGGATTTTAAAATCAACAATGCCTCACTCAACACCCAAGTGGAAAATATCTCACTTCACTACATATTGTAGAAGTATAGTTGTTGCATCACTACAAGGATTGACAAGAGTCCAATATTTTGAGAAAAGTTTTAAATTAGAAGCCAAAGTGGAAAAATATTTTGAAATGAGATTGATTGACTTTTTGTCTTCTCACAAAAATGTCAAGGTATTGTTAAGTTGATTGAAGTTTATTTATGAAAATTATTTTGAAAATGCATGGACTTAGGTCCAAGTTTATTATGAAAGTGGTTCAAGTTTAAAACAAGAAGAGTTTTCAAAATGAGGGAGAAGATTTTTGAAATTAAAGAAGATGGGAGGAGAAGAAGAGATTATCCTAAAGCATAAGGTAAAAGCTAAGGATAAGATCAATCTAACCAACAAGAAGCCAAAGCTTGACATTATGAGCCAACATAGAATTCCGATTCTTTGGATTGAAACCAAGCAAGCAAAGATACTAGACCTCTTCAAGTGTATTAAGTCTTCACAAAAATTGGGTAGAGTAACGGTTGTATACGGGTGAATTCCAGATTACAAACAGAGAATGTAATCACAAAAACCTGCACACAAAAACAAACAAGCAACCCAATATCTTGAGGTAAACCTCAAGAACTCCAGACAAAATAATCAGATAAAATCACAAGGTCTCCAAGATAGGCCAAGGTTTATAATACTAAGTCCAAGAAATAGTCCCATGCTCCATAATGCCAATGATAGGAACCAAATAGTCCAAGTACCACTAGGAGTTTTTTAGGGTTTATGTTCATTATTAAGTATCTTAAGAAAAGAAAAGAAAAGCACAAGTGAGCAAAGTAAAAATGACAAGAAAATAAATGCTCAAATGAGCAAAGATGAAAATGGCACGAAATGAAAATCCTAAAAAAATAAATAGTACATGAAGCATAAAAAAGAATAAAAGCATAAGATAAACAAGTCAATAATCAGTGGTTAGTTGGATGACCATCTTGAAACTTGCATTTGGAACTCATTAGAGGATTGGTAGAACCAAATTCTCCATACAATAAGTTGCATTTTCATTTTGTCAAGTATATCATCCACTTGGAATTCTCATAAGTACCATTTAATGATCAACAATGATTAAGTGATCCGCGTTGACCAAAGGTGTTGTAGATCCATTAGAGGATTGGTAGAACCAAAGCCTCCATACAATGAATCTCAAGGTTATTGGATCAAAGAGATCAAATTAACATACTTGGGCTTACAATCATAAGTTTTAGTCACGAATGATCATTTATTTGAATCAGGACAAAATTTAGCGCTATGTTAAGCAATCGTAAGTGGACTTATATAGAAGTCGCACCTATTTTGAGGCCGGTCAATAGCAATCTATGCACCTTTTGTTTTGAGACATGATATAGAGATCATGCTCCAACAACATTTAGTGCAATGAGAAGGGGATGAGATGAAGAGGATTAGGGCAAAAAGATGAAAAAACCACTTTTGAATTAAAAAATTTAATCGAACTATTATTAAAATCATTCATCCATTTTGGTGGAGTTAAAATCAACACCTAAGATCCAATGATGTTAATAAAGCCATGATCAAAAAATCAACTCAAGACAGCCAGAAAATAATCACAAAATAATATCATATTTAATATATACATTAAAAGGTTTAAAAATGTTTAAAGAATGGAAAATAATGAGGAAAATATCAATTATATTCAAATTAATCAAGAAATGAAAAATAAGGCCATAGAAAAATCAGAAAAAAGGCCAAGTAATTTTACAAAAATTTTGGTAATTTTTAAAAGTCAGAAACTATTTTTAAAAATTAAAATAAATGGGTAGAATAAACAAAAATAGTAAAAAATAGTAAAGTCAGAAACAAAAATAAAATAAGGTCACTAATATTTGTCACAATCTCATTGGATCATTCCATAATTTTTTCAGAATTTAAAAATGTATAAAAGTATTTTTTTTAAAATTTTAAACAAACCAAATAAGTGTAAAATTTACAAAAAATAACAAAACACAAAATTAAATTGTGAAAAAATAAAAATCAGAAAGAGAATAATCAACAATATTTTTCAGATTTTTTGAACTAAAAATGAATGTTCTATGATTTTTTGAAATTTAAAACAATTAAAATATAAAAAATCTGAAAAAGAAAATAAAAGTAAAATATGTGGACCATTGGATGAGAGTCAAAACGCGTTAGTAATGAAATCCAAGGGATCTGGCGCGCTGTGCATATCATGTTCATTAGTGAATAATGTACAAAATCATTAATAAATCAGGTTTTTGAAAATAACAAGTGGCATGCCATCATTGGTTGGAAGATGACACGTAGGTCATCTTCAACCTCCAGCCAACGTGATTTGCAGGTCTCTAAAACTGTAAAATCAGAAGCTCAGACCTATGTCAATCGCTTCGTCTCTTCAAGACGAAAACAACCACACCCTCGCGCCAAATTTATATAAACTGTAGCTCAAGCAATTTGGAAGGAAAGTTTTAAAAAGGGTTTTGAAAAGGGATTTGAAAATTCATGGTCAAAATGTGTTTCAGTGAAATGCAAGTGTTGCGACTATAACCAGGGCAATGAGAGAAACACAATGATATCAGAGTTTTGAAGAATTGATGAAGGAATCTACCTATTTAAGTTGAGTTGCAGAGCTTTGAAACTGGACTTCTATGGAACAGTATAGGGCACGATTCTTGAATGTAATTATATGGTTAGCTTCAGGGAAGATCAAGGAAGGTGAATTGAGGGAAAAATGGATTGAAAAAGGCTTGAGAATGGATTTCGA
Source organism: Vicia faba (assembly GCA_948472305.1). NCBI lineage: Eukaryota > Viridiplantae > Streptophyta > Magnoliopsida > Fabales > Fabaceae > Vicia > Vicia faba. The sequence continues at coordinate 1,004,140,613 of OX451740.1, read as the reverse complement.
AGTTGCTGAATTCTAGGTTGTGAAACAAGTTTGGCAGGGTGATTTTGGCTATCTAAGCTTGGGAAAATGGATGGGGGATGACCCTCTATTTATAGGGAAGCAAATGGGATCAAAAGGAATAGCAAATGATGCGTTTTGGAGGGAATTCGTGTGGGTCTGCATCATGAAGAAAGTGTGACTCAAACTTGATCAAAACTCCGCCAAAACGTGCGTTTCATGATGCTAATCAACTATGGCAAGTTGCTAATCATGATTAGAAACTAAAACGTGTGGAAAAATTGTGATTAGAAGCCAAAACAAAGATTTCAAAATCATTACTTTGTGAAAAATTCAGTTTCAAACTACCAAATTCAAATCCGTGGCATTTCCACCTCAAAGGGTATTTGGAAAGATGAGGTTACAAGCTTTGAAATATAAAAAGAATGGAATCAAATGGATGCTTGAGCTAAAAGTTACATGGAGTCAAAGTTGAAGAAAAAGAGTTGACTTTCCATACTTAGAAATATTTCAAATTCTTCTTTAAAAATGACCTATAATCTTTTGTATCCAAACATAGCCTTCCACTTAGAATTTGTTCTTGACCAAAAAATATGGAATGAAGTAGATCTCTTGAATGACATTTTGCAATTTGAACCACTCAAAATCTCCAAAAATTGAGCAAGTAATGACTTGGTGAAGTTGGCCAAAAATCATGAAATGACCTATAATATTTTGCATTCTTAAGGAAACTTCCATCAATTTTCTTACTTTGCACATAAAAGAGGGCATGAATTACACATCCTTAAGATCATCATGGAAAAATAATGGGCTCAAGGTGATAAAAATTGACTAAGTTATGACCATTGGAAGTCACACATGGAATATTGGGGATTCATCTGGATGACTTGTAATCTTTCTTCTTCACCAAGTTCCTTCCACATGAAAACTCCTTGGAAATTTTGAATTGATTTGTTGGTAACTCTTTAAAGAGAAGGATGTCCTTAGAATCACTCAAAAATACCAAAAGATGAGCAAGATATGTTCCTTTGAAGTTCAAAACCCTAGCCTATAGATCAAGAGAATGCTTTGAGGAACTTTGACAAGTTTGAACAAACTTCTTGTGCCAATATTATTCCTTTGTGAATAGAAGTTGTTGAGGATGATGATGTGGACTCATATCCACCAAAGCCACTTCAACAGTGGAGTTTGAATTTCTCAAGCTATTGACTAGGGCATGGAAATAAACTCATGAACCCATGAAGCAACTTGCTCCACCTCATTGACTTTTCCTACATTATTAAAAAGTAAGACAAACCAACATTGCATTTTATTAATTAGAGAGAAAATCAAAGCAAAAATATTCATGACCACAAAAGAAAACAAGTCAAGGTGCTTGGTAACCCCTCAAAAGAGAAAAGCTAAGGATAGGGAGAAGAACCAAAGGCGTTAATTTGATCTTGTTGTGATTGAAACAATATGGTATGATGAAGGAATCTTAGGGGCAAAAATTGAGGTACAACAGCTGCCCTTATTTAAGTTTCTTCTATCCGGAGATACGAAGGTTAAAAATATTTGTGTCGACGTGATCGAAGATACTTAAATATAAAACAAACCATATTTTTGGCCATAAGATGCCATGCAAATTCTTATGCATATGAATGCATATGATCAGTACCAAAGAGACGCAAAGTATCACTTGGGATGCAACAAAAATGAAGAAACAAAGGAGCAACCCCACCAGGAAAGTAAATCACTGGTGAACCAAAAGAACTGAATCAGAGAGGAGGATAACAAGCATCGACGTTTACTGTCGATGGACTACCAACTTTTACCGAAGTTAGAAACAGAAAATATCATATCACCATCATTCATTGACGATGAACTATCAACGTTCAATGAAGATAGAAAAGAGATAAACACCGACGTTCACTGTCGATGTCCTACCAACGTTCACTGAAGGTAGAAATAGAAAATATATCATATCACCAACGTTCACTGACGATGAACTATCAACGTTCACTGAAGATAGAAAAAAGATAATAAACACCGAAGTTCACTGCCGATGTCCTACCCACGTTCAATGAAGGTAGAAAGAGAAAATATATCATATCACTGCCTTTCACTAACGATGAACTATCAACATTCACTGAAGATGGCAAAAAGATAATAAACACCGACGTTCACTGCCGATGTCCTACCAACGTTCACTGAAGGTAGAAAGAGAAAATATATCATATCACCGCTGTTCACTGACAATTAACTATCAACGTTCACTAAAGATAGCAAAAAAATGATAAACACCGAAGTCCACTTCCGATGTCCTACCAACGTTCACTGAAGGTAGAAAGATAAAATATATCATATCACCCTCGTTCACTGACGATGAACTATCAACATTCACTGAAGATAGCAAAAAGAAAAACACCGACGTTCACTGCCGATGTCCTACCAACGTTCACTGAAGGTAGAAAGAGAAAATATATCATATCACTGCTGTTCACTGACGATGAACTATCAACATTCACTGAAGATAGAAAAAAGATAAACACCAACGTTCACTGCCGATGTCCTACCAACGTTCACTAAAGGTAGAAAGAGAAAATATATCATATCACCCTCGTTCACTGACGATGAACTATCAACGTTCACTGAAGATAGCAAAAAGATAAACACCAACGTTCACTGCCGATGTCCTACCAACGTTCACTGAAGGTAGAAAGAGAAAATATATCATATCACTGCCGTTCACTGACGATGAACTATCAACGTTCACTGAAGATAGCAAAAAGATAGTAAACACTAACGTTCACTGTCGATATCCTACCCACGTTCAATGAAGGTAGAAAGAGAAAATATATCATATCACCGCCGTTCATTGACGATTAACTATCAACATTCACTGAAGATAGCAAAAAGATGATAAACACCGACGTTCACTGCCGATGTCCAACCAACGTTCATTGAAGGTAGAAAGAGAAAATATATCATATCACCCCCGTTCACTGACGATGAACTATCAACGTTCACTGAAGATAGCAAAAAGATAAACACCAACGTTCACTGCCGATGTCCTACCAACGTTCACTGAAGGTAGATAGAGAAAATATATCATATCACCGCCGTTCACTGACGATGAACTATCAACGTTCACTGAAGATAGAAAAAAGATAAACACCAAGGTTTAGTGCCGATGTCCTACCAACGTTCACTGAAGGTAGAAAGAGAAAATAAATCATATCACCGTCGTTCACTGACGATGAACTATCAACGTTCACTGAAGATAGCAAATAGATAAACATCGACGTTCACTGCCGATGTCCTACCAACATTCACTGAAGGTAGAAAGAGAAAATATATCATATCACCATCGTTCACTGACGATGAACTATCAAAGTTCACTAAAGATAGAAAAAAGATAAACACCAACATTCACTGTCGATGTCCTACCAACATTCACTGAAGGTAGAAAGAGAAAATATATCATATCACCGCTGTCCACTGACGATGAACTATCAACATTCACTGAAGATAGCAAAAAGATAATAAACACTGACCTTCACTGCCGATGTCCCACCAACGTTCACTGAAGGTAGAAAGAGAAAATATATCATATCACCTCCGTTCACTGACGATTAACTATCAACGTTCACTGAAGACAACAAAAAGATGATAAACACCGACGTTCACTGCCGATGTCCAACCAACGTTCATTGAAGGTAGAAAGATAAAATATATCATATCACCCCCGTTCACCGACGATGAACCATCAACGTTCACTGAAGATAGCAAAAAGATAATAAACACCGACGTTCACTGCCGATGTCCTACCCACGTTCAATGAAGGTAGAAAGAGAAAATATATCATACCACCACCGTTCACTGATGATGAACTATCAACGTTCACTGAAGATAGAAAAAAGATAAACACCAATGTTCACTGCCGATGTCCTACCAACGTTCACTGAAGGTAGAAAGAGAAAATATATCATATCACCGCCGTTCACTGACGATGAACTATCAACGTTCACTGAAGATAGCAAAAAGATAATAAACACCGATGTTCACTGTCGATGTCCTACAAACGTTCAATGAAGGTAGAAAGAAAAAATATATCATATCACCGTCGTTCACTGACGATGAACTATTAACATTCACTGAAGATAGCAAAAAGATAATAAACACCGACGTTCATTGTGGATGTCCTACCAACGTTCACTGAAGGTAGAAAGAGAAAATATATCATATCACTGCTGTTCACTGACGATGAACTATCAACATTCACTAAAGATAGCAAAAATATGATAAACATCGACGTTCACTGCCGATGTCCTACCAACGTCCACTGAAGGTAGAAAGAGAAAATATATCATATCACCATCATTCACTGACGATGAACTATCAACATTCACTGAAGATAGAAAAAAGATAAACACTGACGTTCATTGTCGATGTCCTACCAACGTTCAATGAAGGTAGAAAGAGAAAATATATCAAGTTTTCCCCTAAATTCTGGTGTTTCACCTAGAACGGGTCTCTACTTCTTATTTAACCAAGGAAATCTGCCTGGAAAAGGTCAAACATAAGTTGTCTCAAATAAAGAGACTTGTTACTTGTTGTCATCGAGAATTGCAAAGAGAAATGACTTTCCGAGGATAGAAATATGACTTCCCGGGGAAATGCCACAATATTCCTGCTGAGGAGATAAAGTCTTCCCGTGCAAAATAAATGCATAAATCAAAACTCAAAGTTTTCAGAAATCCAAAGTAAATAATATTGTCATGCAACCACAGATCCAAATCAGAAATAAATTGGAGCAAGACGGCCAATGAAGATACATCATTTGAGAAATAAAACTCAAGAGGGAAAACCAAATTCAACTAAGCAAAGAGTGTTGAAGGAAGGTCAGAACACAATGTCAATGAACGGTGATTTTTAGCCATGCATGATGTATGTATGAATGTATGAGTGCTATCATGCATATGGTGGTAAAAAGGATACACAATCAGCACAAACAAACAAAACCGCCTCAGGTACTAACAATATCGTGCTAAACTTCAACCAGAAAGATCAACCCAAGAAAGGTAAATGCCAACTGCGGAAACCAAACCTATTGCTTGCCTTAACTTTAATAAGGAGAAACATAATCCAGAGGTAGCCAAATAAAATAGATAACGGGATAGAAACTCCTTCTTCCGGCTTCATCGGAACAACCAGTTTTCCAAAAGTAACATGCCTACTGGAGATTGCAAAACCAGCCTCAAATAAAGCAGACTGACACCGAAATAAACAAACCTCACTGGCGAATTCAAGCCTACCTCCTTGGAGAAAAGTGCGGATTGAAACTTTACATCATGAAAACTTAATCCAATAAAAAAAATGCCCTGGGGTAGCCTCCCTGGGAATCAAGAAGTCAACATTATAGAAAGAGGTCAAACCCATGGAGATTTTAAATCAAACCCAGCACTTGGTGGGTGAAAACCCAAAGGTTGATAATCATTTCAACACATCTCAGAAGAGATATTGCCCTGGTCTAGTTCCCTGGGAACTAAATGCCAATAATAATGCAAATACTGCAGAAAGAGCGACATCTCAGGACACCAAGGGAATAAAACCTTTCATCATATGAGGGAAGAATTTGCTGGGGAATCTGGGACGAAGGTATTTGACCACGTAAACCCAAAATAAAAAGTGAACCAAGACCTGACTGGGGATAATGGGATCACAAACCCAATACTACACCTTACACCCACTTGTATCGTCTTTAACTACACAAATATTGCTCACATACCAGTAAAATGACCTGAGAAAACCTTCATGAAGGAAGTAAATCTTCTTAAAACAACCGGAGTTTGTTCATTCTTGGGATCACCGTTTTTTTTGTCATTGTTTCATCAAAAATCCCAAAGTAAATTGAATTGTAAAGATATCTTTTTTTTTGAAAAGTCAATTTTTCTTTTTAATCTTTTTGCTTTAAAAGTTATTATCAGTAATAAATGGAGTCTTTGCAAGCTAAATAAAATAAGAACATAAAGAATTGGGCGAAAGCTTGAAATTTTATTAAGAGAATGATAGTCTGCGAATGGCGAGACTCCACAGATGATTACAAAGTTTGTAAAATTGTAATACATAATGGAAAAGATACATTGAGATACAATGACCACTATCCTCCCTAACAACTTTTGAAATCCTGAGCTGCAGCTTTTGTTGAAGTATGGTGATGATCCGAGAAGATTGTTGCTTCATCGATCAAGTCTTGTCTGATGTAGTTACTTGCCAATAAAATCCCTAACTTTTGCCTAAGCTGCCCTTGTGGGTTTTCAACTTAGCGGGAAATTTATTCTGTTTATGTATCTAGTTTTTTCCTAGACCGCCCTTTTGAGTTTTCGGCCTACCGAGACGTTCCTTTTTGCCTAAGCCGCCCTTTCGGGTTTTCAACTTAGCGAGTTGTTCTTTTATTTCTTTAGGCGAAGTATTTCTTGACTGCGTCAACATTCATGGGACGTGGGAACTCCTCGCCATCCATAGTTTCAAGAATTAATGCACCACCAGAGAAGGCTTTCTTGACAACATACGGGCTTTCAAAATTGGGAGTCCACTTGCCCCTAGAATCGGTGTTGAAAGACATGATCTTCCTGAGCACGAGGTCGCCTTCTCTGAATTCACGAGGTTTGACCCTTTAATCAAATGTTTTCTTCATTCTTTTCTGATATAACTGCCCATGAAACAAAGCTTTCATTCTCTTCTCTTCAATCAAATTCAATTGGTCAAACCTGTTCTGGACCCATTCAGCCTCTGTCAATTTGGTTTCCATTATCACACACAATGAGGGAATCTCTACCTCGACAGGGAGTACAACTTCCATTCCATACACCAGGGAGAACGAGGTTGCTCATGTTGAAGTGCAAACAAATGTTCAATATCCATGCAGAGAAAAAGGGAGCATTTCATGCCAATCCTTATAAGTGACAACCATTTTCTGGATAATTCTCTTGATATTCTAATTAGCAGCTTCAACAGCCCCATTCATCTTTGGCCTGTATGGAGATGAATTGTGATGGACAATCATGAATTCTTCGCACAGTTCTGTCATCATTTTGTTGTTCAAATTTGAGCCATTGTCGGTGATGATTCTACTCGGCACACCATACCGGCATATAAGATTATTTTTGATGAAGCGCACAACCACCTGTTTGATAACATTGGCATATGAAGAAGCCTTTACCCATTTGGTAAAGTAATCAATTGCTACCAAGATAAAATGGTGTCCATTCGAAGCTTTGGGTTCTATCATCCCGATCATGTCAATACCCCACATAGAGAAAGGCCATGGGGAGGAAATCACATTGAGAAGTGTTGGAGGCACATGGACTTTATCTGCATAAATCTGGCATTTATGGCACTTCTTTGCAAATTTGTAACAGTCAGATTCCATTGTCAACCAATAGTAACCTGCCCTTAGCATCTTTTTAGTCATCGAATATCCATTAGCATGAGTGCCAAATGAACCTTCATGAATCAACAGGTCTGCTTCGTGTCTATCCATGCATCTGAGCAAGACCATCTCATAATTTCTCTTGTATAACACATTTTCACTGAGGAAGAAACTGCCTGCCAATCTTCTTAGTGTCTTTCTATCTTTCCTCGACGCACCAATCGGGTATTCCTGAGTCTGAAGAAAATGCTTGATATCATAATACCGAGGTTTCTCATCTTCTACCTCCTCTGTTGCAAACACATGAGCGGGCCTATCCATCCGTCGAACTGTAATTTGGGGTATATCATTCCAAGTATTCACTTGGTACATGGAAGCCAGAGTTTCCATAACATCTGCCATTTGATTTTCATCCCTAGGAATGTGATGGAATTCAACTTTACTGAAGAAGGGTAGTAATCTTCTAGCATAATCTTTATATGGGATCAAACCATGGTGACGAGTGTCCCATTCTCCTTTAATCTGATTTATCACCAAAGCAGAATCACCATACACATCTAGAATTTTGATTCTGAGATCAATAGCTTCCTCAAGACCCATGATGAAAGCCTCATATTCCGCCATATTATTAGTGCAATCAAATGTTAACCACGCAGTAAAAGGAATGTGCGATCCATGAGGAGTGACAATCACAATACCAATTCCTTTACCATAAGCATTCACCACTCCATTAAATACCATACTCCAACGAGATTCAGGTTCAGGGCCCTCCTCAGGCAATGGTTCATCACAATGTTTCACTTTCAAAAACATCACATCCTCATCGGGGAATTCATATTCTGCGGACTAATGATCTTCCATCGGCTGGTGATCAAGGTAATCTGCCAACACACTACTTTTAATAGCCTTTTGAGTGCGATACTCGATATCATATTCAGATAGCAACATCTGCCAGTGGGCAATTCTCCCAGTAAGAGCAGGCTTTTCAAAAATATACTTGATTGGATCCATTTTAGAGATCAACCAAGTGGTATGATTCAACATATACTGCCGCAAACGCTTTGCCGCCCAGGCCAAAGCACAACATGTCTTTTCTAGCATGGAATACCGAGACTCACAATCAGTGAACTTTTTGCTGAGATAATAAATGGCAAACTCCTCCTTTCCTGTTTCATCTTGTTGTCCCAGAATACAACCCATGGATTTATCTAACACTGTAAGATACATAATCAACGGTCTTCCTTCTACCGGAGGGAGCAAAATAGGAGGTTCAAGCAGATATTCTTTAATACTCTCAAATGCCCTTTGACAGTCATCTGTCCACACATAACCTTGATCTTTCTTTAACAACTAAAAGATCGGTTCACATGTTGCAGTCATGTGGGAAATAAATCTGGAAATATAATTCAAACGCCCGAGGAAGCCTCTGACTTGCTTTTCAGTTCTTGGTGCTGGCATTTCTTGAATTTCTTTGACTTTATCAGGGTCAACTTCAATTCCTTTCTGGCTAACAATAAAACCCAACAATTTCCCAGATCTAACACCAAAGGTGCATTTATTTGGATTCAAGCGGAGACGATATCTCCTTAAATGCTGAAACAACTTCAACAAATCTTTTATATGCCGTTCTTCAGTTTGGGATTTGGCAATCATATCATCAACATATACTTCGATTTCTTTGTGCATCAGATCATGGAATAGGGTTGTCATAGCCCTCTCGTACGTTGCACCAACGTTCTTCAACCCGAAGGGCGTCACTCTGTAACAAAATGTTCTCTAGGGTATGATAAACGTCATTTTTTCCATGTCCTCTAGAGCCATTCTTATTTGATTATACCTGAAAAATCCGTCCATGAATGAGAATACTTTGAATTTTGTTATGCTGTCCACTAACATGTCGATGTGAGGCAATGGAAAATCATCTTTTGGACTAGCTTTATTTAGATCTCTGTAATCTACGAACATGCGGACTTTTTTGCCTTTTTTAGGTACTGGGACAATATTGGAAATCCACTGAGGATACTCTAACGTTACAAGAAAACCAGCATTAATCTGCTTTAGGACCTCCTCTTTGATCTTTACTGCCATATCTGGGTGGGTTCTTCTCAACTTTTGTTTAACTGGCGGACACTCTGGCTTCAACGGCAAGCGATGATCGACAATATCCATATCTAGCCCAGGCATATCTTGATAAGACCAAGCAAAAATATCCACATTCTCTTTCAACAACTCAATCAAACCGCTCTTTACATCAGGATGCAACGATGCTCCAATCTTGACTTCCTTCGGATCTTCTTATGAACCCAAATTAATCACCTCCAAAGGCTCCTTATATGGCTGAATGGTATTTTCCTCGTGCTCAAGCAATTGTGGGACCTCTTCCGGAATCTCATCATAATCTTCTTCTTCAGTCCCAAACACAGGACATTCAAAGTTGGTAGAGGGTGCAGGGTCATTGTATTCAACGGGTTTTTTAATTAATCTGCACATATGATTTATGATTGCTTTTAGAAACTGAAACATATAACCAATGATCATGCTGATTAATTTTCAGTTATTATTTATTCTGAAAGGGTTTTTTTTTATTACCATTTCCCAAGAAAAAGCAGAAAATAAAGACATATTTTGGAAGCAAAGACAACTTTTATTAATGATCTTAAAAGTCATAGCAAACAGATAAGCCCTAAACATTAATACTTCCACCTTGGGCAGAGTGAAAGCTTTTCAAAAGAAAGAAACATATTAACAAAAAAAATTACTTTGAAACATGTATGCAAGAAGGAACATCAATGGTGACCCAGTTCTGAACTCAGACTCCATGTGTTACATAATTCGATACTTCCTGTTCTGCTTCATCCTTTTCAACAACATTAATTTCTGAACCAATTAGATGGAGGTAGCCTCCACTGCGGAAAACATCATGATAATTGTTCACAGAAGACTTTGACTTCAAACTTTAGCCTTTGCCATTCTTCAAAGAGAAACCCAAACCAGTTATGTTCTTGTTCACTGGTGGATCCACAAGTCGTCCCCAAACTGCATTATGACCATTGCGCACAACCTATTGCGCGTCCTTCAGGGAAACCACAGAATTCTCATTCCTCCTTATGTTGTCAATGGATAAGGCATGGAACTGGGTTCTAACAACTGCCTCATCCGCTTTTACAATACTGAAAGAGGATAGATGGGTTATCAACAATGCCTGCTCCCCATTTATGATTACTACCTTCCCTTCAAGCACAAATTTTAGCTTTTGATGCAGAGTTGAAATGGCAGCCCCTGCTTCGTGTATCCATGGCCGTCCTAGCAAACAACTATATGCGGGAATAATGTCCATGACCTGGAAGGTTATCAAGAACAAATGTGGTCCTATATGGATGGGAAAGTCCACTTCACCGATGACAGATTTCCTTGACCCAACAAAAGCCTTCACAATGATGCCACTCGGGTGCATAGGTGTTCTCTGATACTTTAACTTTTTGAGAGTACTCCTCGTTATAACATTCAACGCGGATCCATTATCAATTAGCACATTGGACAATGAATCATTCTTGCAGTTCATAGATATGTGGAGGGCCAGGTTGTGATCCCTCCCTTCATCTGGTAACTCATCATTGCAGAAACTCAAGTTGTTACATGACGTAATGTTTCCAATTACGCTGCTGAATTGATCTAATGGCATGTCACTCTTCACAAAAGCTTGGTCTAGTACTCTCATCAGTGATTCTCTATGAGCGGAGGAGTTCATCAATAAAGCTAGGATAGATATCTTTGAAGGAGTCTACAATAGCTAATCTACAATTTTGTAGTTGCTCATCTTAATTATCTTCGAAATATCATCCACTTCTTTCTCTAATGTAGCTCCACTAGTCTCTCTTGTATCCTTCTTAGGCTCGTCATTCTCAGCAATTTTCTTTCCAGCAAAAAAATATCTTCGTACAACTGGCGCAAACACACGACCGCTACGGGTCTCCCTGCTATTTTCAATTATATTTCCAACATCAGGCATTGGATGGATAGGAACTTCCACCCCATCTTCTAAGATTGTAGAGTTGTATTTTTAAGGCACAACCTTATCTGATTTATAGGGAATAGGGCCTGGCAGACTAATTACCAATGGGGTAACAGTTGGTTATCTATGGTACTCCACTTCAAGATGAGTGGGTGCACCAAAACAAGGTACAATGATGTTTACCCCTTACTCAACAAAATCATCCATCAAAAAGTCATTTTCGGCAAACAAATCTTTGTCTGAAGAGAAATACTCATCCGCAGAAGCATATTCTGCCTCTGATTCTTCTTCCATTAAACAAACTTCAACCATATACATCTCATGATAATCATCTCTCTGACCTGTGATCTTGATAGTTCCATTGTCTAACAGCAACTGAACACCCTCCCTCACAATAGAACATCCTCGGGGGTCTCGACATCAAACTATGCAAGATCCATATTGGTGTTCCACCTGACCAGCAATACAGCAGAAGGTAGCATGCAACTACACGAGATCCTCATTTAAATACTCCACATCAAAAATTCTAAATTCACCAGGACATCCAGAAACCATATTCATTTCCTCTTCATACTCTTCCCTAGGCCTTATTATATGGATTAAACCTCCATCCATCATCTCCTGTAAATCAGCCTTTATCTTCTCGCAACCATGTATGTTTGTACTGCAAACAGCACAACCAGCATGGTCATGCGTATAATAGCTGAATTCACAGAGGTCTGCATGCATCTTCACCAAATCTCCTCTAACCTGATTAATGTCAAAAATACGAAAGTCACCTGGACAACGGGCCACCATATTCACAGCATTCACTCCCCCGTGCTTGGGTAGAGGATTGTCTTTCACATTAGGTCCCATGTCTTTGAAAGATAGAATTCCAGACTTCACCAACCTTTGCACTTCAGTCCTCAAATGATAACAATTCTCAACATTATGCCTTGGTTCTCCCTGATGAAAGGCACACATCTGGTCTCCTTTGTAATACCAAGGCAATGGTAATGGTACGGTGGGAGGTGGTCGTGTCTGGACCAACTTCTTTTGAATCAATGCAGGTAGTAGCTCTGCATAGTTCATGGGAATAAGGTCATAGTTCTCCCTTCTCTGATTATTCCCTTGGTTTCCCTGCTGGGATGATCTTTGATAAGAAATGGTAGTCAGAGCGGCACTCATTACAGGAGTAACTGAGGCGACTTGCTGGTGATGCTGATAATTCCTTCTAGGAGAATTTACTTTCCTCTCTTGTATGACAGCATTTGTATCCCCCTCTTTCTTCTTCGTAAACCCATAAGATGGCTTCTTCACACCTCCAGATCCATCACCCTTCTTCAAACGGCCTTCTCTTACTGCCTCTTCTAGGAGGACACCCATTCCTACCATCTGTGTAAAATCACTTGGGGCACTTGCTACCATTATTTCGTAGTAGAAAGCGCCCAGCGTTGTCAGAAAAATTTTAGTCATTTCCTTCTCCTCCATGGGAGGAATCACTTGTGCAGCTACTTCGCGCCATCTCTGTGCATACTCTTTGAACGATTCCCTGTCTTTCTGAACCATGGCCCTAAGCTGGTCACGGTCGGGTACCAAGTCCACATTGTATTTGTATTGTTTAATGAATGCTTCTCCCAAATCATTAAAAGTATGGATGTTGGCGTTGTCCAAGCTCATATACCATTCCAACGCTACACCGGTCAGACTATCCTGGAAAAAGTGAATCAGCAGACGCTGATCATCGGTGTGGGTAGACATTCTCCTCACGTATATCACCAAGTGAGCACGAGGGCAAGTGTTGCACTTGCACTTCTCAAATTCTGGGACCTTGAACTTAGCAGGCACCTTTACATTCGGGACCAAACACAACTCATTCACATTCTGCCCAAATAACTCTTTTCCCCTAAGAGCTTTCATCTCTCTTTGCTTTCTATCAAACTGCTCTTGAAAATCACCCATTATGTCATAAAGACCCAAGTCTTCACTCGGCGGAGGGAAAGGGCGACACACATCTTCATTAACAAACGAAACCAAATTCACCGAAGGAGGTGCAGCAGAAACAGTATGCACCTCAAGAGTTGCTGGAGTAACAACAGTCTGAACCACCGGAGCATCTTGAGGGCCAATATTGAAACCTTCAGGTGCAAAATTCTCTGGCATTCCCCACGGATAACCTTCAGGCATACGGTTTTGAACAACAGCCGGAGTAGCGGATACAGGAACAGTCAGAACTTCAGCATTTGCCCTTGTTGGTTGAGGTTTAACACTCGGTGGCTGATTCTGAGCAACCTCCAGAGCTTCCATCAGAGTAGTCAAGTTGGCCAAGCCAGCCTTCAAAGCAGAAACTTCTTTGCATAGCTCGCGATTCTCCTGTTCTAAGTTGTCCATCGTCTTTTTAAAATTAGCCCGAGTGTTGTAGTGATGAGTCAACTTGCTGTATGAAGTAAAGAAGCTGGGTAAGACACCTGGGTATTCATAACAAATGCAAGAAATATGTGCAATATGATGCATGATATTCAATGCACATGATTATTTTTACTTTATCATTTAATATTTCAAGGGATTTAACGTTTATAGACATATTCCAAACATCAAAATAATAACGCATTTGAAATACTGCAAATTTTTATTATAATAACTTCAAAATGGATTACAAGTTTCAATGGTACCAAGTACAAGATGAAAATACAATCTAAAAATCCTGAGAAAAAGAACTGATAGAGATCAATTTGTACGCTGGGTTTTCCTGTGAGCCTGGAAATCTGAGCCCTTAGCCTCTGGTTTTCTTCCACATGTCTGATGGCAACCTCTTTCCAATTATTTGGATCAGGAAGTGAGTAATCAACACCTGTTTGAGGCTTAGGAGAAAATAAATCCCATTGCCTCTCCATAGACTCTACCGTCCGACTCTCAAGGATCTTGATCAAATCATCTTTCTCCTTCAGGTCTGCTCTGTAGGAACTTTCTAAAGTCTGGAACTTGTTCTTCCAAGCATCCTTTTTCTGTTGCATCCTAACTAAAGCAAGCTGCAACTCTTCTAGATCGTCTAATAAGGGAGGAGTGGTCTTCACAAACAAATCAGGCACGGGTGTCTATATGGCATCATCAACTGAATGGCTCTCGATCGGACCCACTGAAGATATGGCTCCGAAGAAACAGCACCCATAGGTCTCAAATCCTTCCTACTCTTCTTATGAATGTGACACAAGGCCTTCGCAATCTGCTCCCTAGCTTCCCTGTGGTCTTCTCCTTCCTTCAGAAAGAAACTACTCAAATGAATATTATTTGGTTTATCCCTCATCGGATAACCAAGCTATCGCCGTGCAAGAAAAGGGTTATAGTTAATTCCTCCCTTTGTACTAAGAAGAGGCACATTGGGGAAACTACCACAAGTGTCAATAATCTTTATATCCCGATAAGTAAGTGCCATGATCCGAGTGAGTAAGTGCCATGATCTTAGGAGCCTAACGGGGTTCCTTCTTGACATCCCAAAAAGCATCAGACTGAGGCATATGAGAGATGAACCACCGGTACAACAAAGCCGTGAAACAGTTAATCATTCCCCCATGATAAGAACTCCGAAGATGAACAGAGTAATAAGCATCACCCAACAGTGTAAGAACCGGGTTTCCAATCATGAAAATCCTGATAGCGTTAATGTCGGCAAACTTGTCCACATTAGGATTTAAGAATAATCCATAAGCCAGTAAAGCAAAGATGGCCTCAAAAGCAAACATACTCTTCATTCTGGAAAAGTAACGAGCTTTCTCCAATAAGAACTAAGTTGGTAATCCTCTAACCCCTCCTATAGTAGTCATATGGTCTTCCACCTCAGACTTCCCCAGATGAATCAAAGCAGCAATCTCATGTGGTTTTGGCTCACCCTCCAAACCAGTAAAAGGAACACGATCAGTAACGGGTAAATCCAATAGATAGGAATACTCCTCCAGTGTAGGCATCAACTGATAATCGGGAAAAGTAAAGTAGTGATACATTGGATCATAGAATTGGACCAAGGTCGAGAGAATACCCTCCTTCATCTTCAGCTTCATGAGAGGAATAATGGATCCATACTTCTTCCAAAAGTCTGCATAACACTCGATTTCTGGAATTAGATTGATCAACTCATCTATCTTGGGATCCTTGAAACTGTATTTTCCGGTCTTTCTCTTTCCAGAATCCATGGTTAACAGTACCTGAGATATTCACAAATAGTCAACCTTTAAATCCCTTGAAATATGATTTCTTCAAAAGATGCTTATGAGTGCATGGATGCATGATGCATCAATCACACACAAGATCATACATATAGGGTTCATAGGTTCAACGTCACGAGCATGAGGTCGAAGGTACTACCCATAAGGTGTTGGTCTTAGAGTTATCACCTTCCGAACAAGGTTCTAAAGGTTCCCAGAGTCTACATCCTTCCTTCAGATATTACCAACTTCCTGATTAACTCGGTATATAGTAATATTCTCAAGAAAGAATCGTCCGAGCGTAGTATCGCGTGACAAATATTTCCGGATTACTTCGTCATAGCTTCCGCACTACACCTAAAAGGCCAAGATGGGTTTGGTATTCTACGGTCCTCAGTTTCAGCAGGCTCCCAGTCAAAGGGGCCTCCACTGAGTGGGGGATCTCATGTCTCCTTTTTTGGGATTACTCCCTCAAAGTTAACATGATTATACCTCCCGTCCTATATTAAAGTTTGCCCAAGTCCGGGTATAGGACTTATGAGTAATCACCAAGCACCTTGAAAACCAGGAAAATACAAACAAACATATATACAAAATATAACACATAAACAACAATAACACATATACAGATATAAACAAAGATAGGCTCAACCCACTTAGGGATGGACTAGCAAGAGGTCAATCTTGTCCCAGTGAAGTCACCATTTTTATGTAGCGGTAGAAATGTTCAAGACTAAGCCATTGGATTGACAAGACCTTATACAAGTCAAAATAAAAATCGCCACCTCGCTTTATTGTTTCCAAAGGAATAGGAAAAGAGCGAATAACCCAAAAAAGGGAGGAAAGATTCAAGGTAAGGGGCTTGTTATGCAAAGGGAAGGTATTAGCACCCTAAACATCTACGGTACTCCGCAAGAACCTCTTTGTAAAATCTATATATTATGGATATAAAATGTGTTGTATATAAAATGGATGGTGGAGGTGAGAAAAGAAATATATTTTTTAAGATTTTTTCACCCTCCGCGGTTGCGAACCTTTAGTGCCTACGTACCACCTTTCGTGAAATAGGGGATCAGTGTACACGTAGTTCCTCTTTTAAAAATTTGAAACACAAGTGTGTTGGTTGATTTTAAGAGATAAGACATCATCGTCATTATCCGTGTGGAAAATATACTTACTACCCGCAATCATGAGAAAGGAGAATTTGCATCATCTCAAAGTGGAGGATATGGCTTGGATTTTAAAATCAACAATTCCTCACTCAACACCCAAGTGGAAAATATCTCACTTCACTATATATTGTAGAAGTATAGTTGTTGCATCACTACAAGGATTGACAAGAGTCCAATATTTTGAGAAAAGTTTTAAATTAGAAGCCAAAGTGGCAAAATATTTTGAAATGAGATTGATTGACTTTTAGTCTTCTCACAAAAATGTCAAGGTATTGTTAAGTTGATTGAAGTTTATTTATGAAAATTATTTTGAAAATGCATGGACTTAGGTCCAAGTTTATTATGAAAGTGGTTCAAGTTTAAAACAAGAAGAGTTTTCAAAATGAGGGAGAATATTTTTGAAATTAAAGAAGATGGGAGGAGAAGAAGAGATTATCCTAAAGCATAAGGTAAAAGCTAAGGATAAGCTCAATCTAACCAACAGGAAGCCAAAGCTTGACATTATGAGCCAACATAGAATTCCGATTCTTTGGATTGAAACCAAGCAAGCAAAGATACTAGACCTCTTCAAGTGTATTAAGTCTTCACAAAAATTGGGTAGAGTAACGGTTGTATACGGGTGAATTCCAGATTAAAAACAGAGAATGTAATCATAAAAACCTGCACACAAAAACAAACAAGCAACCCAATATCTTGAGGTAAACCTCAAGAACTCCATACAAAATAATCAGATAAAATCACAAGGTCTCCAAGATAGGCCAAGGTTTATAATATTAAGTCCAAGAAATAGTCCCATGCTCCATAATGCCAATGATAGTAACCAAATAGTCCAAGTACCACTAGGAGTTTTTTAGGGTTTATGTTCATTATTAAGTATCTTAAGAAAAGAAAAGAAAAGCTCAAGTGAGCAAAGTAAAAATGACAAGAAAATAAATGCTCAAATGAGCAAAGATGAAAATGGCACAAAATGAAAATCCTAAAAAAATAAATAGTACATGAAGCATAAAAAAGAATAAAAGCATAAGATAAACAAGTCAATAATTAGTGGTTAGTTGGATGACCATCTTGAAACTTGCATTTGGAACTCATTAGAGGATTGGTAGAACCAAAGCCTCCACACAATCAGTTGCATTTGCTTTTTGTCAAGTATATCATCCACTTGGAATTCTCATAAGTACCATTTAATGATTAACGGTGTTTAAGTGATCCGCATTGGCCAAAGGTATTGTAGATCCATTAGAGGATTGGTAGAACCAAAGCCTAATGAATCTCAAGGTTATTGGATCAAAGAGATTAAATTAACATACTTGGGCTTGCAATCATAAGTTTGGGCCATGAATGATCATTTATTCGAATCGGGACAAAATTTAGCGTTATGTTAAGCAATCGTAAGTGGACTTATATAGAAGTCGCACCTATTTTGAGGCCGATCAATAGCAATCTATGCACCATTTGTTTTGAGACATGATATAGAGATCATGCTCTAACAACATTTAGTGCAATGAGAAGGGGATGAGATGAACAGGATTAGGGAAAAACGATGAATAAACCACTTTTGAATTAATAAACTTAATCGAACTATTATTAAAATCATTCATCCATTTTGGTGGAGTTGAACTCAACACCTAAGATCCAATGATGTTAATAAAGCCATGATCAAAAAATCAACTCAAGACAGCCAGAAAATAATCACAAAATAATATCATATTTAATATATACATTAAAAGGTCTAAAAATGTTTAAAGAATGGAAAATAATGAGGAAAATATCAATTATATTCAAATTAATCGAGAAATGAAAATTAAGACCATAGAAAAATCAGAAAAAAAGGCCAAGTAATTTTACAACATTTTTGGTAATTTTTAAAAGTCAGAAACTATTTTTAAAAATTAAAATAAATGGGTAGAATAAACCAAAAATAGTAAACTTAGAAAGAAAAATAAAAT
The DNA here is from genome assembly GCA_948472305.1 of Vicia faba. Lineage (NCBI taxonomy): Eukaryota > Viridiplantae > Streptophyta > Magnoliopsida > Fabales > Fabaceae > Vicia > Vicia faba. Next base: position 1,004,121,891 of record OX451740.1, on the reverse strand, counting down.
AAGGTCACCAATATTTGTCACAATATCATTGGATCATTCCATAATTTCTTCAGAATTTAAAAATGTATAAAAGTATTTTTTAACATTATAAACAAATCAAATAAGTGTAAAATTTATAAAAAATACCAAAACACAAAATTAAATTGTGAAAAAATAAAAATTAGAAAGAGAATACTCAAAAATATTTTTCATAATTTTTTCAGATTTTTTGGACTAAAAAGGAATTTTCTATGATTTTTGAAATTTGAAACAATTAAAATATAAAAAATCAAAAAAATAAAATAAAAGTAAAATATGTGGACCATTGGATGAGAGTCAAAACGCGTTAGTAATCAAATCCAAGGGATCTGGCGCGCTGTGCATATCATGGTCATTAGTGAATAATGTACAAAATCATTAATATATCAGATTTTTTAAAATAACAAGTGGCGTTCCATCATTGGTTGGAAGATGACACGTAGGTCATCTTCAACCTACAGCCAACGTGATTTGCAGGTCTCTCAAACTGTAAAATTAGAAGCTCAGACCTATGCCAATCGCTTCGTCTCTTCAAGACGAAAACAATCACACCCTCGCGCCAAATTTATATAAATTGTAGCTCAAGCAATTTGGAAGGAAAGTTTTGAAAAGGGATTTGAAAATTCATGGTCAAAATGTGTTTCCAGTGAAATATAAGTGTTGCAACTAGAACCAAGGCAATGAGATCAACACGATGATATCAGAGTTTTGAAGAATCGATGAAGGAACCTACCTATTGAAGTTGAGTTGCAGACTGGAGTTCTATGGAACAGTATAGGGCACGATTCTTGAATGTAATTATATGGTTTGCTTCAGGGAAGATCAAGGAAGGTGAATTGAGGGGAAAAATGGATTGAGAAAGGCTTGATAATTGATTTCTAAGTTGCTGAATTCTGGGTTGTGAAACAAGTTTGGCAGGGTGATTCTAGCTATTTAAGATTGGGAAAATGGATGGGGGATGACCCTCTATTTATAGGGAAGCAAATGGGATCAAAAGGAATAGCAAATGATGTATTTTGGAGGGAATTCGTGTGGGTCTGCATCATGAAGAAATTTTTAACTCAAACTTGATCAAAACTCAGCCAAATCTTGTGTTTCATGATGCTAATCACTTCTGGCAAGTTGATAATCATGATTAGAAACAAAAACGTGTGGAAAACATGTGATTAGAAGCCAAAACAAATATTTCAAAATCCTGACTTTGTGAAAAATTCAGTTTCAAACTACCAAATTCAAATCCATGGCATTTCCACCTCAAGGGGTCTTAGGTCATAATTCTTGATGCTTTGGAAAGATGAGGTTACAAGCTTTACAATGGAAAAAGAATGGAATCAAATGGATGCTTGAGCTGAAAGTTACATGGAGTCAAATTTGAAGAAAAAGAGTTGACTTTCCATACTTAGAAATATTTCAAATTCTTCTTTAAAAATGACCTATAATCTTTTGTATCCAAACATGGCCTTCCACTTAGAATTTGTTCTTGACCAAAAAAGATGGAATTAAGTAGATTTCTTGAATGACATTTTTCAATTTGAACAACTCAAAATCTCCCAAAATTGAGCAAGTTATGACTTGTTGAAGTTGGCCAAAAATCATGAAATGACCTATAATCTTTTGCATTCTAAAGGCAACTTCCATCCATTTTCTTACTTTGCACATAAAAGAGGGAATGAAGTACACATCCTTAAGATCATCATGGAAAATAATGGGTTCAAGGTGATAAAAATTGACTAAGTTATGACCATTTGAAGTCATACATGGAAAATTAGGGATTCATCTAAATGAGTTGTAATCTTTCTTCTTCACCAAGTTCCTTCAACATGAAAACTCCTTGGAACTTTTGAAGTGATTTATTGGTAACTCTTTGAAGAGAAGGATGTCCTTGGAATTACTCAAACATACCAAAAGATGAGCAAGATATGTTCCTTTGAAGTTCAAAACCGTAGCCTCTAGATCAAGAGAATGCTTTGAGGAACTTTGACAAGTTTGAACAAACTTCTTGTGCAAATATTCATCCTTTGTGAATAGAAGTTGTTGAGGATGATGATGTGTAACCATAGCCACCAAAACCACTTCAATAGTGGAGTTTTAATTTCGCAAGCTATTGATTATGGCATGGAAATAAACTCATGAACCCATGAAGTAACTTGCTACACCTCATTGCCTTTACCTACATTATTAACAAGTAAGACAAACCAACATTGCATTTTATTAATTATAGAGAAAATCAAATCAAAAATACTCATGATCACAAAAGAAAACAAGTCAAGGTGCTTGGTAACTCCTCAAAAGAGCAAAGCTAAGGATAGGGAGAAGAACCAAAAGCCTTAATGTGATCTTGTTGTGATTGAAACAATATGGTATGATGAAGGAATCTTAGGGGGAAAAATTGGGGTACAACACATACATCAGCAAAATTTGATTATTTTATATTTTCATCATTCTCCATCGAAGTTTGTTATTTTGAAAATGAAAATTTGTTGATTAGTGATGAAAGATGAAAAGTGAAACGAATGAATTGATTTCCAAAACATGCATGATTATTTATTTGAATTACTTAATCAAAAACTACAAATTTACACCAAATAAAACTTAGCAACTAGGAAATTACAAATTGAAATTGATAAAGTCTAATGATCCTTGAGATGAGCTTTATTGTCTTTAAGGGATGCTTCGAAGTTTTTAGACTTGTCAGATCATGGGGATGGCCCTTGACTTTTCTTGGGCATACTTATTTCGTTGATAGGACACTTGCTCTTGATGTAGAGGGATCACCAATGGTATTGGCATTTGAGGCGCTGTGTAGGCCTGTAGTTATCATGGTGAAGGGCTTCCTTCTCTCTCCAATAAGACTTGTAGGACCAAGCTCCATTGAGTCTCTAGTATGTAATCTCCTTTTTCCACAGTTTCAGACTTTCTTAAGTTTGTTGGCGAGTATCAAGAAATCGACTAGCAAATGGATGATAGTTGGATAAGGGCGAAGGTGGAAATGCATGAAATGAAAATGTATGAATGTACGAAAATGCATGGGTATGCAAAAAAAAATTTCGCTTTTAAGTATGAAAAAAAGTGTCATGCATATGCAATGCGATGTAGATGTATTATGATGATTAACGTAGGGATACCCTATATAGGTTTAAAGATAGGCATAATGATATCCTACACTAACTCAGAAATTAAGACAGGCAGAAACTCCATAAAATATAGATATCAATTTGATGATATTCTACATTGTCTCATAGACTAAGAAAATTATGAGTTCCTTAAGGTTTATGGAAAATGAAAGACAACGAAGAGTCCCTATGTTATAGGTACGATGATATAGACGGAAGCCCTACGGGCTAGAGATAGTAGTGAATGAAGGGATAACCCTTGCGGGTTTGCAGATTGTAGTGGGATTTGTGAAAGGCATCCTTATAAGGTAGGTTCTTAGTATTGGCCTAATGATATTCTACCCTCCCCATCAGGTGGATTCCTTAAGGGTATCATGAATGACACTAGAGGGAAAGACACAAGGGCCTCCCTTAAGCGGAGTCTCTTTACAGACCGAAACATTCGTCTCTAGGTCATGAAAGGTATCATCATGAGTTTTTTGGTTTAAAGGCCATACAAAGAGTCATAGGTATCATTCCAAAGTCCTACTTCTCAAGAGGATGTCTCTCGAGAGATATTTCCTTTGCGGAATTCCACCGTCTCTAGGAGAAGTCGTCACATAAACTCATAGGGTTGATGTAACCCCTTAGCTAATAGATGAACCTTCTTTCTAAGGGTTTTTTAAAATATTTTTGCGAAAATTAAATCCCACCACAAACATAATATGATAATGAATAATAATAAAAAATAAGAAAATAAAGAAATAATTAAATAAGAAAAAATATAAAAACAAAAAAACCCAAGAAACCCTAAAGCCGAAAGATAAGGCTTCTAAACCTAGGGTTGAGTCCCCAGTAGGGTCGCCAGCTGTTGCAACTGGTTTTTTTATAGAGTCTCCACCCTTAATTTTTATCCTAAAGGAAGGCAGTATAAATGAATAACCCTAAAAGAAATTTAGATATTCTAGGTTTGGACTCGGTTCTAGTCGAGGGAAAGGTGTCAGGAACCCCTCCTCTACCTTGTTCGCAAGGATACTAGGTTTAGAAGCGTGTTTTTAGGAAATAGGGTTTTAATTATTTATTTGGGAAAAGGGTTTGAATTTTAGTTAGCGGGACTCGCCACTCTTTTTGATCGTATACCTATGTATCTTCTTTGGAGGAATCAGAGTCCCATTTAGTAGATCGGAGTTGGTTTTTATTTTTTACGGACTACACAGATATTTTAATTTTCCCCGCAGTTAGTTCGAATGTGTAGATAGTGGAGATTTTGAACTAAACACCAAGTTAACTAAAAATTCTTCGTATTCCTTTTTGAAAATTAATTTTTTTATTTAATTTATTATAAAAATAGTTTGTCGTTTATTTGCGTATTTTTTGGACGTATGTAGTTGAAGAATCTGATATATCCCTCTTATCACGTGGCCAGATATTGGCCAAGTGTCTCTCCCAAACATAGTATTTTAGTAAATTGTGCGGGTTTTAATATATTGATATAAAATATCAAAATCAATTATATGCTGAGAAATATTTTTTAGTAATAACTTAGAAATGTGATTTTATGTAAATAAATAATATTACATTTTGGCTAAGTCTAAAATAAATAATTATTTAACATGATAAGTAATATATAAATTATTATTATTAAAATTTAAATATAAATATATATAAATACAAATAAATAAATAAATAAATAAATAAATTTATAAAAAGAAAAAATAATAATTAGATAGGGGGTGCTACTAAGTAATCTGGGTTTAAGCCCAAATGTAGTTTTCAGGGGGGTGCGAATGGCTTTGGTGTTTAGAAACTTAGGGCAAAGGGAGGTGTATAAAGAAATTGGGCTTGGGCCCAACGAGTTTGGAGAGGGACGGTTTTCTAGTGTGCAACGCGGGTGCACGATGTTACCATGAAACATGGCCTAATGACCGTTTGATGCACATCTTAGGGATGATAAGCTAAGGCGTAGGGTAACTAGGATGGGTTAGCGCACATGGAATCGGACAAAACATAACATTTTGTTTTATCCATTTTTCTATTATTCTCATTTTGTTTATAGTACAATCCTTTCTCTCTCTCGCTACATCATGGCCCTTTCCTCTTCTCTCACTCCTAAACCCTAATCCTAATCCCCCAACGGTGCCGCTTACAAATCCTTAGCCCTTGTAAATCGAACCCGCACCACCCCTAATAACAACAATCACAAAAGAGCTAAGCGATATTACCCCCTTTTGTGATTCTTCTGTTTTGATTTATGATTTTTTCGATTTGGGTATAATGCTCTTCGAGGATTGATGGTGGTGCGACGGGGAGGGTTCACACGATTAGGGTTGTAGAGTTTGAAACCCCAACCGTTCTCATTTTCGTCTTTAACATCGTGGATCGAATCTTCAAGCTTCTTCGCGGCTTCAAGTTCTTCGCGGTTTCTTCTTCCGTCTTGGTATTATTGATGTTCTTCTTATGTATTTTTTTTACTGTCCAAATCCCCTTCTTTCTATGTAATTTTTTGATTTTATAGTTTTTAGGGTTTAGTTATTTTAAGAACAAATTCAATTTGTCTGTGATTTATGATATTGAGCTTCGATTTTGTTTCTATAAATGTTTCATTTTGTTTCTGTATTGAGTGATTCTCGAATCTGTATTGATGACTCTATTTATGAATTTTAATTATGGAATGTATTTACTGATTCTGTAATTTAAGTGAGAAGTTGGAGTATACAAAGAACAATTGATAATGTTTTTTTGAAAAAATTTGAACAGTAATTGTTTCTATCAAACAAAGCATTAATTTTGTCTCCATTAGCATAGTAGCTTGTTTGTTTGAAAGAATTTGGGCCAAACATATTTTCCTTGTTTTGGGAATGTTTGGTTTCATTTTGCGTACGTTGCAATATGCACTTTGGGCTTGGATTGGAGGGTCCGTGAAGGGGGAAAACATTTGACCTCAATTAGTCAATACTTTAATTAAAGAGACAAATAAAAAAACAATTTTATTAATTTTATGACATGGTAAAAATATTAATGAAATAATAACGTCCGCATTGACAATGTTTAAAATTAGAACAAAACACTCTCTTTTCTTTTCAAAACAAAACCAAAAACTAAAATGGGCCATGCTTTTTTTATATATTAGGCTTTAACCAAAGAAAAATTGTTCACACCCCCTTTTTATTAAAACAAAAACATCTCCCTATTTTTAAATTGAAATAGAAATCACTTTTAAGAATCTAATGGGCCAACAGAACCTAAACACTCCATCCAACCAGCACACTCGCTTTTCACTCACACTCCATCTAACCAGCACACCCACTTTTCACTCTTTTTACAGACGATAAAACCTTAATGGGATCAAACAATTTGTAACCCACCTCCCATTATAAAAATGCACCTTATCTTACAACATGAATGCTTAATGCCCCTTTCAAAAAAACTTCAAACACCCCCTTCCTTGTATTAACACCCCTTATAACTTAGAAACTCTAAGGAAATGAACAATTTTAAATTAAAACAAGGTTATTAATTAGAGACAAAATAGAACTTGATTATTAACAAAACTAGGAAAAATTTGGGGTATGAAAAAAGCAAGAGTTTGATATCCCTTCTCTTGATCTGGTGTAACTCCTTTATTTAGATCTCAAATGATAAGCTCCTTACCATGATCTCTCTTGGTTCTAATTGAAGGCCCTTTATTTAGATGACTAGGCTCAGGATCTTCTTCAGATGGATTCAAATCAATACTTTTGTCATTTGATTCTGTTGGAATATCAGACAAAGTAGTTTCAACATCTTCTAAGACATCTTCTTCATCATTCCATCCTCTATCATCAATAATAACATTTATAGACTACATCATAACTTTGGTTCTGGAGTTAATGACTTTGTAAGATGTTCTATTTGTAGAGTAACCCAAGAATACTCCTTCATCTCTCTTGGGATCCATCTTCCTCCATTGTTCATGATCAGCTAAGATGTAACATTTACTTCCAAAGACATGAAAGTATTTGACAGTCAGTTTTCTCCCCCTTCACATTTCATGCAAGGTGGCTGAAGTACCTTTCCTTAGAGTGACTCTATTATGAATATATCATGTAGTATTCATAGCTTCAGCCCAAAGGTGGTAGAGTAACTTCTTAGCATGAATCATAGCTCTAGCAGACTCTTGAAGATTTCTGTTTTTGCGTTCCACAATCCCATTTTAGCTTGCTGACTTTTGTTCTTCTGAATGAATCAGGTATGTCACCTGTAATTTCTCCTTTTTCTCCATCACCAAAAGTCACATAACTGGTGTAATGAGATTTGATATCTACCAACAGATTCTTGACACCTATTATGTGTCTAGAACAACCACCGTCACATTACAAGTCATCTTTGGTTGATACTCTGAGAGAGGTATGAGCTATGAAACTAGCAACATTAGACTTGGGAACCCATTATTTCTTCTTTTTTCTATTTTGGGGAATCTCATCAGTTTTGGGAAGAGGAGTAGTTTTAGGATACCCATACAACTTGAAACAGAAAGGAATTATATGACCAAGACTTCCATAGTGATGACATCTCCAGGACTAGGAATTCTCTCTGGTGTGATTAAACTTTTTCTTTCCTTGATGTTTTCCATGATGTCATTTATTCCCATGATGTTTAGACATTTGATTCGACATCCTTGATTTAGGCTTGACATAAGTGGAATCTACTGATGGTTCTTTATATTTTGTTTCCTTTTTCTCATTAAACCCTAGACCACTATTGTCTCCTGTCACTCTTCCTATTTGAAGAATTTCATCTAAAGTGTCAGACCCATTATTCAACATTTTGAGAGATTTGACCATTCTATCAACGTTTGAATTTAGGGAGGTCACTTCACTTTCCAGTTTAGAAATATTTTTTAAATGCTCTTCCCTTTCTGCCTTCAACTGAGTTATGGAGACTTTCTGTTTCTCCCCTTCAAGGAACACTTCTGCACTTCTGAGACATAATTTTTTATATGAAGCAGCTAACTCATTAAAGGTTAGTTCCCCATCACTAGAATCTTCATCAAATACATATTTTCTTGTCAAGGCTTTAAAATACTTGGCAGATTATTCAAGATCACTCTATGAGTCCTCTTCATACCAAGTAATAGATAGATTCTTCTTTTGTTTCTTAAGATATGTAGGACATTCAACTCTAATGTGACCAAAGCCTTCACATTCATGACATTGTATTCCCTTCCCTTGAGTGGACTTTTCTGTAGCCCTTTTTCTTCCAAACTCATTTGACATATGGATGTCAGATGAGATGTTCTTAACATTTTATCTTTGGTTCCTATCCATTCTTTTTATCACTTTGTTAAACTGTCTTCCAAGCATAGCTAAAGCATTTGATATTCCTCCATCTATATCCAGATCACAGTCCTCCTCTTCATCTTCAGTATTTGATACAAAGGATATGCTTTTGTTCTTGTTTTTAGATCTTTCATTGATGCTTAATTCAAATGTCATAAGGGATCCAACAAGTTCAGTTATTTTGTCACCAATTTTTCTTCAGGTATTTTCTCTCCTAAAGAACTGGATGCATCAACAATTTCAAGGATGTTAATATGGAAGTCATTAATACTTTCATCATCCTTCATTCTCAAATTCTCAAATTTTATGGTGAGCAACTCAAGTATTGACATCTTAACTTTGGATGTGCCTTCATGAGTAGATTGAAGAATTCCCCATGCATCCTTAGCTACTTCACATGTGTTCACTAATATGAAAATGTTCTTGTCAATTCCATTGAATATAGCGTTTAAGGCTTTAGATTTTCCAAGAGCAATTTCATCTAATTCTTTATACCAATATTCTTTTGTTTTAACTCAGAAGTAGGTTCTCCATTTTCTCCCAATTTGACAGGAGGTTTCCATCCTTTTAAAATAGCTTTACAAGCTCTGTTGTCTGAAGACTTTAAGAATGCAACCGTGTGTGGTTTCCAATAGTCATAATTACTTACATCTAGAATGGGTGGTCCGTTTACAAATCCTTCTTCCTTGTCCATTGTACAAGAAAGTACCTTCCCTGGATCTCAACAAGATATAAAGCAGGATGCCTGCTCTGATACCAATTGAAATTCTGGTAACAAATATGTGATGTCGAAGGAGATGTCATGACACAAATATCTAAGGACAAATTAACCTACAATAATAATAAAAGAAGTAAAAACACAAGGGATTATTAACCCAGTTCAGTGTACAACAACACCTACTCTGGGGCTACCAAGCCAGGGACAAGTCCACTAAATAATACCAATTCATAGACCCTCAGTAAACAACTAGTTTACGATCTAATCACTTAATCACTACCCGTGATATACTTCTACCTAAGACACTCCTATGTATGAATCCCTCCTCAAATCCATTCAATCACTTACATTGAGGAAACAACATAATTAATAAGTTTTAAGTATTTCAATCATTCAATGCTTAAAAGCTTATCAGTGATACACAATTAACAACTCAAATAACAACACAAGTATTAAATCAATACTAGAGAGTTTTACAATTAAAATACTTAGACTTCTAAAACATAAAGAAAGTATTATTCTTCCAAAGTTACAGTTCAATGAATAAGGAAGCAGGTCCTTATATATGCGCAACAATGGGCTTGGGCTGAAACTAAAATATTTCAATATTGATAATATTTACATGAAAAGAGGCCAAGATATATTCCATAAAGATAATTCAAATAGAAAAATATTCCTCAAGATTTTTCGCAGCCTATGAGTCACAACTCCTGAATTATGGCGCGCATGAAAACAAGAAACAGAAAGCTTAAACTGATATTGGGCTGAGTTCAGTTTAGGAGGAAGATGTCAAGACATCTGCTTTGACATCATTCAAAATATTTTTCTTCAAATGTTAATACATTTAGCAAAACATTATCAAGTTGTTATTTTACCAAAAATGTTGCCAATAAACACTTACAATTTGCAAAACATCGCCCTTTGCAGTGCTAGCATTTTTTTCATTTTTTGTTGTCCAGGCAACCATACAAGGGCAATATCTTTTCTAAGAAGTGTTGAAACAATTGTTAACTTTTTGGTTTTCTCCCTCCAAGTGTTGGGTTTGATTTAAAATCCCCAAAAGCTTGATTTCTTACTGTAAGGTTTGACTTTCTTCCCCAAGTAAGATTGAGATAACATGTCTTTCTGAAAATTGTTATCCCCATAAGGTTTCATAATTCTTCCCCAGAGAGGTTTGTGTAATTATCACTCTCAGTATTGAAGAATGGTTTTTGGGCTTCTCTCGACGACGTGGTGTTTCCCTCCCCAATGAAGTCAGTACGAGATCCCCAGTTGATATCTCGATGATATGGTTTTCGTCTAGCCTATTGAAATTAGTATTTCAATCCCTAGTAGAAATACAGATTTTGAAATATTTGTTTTCCCCATTGGAGTTTGTGTGATAGTATTCAATAAAGCTTGGAGGAGGATGTTATATCCTTGTATCTGTACTGGTTTATTGTTATGATTTGATTATTTTCGGATTATGTTCCTTCCCAGTGGAGTTAAGTCGTGATATAGGAATCTGGTTCCTAGGTTGGTGCTTACTTTCTTGAGAAATTTTCATTTTGGATGTGATTTAGCCGAGTATTGACTTTACCCAAGTTGGTTTTGTCTGGTTATCCCCACTGTTATATGTTTGTTCTGTCAACATATACATGATAACATTCATACATTCATACATACATCATGCATAGTTGAATTTAGCTATTCATTGCTCATTTGAATTCATTATTATTTTGTTGGCATATCAACCTATTTTACAGAGTTGTGTTATCCTCTCTCCAATAGAGTGCCAACCTTAAGCAGAAAGTGTATATCCTTTTAATTTCCCCCAATAAGTTATCCCTCGTGGAAGATTTTTGCTTTGGCCTTCTTGTACAACTCTTTATCTGGATAGAAGGTGGTTCCCCCTTGAGTTTATTTTTCATGAGGTGTTATTTTGGTTGACTATTTCATTCTGGTTTATTTATGGATTGAATCTATGGTCCCCAGCAATATTATTACTTTGATTTCTGCAAGCTTTGAGCCCTGGTTTGAGAATATGCATTTATTTTTCCACGAGAAGCCTTTAGCCCCTCAGCAGGAATGTTTTGACATTTCCCAAAGAAGTCCTATTACTTCCCCAGGAGATCATTATTGCGAATTTCTTTGCATAAATAGCAAGTGACAGGTCTCTTTATTTGAGCAACCTATACTCCCCTAATAAGTCTGTCAATTCCCAGAGAAAAGTCAAATTTCTTACTCCAATGAATGGCAGCCTTGTCATTATGGAAGGTAGTTTGTTGTTGAGATTTTTTACTCCAATAAATGGTAGCCTTGTCATTATGGAAGGTAGTTCATTGTTGAGATTTGTTACTCCAATGAATGGTAGCCTTTTCATTATGGAAGTTAGTTTGTTGTTGAGATTTGTTACTCAAATTAATGGTAGCCTTGTCATTATGGAAGGTAGTTCGTTGTTGAGATTTGTTACTCCAATGAATGGTAGCCTTGTCATTATGGAAGGTAGTACGTTATTGAGATTTATTACTCCAATGAATGGTAGCCTTGTCATTATGGAAGGTAGTTCTTTGTTGAGATTTGTTACTCCAATGAATGGTAGCCTTGTCATTATGGGAGGTAGATCGTTGTTAGGATCTTTTTATGATGAATGGTAGCCCTGTCTTTATGAAAGGTAGTTCGTCGTGGAGATTCTATTGCTTTGAAGAAGTTCATTTGTTTCTAGTCATGAGTACCGGTGCTGATCATTGTTACCAACCTAATTTTGGAATTTACCGGTATTATCTTACTAGCTCCTTCCCCGGTGGGTCAACATTACTTTTTTACTACCTCCTTAGTGACTGGATAGTTCGCAGTCATCTGTCGATCAATTTTATTCTTTAACTTCTCTCCTCAATATTTGAGCTTATGACGCTTAATCTTATCTTTGGGCTTTACCCCAATAGAGTCGGGTCTCTTGTTCACCAGTAATTTATTTTCCTGGTCGGGTTTTTCTTTTGATCCTTGTTTTTTATTTACTTCATCCCCAGTAGTGTTGGGTGTCTTTTTTGAATTTTTTTCATTTGCATTCATAATCATAAGCATTGCATGGAAATCTTAGGGTAAAAAATAGGGCTTGTTTTATATTTAAGTATCTTCAATCGCATCGACATAAAGATTTTAACCTTCGTATCTCCGGATAGAAGATACTTAAATAAGGGCAGTTTTTGTACCCAAATTTTTCCCCTAACATTCCTTTATCATCTCATACCATCACAATACAAAAAGATCACACTAGGATTTGGTTCTTCTCCTTATCTTTAGCTTTGTCCATGAGGGGTCACCAAGCACCTTGACTTGTATTTTCTGACCATCTATTTTTTATATTGATTAATTTTTAACTAATAAATACAATGAATATTTGCCCTAATTGTTGGTATTATAGGTGAAAGTACAACACATTCCATCAAGTTGACCTATAGGTTTATGAGTTTATTTCCATGTCTTCTTCAAAAAAGGTTCATTGAGATTCAAGATTCATAATTGAAGATACTTTGAAGTAATATCATGACAAGGTCTACTATGATTCATCATGCCTCAATTTGTCAAATAAAATCAAAATATGCAAGATTTGATTGAAGAAGTTTGACTTAATTGGACAAATTTTTGATTCTTTGATCACAAGTGCATAACTCTATCAATCTTTAGTATTTGGAGGTGGTTATTATTTCTATGGGTTCTTATTAACATCCAAAAAAATTTCTATTCACATGGAAAGAGTTATTATGCAAGGAGGTTTGTCAAAATTGAAAAGGGTTCCCAAGGAGTTTTCTTCCTCTAGGAGCTAGGGTTTTGAACTTCAAAGGGCTATATCTTGCTCATCTTTTGGTATTTTTGAGTGATTCCAAAAAAATGCTTCTATTCAAAGGATTATCAATAAATCACTTCAAAAGTTTCAAGAAACTTTTGTGTGGAAGATACCTAATGATGAAAAAGGTTACAAGTCCTCTAGATAAGCCATCAAATTCCCATATGTGACTTCAAAAGATCATAACTTGTCAATTTATATCTCCTTTAGCCAATTCTTTTTCCAAAATGATCTTAAATATGTGAACTTTAACCTTTATTTTATGTGCTAAGCTTGAAAATAGATGGAAGATGCCCTAAGGATGAAAAATTTTATAGGTTATCTCATGAATTTTTTCCAACTTCACCAAGTTATAACTTTCTCATTTTTAGAAGATTTTAAATGGTTCAAGTCTCAAAATGTCATTCAATAGATCCAATTCATGCCATCTTTTTTGGTCAAGAGAAAATTTCAAATGGAAGGCCATGTTTGGATGCAAGACATTACAAGTCATTTTTGAAGGGAAAACTTGAAATTTTTCTAAGTACAAAAGTCAACCTCTTTTTCTCAACTTTGACTCATCACAACTTTCAGCTCAAGCATCCATTTGAACCTATTTTTTCACACTGTAAAGTTTGTGTCTCAACTTTCCAATGTATCAAGAATCAAATCTTAAGGTTCCCTAAATCGTGCACACCATTTATTTGAATATGGTACCTTGAAACTGAAGTTTCACTTCAAGACAAAATTTAAAATTCATGTTGTGGCTTCTAAACATCAAATTAGCATGTGTTTTTGGTCTTAACATGTTTAACCAACTTGCCAAAGTGGATTAGAGACTTGGAACACAAGGATTGAGTGAGTTTTAATGCTAAACAGATCACACGTTTCTCATGTATCAGGTTCACACGAATTCCCTCCAAATATCATCATTTCACACTCTTGAAAATCCCACTTGTTTCCCTATAAATAGAGGATCATACCTTATTCATTTTCTCAAGCTTAGAGAGCCAAAATAAACCTGTCAAACTTCCTCTTCAACCCACTTTTTTGTAACTTCGAATTTGCTTTTACAGCTTTCCTTAATCCATTTTATTTGTCAATTCATCATCCTTAACCTTCACTGAAGCTTACAAAAGAAGAACCAAACTCAAAGACTCCCTAAATCGTTCTAGCCAAGTCAGGTTTCAGAGCTTCGAATTTGAACTTCAATATGTAGACTCCTTCACCAATTCTCTCAAACTTTGATACTGTTATGAAGCTCACATCATTCTGATTCTAGTCGCAACATTTATTTTCAACTGGAAGTGTGTTTTGGCAATGAATTTTCAAATCCGTTTTCAAATTTTCCCTTCCAAAACGACTGAGCTACACCTTATATAAATTTTTCGTGAGGGTACCATTGGAATCGTCTTGAAGAGACGAGGCGAATGGTACCTATCTCGAGCTCTAATTTTACCATTTCAGGGTCCTGCAATTTTTGTGGCTAGAGGTTGAAGATTACCAACGTGTCATCTCTCAACCAATCATAGCGTGCCACACATTTTTTTCAAATCTAATTTTAATAAATGATTCCATGTGTTATTTCCTGAGGACCATGATATGCACAGCGCGTCTGATCCATTGGATTAGCTTACTGGCGCGTTTTGACTCTCATCCATTGGTCTATATTTTGTTGAATTTATTTTTTATTTCTGATTTTTATATTTAATTGTTTTAAATTTCAAAAATTCATAGAAAAATCATTTTTACTTCAGAAAATCCAAAAAAATTCTTAAAAATACTTTTGATTTTCCTCTTTCTGATTATTATTTTTTCATAATTTTATTTTGTGTTTTGATATTTTTTATAATTTTTCACTTTATTTGAGTTGTTTTAAATGTTTAAAAATACTTTTATTAATTTTTAAATACTGAAAAAAAATAGTGAAGGATACAATGACCTTTTGACAAATATTGGTGACCTCATTTTATTTTATTTTCTGACTTTAATATTTTTCACAATTTTTGGTTTATTTTGCCTATTTCTTTTAATTTAAAAAATAGTTGCTGAATTTTAAAAATTACCAAATATTTTATGAAAATACTTGAGTTCATTTCTGATATTTCTATGGTCTCATTGATTTTTTCTTGGATCTTTTGAATATAGTTGCTATTTTCCCCTTTTATTTTCATTTAAAAAACCATTTTAAAAGATATTTTTCTTTATGTTTTAAATACAATTTTATTTTGTATATATTCTGGTTTATCTTGGACTATGAAATTTGGATCATGAGTTTTGTTAACATCATTGGGTCCATGGTATTGAGTCTAACTACACAAAAAATGGATGAATGGTTTTAATAATAGCTTGATTATTTTCTTTGGTACAAATGTGGTTTAATTTGTATCCCTTTCCTCTTCATCTTATCCTCTTCTTTTTGTACTAAATGTTATTGGATAATAATTCACATATCATTTCTCAAAACATATGGTACATAGATTTCTATTGGCCGGCCTCGAAATAGGTGTGACTTCTATATAAGTCCACTTACGATTGCTTAACATAGCGCTAATTTTTGTCTCGATTCAAGAAATGATCATTCAGGGCCTAAACCCATGTTTGTAAGCCCAAGTATATTAATTGGAATCCTTTGATCCAATAAACTTGAGAGTTATTGGTAGGAGGCCTTGGTCTTATCAATCCTCTAATGAATCTTCATAAGCTTTGGTCAAAGAGAATCACTTAAACATCATTGATCATTTATTGTAATCTTGAGAACTTTAAATGAATGATATACTTGACAAAAAGCAAATGAAACTTGTTGTTGAGAGGCTTTAGTTTTATCAATCCTCTAATGAGTTTCAAATGTAAGTTTCAAGATGGTCATTCAAATAACTTCTTATTTCTAACAATTGACTTTATTTTGTGTCTTTACTTTATGCCTTTACTTTAAGCACATTTATTCTAGAATTTAGATTTCATGCCTATTTTCATCTTTGCTCATTTGAGCATTTACTTTTATGTCATTTTTATTTTTATCACTTGAGCTTTTCATTTCTTTTTGAAGATACTTAATAATCAACTTGAACCATAAAAAACTTTAATATTACTTGGACTACTTGGTTACTATCCTTTGCATTATGGAGTGATGGACTTCTTGGACTTAGGATATGAGACATTGACCTACCTTTAGAACTTTTGACCTCAACTGTTATTTTGTCTGGAGCTCTTGGGGTTTACCCCAAGACATTGGGTTGTTTTTTTTGCTTTGTGTGCAGGTTATTGTGATTATATGCTTTGTCTGTGATCGGGAATTCATCTGTATACAATCGTTACTCTTCCTAATTTTTCTTAAGACTTAATGCAATTAAAGCTTGGTTTTTCTTAAGAGGTTTATTATCTTTGTTTGCTTGGTTTCAAATCTAAAGGATGAGAATTCTACATTGACTCATTGTGTCAAATGTTGGCTTCTTGTTGGTTAGATGGTTCCTTTCCCTATCTTTTACCTTATGCTTTAGAGTAGCCCCTTCATCTCCTCCCATCTTCTTTAATTTCAAAAAAATCTCCTCTCTCTTTTTGAAAGCTATTCTTGTTTCTAAACTTGAACTGCTTTCGTAATAAACTTGGACTTAGGTGCATGCATTTTCAAAAATATTTTCTTAATCCATCTTTAAACAATTTAACAATACTTTTATATTTTTATGAGAAGACTAAAAGTCTATCAATCTCATTCAAACCATTTTTGCCATTTTGGCTTTTATCCTTAAAATTTTCTCAAAAAGATTTGACTCTTGTCAATCCTTGTAGTGATGCAAACTACTATAATTCTAAGATATGTAGTGAAGTGAGATATTTTCCATTTGTATGTTGAGTGAGGCTTTGTTGATTTTAAATCCAAGCTATATCCTCCACTTTGAGATGATGTAAATTCTCCTTTATCATAATCGTGGGTAGTAAGTATGTTCTTCCACTCAGATCAGACGATGATGTCTTGTCTCTTAAAATTAACCAATATACTTGTGTTTTTAAAAAATTTTAAAGGTGAACTACGAGTACCCTGATCCCCTATTGCACGGAAGGTGGTAAGTAGGCACTAAAGTGTGGTACTTACAATCTATTTTTCTCATCCCACAATCTATTTTTTGTAAACAACATTTATAGCCAAAATACAGAAATTTTCAAAGAGGTTCCTATGGAGTACTGTAGACGTTTAGGATGCTAATACCTTCCTTTTGTATAACCAACCCCCGAACTTAAATTCTCTCCCCCTCTTTATGGGTTATTCGCTCTTTTCCCATTACTTTGGAAAAAATAAAGTGTGGCTACAATTTTTATTTGATCTGTGCCAGTCAAGTCAATCCAATGGCTTCGTCTCAACATTTCTACCGCTACAGAGAGGAAGCCATTTGTTCACACAGACACTTTTAGGGTTTTTGAATTATTGAACAAATTTAAGAGAGAAAAAGAAATTGAGAGTGGAAATGTGATAGTGAATGTGAACGAAGTATATATATATATATATATATATATATATATATATATATATATATATATATATATATATATATAAGAAAATAGAAGACTTAATTAACAAGAAAACAATTACGTACATTAATGATTCCTAATAAGAGGGATAGTGTAAAGATATGAAATAATTACCTATTCGACACGATCCTCAATGCATCAAATCAATGTTTCAGTCTCTTTAGAATCTGAACACGTGTCAGCCTTAGAGGAAGACCTTGCGTTTAGAGTTGAAAATGGTGATATTGTGAAGTACATGCTTCTATCTTTGAAATGAACCATTTGGAGAATGTTCAGATCTTCTTAGATAGATCCAGATACAACTTTCCTTCTTGCTTCTGAAGAAATGTTGATCAGATGTTCACACAAAATAAATTAAAGCATAAAATTATGAGGGTTAAAGTATACATAAACAGATTATCATTCTGGACATAATTTCATGCTGAGATGTTTCAAAATGAAGTTAAATATATCTTCAGAATGGGGTTTAGGTGAAAACATCATCCCATTGGTGGTCTGTGTCTATAAATTTTAACGAAAGAATTCCTTTCTGAATATAGTCCCTAATAAAATGATGTTTATTTCTATATACTTCTCCCTAGAATATAAAATGGTATTTTTTGAAATACAAATAGCAGAATTATTGTCACGGAGGATAAAAATGTTACTCTCATATATGTTGAAGTCTTCAAGTTGACTCTCCATCGAGAGCATTTGTGTGTTGCATCCAGCTGCTGCTATATATTCAACTTCAGCAGTTGACAATGTAATTGTGGATTGCCTTTTGTTGGACCACGATATTAGATTGTTTCCCATAAATTGGCAGCTTCTAGAAGTGCTTTTTATCTCTATTCTGTCTCTAGCAAAGTCAGCATCCCAGTACCTTACTAATTTGTATTCTTTGGATTTTCTATAGCAAAGACCAAGATTAGTAGTACCTTTCAGATACTTGAAAATTCGCTTAACAACTGTTAAGTGAGATTCTATAGGATCTGATTAGAATCTAGCAAACAGATAGACATTATAAAGAATATCAGGTATTGAAGATGTTAAGTATACGAGAGAACCAATCATACCTCTGTAGAGCTTTTGTTCTACCTTCTTACTTACCTCTTCCTTTTCCAGAATGCATGTGGGATGCATAGGAGTTTTACCTGGATTACATTCTGGCAAGTCAGACTCCTTCAGAAGTTCTTTGACATACTTACTTTGATGAATGTAGGTTCCTTCTAGAGTTTGATTTATTTGGATACCCATAAAGAACTTGAGTTCTCCCATCAACCTCATTTCAAACTTTGCCTGCATAGACTTAGCAAATTCTCTTCCCAAATAAGCTTTAGTATATCCAAAAATTATATCATCTACGTAAATTTGACAAACCAGAATGTCATTTTTAAATAGTTTACAGAATAAAGTAGCGTCCACCTTCCCAATGGTAAAATCATTTTCTAATTACTTAGTCTTTCATACCAAGCTCTGGGAGCTTGTTTCAGACCATATAGTGATTTCTTAAGTTTATAAACATATTATGGATGTTTTGAATTTTCAAAACCAGGGGGTTGGTGCACATAAACTTCTTCATCAATGTAACCATTCAAAAACTCACTTTTAACATCCATATTATAAAGAGTGATGTCATTGTTTACTGCAAAAGAAATTAAAAGTCTGATAAATTCTAACCTGGCGACTGGAGCAAAGGTTTTTGTATAGTCTATCACTTCTTACTGACTATAACCTTGTGCAACTAGTCGTGCTTTGTTTCTAACAACTTCTCCTTGTTCATTTTTCATGTTCCTGAAGACCCATTTGGTTCCAATGATGTTAAATCCTTTTGGTTTAGGAACTAGATCCCACACATCGTTTCTGGTGAACTGATTTAGTTCTTCCTGCATAGCGAGTATCCAGTAATTGTCCAGAAGGGGTTCGTCAATGGAAGTTTGTTCAATCAGAGACATTAATCCTATGAGAGATTCTTTAGAATTTCTGAATGTAGATCTTGTTCTTATTGGGTCTTCTTTCTTTCCCAGAATCTTGTTTTTTGGATGAGCTAAACTGCTTCTGGATTGTCATTTCTGGATAGGCTCTTCAGATGTTATTGTAATCATTGTGACATCTTTTGTATTTGGCAGTGATTCTTTATTAAGAGTTTCTGATGCTCTATTTTCAGTACCTATAAATTGAACTTCTATATCTGCAAAAAATTTACCCTGCTTAAACTTTTGAGAGCCAAGCTTATCATCAAATCTGACACTAATATTTTCTTCCATAATCCGTGTTTCTGTATTATATATGGCAAGATTATAGATGTGAACATTCTTGATCTAAGGCAACAACCTCTGGAATTTTCTCCTACAAAATCAAGAAAAAGGAAAGCAGCTGGAGAAGGAACTTCTCAGAAGACCCCTAAAGCTGCCAAAAAGAAAGGTAACTCGTCTTTTGTTTCTATTATTGAATAAGTATTTTTATCAACATCTGAAAACCCCTCATCTCCAAAGCCCATAGAAGATCCATCTCCTAAAACCTTTGATGATTTTGACCTAGATATTGACTATATAATACCTCTAAATAATCCCATGAACAATCCATCTTCTACCCATTTTGATCAGCCTCAGCCAGAACTTGCATAAGTTCTCTCTGATATTGATCAATTTGATCCGCTATTTGAAGCTCCCCAAACTGAAAATCCTCATTTTGACTCTGATACCATGACATCCATCCCTGACATCACTTTCCCTCTCATGGTTTCTTCACCACCAATAATCCCCACAACTTCATCACAAACCTTCTCCATTCCAGATCTTCCATCTCCTTATCATTCAGCACCACCAAATTCACCTATAATTCTTTATGACTCTCCCTCTCCAAATAACTACCCAGAAGATCCCCTCAGAACAATCATTGAATTAGAAGCTTGGGACAATCTTATCACAAGCTCTCAGAAAATTGTCCTTCCCAAACCAACATCAAAAATCTCCAAAGCAGATGTTGGTAAATCTTTGCTGATTTTTGAAACAGAAATACAGGAATAGGTTAACTCTCTAAAGCTAGCTTGCATGGAGAATCTCAATCTAGATGCTTCTGATTCTCACTGGAATCAGTTCAGAAAATGGTTTAACTCTGAATCTCTGAAGCTAAAGGAGCTTAGCTATGAAATCCCTCAACAGAACTTCTGCGATCGCCTAAAAATCTTCACGGATCAAGTTTTGCGATACTGGCTAAATAAACCCCTCCTTATGCTGGACAACACCACTTGGGAAGCCCCTCTGACATCAGAGTATAATGAACTGTCTCCTGATCCTCTTCCTCTGGTCATGATTCAAGACAAAGGAAAGGAAGTCGAAGAAACTCCTGAGCAAGAATTAGTTGCAGTAAGTTCTGAGAATTTGGTCTCTTCTGCTGAAACATCCTTATCTTCTCTTGTGCTGAAAACTCTGGAGGAGTTGAAGAAAGAAAATTATGTGTTTATGAAAAGGTTAGACAAGCAGGGTGAAACTAAAAAGGAAGTTAAGGGGATTCTTGGGAAACAAGAGGAATCAGACAATCAGATCAAGACTTTATTGGAAGCCTTGTTCACACGACTTGTTTTGTTTCTTCTATTTTGTTTCTTATTTCAATCTTTTGGTTATCCACCTACTTCTGTTTATCTTAATCCACTTTGAATACAAAATATTTTGAATGTCATAACTTCTATTTTTTATCTCTAAAAGCAAACAGGAAAAATATATTGAAAAGTAACCTCCGAAAGTAACTTGTGTCGTGGACGCATCAAAAACCTCCATCTCAAAGCTATGATCAAAACATCTTCAGGGAAGTAATTTTTTAATCTAAATATCCAACTCAGGGGTAGACTTTAATTATTTATGTTCTTAAGTATCCAATCAAAATATACAAGTTTTCATCATCATAAAATAGGGGGAGATTGTTATAACATAGTTTGGTTCTACATCCTTGTAAGATTTCTGTGATAATAAGCACATGATATATATATATAGAACAAATATGATCTCTAATAATGTTTTTTAATATGTTGGTAAATTCATATGTAAGAAGCATACAAGATGAGAAAGTTTTGATTTTGAAGCTTTTTTATGACATATCTTACTTAGAAGCAAATCCGTGTGACACGCTTAAAAGAAGTTCTAATGTTACAACTTCGGAATGCACCAACGCTGCGAGCAAAACTTTGATGTTCTGATAAGTAAAATTCTGGAAGAACAAAAGAAGTCTCAATGTTAACATTCATCTTCTGGTATGATCCCAAGAAAGCATGTTCTGAAGCGTTACAATTTATTCATTGCAAACCAAAAGTAACGACTAAATCAAGAAAAGATCTCTATTTTTGGAAAGAACATTAACTACTATTAATATACCTTCCAAAAGCATCTTCTCATATATCTCATGCATCTCCTATATAAAAAAGACGTGAAGAAGAAAATATACACAACGCTACTATGCACTGAAAAAGAAATATCTCATTACCCTTCTATCTTTTGCTTTTCAATTGGGAAATACATCACCCTAGTGATATAGTTTTGTCTAGAAAACATCATTATACACCCTTTTAATTATATTATTGTGTAATACCTTGAGAAAATCGATTTGTGATTTAAACTCAAGAAGACTTTGATAGTTGTCATTATATCTATGTAATCAAGTTTAATTAGTGGATTAAAACCTCCTTTGAGAGAGGCGAAATCACCTTGGCGGGTGGAGTGGAGTAGTTTGTGTTCAAACGAACCAGGATAACCAACGTGTCTATTGCTTTAATTTTAAAAACCCAAATTCAAACCCCCTTCTTGTGTTTTTCCATTCTTCAAATAGTCGATACAATTCCAAGAAAATTTATTAGAAATGGGGGAAATGGGGCTCTGAAAGGCTTACAATTAATTTTGATGGTTTTATCTTAAGTGGAGGAAGTGCCAATAATTCTGAGTCATAACTTTAATGATATGAGATTATTGAGGGCTCTAAATATGAGTTTAGTTAAAGAAAGTCCTTGGTCGTGACATGAAGGCTACAGTTGGCAAGAAGACAAGAAGCCAACAACTCACTATAAAACCAAACGAACTATCCTGCACATTAGAAAAATTAGAATTAAATGATCCCCAAAGTCCAGTTATCCAAAAAACTATAGATCAGTTAACATTAGACAGTTTCAACTCTAACCAAAATCCATAACAAAAATCCTAACTTCAAAAGCAGAATAATAAACTCTCAACGGATCCCACAACTAACTTTCACAAGCCTCTAACTGAATCATAACAGAATTTCTGAATAAAATTGATTGTAAATAACTTCTAACAGTTGCAAATAATTGATCCTTACCTATATTTAAGCCTTATTCTCCATTCTATAGGAAGAATCACCATAAAAATTTTCAATCTCAACCTTAATCTCTTTTATCCTTCATTTTAATTTCTCATAAAAATCACACATATCACCTCTACTACACCTCCACCATTCTTCAGTTTCCAGAACCATTCAATCTAGATGCATCTTCATCACTTCACTCCAATCACAAACCTTCAATCCCCAGTGATTCTCTGCAATTACATCAACCTTCATCTTTCTATCTCAATCACAACTTCACACTTTGAACTTTTGTTGTGCCCAAAATTTTCCTTCTTCATTTATTTCAATAATTGGATTATACTTCATCGTCTTATGTATCCACATATGTCATTGGCTCAAATACTCACGGAATTGAGGCATATATATGCAAGAAAGAGTTACAAAAATTGATTGTTCTGTTAAACAACATTGTGAAACATAACTCGTGGTTTCCTGATTTTTAATGACTCCACATGCATTCTAAGTTAACCAATCAACAACCAAGAAAGTCATCATAATATCAAGATTTTATATGTCTCAACGCGCTCTGAGTTGTGCAGAAATTCAAGCGTTTCATTTGATTTGAGATAGTGGTGATGAAAATTTGGTGCGGTGCATTTCAAGCTCATAAATTCATAACTTGAGATCAAAAAATGGTTTAGGATTAATTCTTCAGTATTTGGAACCTTTTTGTGGTCTTCTTCATTTCAAATAAAAATTTTGTGTGGAAGATTTTCTAAAGTGCAAAATACTGGATATGTGGTATACAGTGAATTTATCGTTTCTCTTGTTTTCGGATGGTTAAAAATTGGTAAATTCTAACTAGAATATCATCTTTGAGTGCCTCTTGAAGAATTTCATTCGTCTTGTTATTTCCTTCAATTTTCGTGTTCGTCTCGGAAGCCAAATCATTGAGCAAGATCTCTGAATGCGCGAGTACTCAGAAGCGATATACTGAAAATACTATGCTGAACCGTTATTTTTTGGACGTTCAAGAATTCATAACTTTCGCCCAGTACGAGGTTTTTTAGTGGTTATTTGGACTAAAAATCCTTCTTGATTTTATCTTCGATTTGTATGTTTGGGTTAGGAGCTAAATCTTTGCAGAAGATTTCCAAAAGTTCCAATTACCATAGAAAATTGCGTGTTGGAGTGGTTTTCTAGCGGACTATTTTTTGATATTATAAAAATCGTAAATCTCTCGATTTTTATAATATCGGGATGATTCTCAAAGCGTGAGTTCACAAATTTTGTCTACTACAACTTTGCTTCAGACCTCAAGTTCAAACCGTATTCCGAAGGCTTCCATTAATGGTCAGTATCGTAAGTGGAACTCTGAAATAAGCTGAAATGGAAAAGAAGTTTGTCTGAGGTAGAAATTATCGTTGCTCTAATGGTCATAACTTCTTCTTTTTTTTCGTATTGCTTCTGTTCTTTCGGCATCGCGTCCCAAATTTCATCATCTTCATTTTTGCTTCAGGGCTCGAGTCGAGATTTCGCACCGATGATGATCTTGCATTTTCTTCTTGCATTGTGCATTAAATTTTCCCACACCCTCAAAATAAGGCCCAATCCGAATTCAAATCTAAGGCCCAATTGAGGGAATATATATTTGAAAAATTAGTTTTCAAAAAGGAAGACTCTCACTTTCACAAAACTCTAAAATTCTTATCTCTCTTCTCTCAAAGATCAAAACCAACTCTCTCTAAATTCTCTCAAGATCTTCATCAAGTTTCATCAAGAACTCAACACAAAATCAAGAGAACTCAACCTCTCCCTCAAAAATCCTCACTGCAAAGACCTCCACTGGTTCACCTCCATGCATCGATCATTCTCATCTCCACCTCTCCACCTCCAGAAGCTGAGCAGTTTCATCTTCCTCCTCCCGGTTCGCCGTGAGCTTGCAACTTATCCCCTATGTTCTATCGTGGGAAGAGTGATCTCATCCATTCTCTGAATGTATTCCGACTGTGTTCCTCTCCTCTCTGGTTTCTTCCAATTGTGACATATCTTCTTCTCTGATTCTCTTTTGTTCGGTAATTTCACATAATCTCTTGCACTTAATTGCTATTATATAATTGATTATGTGAATTGATATTCTTAAATTATACTTGATTATTGAGATTAAATTGAGTTGACATAACGTGAATTGAATTGTGGAAGTTAATTGAGATATGTGATTCTTGATTGGTGATAATGTTGAGAATCAGAATTGGTTGAGTAATTACATAATCGATATGGATCTTGAAATTTATTTGGTAAATTGATGTTGACTATTGAACACCGAATTTTAGATCTAATTTTGATTTTGGAATCTTAATGAGGTTTAAGTTGTAAATTCATGAGTTAATGCAACCTTTCAATCGATTTGTTGATGAATGCAATTTTTCAACATTAAAACTTCAAATCCGATAAGTTCAATTAACACTTGAATTGTGTTTTTTTACTTGATATGTGCATATTTTATTCATTTTAAAGTGCTTATAGTTTCTAAGCGACTATACTAGAACCGTTAAATGCTTTCGTATATGTTTATGAGTTTTTAAACTCATTTCTATTCAATAACGGTATGTGTACACGTTGATTCCTGGGAACTATAAGTGCCTTTCAAATGTCTTATGAAATGTTGTTTAATACATATTCATGCTTGCTTAGGAATTTGTGTACTATTACGATTGAATTTTCCATTTTTGATATGGTTTCCCGAGAAATTCTTTGGCACTGTGCAATGCTGCCCGGTTATGGTAAGTTGAGCATAAGGCGCCATTTCTTTGGTGGTTAATGCTCATGGTACTTGGACAACATTTAGCCACGTTTTCTCGATTTTGGATCAATTTTTTATGCGATTTATGTGTTAACGGTGTTGCTGCCCAGGAATGGTAAGTAGCGCTTGCGAGGTGATTTAATTCATGGTGTTTTCTTATGTGAGCTTATTGGTAAGCTCGGTAGCTACCGGTACCGTTTTGAAGCGGTTTTATACCTATTTTATATGCACTCATGTTTGTGATGTGATGCTTCTCGGAGTATACATTTATAGTTTTAATGTGTATTTAATTTCTACTTCTTCATGATTTAATCATAAATTGAATTGTGTTGAGGGTGCATAACTCCGATTTCGCTTCCTTGTTATTTTTAACAAGTTTGTTTACTTGTGCAAGGTACTTTGAGAGCATTCGGTTGTTTAATTAATGCATTGATTATTCGATTTAAAAGCATGATATACCACTTTATTAGTGGATTTATAGATTCGCCTCTGATGTGATTTACTTTGATTCTCATTTCATGAGAAGTATGCACTGCTTGCATTTTTGTCTGGATGTGAATTTGTGTGCTGGTATTCTGTTTATTATGTATGTGTATGACACGCATTCCCATTGTGCTTTATTGATCGCTGCATATTCTGACTATTGTGTTATTAATGCTAGGTTGCACGAGGTTTTATGGAGTATTTCTGCTTTTGCTTACTGGCTACGAACTCTTGTAAATTTGGTATTACACTGATTTTTATTCATGTTTTCGCGTCATTTACCGCTTTCCTTGCCATGAGAAGTAGGAATAGAGATGCATGATTATTTATCGCTTTTCTGATGCCATGGGAAGTAGGATAGATATGCATGTTCTAGGAGTCCCTTTGAGGCAAATCTGATTTATTTAAAGACATGTTTAAGGCAATTCTTACTTGTGCTTGTTTACTATTTTGTGTGTTTACATTTGTGCCAAAGACCTCGATGAAGGTGTCCCATTCCCATTCCCCATTGATAAGTCCTCAAAAGGAGGCATAGGCGATAGAAGGTCCGCAATCGATCCCGCCATTTCTTTCCCGTGTCATTTGTAGCACGCACTAAGTGTTGAGGCTATGAGTTGTGATGCTCATGTTATCGAGTCGGTCATATGGAAAAAGGATTCGTAACCAATCCCCCACATTTTGTCTTTAGATCGTGTTTGTGAAACGTTGATTCTTTGATATGATCTCATTATTGCCTTCTATCTCCTACCTCTATTCATGATAACTTGGTCAGGAGCTTAGTCCCTTATGACGATTCACTTTTTTTATTCTCTTGCTTCGATTATTTGACATCTTGGTTATGATTCAAAACCCATTTTCTTTATTGCCATGATGATTGGATATCACGGTTAAGATCCATTATTCCCCCATTTTTCTTGTCTCGATGACTTGGTGTCTTGGCTAAGCATCTCTTTATCCTATCTTGATAATTTGATATCATGGTTAGGTGCCCAACTTCCTTTATCCTACCTCGATGATATGGTATTATGGTTAGGTATCCCTCTTCTTATCCTATCTTAGTGCCATGATACCTCGATTAAGTGTTTTCTACTCGAGTGAGTGGATTCTCCTCAAGCTTTGTTTGTTTGATTTGGCTTCGGCTTGACTTTGTTTGTTTGCACATTGTGTTTATGCTTTTCATTAGGTTGTAATATTTGTATGCTCCCTTAGGATACACTTGTTTCACTTCCGATGCAAGTTAGACATTAGGATTGTAATCCATGCATGCTAACTTAGTTATAGGTTCCACTTTTATCCTTGAGTATAGGGCCATCAATGTATGATAACATTAGGGTTAGATTTAGGATAGCTTCCTTAGTTGTTTTCTTTTCTTTTGCATCCTTAAAACTAAAACATTTTTCTTAGCAAATGCATAAAACATATAAAACCTCTCAAATCCCTTTTCAAGGTAAAAAACACCAACTAATGCAAATCTTTTTATCTTCATAATTTTTTTTTCTTTTAAAACCATTTCAATAAGGATATGTTGTTTCAAAATCGAAAAACTTGGAAATGCTAAGTGTGCAAGGGGCAGAGCATGAGTCTCTTTACGAGCTGCAACGCCAAACATGAATTGCAATCCTAACGGTAAGGATGTGAATTCAGCATTATCCATAAAAGACATTGCAACAAATAGAAACTATTGAGCCAAACTACGACGCTCTGATTCCTTAAAAGGGATATGTAAGCATCTGGTCACGGATCTCAACCGAGTGAAACATTGTGAATATTTCTTTATTTTCCCCGTGTTTTATTTTGCATGCATTCCTCCTTTGTTTTTTCTTTTAGACCTTAAGCTGTAGAGTTGAGCACACCTTTTGCTTAGAAAAACAAGAGTGAATCCCGTGTGTAGCGGTAGAAATGTTGAGACTAAGACATTGGATTGGCTTAACTCACACAAATCAAATAAAAATCACCACTGCGCTTTATTGTTTCCAAAGGAATGAGAAATGAGCGAATAACCCAAAAAGAGGGGCAGAGAATCTAAGTTCAGGGGTTGTTTATGCAAAGGGAAGGTATTAGCACCCTAAACATCTACGGTACTCTGTAGGAACCTCTTTGAAAATTTGTGTATTTTGGCTATAAATGTTGTATAAAAATAGATTATGGGGATGATAAAAGAAGTATATTTTACAATTATTGCATCCTCCGCGGTTGCGAACCTTTAGTTCCTATGTACCATCTTCGGTGCAATAGGGGATCAGGGTACTCGTAGTTCACCTTTAAAAATTTTAAAACACAAATGTGTTGGTTTATTTTAAGAGACGAGACATCATTATCGTATCCGAATGGAAGAACTTACTTACTACCCGTGATTATGAGAAAGGAGAATTTACATCATCTCAAAGTGGAGGATATGGCTTGGATTTTAAAATCACCAAATCCCCTCTCAACACCCAGGTGGAAAATATCTCACTTTACTACATATCATAGAAGTATAGTAGCTCACATCGCTACAAATATTAACAAGAGTCTAATATTTTGAGAAAATTTTAAGTAAAAAGCCAAAATTGAAAAAAATGATTTGAATGAGATTGATTAACTTTTAGTCTTCTCACAAAAAGTGTCATGGTATTATTAAGTTGGTTAAAGTTTGATTTAAGAAAATATTTTGAAAATGCATGGACTAAAGTCCAAGTTTATTATGAAAGCGGTTCAAGTTTAGGAAAACAAGAATAGTTTTGAAAAGGAGGGAGAAGATTTTTGAAATTAAAGAAGATTGGAGGAGATGAAGGGACTACCCTAAGGCATAAGGTAAAATTTAGGGAAAAGAACCGTCTAACCAACCAGAAGCCAACAATTAACACAATGAGTCAATGTAGAATTCCCATCCTTTGGATTGAAATCTAACAAGCAAAGATAATAAACCTCTTAAAAAACCAAGCTTCAAATGCATTAGGTTTTCACAAAAATTGGGCAGAGTAACGACTGTATATAGACGAATTCCCAATTACTGGTAAACGTATAATCATAATAACTTGCACACAAATAAAAAAAACAACTCAATGTCTCGGGGTAAACCCCAAGAACTCCAGACAAAATAACAATAGAAGTCACAAGATCTCAAGGGTGGTCAAGGTCTCTCTACTCCTAAGTCCAAAAGGTCTACAACTCCAAAATGCCAAGAATGGTTACCAAGCATTCCAAGTAACATTAAAGATTTTTATTGTTCAATTTGATTATTAAGTATCTTAAAAAAGGAAATAAAAGCTTAAATGAGCAAAGTAAAAATGACATAAAGATAAATGCTCAAGTGAGCAAAGATGAAAATAATAATAAATGTAAATGCTAAAGTAAATGGTGCTTAAAGTAAAAGCTTGAAGTAAAAGCATGAATTAAAAGCATAAAATAAAGTCAATTGTTAGAAATTAGAGGTTAGTTGAATGACCATATTGAAACTTGCATTTGAAAACTCATTAGAAGATTGATAAAATCAAAGCCTCTCAATAACAAGTTTCATTTGCTTTTTGTCAAGTATATCATTAATTTCAAAATCTCAAGGCAACAATAAATGATCAAAGATGTTTAAATGATTCAGTTAGTCCAAAGTTTATGATGATTCATTATAGGATTGATAAGACCAAAGTGAAGAAGTGAAAAACACAAGAAGGGGGGGGGTTGATCTCGAACTACTCTAGTCCACCCGTCAAGGTGATTTCTCCTCTCTCCAACGAGGACTTAATTCACTAATCAAAAATTGATTACAACACTACTTTGACAACTGCCAAAGTCTTCTTGAGTACAACCACAACCCGGTTAATCTCAAGGAAAACTAGCTTAATCAAGATAAAATAGTATTTTGTGTATAGTTGTTTTTCCTTACAAAAACAGTATCACAATTGTGATATTTTACATAATTTTGAGCGTAGATATGAATATGTAGGCTTGAAGCATTTTAGAGATATGTTGTAGTTGTATGGAAAATCGTAAACAATTTGTCCTCTTAGCTTTTTTATATAGGCATGGAAATCCTGTCCAACATAAAGTGTGATAATGGACATTCAATGTTGTTTCCATATTGAGAAGATTCTTGTCTGAATGAAGTCGTTGCATGTGATAATGTCTTGATTGAGTAGTAACACTTAAGAACTTGGAATCTTGCATGCTGCAATTGCTTCAGAACATTGATGACTAAGAGATGTGAGGATTTGATGGTATATGAAACTTCTGTTCAGAATCAGAGTATTCTTCACTTCAGCGCAGGTTCTGATCATCATTCTTCAGCGCAGATTCTGATTACCTCAGCTTGAAAGCTTCTATTGCTTAAATTCTGATGCTTTTTTGTACAGAACTTCTGCGTACAAAATAACACAATTTTAGAGTGCATGTTTGTTCTTTGTGTTTGTTATCATTAAAACTCTAATTAAGGGTTGTAGAATCAAACTATGTTCTAACAATCTCCCCCATTTTTGATGATGACAAAAACTAGGATTTTCAATGAAAAATATGGAACAAAAATCTTAAGAGAGACTCCCCCTGAGTTGATAACTTCCCTGAAGTTCCTTCTTGTCAGAGCTTTTGATGTATCTCCTTCTGTCCTTATCAGAATGTGTTCTTGTTCAAGCTTTTCAGAAAATATAGAGGTTAAAATAATCAGAATATTTGAGACTTTGTCCTGGTATTTTGTTATTGAAAATATCTTACTTTCTCCCCCTTTTTGTCAGGTATCAAAAAGAAATATAATCAGAGTAAAAAAGGATGAATTATATTGAAAATAGAATGCAATGACAATTTTCAGAAACTAGGAGGATAAGATAAAAAATACAGATAAACAGTTTAAAGAAAATCTAAGAAGGAGGGGGGGGGGGGGGGGCGTGTGAACAACGCTTCCAACAAGCTCTTGATCTGAGTGCTTGACTCTTCCTGCTTTTCTAGAATGTCTTTGATTTATTTTGTTGTATCTTATTGTTTATCCAAAAATACCCTTGATCTCTTTGTTTGCATCCTCTTGCTTATCCAGTCTGGCATGGATTAAGGCATTCTCCTTCTTCAACTCTTCCATAATTTGTATGACTAGTGACGAAGCTGGTGTATCTTCAGGGGTTGCATGTCATTCATAACATTCTGCAGCCTCTTCTGATTGAACCACTTCTTCTGTTGCAATCATGTTTTCTAGAGCAGTAGTCAGAGAGTGACTATCAAAATCTGGTTCAGTGACTTCTAAAGGATGGTTCTCTTTCCAAGGAGCATTATCCAGCGGAAGAATATCTTTTTTGTACCATTGGTTCAGAACTTGATCTTGGAAGGCTTTCAGCTGACCACTGAAGTTCTGCTGAGCCCTTTCATAGCCCAATTCCTTCAGCTTCTGGGTTTTAGAGTTGAGCCATTTTCTGAAACTTTCCCATAGAGAATCAGAAGTAGCAGGATTAGAAATCTCTTGACTTGCTTGCTTCAAAGAAGTAATCCATTCCTGCATTTCTGTTTCAAAAATCAACAGATTCTTTCCAACATCTGATTTGGTTGAGGTTGGTTTAGGTTTGGGAGTGGCAATTTTGTTTGAGGTGGAAGCTAGTTGGTCCAGCACTTGTGGATCAATGACAAGTCTGAGGTTTTCAGCTGGATGGTTGATGGGTGATGGAGTGGAAGAGTCAGAAATCAGGATTGGTGAGTTAGGGGTGTTTGGTGGTGTAGATTTATATGGTGAAGGAATTTCTGGAATATCATGAATAGTGGGAGGTAAGCGAACCGTAAGAGGTTCTGTTATTCCAGGGATTGGGATAGTGGTATCAGAATCTGAAGGGGAGTATTCAGATTGGTTTGCGGTAGCGTGTTGAATTTATGGTTCAGAAATTTCAGAAGATGGGTTTTCAGAGGGAGGAGTGAGAGATTTTCCATTCTCTGGTTGAGGTGAGTTGAGGTTCAGATGTTCTTGTTGAGGAGTGTGTGGTTGTGAATTTTCTGGTTGAGGATAGTGTGGTTGTGGATTTTCTGGTTGAGGGGAGTGTGGTTATGGATTTTCTGGTTCAAGAGAGTGTGGTTGTGGATTTTCTGGTTGTTGAGGTTGAGTGTTTGGATTTTCTGGGAGTTGAGGTTGAGTGTTTGGATTTTCTGGGAGTGGTGAGGAAAAGTCTTGATCAAACAGTTCAATATCAGATAGAACTTTAGCAAGTTCTGGTTGATGATGTTCTGGATTTGGATTGTGGGAGTGAGTTTCATTCAAGACGTTTCTAAGAGTTACATATGGGTCAAACTCTATGTCAAAATACACAAATGTTTGGGGTAAAGGATTTTCTGTTGGTTGAGGGGGAATGATTTCAGATATTGGAATAGCTATTGACTCTACAACAGAAACAGAAGATGGATTACCTTTCTTTTTCGGAGCTTTAGGTGTCCTCTGAGTGGATCCTTCTCCTGCTGCCTTCCTCTTTTTGGATTTCTTTAACACAACCTCTGGAGCTGGCTTGTGCAGATCTTGGATGTTGATTTTTGGAATAGTCCCATCAACCTTGCAAGCCTCAAGGTATCTGACAATGATTTTTGGAGAGGCAACTATCTCAGAAAATAGTGGAAAATCCTTCAGAGGGATTCTCCTAGAAGTGATGGCCTCATGAGAAGCAGTTGTTGGTTCCTTCTTAATCTTCTCAATAATCCTCATTTTCTTCAGATTCTTGGCATTCAAGGGTTTCCCAGCAGTTGCTTCCAGAGTACTGATTTCTTGAGCCTCTGTCAGATGTTCTATCAGCCTGTTTTCTGTTAGAATATCTTAAATCAATCTTCCAAGAGGAATCCAATCCCTCTTAGTTCTTTATTCTTCTCTTGTCTCTTTCACACTTGTTCTGAGATGGTTGAAGAGCAAGTGTGGAAGGTTTATCTTGGTCTTCTTTGCAATGAAGTAAATCAGAAACTGTTGATCAATATTGATGTAATTATGAGAGCTTGTAGGCTTCCTGTGATTGATGCATCATAGAATTATTCTAGCCCAGATTCTGTTATGATCCTTCAAGTCTCTAATTATGTTGGATGGCTGTCCAGAAGTGAAGATTTACCTAGCAATAGATTTTAGGTCAGAGCACCTATCAGCCATATCAATGCACCTGACTCCACCGCCATTGTATCCAATGAGTATCCCAATCAAATCTTCTGTTATCACTATCTTCTTCCCCATAACATATGATGTGATCTGGTGGTTGGATGAGGTAGCATGAATCCAGAACTCTTTAACAAGAATGGGAAAAGTTAGTCCCAACAGACGATCAAAATATTTGTTCCATCCCTGTACAGTTACATCTTCGTACAGATTAAACCCATTTTCTTGTAAGCTTTCAAAATCAATGATCAATTCAGAGAGAACTTCAAGGTTGTCAACCTGAGTGAGTAACATTCTAATGGGTTCTTCATATTGTTCCGTTGATGAAGATTCAGGAGCACTGTGATTCTTGATACTTGATGATGATGCCATTGTTCACATGGATTCTTTGAAGAAAAATAATGGAAAGGGTTTTTTGAAAAAGAACTAGAACAAGAGAGAAATTAGAAGAGGGTAAAACGTGAATGAAATAGTAAATTGAGTTTATATAGGTTTTTAGAAATCATAATCAGTAAGAAAGAAAATAAGTAATGATTATATGCATTAATGAAACCTGAAATTAGGGGATTTAGAGAGATATTGAACAGTTACCACTGACAAGTGTCTCAATGCATCCAATCAGAGCCTTGGACCCTTCAGAATTTGAACGCGTGTTCAGCCACAGAAGGTAGCCTGTGAGAGGATGACAGGTGTTTGATGATGTGAACTGCATGCCTCTATCCTTGAAATGAAACGTTCAGATCTTCATAGATAGATTCTGAGGCAACTGTACTTCTAACTTCTGAAGACAAGTTGATCAGATGTTCTCAGAAAAACAATAAAGTTCTGAGGTTTAAGATATGCAAATAAAACATTTTATTCTAGGCATAGTTCCATGCTGAGATGTTTCAGAATGAAACTGAATCTATCTTCAGAAAGGGGTTTTGTAAATACATCAGCCCATTGATGGTCCGTGTCAATAAATTTTAAAATAAGATTTCCTTTCTGAATATAGTCCCTAATAAAGTGATGCTTTATTTCTATATGCTTAGCCCTAGAATGCAAAATGGGATTTCTACCGAGACATTTGGTAGAAGTGTTATCACATAAGATAGGAATGTTACTCTCAAATATGTTGAAGTTTTCAAGTTGACTTTTCATCCAGAGCATTTGAGTGCTACATCCAGCAGTTGCTATGTATTCAGCTTCTGCTGTTGACAATGCTATTGTGGACTGTCTCTTGCTGGTCCATGAGATCAGATTGTCTCCCAGACACTGGAATCTTCTATAAGTGCTTTTACGCTCTACTCTGTCTCCAGCAAAGTCAGCATCATAGTATCCTACTAAGTTGTATTCATTGGATTTTCTATAAAACAAACCCATATTAGTAGTACCTTTCAGATACTTGAAAATTCGCTTAATTGCCATTAAGTTAGATTCTCTAGGATCTAATTGGAATCTAGTACATAAGAAAACACTGAATAAAATATCAGGCCTTGAAGCCGTCAGATAAAGAAGAGAGCCAATCATACCTCTGTAGATTTTCTGCTCTACCTGTTTACTTACCTCTTCCTTTTCCAGAATGCACGTGGGATGCATTAGATTCTTTGAGGGCTTACATTCTGAGAGGTCAAATTTCTTCAGAAGTTCTCTAACATATTTACTCTGATGAATGTAGGTTCCTTCTGGAGTTTAGTTTATCTGAATGCCCAGAAAGAATTTTAGTTCCCCCATTAAGCTCATCTCAAACTCTGCCTGCATGCACTTAGCAAATTCTCTTCCCAGAGAAGGTTTAGTGGATCCAAAAATGATATCATCTACATAAATCTGACAAACTAAAATGTCATTCTTAAATGTCTTACAAAACAAGGTTGTGCCCACTTTCCCTCTGGTGAATTCCTTTTCTAACAGGAAGTTACTTAGTCTTTCATACCAAGCTCTGGAAGCTTGTTTCAGACCATATAGTGACTTCTTTAGTTTGAAAACATATTCTGAGTGTTTGGAATTTTCAAACCCAGGGGGTTGGTGCACATATACCTCTTCATCTATGTAGCCATTTAGGAATGCACTTTTAACATCCATATGATAGAGTGATGCCATTGTTTACATCAAATGAGATTAAGAGTCTGATAGATTCTAACCTGGGGACTGGAGAAAAGGTTTCTTTATAGTCTCTCCCCTCTTGCTGACTATAACCTTGTGCCACCAATCGTGTCTTGTTTCTGATGACTTCTCCTTGCTTATTAAGTTTGTTTCTGAACACCCACTTTGTTCCAATGACATTGAATCCTTTTGGTTTAGGAACCAGATCCCATACGTCATTTCTGGTGAATTGATTTAGTTCCTCCTGCATTTCCAGAATCCAGTCATTGTCCAGAAGAGCTTCATCAATTGTTGTTTGTTCAATCAGAGAGACCAGTCCCATGAGGGATTCTTCAGAGTTTCTAAATGTTGATCTTGTTCTGATTGGATCATCCTTCTTTCCTAGGATCTTATCTTCTGGGTGAGCTATGCTGCTTCTGGATAACCTTTTCTGGAGTTGATCAACAGAAGGTACTGGATCACTTGTACCATTTCTTTCTAAAGTTGTTGGAGCGTCTCTATTGTGAACTTCTGATGAGTTGTCTTCAGTACCTGTGAATTTAACTTCTATATCTGCAAAGAATTCATTCTTCTTTGACTTTTGAGGGTCAAGTTTACAATCAAATCTAACACTGATTGACTCTTCAACAATCTGTGTTTCTTTAATGTATACTTTGTACCCTTTTGAGCGTTCAAAGTATCCTAACATAATACACTTTTGTGCTTTAGAGTCAAAATTGTTAAGATGATCTTTAGTATTCAGAATAAAACAAGTGCATCCAAAAGGATGGAAATAAGAAATGTTGGGCTTTCTGTTCTTTCACAATTCATATGGAGTCTTTTCCAGAATAGGTCTTATAGAGATTCTATTCTGAATGTAACATGTTGTGTTAATTGCTTTTGCCCAAAAGATCTTAGCAATGTTAGTCTCATTGATCATGGTTCTGGCCATTTCTTGCAGTATTCTGTTCTTTCGTTCTACAACTCCATTTTGTTGGGGAGTTCTAGGACAAGAGAAGTCATGCAAGATGCTTTTTTCATTAAAAAATGTTTCAAATTCTCCACCATGACCACTTCTGACTTTGACAATTTTAAGATCCTTTTAATTCTGAACTTGGTTACGAAATGCAACGAACATAGAATGTGACTCGTCCTTGTGTCTTAATAACTTTACCCATGTCCGTCTGCTATAGTCATCTACGATCACTAACCCATACTTCTTGCCACTAACAGACGCAGTTTTTACTGGTCCAAATAAGTCAATGTGCAGAAGTTCTAATGGCTTAGAGGTGGAAACAACATTTTCAGATTTAAAAGCAGGTTTTGCAAATTTTCCTTTCTGACATGCTTCACACAGAGCATCTGAGCTGAACTTCAGATTAGGAAGTCCTCTGACCAGATTAAGTTTGTTAATCTGAGATAATCTTCTCATACTAACATGCCCCAATCTTCTGTGTCAGACCCATTGCTCGTTGTTAACAGAAAGAAGACATTTTACATTCTGACTCTTTAGTTCAGAAAGTTTTATCTTATAAATGTTGTTTTTCCTCTTTCCATTAAAAAGGATAGTTCCATCTTTCTGGCTAACAGCTTTGCATGAATTTTGATTAAAGATTATATCATAACCGTTATCACTTAATTGACTTATGGATAACAGGTTATACATTAATCCATCAACTAAGAGTACATTATTTATAGAAGGAAGATTACCATTACCTATTGTTCCAGAGCCAATGATCTTCCCTCTTTGGTTGCCTCCAAAGCCCACGTAGCCTCCAGGTTTAAGTTCCAGGCTTTGGAACATATGCTTTCTTCCCGTCATGTGTCGAGAGCATCCAGAGTCTAGGTACCATGACTGGTGTTTTATCCTTGCTGCTAAAGATATCTGCTACATATATAATTTTGTCCTTAGGTACCCATATCTTCTTGGGTCCTGGTTTGTTAGTTTTACCAAAATTCTGGTTGAGTTTTGGTTTGACAGAGTAATCATTACTAGTGTATTTTAGGTCATGTTTGTGCCCATATGTGAAGTGTGATTTTAGTGGTGTGTGTTTTATGACAAGGTCCGTGACTTTATTAGGTGTAGATACATTACCTTGGTATCATATTCCTTTTCTACCATTCCTGCTAACTCCATAGATCATTGAAGCCATATTGCTTCTATCTATGTTTTTAGCCAGAAACTTCTGAAAGATGTGATCATACTCTTCGATGATCTTATCAGCATTACTGGGAGTCTCTGAGATTATTTCTGTATGAGAGTTTTGTAAATCGTTTTCTAATTTTGAAACCTTTTCTTTTAACTCATAATTCTCTAATCTAAGACTCACAGTATTTTCAGAGTCAGAGACAAGATCCCTTTTCAGGTTCTTGAATTTGACTCTGATTTGCTGATACCTTTCCAGAATTTCATTCAGACTTTCTACAAGTTCGGCCTTAGTAAAATTAATAGTGAAATCAGGGAATACCTCTTCTGTGTCTGATTCTGAGTCTGAACCAGAAGCTTCACTGTCTTCTGACACATTTGCCATGAGAGCTATGTTGGCTCTTTCATCATTTAACTCTGAGTCAGCATCATAAGTGTCTGAATCATCCCATGTTGCCATGAGGATTTTCTTCTTCTCCTTGAAGAACTTCTTTTAGGGCTTCTCCTTCTGAAGCCTTGGACAATCACTTTTGTAGTTCCCTTGCTCATTACACACATAGCAGATGATGTCCTTGTTATTTGACTTTATATGTCCTGAAGAACCTTCTGTGTCCAGAGGAGGACTCAGACTTTCTGTATCTGGAGGAGGATTCATTTTGATTCTCTGATCTTCTAGGGTTTCTGAATTTCCTTTGTCTCTGCTTCCACAGTTGATTGACCCTTCTAGAGAGGAGAGACAATTCATCTTCTTCTGATGAGGATCCATCAGAGGTTTCTTCCATAGACTGCAAAACCTTATAATCAAATTTTTTGTTAGATTATAATGCTAAAGGCTTACCTTGCTTTTGAGGCTCATCTTCTTCTAGCTCTATCTCGTGACTTCTGAGGGAGCTGACAAGTTCCTCCAGAGATATCTTGTTGAGATATTTAGCTAGCTTAAGTGCAGTGACCATTGGCCTCCATTTCTTGGGTAGACTTCTGATGATGTTCTTTACGTGATCAGCAGTAGAATATCCTTTGTCATGAACCTTCAACCTAACAACAAGAATCTGGAATCTTGAGAACATTGCTTCTATGGATTCACTGTCTTCCATCTTGAATGCTTCATATTTCTAAATGAGCGCAAGGGCCTTGGTTTCTTTGACTTGTATGTTGCCTTCATGCGTCATTCTCATAGAGTCAAACATGTTTTTGGCTGTCTCTCTATTTAAGATTTTCTCATATTCTGTGTATTAGATAGCACTGAGAAGTATTGTTTTGGCTTTATGATGGTTTCTGAAATCACGTTTTTGCTGGTCAGACGTCCTTTTTCTGTCTATCTTCTGACCACTTTCATCCACTGGATGTGTGTATCCATCAATTACCATGTCCCATAGATCAACATCATGAGCCAGAAAGAAGCTCTCAATTCTATCTTTCCAGTAGTCAAAATTTTCTCCATCAAAGAGTGGAGGTTTTCTGCTGATTATGTCCTTGTCCTCATGATAGTCATTGTTGATGTTTTGGCTTGGTCCCAGCATAGTGTTTTTCTAAAGCTTGGATCTTGTACTGACACGATTAAGTGTATAAACTCAGAACCAGGTCTGATGCCAATTGAAGAAATGAAAAACACAAGAAGGGGGGTTAAATTGATAAAATCAAAAGCGCAGTAGACATGATATTTTTATCCTGGTTCGTTTGATCTCAAACTACTCCAGTCCACCCGTCAAGGTGATTTCGCCTCTCTCCGACGAGGACTTAATTCACTAATAAAAAACTGATTACAACACTACTTTGACAACTGCCAAAGTCTTCTTGAGTACAACAACAACCTGGTTAATCTCCAGGAAAACTAGCTTAATCAAGATAAAAGAGTATTTTGTGTATAGTTGTTTTTCGTTACAAAAACAGTATCACAACTGTGATATTTTACACAATTTTGAGCGTAGATATGAATATGTAGGCTGGCAGCGTTTTAGAGATATATTGCAGTTGTATGGAAAATCATAAACGATTTGTCCTCTTAGCTTGTTTATATAGGCATGGAAATCCTATCCAACATAAAGCATGATAATGGACATTCAATGTTGTTTCCATATTGAGAATATTCTTGTCTGAATGAAACCGTTGCATGTGACGCTGTCTTGATTGAGTAGTAACGCTTCAGAACTTAGAATTTTGCATGTTGCAATTGCTTCAGAACATTGATGACTAAAAGATGTGAGGATATGATGGTATATGAAACTTCTGTTCAGAATTAGAGTATTCTTCACTTCAGCGCGTGTTCTAATCATCATTCTTCAACGTAGATTCTGATTACCTCAGCTTGAAAGCTTCTATAGCTTACCTTCTGATGCTGCTTTGGTCAGAACTTCTGCATACAAAATAACACAATTTTAGAGTGCATATTTGTTCTTTGTGTTTGTTATCATCAAAACTCTAATTAAGGGTTGTAGAATCAAACTATGTTCTAACACAAAGCCTCTAAACAATGAACCTCAAGGTTATTGGACCAAAGGTTTCAAATTAAACATACTTTGGCTTACAAATAGAGGTTTGGGCCACAAATGATCATTTCTCGAATCGGGACAAAATTTAGTGCTATTTTAACAATCGTAAGTGAACTTATAATGAAGTCGCACCTATTTTGAGGTCGATCAATAGCAATCTATGTTCCATATCTTTGGAGAGATGATATGTAGATCATCTTCTAACAACATGTAACACAATGAGAAAGGGATAATATGAAGAGGGAGGGGATGCAAGGTATGCAATTAAGGTTTCAAATATCATCAACATCACTCATCCATTTTGGTGGATTTGGTTTATCAACCTATCAACACCCAAGATCTAGTGAGGTTGAAGAATTTGTTACCAAATGATGACCAAGTCAGAATCAAATAAAATATTAAAATAAAAGTCAAAAAAATAATATTTAAAGGGTTAATTAAAAGGAAAATAAATGGTAAAATACACAAAGTATGTTAAAACACCAAATAAAAATCCTAAAAAATAGTCAGAGGTCAAACATGATTTAATAAAGGTTGATAAATTTTTTTAGAAATTTTTAAAGTCATAAACAATTTTTAAAAAATAAAATAAATAAGTAAAACAAACTAAAAAAGGTGAAAAACGTTAAAATCAGAAATAAAAATAAAACATGGTTATCAAAATTTTCCAAAAAGGCCACTTGAAATGTTGGTCATCTTCAACCTCCAGCCACGTGAATTGCAAGTCTCTCATACTGTAAAATCAAGAGCTCAGACATATGCCATTCGCTTCGTCTCATCAAGATGAAGGCAATTGTACCCTCATAAAAAATTTATTTAAAGTGTAGCTCAGTCAATTTGCAAAAAACCAGAAGGAAAAAATTGAATAGGGATTTGAAAATTCATGGCCAAAACACACTTCCAGTTGAAAGCAAATGATGCAATGAGTATCAGAATGATGAGAGCTTCATTGTAGTAACAAATTTTGAGAGAATTGATGAAGGAATCTACCTATTGAAGTTCAAATTCAGAGCTCTAAAACTTGACTTGGCTGGCACGATTTAGTATGCTTTAGGGCTTGGTTCTTCTTTTGTTAGCTTCAGTGAAGTTCAAGGATGAAGAATTAACAAAGAAAATGGATTGAAGAAAGCTGTAAATCCAAACTCGAAGTTGCAGAAA
Organism: Vicia faba; assembly: GCA_948472305.1. Taxonomy (NCBI): domain Eukaryota; kingdom Viridiplantae; phylum Streptophyta; class Magnoliopsida; order Fabales; family Fabaceae; genus Vicia; species Vicia faba. The sequence continues at coordinate 1,004,080,936 of OX451740.1, read as the reverse complement.
TATGGGTTAGGGAGAGAGTTTGGTAGGGTGGGTCTGGCTGTTCAAGCTTGAGAAAATGAGAGGAGTGAGGTCCTCTATTTATAGGGAAGCGAATGGTGCAAAGAATTAAGAGGAAATTTGAAGTTTGGGGGGAAATAGGATCAAGCTCGAAAATGAAAAAAGTGTGACCCCATGTGCATCAAAACTCAATCAATTCCTGCATTTTGATCCTTAATTCTACTTTGGGAACTTTGTTAAACATGTTTAAATCAAAAACGCGTGCTAAATTGGTGATTAGAAGCCATCTTATGAATTTCAAATTCCGACTTTGGAGAAAACTTCAGTTTCAAGGTACCATCTTTGAATCTATGGTGTTCATAACTCAAGGGGTCTTAGGGCATGATTCTTGAAGTATTTTAAAGATAAGGTCACAAATTTTACAATGTGCAAAGAGAGATATCAATTGGATGCTTGAGCTAAGAGTGTTGATGAGTCAAAGTTGAGAACGAGATGCTGACTTTTTGTACTTGGAAAATTCTAAGTTTTTTCTTCAAAAGTGACCTATAATGTTTTAAGTTCAACCAAGGGTTTCCTCCAAAATTTAGCTTTGATCATTGATGCTAGCTTGAAGTAGACTTCCCAAAGATCATTTTGGAACTTGAATCACTCAAAAATACCAAGTATTGAAAAAGTTATGGCCTTGTAAAATTGGTGAAAATTCATGAGGTGACCTATAATCTTTAGCATTCTTAGGGTATCCTCCACCCATTTTCAAATCTTGCACACAAAAGAAGAGTTGAATTTCACATCCTTAATATAATTATGGAAAAATAATGGGCTCAAGGAGATAAAAATGGACCAAGTTTATATCCTTTGAAGTCACATAAGGGAATTTGAATGCCTATCTAGAGGACATGTAATCTTCCTCAATCATTAGGCACCTTCCACATAAACGTTTCTTTGAACTTTTGAAGTTATTTGTTGATAACCCTTTAAAGAGAAGCATATATCTGAAATTATTCAAAAATCTCAAAAGATGAGCACGATATAACCCTTAGAAGTTCAAAACCCCAACTCCTAGAGCACCAAAATGCCTTGGAAACCCCTTTCAATTTTGACAAACTTTCTTGCACAAATAATTTTTCCATGTGAATAGAAGTTGTTGAGGATGACAATAAGAGACCATAGCAACAATAACCACTTCCAAATATTAATAATTGAGAGTGTTATGCACTTGTGATCAAGAAATTAAGAACTTGTCCAATTAGGTCAAACTTCTTTAATCAATCCTTGCATACTTTGACTTCTTTGAAAAATTGAGGCATTATGAATCATAGTAGACCTCCTCATAATGTTTCTTTTAAGTACTATCAATGTTGAATCTTGAATCTCAATGAAACTTTGTTGAAGAAGGCATGGAAATAAACTCATGTACCTATGCATCAACTTGGTGAAATGCGTTGTGCTCTCACCTATAACATCATCAATAAGAGCAAGAATTCATTTTATTTGTTAGTTAAAAGTTAATAAACACAAGTCAAATATGACCATAATATACAAATTAAAGTTCTTGGTGATTTCTCACGAGCAAACCTAGAGATATGGAAAAGAACCAAACCCAATTGTGATCTTGATATAGTTGAATTAATATGAGATGATAGATGAATCTTAGGGGGAAAAATTGGGGTACAAAACCATGGAGTACCAAATATGTGAGGGGTTCTAATACCTTCCCCTTGCGTAATTGATTCCCTTACCTGTATCTCTCAGTTGTTTGACCTTGATTTCACCATTCTCAAGTTTATTCGATGTTCACCTTTCCCTTCATGTGGGATAAAAAACATTCAATGGAGGCTTAGTTGATTTTATCTCGATGATTTACCCAGCCGGTTGTTTCAACTAGAGAATTCATTAGGGAAATATTGTCCAATTTCTAGTCTATCCTAGAGTCGCTCCTAGCTCTTGTTTTCTTTTACTTTGGTGTTTTTTTTCATTTGAACATGTTTATCTGAGCATATGTTTGCATTACATGTTTATTGCTTTCCATTTATTGGTTTCTACTGTGTTGGATTATGTGTTTCCTTGTTGGGTGGGTGTTACTATGAGGTAAAAGGCCCAATACCCAGGCCAAGAGGTAAACAATAGGAACACAAGGGCTAAAGTCGAACATGACGGCTAGTGGACGTAGGTCCTACTAGTGCAGACTCGTCGTCCATTCTCGGATGAGGTTTAAATCACGTAGGTGTTACAATGATAGTAATTTTAGGAGGACCCGGTATTTTAATTTATCATTGACCTTACCCAGACCTAGTCTTCACCTGTGAACGGGGAAGGAATATTTTTACAGGTACTGATAGTGACTATGTTTTGTTGGTGACCGTGCTCTATTGGTGACTATCTATTTCGTTCTGTTGGTGTTTTCATGGTTCTTCGGGTTTATATTTTAGACCTCTTGGACTTTGATATTCTCAGCATGTTCAAAAATGGTACAGCAGATATCTAGTGTTGTGGAAAATCTTGATTCTATGCTATTACACTTGCATCATGGCATATTTATTTTCCAAAAGAAATTTCAGAAAAATAAAAATATATGTATCTAATCTGCATATGCATGTCATTTCCAGGATATTCTGAAGTTGTCATTAGCATCAAGGATGGATAGCCACATGGAAGCAACTAGAGAGCCTACCAGAAAGATTGTCAGTTATCAGTTCAAGATCTTTGGTGGTCCGTTAAAATAATTGGGAGCTCTTGTAAAAGGGCCAAAAGAGAGAGTCTTCAGAGAGAAGTATGGGAATTTATTATTGTTAGTGAATGACAAATACGAGGGATAGGCTATGATATCACTTCTCCAGTTTTATGACCCTCAACTATGTTGCTTTACTTTGCAGGACTATCAGTTAGCACCGACACTTTAAGAGTATGCTTACATTCTTGACATTAATATTACAAGAGGCATTCCTTTTTTCCGAGTTCTAGAGGTTCCTGATTACAAATCCATCGCTAAGGCTCTTTATTTGAACCTTAGTGAAGTGGAGGATAACTAGACGAGCAAGAGTGACACGCACGGTATCCCTTTGGTATTTCTGATATCCAAAGCCAAAAAGTTTGCAAGGGATCAGAACTGGATTGCTTAATATATTGTTAGCAGTCATGGTTTATGATGAAGTCAAGTTTCTGGCCGTGTAAAAATTTGTAGACCATTCTACGATCTGTATCTTCATGAATGATAATACAATGCCGACCATACTTGTTGACACCTATTATGCCATCCATTCTCGACATGGAAAGAAAGGAGTCGTTAGTGCAAAATGGAAGATCTTGTTCTGCTAGAAAGAGTAAGAGCCTCTTGGGGTCATGTTCATAAGAAAGGGAAGGTTTTCTTTGGCCAGAGAGGGTGTTTAGTGTTGTAACCGGTTTGAAAATAAGATTCTCCACCATTCATTTTTATCTTTGAGAAGGGAATACAAAGGGTAACCCTAATGTGGTTAGAGATTCTAAGTTGTTTGACTCATTTTAGACGAAGGGAAGGTGTTAGGCATCCCTCATCTACCTTGTTTACAAGGATACTAGGGTTTAGAATTACAGCTTTGGAAATAGGGTTTTAATTTTTATTAGGGGAACTCGCCACATTTTTAAAGTCGTATGCCTACGTATCCTCTTATGAGGAATCAGAGTCCCAATTCGTAGTTCGTAGTTTGTTGATGTTTTTTATGGATTACGAAGATACTTCGGATTTTCCTTGAACCAAGTCTTGGTGTGTGAATAGAGGAATTTGTAGACGAAGTTTGCAGTCGATTAAAAGTATTGTCATAATTATTTTTGAATTAATTAAATTATTTAAAAAAATAGATTTGGTGTTGGTTAAGTATTTTTTAAATATATTAATACATAAATAATGTTTTTAATGCATGAAAAAAATAAATTTAATTCAATAAATAAATTTTTGGATGAGTTAGAAAATAAATATTTGATTTTATAATAATAGTAAAATAATATTATAATTTATAAATATATTAAACTATAAAAAATAATAATGATAATTAATAAAAGAAATTTATAAAAAAAAAATGCAGGGGGTGTATTTCGTATTGAGATAGCAAAACAGGGGGTATAAGTAGTAGGGCCCTGAATTTAGATGTTCAATTCAGGCCCAAATGCAGGGGGTAATTTATTTCATAGGTTAGTAAAAAATAGGGGGGGTTTAGTTAGCAGGGGCCCAAGTCCAGATGTTGGACTTGGCCCATTAGCGTTAACGGGTGTGGAATTTGTTGACTTAGCAAAAGCAAACAGAATAGGGGTGTGAATATCACGGGCTTAGGCCCAAAATAACATAAGGTTCGTTTAGGAAACTTGCGGGAGGGGACACGATGTTATCATGGGCGTGCAAATTTGGAACGTTTTATGATGATCTGAAGGTTGTGGCAGTGAGCGCATGGTAAGGTTTCTGGGCACGCGGATACTGTATCGAGGAACGTTTATAAAAATGAACCATTGGGCTGAGAGCCCATTTTTTTATTTTATTTCTCTCTCTACAATGAAACAAACCAAATACTTTTTAAAACTTAGAGAGAGAGGCTCTAACCTCTCTCTAAAACTCAGGCGGCCAGAAATCGCCTTGATTGTGCCGTCCTCTGTCAACCACCCCTAACCAACTCCTTTCCCTATATTTCTGGTCAATATTCAACCGAAAACATCAAACCTTCAAACCCTCTGTCGTGAATCTTCATATGGGTTCATAGAACCCTAAGAACCCTAAGGTTTCACAATGAACCCTAACCTGTCTTACCCAGAACCTTCAAAAAGTGATGAACCCTAACCCTAAGTTTGTAGAACCCTAACATGTCTTACCCATAACCTTCAACAAATGATGAACCCTAACCTTACTGTTGTAGAACCCCAAACCTAAGTATGAACCTTAATCCTAAATCAAACCTAGAAAACACCAATTCGAACCAAAACTCCATAATAAGCACACTCAAAACAAACCATAAAAATCAATCGAGCCCTAAAAAGTTAAGTATTGAGGGTTATCGCCCGTGCCGTGAATCTTTTTGTATAAATTCTCCTCTTCTGATTCATCTAGTTCTCTCCCTCTAATCTCTTCTTCCTCTCTTCTTTGCAGGTATGTGAGATGATGGCACATGATAGCTTGCTTTCTTGGACAGATTTTAGGGTTTCAGAAATTGAAACCCTAGATCTCAAGCAAGAGGATGCTTCAAAGCTTTAGCTACTTCTCTTTCTTCTCCTCAGTTTAAGAGTCTCTTTCTCAAAAAATTTGGTTGTCTTTTCTTTGAAATTTTTAGGTTATTTATATTTTAGGATTTAGATAGATTAGGAAAATGTTTTATGATTATCGTTACTTTTGTAATCTGTTAGGAATTAGCATATTTTATTATGGTTTTAGGGATTTAATTTGATTGTAATTGATTCGATTCTGTTTTCGGATGATTTTGTATAGATTATTATGTAAAGATTTGATTGAGAATAATTTGATTTCATTTTGGGTCTGTATACGTTTTAATTTACAGAATGTGTTTTTCCTTTTGGTTTACATAGTACATGTGTGATTGTCGTGTCCAAGAAACCTTAGTGGTTCCTCGACCATCATAACTTCCTCTTGAGAAATGAGTGTTCGTATTGTTTTAACTGAATGTAAGACTGGAGAACATCATGAAGAATGGGTGGGCACCAAATATTTTGAGCCTTAAATCCTTTTTTCTAAAACCATGAATCATACCATGTTACAACCCTGAAAAGTCCTAACTGAAGCATGAGTTAATTCAATAGCAATATTGTAACAAGAATACGGTAACCCGACTCCTAGGAGGCTTGCTAAAACTTTTTAAGTTGGTATTGCTCCATCTCTTTACTGTCTTTTGTACAAACAAAAAAAATTAGACGTTTCAACATCTTTTCAGATAATGTTTTTTTTTAATTTCAAGACAAGCATAGGATTTGCATTAGAGTTATCATTCTTATGATAATACATATTTTTCATATGAAAAAGTACCTAAACACCAGGTGAGCTTGCACAATGAGCATCGGTGAAGAGTTTAATCTTGTCAAAGAAGAGAGGATTGAATACTTTGTTGAATCAAAAGCTAATCTTTTTAAGGAGTTTTTGATATCCAGGGGCATGTTTCCCATAAAATCTACTAAGCACGAGAAGTTTAGAGCTTTACAAGTCTTAGTACCCTAAGGGGTTTGTTTCCCAGAGACTCTGGTGAGTATGAACAAAGTGATGCTTTAATGTTTGAGTACCCTTAAAGGGAATGAAGTTTGTAAATTCATCCAAAAATCTGTTTAAGCGCGAATCAGTTCAAGTTAAGAAGTACAGTTGTGTACCAGCCTACTTAAGAAAGTCAACCACTCTAAGGGTATGTTGTCGTCCAAGGCTCCGTGAACTTCTCTCTCTTTCATGAGCATGAGGCTAGGAAACATATTGTCAAGACTCCGTTGAGCATGGGCCGGTATTTCAATAGTAGTACCCCGTTGAGCAAGAAGTGTGTGAATACTCTGTTGAGTAAAGATTTTGCCAATTCGGGGCAGTTATGTCGAGATTCGACAAATCTCTCAAAGTGCAGAGTGATCAAGGTCTGTTACCCAGGTTTCATTGAAGTCACTTCTAATTTTGTTTAGTCAAATTCGTGTACCACTGGGGAAGTTTTTCTGGATGGTATAGATCTCATGAAATCTTTTCAAAGACAAGTTCTTCAACAGCCCTACGGACTGGGGCAATGCATTATGTAGGGACATTTCATCTTTAAGTTGTTCGGTCCATGTTTCTACAAAGACCTTCTTGAAACGAAATTCCTTCGTACTATACTTGGGGCACGTTTGGTGTGATTTGTAGAGCAGAATTGTCGTTCACCCAATTATATGTGGATGATTTCTAATACCAGAATAGCATTCTTTCAACAATGACTACGGTATCTCCTGTTTGGGTCATTTCTCCAGCAACATTGAAGTTTCTATTTCTCCCTAGTGAGTCTTCCCCAAGCAAAGGGTTTTTGGTTTAAAAAAATTTATTGATATGGAGATTCTTGGATGATTCCCCAGTTTTACTTGAAGCTCTTCACCCCAGCATTGCCAAACAGAAGATCTTCCCTAGGAATATTGTGAATAATAAGATTTCTTGATATAGAATCTCTATTCCCCAGGATTTGCAGCCTTGACTTGATCTTCTCCAGATCTTCTCCAGCGAAGTTATGCAATTTATTTTTGCAGCTCCATTCAGAGTGTATAGCCCATAGACACCGGCTAGTCTCTTCTATATGTATGTCTTCACTCGGCCTGGCATACATTCAAATCTCAGGTTATCATATTTTTTTCTTCTCCGATCCCTGGGTCACGAGTTTACAACCCCTGGGTTGTCATTTAATTTCCTCTTTAATCTGTGAGTCATCAGTTTGTCGTTTTGTTTCTCTTCTAATCCATGTATCGCGAGTTTACCAATTTGTTTCCTCTCCGATCTTTGAGTCGCGAGTTTACCAATTTGTTTCCTCTCCGATCTCTGAGTCGCGAGTTTGTCATTTTACTTCCTCTCTAATTACTGAGTCGTGAGTTTGTCATTTTATTTCCTCTCTGATATTTGAGTCACGAGTTTGTCATTTTTGTTTCCTCTCTGATTGTTGAGTCATGAGTTTGTCATTTTATTTCTTTTCTGATTCCTAGGTCGTGAGTCTCTGACCCCTGAGTTGTCAGTATGTTTATCATATACTACCCCAACATTTGTTTTTTTTCAACTTTTGGTTATCACTTATGTCGAGTTTTCCATTCGTGAATCTCCACTATGCTTGCTCTCTTCCTTGTGTACGAGAAGTCTTTCTCCCCAGTTGAAGTCGAATTTCGAGGACCTACCAGAGTAAGTTATCTATTATTCCTCAACGGAGAAAGTTTTCTTTCCCTAGTGGAGTAGGTGTCGTGTCTCCCCAATATGGTGTGCATGGGAATGCCAGTTATAACTCTTTCATCCCTAGTGGTAGAAGATTTTTTAGAGATATCCTAGTGGAGTTTTTGTCCCAGGATGTTTGTTTATACCCCCAAGTGAAGATTTTTTTTTACCCCCAAACTGATGTTTCTTCCCTAGTGTGGTCAGCACTTCAATTAACTAGAAGTTCACCTATTAAGGCTGTTTGAAGTAGAATACTCTCCCCAGTGAAGGGTGTAACAACCCACTTCTCTATAGTGGATTATATGCTAGAGTTGTCTTCACTTTGATGTCATTCAAGAAATGGTCCTTGGTAGGACGTACTTCCCAGTGCGACTCCTTAATCCAATTTGTTCTACTCCCAGGAGAAGCGAAGCGTGTGTTGGCGGGTACGGTACAATAATTTACCTTCCCAACGTGACTAGCATTTTTTTAGAGTTCTTTTAAGAATTCCCATATCCCTAGGAAGATATCTTGATGCATCCTCGACAAGGTTATTACTTTTTGATGAATTGTGCATATTTTCCTTATTCCTCAAAAAGTATATACATGTCTGGCTTTCAGGATGTGGCCCCTCCCTAGTGAGGTTATATACGGGTAGTTGCTTTGTAAGGATTGTTTTTCCAGCACGATCTACATCAATGAGATTTCTTCTAAGATTTTGCTCACCTCCCAACAACTAGAGATTTTGTATCCATCCCCGACGGAAGTCAAAGTTTGAGAGTACCTTTTTTTGTTCAAAAAATTCTTTTCTCCCCCAAATGAATATTTGGTCTTCAGTAAAGTTTTCTTATCCTCAACGAATGGTTTGGTGAAGCCTGACCAAGATTCATAAATCCTTAGTGAATGTTCGCGAGGGTGAGTTTATTGGTAAGTAGTCACTCATAAAGCAGATGTTTTCTCTTGTAGAGAAATTTTACCCTTTCCTTCAATCAAGTCGTGTTGGAAGATTTTTCTCCTCGATAAGGGCTTTATTTGTAAAATTTCCTCTCCTTCCCTAATGGAGTTGTTGTACTCGAATGTACTGAAATGCATGGATGTATTTGTTCTAGGATTTTCCTCATCCCCCATCAAAGAAGTCAACAATATACTCTCTGCAAATCCAATGGTTATTGGTACTCCCGACAATGTTAAAACCCATGTGACGATCTCGTTCAGAATGCGCAACATATTTACTTCTCCAGTAGATTTATTCAATTTATTTTTGCATGTCCTATTAGGTTTTAGCCTATTGGTTATTGGCTTCTCAATTTTCCATTCGCCAGTGAAACATTTAATCATGCATCATTACATTGCATCCTCAAAGTATAGTGTTTCCATTCTCTTTTGGAACATTATTCCATAGAAAAATAATTCAAACATGCATCAAAACATAAGCCATTCTAAGTTCTCTATTCTCCGGTGAAGTTATCAATATCCTTCATCTTATGTCCCCAATGAGGTCACTTTATTTTCAGTGTCCCAAATCTTCTATTACAGATCTCTACGTGATAATAGTCCCCAGAAAGTCGAGTATATACTCGTTATCTTTGCTATATTTCAGTCCTGCCTGATCCATTTTCTTGAGTTTAGTGTCTATCGAATTTTTCTAAACTTCCAATTTCTATTGGTATACCCTTTGAATAGTCTCACTCTAATATTCATCTTTAGCCTAGTTTTATCTAGTTCTCTTTGGCCTAGTTTTGTCTCGTTTCTTGTGCATGAAATCCAGTTTTATCCTGGTACTCGTATCTAGTTTAGTTTTGTCTAACTAGTCTTCATGAGTCGAGTTTTGTCTCATTTTGTTTCTTACTCCCCAGATTCTTTCAGTTTCTTCATACTGTCTATCTTGGGTTGAAACTAGTCTCTTTTACACCTTGGGATTTTTCAGTTCCTTCTTACTGTCTATCCTGGGTAGAGACGTCTCATTTATAACTTTTGGGTTCTTCCAGTTCCATCTTACTGCCTACCCTTTAGTCTCAGACTAGAAAGTGCTCTAAGAAACATGCACTCTCATCACATTGCTTTAGGTCGAGTTTTGTCTCGTTACTGGTGCATGTAATCCAATTTTGTCCTGGTACTAATCTTTGGATTAGTTTCGTATAATCTTCTTGAGTCGAGTTCACTACTCGTTGTAAGTCTCATCTTTGGACCAGTTTCGCCTAGTCTTCTTGAGCCGAGTTTTTACTCGTTATTATTCTCTTTTTGTATCTTTAGAATCTAGTCTCGTCTAGTTTTCTTGGGTTGAGTTTCTTCTCAAAATTGTGATTTGCAGCTCAGTTTCATTCTGGCGGATTTTCTAGAATCTAGTCTCGTCTAGTTTTCTAGGGTTGAGTTTTATATCAATTGATGTTCCAGTTTTGTCCTAGAACATTCTCCCAAAGCCTAGTTTTTTCTAGCCTACGTGAGTTGAGTTTTATCTCATTTTTGTGATATGTGCTCCAGTTTTACCTATCCCAACCTTCTAGAAGACTAGTGTTCACCAATTTTCTTAGTCCCACTTGGTGTCATCCTTGCAAGAAACAGTCTCTAGTGTTTCTATTGTTTCTATTTCATTCAGAGCGCAAATTTGTGGGTTCTTTTAATATTCAATCTTCTTCCACCTTGAACATTCGAAAGCGGTTGCTTTTCTCACTTATCAGGTTTAAGATGATTGAATAGGGGCAGTTGTTGCTCCCTAAAATTTGCCCTCTTTATTTTTACCTTACATGGCTTATGTTTCATTATACATATTCATTCATTTGATATTTGATCAAGGTATTCTTGTCTTCATGATCTTTTCCAAGAACTAAGTTGGTTGTATTGACAATCAGTCCAAGACGGCTCTCATATCCTCATTATTTTGATCATTCAGGCTACGAAGATTTTCCAGGCCCCAGGATATCTCATTGATTCTTTGTGTCATCCGAGAATTGATAATTGCAAGTATTGATCTTGAATCACATTTTTATCCTATCTTTTAGCTTTTGTGCAAAGACTTTGATTATTGAAGGGAGTAATGTCTTTCTTGACAAAACTCTTGAAGCATTATGGAGCTTCTTCCAAGGCAAGATATTGTTCTTAACTGGAGTAATTAAGGAAAAGTTTCTATATGGATTCTCATTAGAAATTTTTTATCTAGTTTCTAAGATCAAGAGAATATTTGGTTACTTGTTTGATTTTAGTTTTGATTTCAGATGGCGAAGTTATGATGAGATCTTTTTGGGCTTATCATGGGGTTTTCAACCTTTGGTTTAGATAAGGTCAATTTAAAAAGGTCGTTGAAATTTGCTACTTGGAAAGACTTGCATTCTTGTCAAGTTTTGAAGTTTCAGTTGAAGAATTTTTGAGAGAAAGTCGGAGTTTTGTTCTTCAAGATCTATATTATGCTCATTTGAAAGTTTGGGAGCTAGATTCAAAATTATTGTTGTTCCAAGAGTTTTTTTGAAGATACAAGGTAAGTTCCATGTTTTGGCAAGAATCAAAGAGAGTGTGAAGTTTGATTTCATTACTTTCGAAAGTTTTGATTTGTACAAGCCACAAGTTTCTTAAAGTTTCATTGATATTCAAGCTTACAAGTACAATTTTGAATACACTTATCTCTAATTTTACTACCAATTACAAGTTTTCAATTATCAAAATGCAAATTACATGCTTGAATTACAATGCCCTCCTAATTGATACAAGTTTGTTCTAAACTACATGGAGGTTCTTTTAAACTTCAAAGTTCTTTGAGCACTTCAAGTCTCTTCCACCTCTTTCATCCTCCTCACCAACTTGCTCCCTCGTCACCTTCATTTGTTCATGAAACAAAAGAAAATAAAGTTGTTAGCAAGCAATCAAAGCAATCAAGAACATTGAGCATAACCAAGAATTTGTCAAGAAAAATATTTTCTCAATTCATCATTAGGGTGTGGAAAGGAATCAGTTTTGTTTTAGGGAGCTTGAATCACTCGTGTTCACATATCCAACAATAAGGCCTCATAGTTTCAACAATAATCAGAATTTCAGTTTAATCATAAGCCAAATGACCTCTATTGCAAATCACAAAAACCATTGGTTGTTGGTTCACAAAGGGAGGTGCTAAGGAGAAGTTACTACGCAAGTAAACTCATAATTTCATCACAGTTTCACAGCAATAAAAAACAGCCCAACAACAAAATAGAAGCAAAAAACAGAAATTCAGTTATAAAAATAAAAAGAGTTCATTGTTCAGTCAAAACAAGAAAACATAACAGAAAAATTGTGCAGTCCCGCATCACAGTAATTTCACATGGTAGCTCTGCATCCACATTAAATTCACAGAAAATTATAACGAAAATAAACAAATGCCTTGCACAAATACAAAAATGATTAGTAGCTCTGCAGACATAATAAATGAGTTCAAAAATCGGTTCAAGATGAACATCCCCATTATCAGTATGACAACTTAGCATGTTATATCATAAAATCATAATAGCAAAATATCAAGAAACAAAACTCATAGTAAAAATTCAATTGATATTCCATCTCAGCAAAACTTCTCAAGCAAGCTAGAATTCAGATGCGGTCCTCGCCATCTAGTGATATAACAAACTCTTACAATGAACAGCTCAGATCAAATCAAGCTCTAATCGTTTTTCAACGTGACAGAACTATAAAACATAAAATCAATGTGAATCGATTTCATTCTCCAATTTTTAGAAGAATCATAGAAAAATATCCACAAAAATTCTCTCCGCTCTTTCAAATTCGAGTATCATTTTTCATCATACACAAATTCAAAATCTCTTCCATGATTCAGAAGGATTACCAAAAAGAAGTTATCAAACATACAAAACCTAAACAGTTCATCATCATCTTCCTACTCAAAATCCCTTCAGAATACAGAGAAAGAGAAGAAGAAAAGAAGCTTTCGAAAAGTCAGACTCAAAGATATTACTAGGAGAGGACTCAATCGTCTGGAAAATTTGCAAATCTTTCATCGCTACCTCATCATCCTCGTCTTCTTTTCATCATCTGAAAGTTAGGGTTTCGGCCATCCCTTTCAAGATGTAGACGAAATCATTGATCATCTGCCAAAAAGAGCATCAGATCGGTAACTAGAAGAAGAACACAAAGCGAAACATGTAAAAAATTGAAGATCTAAGCAAGTTCACCGTGAACCGCTGTCAGCGCCGCAATGGGTGATTTCCGGTGAAAGGAGGATGAAGAGAGAACAAGAGAGAACACAAAATTGAGAGAGAGAGAGAGATACAACTCTCTTTTTTGTTAATTAGAATCAATTTTCTTTTAATTTTATTTTATTAATCATATTTAAGCACTAATCCGGTGGTGACACTTGTCACCGCCATTGTCGTTGTTTTCTGATTACGTGCAGGTACTCCACCACTGTCCACCATGAGTCCTCTCCTAAACACCATCGAATCTTTCATCAATTATCATCAACTGTCTAGATCTATGTGCCTATGGTGTACCTTCACTCAAGCCAAGCCAAGGATCACACGGACCATATTTATTCCTATGCATCTCGCCTTGACACTTATCATGTGTTTGCACGATCTCGGCCCTCAGGTCATCATTTTACGTTCCACACGCGAGCCTTCATGCTACACCTCTTGGAGCGCACCTCACGGGATCATCTACATTCCACCTTGGGCTTCTGTTGTTGGACATAGCGAAATTTGTTTCCAGCATCCCCCAATTGCTGATTCCAGGCCCAATTCTACCTTTTTCTTTAAATTTCTTTTTGTATTGTTTGTTTGAATTTTTTTTCTTAGCAATTAAAAATAAAAATAAAAATAATACAAGAAAATATATTTGTTTTAAATGATTAATTAGGTTGGAAAATAATATTTAGTAGAATTGATTGTTTTGTTAATTAATTCTATTAAATAAGATAATTCAATCTAATTAGGTATTTAATATTTCGATTAATTTGAATTGTTTGTTTGTTTAGACTTTTTAATCATGTATCATTCAATTAAAACGCATGGCCTCCTCTTGGTCCACATAACAAGCTTTTCATAAAGGGTTTCATAGTTGAGTTTGGGCAAGGCCATTCTCACGTGATTAATCTAGTTTTGCCCTTGGTTAATCATAACCCGAACTTTGGTCCATATACCAAGTGTTCCATGCACAAAAGGGTCTCATGGTTGAGGGTAGGAGCACCTACTCTCACGAGATTAATCAAGTACACCCCTTGGTTAATCATAACCCGATTTAACTCTCCGACACCCAACATTCCATTTATCTTGTAGATACTTGTGATATGATTTTTATGATCGATTGTTGATGCAACTCGGGGTGCCTAATCATTGGTTGATGGAGGAAATTCAAGGAGGCATTCAGTAGAGTTTTCTTATCTCATGCGCATTGAAGAGGAAACATATATTCTCTATTAAGTATCGTAATACATATCTTCACCTCTCATTATCCTATACTCTACACATGCCATATTGATGATGTTGTATCCCAAAATTACCCTACCTTTATGATTACATTTTCAAGGTTAAAAATGGAATAAAAATGCTTTGGTTAAAGATGGTACAACAATATCTTATGGCCCATTTTTTTATAATCCCAAGTCAACAGGGGGTGTGTCTTAATGCAAGGGAGTGGGGCTTTCTAAACCTGAAAGACCCGCATACCTATGAGCCCATTTGCGAAGCATGTTGGCCAATGGCCCATGAAATTTGAATAGTAGAACTAATTCAAAAGGAAATGAAGTTTTAATTATATAAATCCCAATAGAGGTTTATTGTTGTTAGTAAAGAGAGGAGGTGAAGACTTTAATTTAAAAGCCATTTAGATTTCATTTCGTTTAGCCATTTCCATTCTTGTCGTTAAAAAGAAAGGAGGGAGGTATGAATATGGAATTACAGGCCCATTGAGATTGTTATCAACCCATTTTACGTTTGCATTACTGTTTTATTTTAAAGGAAAAAGCATTGTCATTATTAAAACTTTTTGTTATTATTATAGATTTTTCTTTACAAAATATTAAGAGAATATTGTATTTACTGCTAAACATTTTTATAATCTTTAAGAGTTTTTTATGTATATATAATAATAATTCATTAGTAAACAACATTGCGTTAAATATTTTTTATATAATTTATTAAAATATTTGTTTAAAACAATCAGCATTGGGTCAGAAAAAAAGAAGGCCAATTAGGCCTAGTCGTACTAAAAAAACATTTAGTTGTAATAAAAAATGTTGTCGCTGGATAAAACTAAATAATGAACGCATGCCCAAAAAGAGTAATTATGCATGAATTGGGCTAAGTAATAAACGCAAGGCCCAAAATGCGAATGTGTACTGTATCAATCAAGAAGATTACGCTCATTTCATGAGACTAACAATCACTGTTTAGATCTATAACGAACTAAATCCAATTTTATTACAATTCCAATATTCATCTAAAACCATACAAAATCTTATTAGAATATAAAGCCCATAATCGATTTACACAAAACCGGAATCAAATCTCAGAATCCAGGCTAAACAACTCTCAGAAAATATGTTAAAATTACAAGTAGAATCAGTTACAAGGAGATCCAAATTCCTAATTTCTATAATTCCCTAATATAAGCTAATCAAATTTATAATAGTAATTCCTAATTTTACAAAAAAACCTAACCCTATAAATAGCGAACTAAAGAATACAGAGAGAGAGAGGGGGGGAGAATTCAAAGATGAAAAAGAAAATTTGAAAGCAAATTGAAACGAAGAAGAAGCAAGGTACTGAAACACAATTCGTTGAAGACCAAAAAGAGGAGAGATTAGGGTTTCAACTTCTAAAACACTAATTGTGTCATTTCCAAGAAGTCGGCTACCGTTGAACGCCTATCCACATCATCTCCCTCGTTGGAACTTGCAAGAGAGAGAGGAGGATCAAAAACCAAATCGGTCGAAGAACTCCGAACACGAAATCGCAAAAGGGGTAAATGAATCAACTTCTTTTTTTTTATTCTGTTAGTAATTGAAAGGGTATTGGGTGGGTTATGATGGAGGAAGAAGGGGAATAACACAGGCGCCGCCGCGGTGTGGTGTTCTAGGGTTTGAGAAACAGAAGGAGAGGGATACTGAGTTGACAGAGAACGAGGGAGTATTTTAATTAGAATGAAAAAAAATGTAAAAAACAATGTTAATGTCCTTTTTGGATTCAGTGTGCACGCGTTTACAGTAATTAACATACACCTTCGAATCTCATTCGTGTGATCACCACTGGACGGTCGTGAGGCAAAGTCTACCGTAAGCTACATGCACCTCACACACTCAACCAACCAGAACCCCTCTCAAACACGTTTTGGGCAAAGCCTAATTTCTTTTTACACACCCCTTCACTCATTTTACTAAGCCAGCAAACAGCCTACACCCCCATCACCTCTGGGCCCAGTTCAATATCTAAACTTGGGCCCATTTTCTTACTATACCTCCCTTTTTGCTGATTAGTTCAGCCATGCACACCCAGGCTTATTGGGCCTGGATTTAATATCTGAATTTCGGTCCTGACTTTTCACACCCTAACCTTTTTACTATCCAACGTAAAACGCACCCACTAACTAATTAATTATTCTCTATTTTTTTATATATTATATTTTCTTATTTTTCTTATTTCTTTTTTATAATAAAAATTATTATTATTAATATTAATTTTTATTTTTACATATATTATTTATATTGTCATTTAAATAATTATTTTATTCAAACTCGTGTATGTATTTTTATATTATTGCTTAAAAATATTTTTAATCATGCGTTAATTAAGAATTTTCTCAATTAGTATTATTAAAAAAATATCTAACAAACCTTAAATCTTTTTTCGCAATAAACTAATCTAAACAATATTTTTTTGCAAAAGGATTTCAAATAGATTTTGACTAATCGCGCATTTAGTCCAAAACTCCGCAATCTCTACACCCGGTCAAAATGCGAGGCGATTCAAAATACTTTTACAACCCCTAAAAAACACAAACCCATACGAACTACAAATTGAGACTTTGATTCCTCCTAAGAGGATACGTAGGCATACGATTAAAATCGTGGCGAGTTCCCCTATTAAAAATTAAAACCCTTTTCCCCTATTAAAAATTAAAACCCTTTTCACCTATTAAAAATTAAAACCCAATTTTACCTTAAACCTAAACCTAGTATCCTTAAGAAATAGGTAGATGAAAGGTGCCTAATACCTTCCTTTCATCTAAAGAAGTCCAAAACTTAGAATCTCAGTTTTACAATTTAGGGTTTCTTATTAGATGCCCTTTCATAGGATAAAAACTAGTAGTGGCGACTCTTATTAAAAAACCAGTCGCAACAGCTGGCGACTCTGCTGGGGACCTCAACCCTAGGTTTTAGGTTTTATTTTGGGTTTTTATTTACTTATTTATTGCATTTATTGATTCCTGTCTATTTTTTATCACTGTATATTTACTGTGTGGCGGGATTTTGTTTCAAAAAAATATATTTTAAAATAACCCTTAGAAAGAAGGTTCGTCTATTAGCTTAGGGGATACATCATCCCTACGAGTTTATGTGACGACTTCGCCTAGAGTCGGAGGAATTCCGCAAAAGGAATACTTATTGAGAGATGTCCTCTTGACGAGTAGGACTTTGGAATACCACCCATGAATCTTTGTAACAACCTTAACCAAAATATTATGACGAGACCTTTCCTGACTTTGAGACAAACGTCTCGGTCCGTAAAGAGGATCCACCTAAGGCAGGCCCCTGTGCCTTTCCCTCTCGTGTTATTCGTGATACCATTAAGGAAGCCACCTTTTGGGAGGGTATACTAACTGTAGGTCAAAGTTAAGAACCTACCTTATAATGGTACCGATCATAAAATCTCGTCATTCAAACTATACATCCATGCAGTCATACATTTCATATATTCATCACCTGTTTCTTTTATTTGTCTTATTCATAGGGTAAAAACAAAAGGAAATAAAATCAAGGGTTTGGTGACTATATTTGAAAATGGATACCAAAGGGAAACAACTTGTCTGCGTCAATGCCCTCAAGCCTGACATTTTTGAAATCAAATCCATAAAGGGGAAATTATCTGAAAGAGCTCTGAAGATGTACGCTCACCGCTATGGGGATACCCTTGACTTGACCATAGTAGAGGTTCAAATAGATGTTATTTCTGCCCTCGTTCATTTCTATGACCCACCTCTAAGATGTTTCACCTTCCAAGACTTCCAACTAGCACCGGCTCTGGAACAATTTGACAGAATTATGAACTTTTCTAAAGAGAAGGCCTATGTAGGTATCAGGCAAACTATTAAAGTAAAAGTCTTGGCAAAGGGCTTATGGATCCCTTATTCTGACTTAGTTCAAAATTACCGAAGAGAAGGCCCGATAAAAGGAATCAAAAGAATATACCTAGAAGCCAAGGCGCTCGAATTTGCTAATTATAAAGAATGCGAGCCTTGTGTCGATTGTTTAGGATTGCTTGTGTTTGGTGTAATTTTATTCCCACGGACTGTTGACTATATTGACCCTGCGCCCATTAGCATATTTTGGGGGGAGAAAGTCTTTAATACGGATCCAACTCCCACTCTACTTGCTGACATTTATTACATCTTGCATACAATGTACGAAAAGAGGAAAGGCACTCTAAATTGTTGCATTCCACTTCTGTATACTTGGTTCATGACCCATCTTTACAAAGAATACTATATGATTCCAAACATGACCAAACACGAGTGGCATCAGAAATTAAGGTCTCTCACTACAAACTCGGTATTATGGTGTGCAAGGAAGCTGGATATTGGTGACATCACTATTAGATGCGAGGACTTCCTAATGTTCTGTTGATCGGATTTGGAGGTTGTATTAATTAAAACCCCACTTTGGCCCTATGACAGTTAGGGTATCCTTTGGAAGACAGAACTTTGGACGAATAACTCCAACCATTGATCATCCACGACATGGGTATAAAAACCATGGCTTGCTCAACAAGGTCATTCAGGCATGGAATAAAGTTAATAAGAGGAAAGTTGAAAGAAAGAATGTCATAGAAAGAGAACCCTACACTAGATGGGTCTGATATAGTGTACAAATTATCAAGCTTCCATTCGATATAGATCCAGAGTACAAGTCAGAGATCCCAGAGGTCACGCCTATATCCTTGGAAGAAATCGACGAACTGAAGAATGCCCTAAAGAAAGCTCAGAGGGAAAAAGAAGAATTAGAACTCAACCTTCTCAATCTGACCAAAGAAAAGAAGCAGATACAACTCATACTTGAGTCAAAGGATCAAAAAATTGAGAGAGATCAAAAGGCTTTGAATAAGAAGATTCTTAAATGGAAGTGCACAACTGAAGGACTTTTGAGTGCGACTTTCAACCTAGATTCCCACAACCAAAGGTTAGAAGATGCGGCTACTGAAATCGGGAGGTTAACCAGATGGTACGAAAAGGTAACACACGGAAAGAAAGTGCTAGAGGAAGACCACAGATCCCATATTCTAACAGAGGTTTCCTTATTCAACAGAGGTTTTATACAGAATTGAGGGATGAAAAGATGTATTGGGAAGAGCAGTATACAAAGATCTCCTAAGCTGGGAGAGATAACCATAAGATAATCCCACGTCTTTATCAAGAGTATCGGTACTACAAAGACAACCATGAAAGGCTCGCCTTCCTAGCCAACAATCTCATTGAGGATATACCTAGAAGTTTGAGAGACGCATAAAGTGTAATGGTTCCTCTTCCAAAGGACGTCGAAGACTTTCTCAAGCTTTGTCGAGCAATTGTCGATGGTTTCAGAGCAGACATCCGCAAGCGTACCTAGAAGATTTATTTCCCTTTGTTTATGTTTATGCAAACAAGTTTTGATTTAAAGTTCTAATATTTTTCAATATTTGGACTATGTTACTTTCAATAAAGGCATTTTGTTTCTGTATCACCAAATAAAAGAAGAAATATAAAATAAGTAAAAGATAAATATATACTAAAGTGAATAAGACATTTAAAACGAGAAACCATTACATGTTCATACATAATCATACGCATGCATGCATTCGCAAACACCTGCATATCATATCAAAGTTCATCTCGGTTTTTCAAAATTTCTCCAGTTAAATCATTGGTAGAAGAAGATCACCACCTCATTGGCCTCCATATCAAACAAGGGCCTACCAACAAAAACAATGGAACAAATCGAGGAGAATCAGGTTGCATTCAAGGAGGTTCACGACCAAGTAAAGGGTGATATGAGTCCAATGAAAGGAGATCTGAGTCAAGTTCTTCTAGCTCTAATGAAAATCATTGACAAATAAGATCAGATTCCCAGGGTAGCTTTCGAGGAAGTATCTCAAACGATTGGTGCATCAAGCGGTCACCAACTAAGAAAGGAGCACGAAGCAGGACCCCAAAAGTCTGTCATGGCCCAACAACAGACAAGAGAAGTTTAAACTTAAGGGTTTATCCCACCGCCATCAAAAGCATGGGCATCACATACCCTACAAATTCCAATCAACAATGCAGATAACTACTTGGACCTGCAATATGGAGAGCGCGGCCTAGAGGATGTCAATCAGACACCCTTGATGATGACTGGTACTCATGCTGTTGATAATCCACTGGTGATGAATCAATATAAGGCTCTGGAAGAAAGGCTGAAAGCTGTGGAGGGTTTTGATGCCTTCGAAGTAGATGCTCTCGAAATGGACCTAGTTCACGATGTAGTAATTCCTCCGAAGTTCAAAGCGCCTTACTTTGGAAAATACAAAGGGCTCACTTGTCCAAGAAATCACCTGTGCATGTATTACAGGAAGATGCATGCCCATGCCCATGATCAAAAGCTAATGGTTCACTATTTTCAAGACAGCTTAAGTGGGGCATCTTTAGATTGGTATATGCAGTTGGAATGAGTTCAGATTCAAACTTGGGCAGATCTTGCTAATGATTTCTTAAAGCATTATAAATATAACTTGGACATGGCGCCTACCCGCACGCAACTGCAGAATCTTTCCCAAAAGAAAGAAGAGTCCTTTAAAGAATATGCTCAGAGATGGAGGAAGATGGAATCCCGTGTGCAACCACCTCTGTTGGAAAAAGAGTTAGTAGACATGTTCATGGGAACCTTGCAAGTTCAATATTATAAGAAGATGGTTGGGAGTATCTCTCGGGATTCTCAGACCTGGTGACTATCAGAGAAAGAATTGAGACTGGAATAAACAGTGGGAAGATACTGGGGGGACCATCAAATGACCCCTATAATTCAAAAAGATATGCTCCGAATTTCCCAAAAAGAAAAGAGGGAAAATTAATGTTGTAGCCTCACAACCAAGGGCACAACAACCATTAATGATCCCACAAGGACAGCAGCAAGGAAAATTTGGAAGACCGTAAAGAAATTTTGATCCACTCCCTATGCCACCAAGCCAGTTATTACAACACCTTGTCAAGGCATCCTTGGTGGAACTAAAGCCTCTAGCTCCTCCGTCGGGCCACTCCCATGAAAGTACAATGATGACACCAGATACGAATACCAGGCTAACTCTCCTGGACACACCATAGAACAATGTTGGGAATTCAAGCACAAGGTTCAGGATTTGTTAGAATGTCAAGACATCACTTTTGAGAAGCCTAACATCAAATCAAACCTTATGCCTTTGTATGGTGGACCGGCAATAAATGAAATTGAAGTAGTCACTGCCTTTGGGGAAACCAGACAAGCAAAATCCCTGATAAACTTGTTGAAGGAATGACTGTTGGAATGTGGGTTCCTATTGGAACATAATAAAGCCTTTGAAAGAACGCTACAAAATCTAGTGGACCAGGGGATAGTCCAATTTGGACCATACCCTGAAGAAAAATATGTAGCATCGATTGAAGGAAAGAAGCCATTTGCAATTCCTTGCCAAGGCCCAAATCTTAACAAGAAGACTCTAGTAATCCCGTGGGAAGAATCGGCAGAAACCCCAGGGATGGCACCGAAGAAGGTTCTCCAAATATCAGTTGTTCCAAAGGCCAAGATGATAATTAAGGGACCGTCGCCTATCCCTTATGAAAGTAACAAAGCAGTGCCGTGGAGTTATGACTCAACCCTATACATTAACAAAGTGAAACAAGAAAATGAGCCATCATTAAGTCAAGGACCCATAATTTCGAATATAGCAGGGATAGGGGGTATGACCCAAAGTGGTCGAGTCTTTGGATATAAACCAGAAAAAAAGAAAGATGAAACCTCAATAAAGGACAAGGGAGAAGCAGTGGTGGAAACGAGTCAAGAGAAAGAATTTGCAAGCAAAACCTTTACTGATCAAGAGGCAGAGGAGTTTCTGAAAATAATCAAACGAAGTAACTATAAGGTGGTGGATCAGCTTCATCAAACCCCAACTAAAATCTCCATACGCTCGCTGCTAATCAATTTTGAAGCGCACCGAGACTCTTTGATAAAGGTATTGAGTTCAGCACACATGGCAGAAGAAATTACCGTGAATCAATTTGGCAATGTCATAGAAAATCAAACATCCAGATCATACCTAGGTTTTAGTAACAATGAATTGCTACCTCAAGGCCGAGCTCATAATAAAGCACTCCATATATCTATGCAAATAGGTACTACCAGCCTATCTAGAGTACTCACCGATATAGGTTCTGCCCTTAACGTGTTACCAAAATCAAGTATGATAAAGTTAACAATAAATGACGTTGTGATGAGGCCAAGCTCTACAATAGTGAAAGAAGTTGACGGTTCTCAAAGCTTGATATTGGGAGAAGTGGACCTTCCAGTAAAAATTGGGCCACATATCTTCTATATCACTTTCCAATTCATGGATATAGAGCCAGCGTACACTTTCTTAATGGGAAAACCTTGATTTCATGCAGTAGGGGCAGTCACTTCGACCCTACATCAAAAGTTGAAGTTCTTAGTGGAAGGGAAATTAATCTTAATTAACGGTGAGGAGGACATCTTTGTAAGCCACATTGAATCGTACAGATATATCAGTGCCGACGAATATTGTATAGCCACCCCGTTTCAAGCCCTGGAAATTTCTTCAATGGTGACTTTACCAGTGGAGAAAAATGATAAGCCTAAGGTAACCTCGTGGAGAGATTTGCAAACAACCATGGAAGGAGGTGCCTCAAAAGGTTGGGGGAAGCTCCCAAAAATTCCCGATAAGAAGAATTGCTTCGGTTTGGGCTATGAACTATTAAAAGCTACTCTGAATAGGAAAGCACAGTTTCCTCCAATCCCAGAGACCTTTGTCAACAAGGGAATAGAGCATAGAGGACATGTGGTGATGATATCCAACAAAGTCAACACCAAAAGGGAAACTGACTTCATCGGAGAATGCGCCCCTGGAGAAGAACTCAAAAGTAGGACTGCGAAGGAGATTCCCGAGATCTTTTTCTTTCCTAAGTAATTTTTCTTGTTTTGAAAAAACACATATGTCAAGCCCGAGGCATAGGGGTTTCATGTAAGGGTCCCCCCGTTTTGTTTCAGACAATATTTACAATTAATAAAAGTTATATTTTGTTTTCAATTAAGATCATTGTCTTTCTCTTGCATTTATCTCTTAAATTCAAAAATGGAAATACTTTCTTTTCATATGCTTTTTCAAAAGTTCATATACTAAAATTTGCACCAAAACATTATAAACTTGCAGATCCATGCCCAAAACCACCAATAATGTTACTGCTGCAATCCGATATAATTTCGATGCTCCTATCAACCAAGTGAAAGAGGAGGGTGATGAAGATCTTGAACTCTCTGAAGAAATGGCAAGAAAAATATAGCAGAAAGTGGATAACATACAATCGTATCAAATGGATATTGAGACCATTAATCTAGGCAGATACGAAGATTTGTAGGAAATCAAGCTAGGGGAAATGTTAGAGCAGAGCGTCAAAGAAAGGCTGACCAAGTTGTTGCATGAGTACATGGATATATTCGCTTGGTCCTATAGGGACATGCCAGGGTTAGATACAGAAATTGTGGTGCACAGACTACCTCTCAAAGAAGGTTGTTCTCCAGTTAGGAAAAAACATAGGAGAACTCGCCCAGATATGTCCAGCAAAATCATAGAAGAGGTTCTTAAACAGTTTGATGCAGGGTTCTTAGCAGTGGTAGATTATCTGCAATGGATAGCTAATATTGTTCCAGTTCCCTAGAAAGATGGCAAGATACGCATGTGTGTGGATTATCGATATCTAAACAAATCAAGTCCCAAATATGACTTCCCATTACCTCACATAGATGCTTTGGTAGAAAACACGGCTCAAGCTTTAGTATTCTCATTCATGGACGGTTTCTCAGGCTATAATCAAATCAAAATGGCACCCGAAGACATGGAAAAGACTACCTTCATGAAACCTTGGGGAACCTTCTGCTACAAAGTAATGTCATTCGATCTCAAAAATATAGGGGCAACTTATCAAAGAGCTATGGTCACACTATTCCATGATATGATTCCAAAAAAGGTTAAAGTATATGTAGATGATATGATCGCCAAATCCAATACGGAGGAGGAACATATCATACATTTACAAAATTTATTCATGTACAATTGGCGTCATATCAGGCAAGTTGCTTGCTTTCATTGTAAGTAAGCATGGTATCAAGGTGGACCCCAACAAAGTAAAAGCTATACAAGGGATTCCAGTACCGAGGACAGAAAAAGAGGTTTGTGGTTTCTTCGGGTGATTGAATTACATCTCAAGGTTCATATCGCATCTAACAGCTACGTGTGAGCCAATATTCAAATTATTAAGAAAAGATCAAGCGGTAGTATGGAATGATGATTTCCAAAAGACCTTTGAGACAATAAAGCAGTACATGCAAGAGCCACCGATCTCAATGCCACCAGTTCCCAGAAGACCGCTCATCATGTACCTGACAGTACTCAAAGGATCAATGGGTTGTGTTTTGGGACAGCATGACGAAACAGGAAGAAAAGAGCATGCAATTTACTACCTCAGCAAGAAATTTACTGATTGCGAAACCAGGTATTCGCTCCTCGAGAAAACTTGTCGTGATTTGGATTGGGCAACCAAGAGGTTGAGGAAATATATGTTAACCCGCACCACATGGTTAATACCAAGAATGGATCCTCTAAAGTACGTGTTTGAAAAATCGGCTCTTACAGGGAGAATTTCCCGATGGCAGATGCTACTATCAGAATATGACATCCAATATGTCACTCAGAATGCCATCAAGGGTAGTATACTAGCTGATCCTCTAGCTCACCAACCGCTTCCAGAATATCAACCTATGAAGTTCGACTTTCCAGACGAAGATGTCATGGTTATAGGTGACTATAAAATACTAGGACCTGACGAAGGACCCGCGCTAGAGGAACAATGGACACTCATGTTCGACGCGGCTTCAAATGCACTGGGGCACGGTATATGGGAAATTTTGACTTCTCCAAAGAATTATCATAAGCCCTACACTGCAAGGTTATGTTTTGACTACACTAACAATGTCGCCGAGTACGAAGCCTGTATACAAGGACTGAAAGCTGCCATTGATCTAAGAATCAAACACCTCGATGTATTTGGAGACTCCACACTAGTCATATACTAAGTCAACAGCGAATAGGATACTAAACATCCAAAACTGATTCCATATCGGGATCATGTTTTAAAGTTGGTTGTGGAATTCACAAAGATCACTTTCAATCACATTCCACAAGAGAAAAAATAAATGGCGGATGCTCTAGAAACTCTATCAGCTATGTTCAAGGTAACTTGGCCGAACCACGAACCACGCATTACAATTAGACACTTTGAAGAGCCCTCACACTGCCTTGCTATTGAAGAAGGGCCGGATGACAAGCCTTGGTTTTACGACATCAAGAAATACCTTGAAAAGCAAGAATATACGGAAAATGCCTCTATCATTGGCAAGCGAACTCTACGAAAGTTAGCCTCAAAATTCCTTCTGAGAAATGGTGCTCTATACAAAAGAAACTATGACATGGTACTACTCAGGTGTGTAGAGAAACAGGAAGCATACACACTCATGAGAGAAATCCACGAGGGAACCTTTGGAACTCATACTAATGGGCACGCCATGGCTAGAAATATTCTGCGAGCAGGGTACTAATGGTTAACAATGGAAGCCGATTGTTATCACTATACGAAACCATGTCACAAATTCTAGATCTACGCCGATAAGATAAATATGCCGCCAACTCCTCTGAATGTCATGAGCTCCCCTTGGCCGTTCTCAATGTGGGGAATTGATATGATTGGCATGATTGAGCAGAAAGCATCCAACAGACACCGTTTCATACTAGTAGTCATTGATTACTTTACCAAATGGGTAGAAGCAGCATCATATGCCAATGTGAAAAGTCAAGTGGTAACGCGATTTATCAAGCAAAATCTCATATGCAGATACGAGATTTCAAGCAGGATTATTACCGACAACGGGTATACTTTAAACAAAAAGATGATGAAGGAATTGTGCGACAACTTCAAAATTGAACATCATTACTCCTCACCATACAGACCCAAGATGAACAGAGCCGTCGAAGCAGCAAATAAAAATATCAAGAAGATCATTCAGAAAATGGTGAAGACATATAAAGATTGGCATGAAATGCTTCCCTTTGCTCTACATGGTTATTTCACCTTCGTGTGCACATCAACATGTGCGATTCCTTTCTCTCTAGTATATAGCATGGAGGCAGTGCTTCATGTAGAAATAGAGATATCATCACTTTGAGTTTTAATGGAAACAAAGTTGGAAGAAGAATAATGGGTTCAGACGCGACTCGATCAGTTCAACCTCATCGAAGAAAAACGCTTGACAGCTTTATGCCACGGTCAACTGCATCAGAAGCGGATGAAGAAGGCCTTCGACAAGAAAGTTCATCCTCGAATATTCAAAGAAGGGAATTTAGTGCTCGAAAAGATTCTGCTACCTCGTCTTGATTCACGTGGTAAATGGAAACCCAATTATGAAGGTCTATACATAGTGAAAATAGCATTCTTTGGGGGTGGTCTTATCCTCACAACAATGGATGGGGAAGAACTGCCGTATCTGGAAAATTTAGATGCAGTCAAAAAATACTATGTATAAAAAAGCTCACTAAGCTTGAACCCTAAACGGGCTACTTAGGCAAAAAGGAGCGTCCCGGTTGATCGAAATTCCTAAAGGGAGATCCAGGCAAAAATTACGGACATACAAAAAAAACTATCCCAGTGGATTGAAAACCCGAAAGGGCGATCCAGGCAAAAATTAGGTAATTTATTTAAAAAATAAAGAACAAAAAGATTACGATCTAAAAAAAATATGACTGCGAACCACGAAGGGAGAGATTGATCTAAATCATACGACTCAGAAGCAAAGAAGAAAGGAGATATTGAAAGGATATTGGGGAATAGCAGTAGCATTTATCATTTTCATTTCCATTTACAGTTTTGAAATTTTTTGTAATTACCTCTTTCAAGGAATTACATCTTGTACTTACTTCTATTCAGAGGCATATCAATAAAACATTTGCTTTCTTTTCACCTTTTAAATTACGTTTTTTCTTTTTTAGACTTGTTTACAAAATACTATGCTTATTGCTTGTGAATATTGTGTCGAAAACATTTCGGGGGAATTGACAAATAAAAGAATTTGATAAAACATCGAAAATCATTTTGGTTAGAAAAATATCAAAAAAGAAAATCCACGTCTATGTCCTTACACATGTCTACGCCTACGCCTGCACTTACAACACAAAAGTCTACATATATGTCTAGGCCTACGCCTGCACCTCCGACATAAGAAAAATCAAAAAACTTGTTAATACTTTTCACCGCGCTCAAATCAATTCAAAGACACTATCACAATGCAACATACAACGCCAGGGAATTGGTAAATAAAAACCAATGGTTTGAAGGAGAATGCCGGAAACATCTTCATAACATTGTAAGGCATGCGCACATTTTGCATACACAAATATTCAATACACATACACTCTGGGTTCCATATCAATATTAGACATCACACACATACATCATACAACAAATAAACAATCTCACCCTCGATTTAGCTATCTAAGGGTTAATAATCAAAGCACACTTCTTTCTACAATTCAACCTGTCACCTAAGACCCCATGTAGACATGTGTTTAGCCCATCACCTAAGACTTCATGCAGTGATGTGTTCTCTACAATGTAGCATTACCTAAGACTCCATGAAGTAATGTGTAAAACCCAGTACATTTCCTAAGACTCCATGCTTCAATGTTCGAAAGCCAAATAAGATTCGTCACCTAAGACTCCATGCAGTGATGTGTTCAGCCCATCACATAAGACTCCACACAGTGATGTTTTCCTGTATAATGTAGGTCATTACCTAAGAATCCATGCAGTAATGTATGAAGCTCGATACATTGCCTAAGACTCCATGCAGTGGTGTATTCTCATATCCTTACTCATTACCTAAGACCCCAGGCCGTAATGGGAGAAACTTAGTTCATTGTCTGAGACTCCATGCAGCAGTGTGACATGACCCATTGCCTAAGACTCCATGAAGCGATGTGTTTTCCTCTCTTCACCCATTACCTAAGACTCCTTGCAGTAGTGTGTGACATCCCCAAACATGGATGATTGCCTAAGACTCCATGTCGCGGTGTTCGAAATCCGAATTTAGCCTGTCGCCTAAGACTCCATATAGCGACTAGCAAACCTAATCCATTGCCTAAGACTCCATGCAGCAATGTGTTTCCTCATTCCATCATACAGACAAATGCCTACGATTCCACGTAGCAATGTTCGATATTTAAACTTAGCTCATCACCTAAGACTCCACGCAGCGATTCGCAAACATAAGCCATTGAAAGACCACAAAGAAATTTTGATCCACTCCCTATGCCACCTAGCCAGTTATTACAACACCTGGTCAAGGCATCCTTGATGGATCTCAAGCCTCTAGCTCCTCCGTCGGGCCGCTCCCACAAAAGTACAATGTCGACGCCAGATGCAAATACCATGCTAACTCTCTTGGACACACCATAGAACAATGTTAGAAATTCAAGCACAAGGTTCAAGATTTGGTAGAATCTCAAGACATCACTTTTGAGAAGCCTAACATCAAATCAAACCCTATGCCTTCGCATGGTGGACCGACAATAAATGCAATTGAAGTAGTCACTAACTTTGGGCAACCAGACAAGCAAAAGCCCTGATAAACTTGTTGAAGGAATATCTGTTGGAATGTGGGTTCCTGTTGGAACATAATAAAGCCTTTGAAAGAATGCTACAAATTCTAGTGGACCAGGGGATAGTCCAATTCGGACCATACCATGAAGAAAAATATGTAGCAGCAATTGAAGGAAAGAATCTATTTGTAATTCCTTTCCAAGGCCCAAATCTTAACAAGAAGACTCTGGTAATCCCGTAGGAAGAATCGGCAGAAACCCCAAGGATGGCACCAAAGAAGGCTTTCCAAATATCAGCATTTCCAAAGGCCGCGATTATAATTAAGGGACCATCACCTATCCCTTATGAGAGTAACAAAGCAGTGTCGTGGAGTTATGACTCGGCTGTATACATTAACGGAGTAAAACAAGAAAATGAGCCATCATCAAGTCAAGGAGCCGAAATTTAAAATATAGCAGGGACAGGGGGTATGACCTGAAGTTGTCGAGTCTTTGGATATGAACCACCTAAAAAGAAAGATGAAACCTCAATAAAGGACAAGGGAAAAAAAATGGTACAAACCAGTTAAGAGAAAGAACCTCCAAGCAAAACCTTTACTGATCAAGAGGAAGAGGAGTTTCTGAAAATAATCAAACGAAGTGACTATAGGGTGGTGGATAAGCTTCATCAAACCCCAGCTAAAATCTACATACTCTCGCTGCTTATCAATTCTGAATTATATCGAGACTCTTTGATAAAGGTACTTTGTTCAGCAGACGTGGCAGAAGAAATTACCGTGAATCAATTTGACAATGTCGTAGCAAATCTAACATTCGGATCATACCTAGGTTTTAGTAACAATGAATTTCCACCTCAAGGCCGAGATCACAACAAAGAACTTCATATCTCTATGCAAATAGATACTACCAGCCTATCCAGAGTACTTACCGATACGGTTTCTCCCTCAACGGGTTACCAAAACCCAATCTGATGAAGTTAACAATAAATGACGTTGTGATGAGGCCAAGCTCTACAATAGTGAAAGCATTTGACGGTTCTCAAAGCTCGATATTGGGAGAAGTGGACCTTCCAGTCAAAATTGGGCCACATATCTTATATATCACTTTCCAAGTCATGGATATAGAGCCAGTGTACACTTGCTTAATGGGAAGACCTTGGATTCATGTAGTAGGGGCAGTAACTTCGACCCTACATCAAAAGTTGAAATTCTTAGTGGAAGGGAAATTAATCATAATCGACGGTGAGGAGGACATCTTTGTAAGCCATATTGAATCGTATAGATATATCAATTCCGATGAAGACTGTATAGCCACCCCGTTTTAAGCCTTGGAAATTGCTTCAATGGTTACTTTACTAGTGGAGAAAAATGATAAGCCTAAGGTAACCTCGTTGAGATATTTGCAAACAACCATGGAAGGCGGTGCCTCGAAAGGTTGGGGAAAGCTCCCAAAAATTCCTTAAAAGAAGAATCGCTTCGGTTTGGGCTATGAATTATCAAAAGCTACTCTTAAGGGTAAAGCATGGTTTCCCCAAATCCAAGAGACCTTTGTCAACAAGGGAATAGAGCATAGCAGACATGTGGTGATCATATCCAACAAAGTCAATACCAAAAGGGAAACTTACTTCATCCGAGAATGCACCCCAAGAGATGAACTCAAAAGTTGGATTGTCATGGAGATTCCCGAGATCTTTTTCTTTCCTAACTAATTTTTCATGTTTTGAAAAAAAACCTATGTCAAGCTCGATACATAGGGGTTGCTTGTAAGGGTCCCCCGTTTTGTTTCAGATAATATTTACAATTAATAAAAGTTTTCCTTGTCTTTCTCTTGCATTTATCTCTTAAATTAGAAAATGGCAATACATATTTTCATATGAATTTTCAAAAGTTCATATACTAAAATTTGCACCAAAACATGATAAACATGCAGATCCATGCCCAAAACCACCGATAATGTTACTGCGGCAATCTGATGTAATTTCAATGCTCCTATCAACCAAGCCGAAGAGGAGGGTCATGAAGATATTGAACTCTCTGAAGAAATGGAAAGAAAAATAGATCAGAAAGCGGATAACATGCAACAGTGTCAAGAGGCTATTGAGACCATTAATCTAGGCACAAAGGAAGATTTGAAGGAAACAAGCTAGGGGTAATGTTAGAGCAGAGCTTCAAAGAAAGGCTGATCAAGTTGTTGCATGAGTACGGGGATATATTCGCTTGGTCCTACAGGGACATGCCAGGGTTAGATACAGACATTGTGGTGCATAGACTACCTTCACAAGAAGGTTGTTCTCCAGTTAGGCAAAAACATAGGAGAACTCGCCCAGATATGTCCATGAAAATCATAGAAGAGGTTCTTAAACAGTTCGACGCAAGGTTCTTAGCAAGTGTAGATTATCTGCCATGGATACCTAATATTTTGCCAGTACCCTAGAAAGATAGCAAGGTAAGCATGTGTGTGGATTATCGAGATCTGAAGAAAGCAAGTCCCAAAGACGACTTCCCATTAACCCACATAGATGTTTTGGTAGACAACACGACTCAAGCTTCAGTATTCTCATTCATGAAGGCTTTCTCAAGCTATAATCAAATCAAAATGGCACCCGAAGACATGGAAAAGACCACCTTCATGACACCTTTGGGAACCTTTTGCTACAAAGTAATGCCATTTTGTCTCAAAAATGCAGGGGAAACTTATCAAAGAGCTGTGGTCACACTATTCCATGATATGATTCACAAAGAGGTTAAAGTATATGTAGATGATATGATCGCCAAATCCCATATGGAGGAGGAACATATCATACATTTACAAAGGTTATTCGAGCGGCTGCAAAAGTTCAGACTAAGGTTAAATCCAAATAAATGTACATTTGGCGTCATATCAGGAAAGTTGTTGGGTTTCATTGTAAGTAGGCATGGTATCAAGGTGGACCCCAGAAAATTAAAAGCTATACAAGGGATTCCAGCACCGAGGACAGAAAAATAAGTTAGTGGTTTCTTAGGGAGATTGAATTACATCTCAAGGTTCATATTGCATCTAACAGCTAAGTGTGACTCGATATTCAATTTTTAAGAAAATATCAAACGGTAGTATGGAATGATGATTGCCGAACGGCCTTTGAGACAATAAAGCAGTACTTACAAGAGCCATCAATATTAACACCACCAGTTCCCGGAAGACCTCTCATCATGTACCTGACAGTACTCAAAGGATCAATGGGTTGTGTTTTGGGAAAGCAGGACGAAACAAGAAGAAAAGAGCATGCAATTTACTACCTCAGCAAGAAATTTATTGATTGCGAAACCAGGTATTCGCTCCTCGAGAAAACTTGTTGTGCTTTGGCTTGGGAAAACAAGAGGTTGAGGCAATATATGTTAACCTACACCACATGGTTAATAACAAGAATGAATCCTCTAAAGTATGTTTTCGAAAAACTGGCTCTTACAGGGAGAATTGCCTAATGGCAGATGATACTATCAGAATACGACATCCAATATGTCACTCAGAAGGCCATTAAGGGTAGTATGCTAGCTGACCATCTAGCTCACAAACCGTTGCCGGAATATCAACCTATGAAGTTCGACTTTCCATACGAAGATGTCACGGTTATAGGTGACTATAAAATACCAGGAACTGATGAAGGACCCGAGCTACTGGCACGATGAACACTCATGTTCAACGAGGCTTCAAATGCACTAGGGCACAGTATAGGGGCAGATTTGACTTCTCCAAAGAATTATCACAAGCCCTACACTGCAAGGTTGTGTTTTGACTGCACCAATAACATCATAGAGTATGAAGCCTTTATACTAGGATTGGAAGCCGCCATTGATCTAAGAATTCAACACCTTGAAGTATTTCGAGACTCCACACTAGTCATATACCAAGTCAACAACGAATGGGATACTAAACATCCAAAACTGATTCCATACCAAGATCATGTTTTAAAGTTGGCTCCGGAATTCACAAAGATCCCTTGTAGTCACGTTCCACAAGAAGAAAATCAAATGGTGAACACTCTGGAAACTCTATCAGCTATTTTTAAGGTAACTTGGCCGAACCACGAACCACGCATTACAATCAGACACTTTGAAGAGCCCTTACACTGCCTTGCTATTGAAGAACGGCCGGATGACAAGCCTTGGTTTTACGACATCAAGAAATACCTTGAAAAGCAAGAATATCTGGAAAATGCCTCTATCATTGACAAGAAAACTCTACGGAAGTTAGCCTCGAAATTACTTCTGAGTAATGGTGTTCTATACAAAAGAAACTATGACATGGTACTACTCAGGTGTGTAGAGAAACAGGAAGTTGACACGCTCATGAGAGAAATCCACGAGGGAACCTTTGGAACTCATACTAATGGGAATTCCATGGATAGAAAGATTCTGCGAGCAGGGTACTATTGGTTAACAATGGAAGCCGATTGTTATCACTATACGAAAACATGTCACAAATTCCAGATCTATGCTGATAAGATAAATGTGCGACCAACTCCTCTAAATTTCATGAGCTCCCCTTGGCCGTTCTTAATGTGTGGAATTGATATGATTGGCATGATTGAGCCAAAAGCGTCCAATGGACACTGTTTCATACTAGTAGCCATCTATTACTTCACCAAATGGGTAGAAGAAACATCATATGCCAATGTGACAAGTAAAGTGGTTACGTGATTTATCAAGCAGAATCTCATATGTAGATACGGGATTCCAAGCAGGATTATTACCGACAATGGGTCTATTTTGAACAACAACATGATGAAGGAATTGTGCGACAACTTCAAAATTGAACCTCATAACTCCTCACCATATAGACCCAAGATAAACAGAGTCGTCGAAGTAGCCAATAAAAATATCAAGAAGATCATTCAGAAAATTGTGAAGATATATAAACATTGGCATGAAATGCTTCCCTTTGCTCTACATGGTTATCGCACCTTCGTGCGTACATCAACAGCCGTGACTCCTTTCTCTCTAGTATATGGCATGGAGGTAGTGCTTCCAGTAGAAGTAGAGATACCATAACTTCGAATTTTAATGGAAAAAAAGTTGGAAGAAGCATAATGGGTTCAGACACGACTCGATCAGTCCAACCTCATCGAAGAAAAACGCTTGACAGCTTTATGCCACAGTCAACTGCATTAGAAGCAGATGAAGAGGGCCTTCGACAAGAAAGTCCGTCCTCGAATATTCAAAGAAGGGGATTTAGTGCTCAAAAAGATTCTGCTACCTCGCCTTGATTCACGTGGTAAATGGACACCAAACTACGGAGGTCTATAAAAAGTGAAAATAGCATTCTTCGGGGGTGGTCTCATCCTCACAACAATGGATGCGGAAGAACTATCATATCTGGAATATTCATACGCAGTCAAAAAATACTATGTATAAAAAAGCTCGATAAGCTCGAACCCTAAACGGGCTACTTAGGCAAAAAGGAGCGTCCCGGTGGATCGAAAACCCTAAAGGACGATATAAGCAAAAATTAGGGACATAAAAAAAAACTATCCTGGTGGATTGAAAACTCGAAAGGGTGATCTAGGAAAAAATTAGGGATTTTATTCAAAAAATAAAGAACAAAAAGACTAAGATCTAAAAAAACTATGACTACGAACCAAGAAGGGAAAGATGGACCTAAATCATACGACTCAGAAGCAAAGAAGATAGGAGCTATTGAAAGGATATTGGGGAACAACAGTAGCAATTATCATTTTCATTTCCAATTATAGTTTTGAAATTTTTTATAATTACCTTATTCAAGGAATTACATCTTGTACTTTCGCCTATTTAGAGGCATATCAATAAAACATTTGATTTCTTTTCACCTTTCAAATTATGTTTTTCCTTTTTTAGACTTGATTACAAAATACTACGCTTATTGCTTGTGAATATTGTGTCGAAAACATTTCAGGGGAATTGACAAATAAAAGCATTTGATAAAACATCGAAAATAATTTTTGTTAGAAAAACATCAAAAAAGAAAATCCACTTTTATGTCCATACACATGTCTACGCCTACACATGCACTTACAACACAAAAGTCTACACATATGTCTAGGCCTACGCCTACACCTCCGACATAAGAAAAATCAAAAAACTTGCTAATACTTTTCACTGCACTCAAATCAATTTAAAGACACTACGATAATGCAACATATAACTCCAGGGAGTTGGTAACTCAAAACCAATGGTTTGAAGGAGAATGCCGGAAACATCTTCATATCATTCTAACGCATGCACACATTTTGCACACATTTTGCATACAGAGATATTCAATACACTTACACTCTGGGTTCGATATCAATATCAGACATCACATACATACATCATACAACAAATAAACTATCTCACCCTCGATTTAGCTATCTAACTGTTAATCATCAAAGCACACTTCTTTCTACAATTCAACCCGTCACCTAAGACCCCATGCAGTGATATGTTCAGCCCATCATCTAAGACCCCATGCAGTGGTATGTTCTCTACAATGTAACATTACCTAAGAATCTATGCAGTAATGTGAAAAACCTAGTACATTGCCTAAGACTCCATGCCGCAATGTTCGAAAGCCAAATAAGATTTGTCACCTAAGACTCCATGCAGTGATGTGTTCAGCCCATCACCTAAGAATCCACACAGTGATTTTTTCCCTCTACAATGTAGGTCATTACCTAAGACTCCAAGCAGTAATTCATGAAGCTCGATACTTTGCCTAAGACTCCATGCAGTGATGTATTCTCATATCCTTACCCATTACCTAAGACTCGGGGCCGTAATGCGCGAAACTTAGTTCATTTCCTAAGACTCCATGCAGCAGTGTGACATGACCCATTTCCTAAGACTCCATGCAAGGATGTGTTTTCCTCTCTTCACCCATTACCTAATACTCCATGCAGTAATGTGAGACACTCCTAAACATAGATCATTGCCTAAGACTCCATGTCGCGATGTTCGAAATCTGAATTTAGCCTGTCGCCTAAGACTCCATGCAGCGATTCGCAAACCTAATCCATTTCCTAAGACTCCACACAGAAGTGTGTTTCCTCATTTCGTCATACAGACCATCGCCTAAGACTCCATGTAGCGATGTTCGAAATCTAAACTTAGCTCATCTCCTAAAACTCCACGCAGCGATTCACAAACATAACCCATTACCTCAGTCTCCAGGAAGCCATGTGTTATCAAGTGTTGGTTATTCACCCCACAAATGGATGAATAAGCAAAGCCAAACCAAAACATACAATACTATTCTCTCAAGCTCAAAAACACATGCCTCATCGTCAAACCCTGGTAAGCGATATATCATCAGCTTTACCTATTTCCTCAAGACTCTTAAGGGTATGCTATATCAGCGTAACCTTTTGTTTGTCAGACAAAATTTGGGGTATTCTGAGTATTCAATAAACTCCCAATCAAATGTGCAAGGCTCGTGTGTTCTCACGCTACTCGATTGGAAGATAATTGAATAGGGGCAATTTTCGTACCACAAATTTGTCCTAACTTTATGATTACATTTTCAAGGTTAAAAATGGAATACAAGTGCTTTGGTTAAAGATGGCACAGCAGTATCTGATGGCCCATTTTTTTAGAATCCCAAATCAATAGGAGGTGTGTCTTAATGAAATAGAGAGGAGGTGAAGACTTTAATTTAAAAGCCCTTTAGATTTCATTTCGTTTGGCCCATTTCCATTCTTGTCATTAAAAAGCAAGAAGGGAGGTATGAATATGGAATTGCAGGCCCATTGAGATTGTTATCAGCCCATTTGACATTTGTATTACTGTTTTATTTTAAATGAAAAAGCATTGTCATTATTAAAACTTTTTGTTATTATTATATATTTTCTTTACAAAATATTAAGAGAATATTGTATTTACTGCTAAACCTTTTTCTAATCTTTAAGACTTTTTTATGTATATATAATAATAATTCATTAGTACACAACATTGCGTTAAATATTTTTTATATAATTTATTAAAAGTTTTGTTTAAAACAATCAACATTGGGTCAGAAAAAAAGAAGGCCAATTGAGCCTAGTCGTACTAAAATATGTTTGGTTGTAATAAAAAATGTTGTCGCTGGATAAAACTAAATAATGAAAGCATGCCAAAAAAGAGTAATTATGCATGAATTGGGTTAAGTAATAAACGCAAGGCCCAAAATGTGAACGGGTATTGTATCAATCAAGCGGAGATTACACGTATTTCATGAGACTAACAATCATTGTTTAGATCTAAAACGAACTAAATCCAATTTTATTACAATTCAAATCTTCATCTAAAATCATACAGAATGAACAAAAGGTTACAAAAAATGCTATTTTTCTATTCAAATACTCTCTATTCTCTCCCCCCCCCCCCCCCCCCCCCCCGTGTGTTGTGAAAACAATCTATTTATAGAGGAGTTTTGCTGGAATTTTGGGAGGGAAACAAAAAACAATTTTAATTGTTTGGGTATGTTGTCTTCATAGCTTTTTGATGCAGAGTTCATATTACTGATTTAGTGCAATTTATTGGACATGTTTTTGGACTATATAGGACAGCATATGCAGGTTTTGTGACAGGCTTATGGTGCAGCATAGCACAAGGTTTTTTGTAGGACAGTAATGGAGCATGGTTTTGGACTGGTTTAGTGGTAGCATAGCAGTGCTATTTTGTAGCAGTTTTGGAATGTGGTATGGACAGTACAGCAGGCTTGGACTTGGCAGCATATAGTACTTTATTCATAGTAGTTTGGACAACATTGCTTGCATCATGACACAAGTTTGTTTTGTGGACAACATAGTGGTAAGGTTTGAGTCAAAGGGAAAAGTTCAAGCAAGACAAAGTTTAGAATTTGTAATCTTTCAAAAATTCCACTTTGTAATAACTTGAACTATTTGTAACATCTTGAATTATTTGTAACATCTTGAATTATTTTGAATTATAGTGAAAAGATGTCATGAAACAAAGAAATTAAGAAGTATAGAAAATACTTAGAAAAATTTCCAAGTCTTGCAAAGTTGGATTTTTTACTCTCTTGATTTTTGATGATCAAATTTCATATTTTGGATGTCTTGATGAAATGTGATTTTTGGGACTCAATTTTGGTCAAGAAGTCGAAGTTTGACTTTTTATTATACAGTTGACTTTTTCCACCAGTGGACCGAATTTCGTTTATCAATCGACTGATCTCAAGAGATGAATTGAAAAATGTGATTAGGTTACAAAACTTCAAACCCTAATTTGAGGCATCAATGTTGAGGAGACGTCTTGACCCAGTTAGTACTTGTGCAAACTTGAGTCATTGAAGATCTTTGTTGGAAATATCTTGAGAAATGAGAGGGAAAATTTCGGGGTACAACAGTATGTAAGTTCAATCAATGGTAATTGACTATCCCAAGATCCTCCTTGTTCTAGCACACAAGCCCTCAACAAATCCTCCAAAGACTAGATAATGAAGATGTGAAAAACACAAGAAGGGGGGTTGAATTGTAAAACTAAAATCAAAAGCTTAAACAACACTGTATTTTTATCCTGGTTCGTTTGATCTCAAACTACTCCAGTCCACCCGTCAAGGTGA
Source organism: Vicia faba (assembly GCA_948472305.1). Taxonomy (NCBI): domain Eukaryota; kingdom Viridiplantae; phylum Streptophyta; class Magnoliopsida; order Fabales; family Fabaceae; genus Vicia; species Vicia faba. The sequence goes on along the minus strand of OX451740.1, from coordinate 1,004,042,410 downwards.
TTTCGCCTCTCTCCAACGAGGTCTTAATCCACTATATTCAAAGGAATACAACAACTACTTTAACAACTGTTAAAGCCTTCTTGAGTATAACCACAATCCAGTTTATCTCAAGGAAATCTCTTTACAGATAATTGAACAATGATGTGTGTTAATTTTTTCTAACAAAACTATATATCACAACTGTGATAATACACAAATTTAAGCTTGGAATAAAAACTGAATTGCTAATGCTTTTACGTAGGAGTGGTTTGAAGGCTTAGCAAAATGTATGAGTGCGTGCGTTTTCGTAGGCGTGTATATGCGTGCATCTTTTCTCACACAGACTTGTATATATAGCCAAGGCAAAGATACGTTGTTGTCCATAAAGCACTTTCAATGATAATAACGTTCTTTCCTTTTTGAGAAGATCTTGTTCTTGAAGAGAGCCGTTAGAAATTAATTTTGTCTTGAATGCTTAGGAACGCTTCAGAGTGTTCTCTGCTTATGGTAATCAGAGTGTTCTTGGCTTTAACTTATGCTGACGCTTCTGAGTGCTGATGACTTGGTAAGGATCTTGATCAGAGTCAGAGTGTTTTATGCGCAGATTCTGTTCATCAACCTTCAGCGTATGATCTGGTAGCTTCAGCGTGTAGCACATGTTATTGATCTTCTGATGCTGACGTATTACTTATCTTCTGATGCTGATTCCATCAGAACTTCTGTAAATACAAAACATAATTTTAAGTAGCATATATGTCTTATATATAAATCTTACAATTTATTTATTCTTGTATTTTGTTATCATCAAAACTCTAATTGAGGGTTGTAGAATCAAACTATATTCTAACAATCTCCCCCTTTTTGATGATGACAAAAACCAGATTTTTTTTCAATTAAAAAAAAGAATAAAAGGTATCAGAGATTAAAAATAAAGAATAAAAGGTATCAGAGCTAAGAAGAGAAAACTCCCCCTGAGTTGATTACTTCCCTTTAATTCCATGAGATTTTGAGCATCAAAACTTTACTGTATCAGAGTTCATCAGAGTTTTGTACCTGTAAACTTTTCAGAAGAGAGAAATTTAAATAGTCAGAATGTTTGAGACTTATGTCTCAGTAATCTGTTATTGAAACATATCATTCTTTCTCCCCCTTTTTGTCAGTTATCAAAAAGCACAAATAATCAGAGCTAAAATAATCAGAGCTAAAATGCGTTTATATTAAAAACAGAAGCAATGATAAGTTCAGAACAATGGAAAAATATTACAGACAAACATGTTAAAAGTAAACAAGGAAATTTTAAGAGGGAGGTGGAAGACGTGTGAACAGAGCTTCCAACATGCTCTTGATTTGGGTGCTGGTTTCCTGTTGCTGAGTTAACATGTTCGCTATTACATCAATTTTGATGTCCTGCTTATCCATTCTTTCATTCATCAGCATATCAGATCTTTTCAAGTCCTCTAGGGTCTGCCCGTCAAGGGAGGAAGCTTGAGGATCTTCAGAAATAGGATACTTCTCAGAGCTTTCTGCAATATCTTCTTCTTGACCCATGTCTTCAGATGGAATCATTTGTTCTTCTGACTCTGGTTGACGATGTTCAGACCAAGGAGCATTGTCCAGCGGGAGAACTTCTTCCTTAAGCATCTTGCTCAGAACTGGACCTTCAATTTCTTTCAGCAGATTGCTGAAGTTCTGTTGAGCTTTTCCGTAGCTCTATTCTTGCAACTTAAAGGTTTCAGAGTATACCCATCTTCTAAACTTTGTCCATAGGTAGTCTGATGCAGCAGGATAAACCAGCTCAAGACTAGCTTGTTTCAAAGAAATGATCCACTTCTGTACTTCTGTTTCAAAGTTCAATATGCTGGTACCAACATCTGAATGTTTTGGTTTGGGGATAGCAGTTTTGTTGGTTATGGCAGCAAGATGTTAAAAACGGTTAAATCAATGATAATCTTGTTGTGGTCTTTTGGATTGTTCTTAGGTGAGGGAGTGGGAGAGTCAGGAATTATGATTGGACTTGATGGGGATTTTGGTGGAGTTAATTCTGGTGAAGAGGGAAGTTGAGGAAAATTCACAATGGTGCCACGGGGCAAATGAATGGCCAGAGGTTCTGGTTCAGGGGATTCAGAGGCTTGAGCCTCAGAAGTTTGACCTTCTGGGTGAGATGGCTCAGGTTGTGGAGAAGGTGGATTAATTTCTAGTTGAGGAGATGAGGGTAGTGGGATTTCTGGTTCTGGAGAGAGTGGAATTTCCGGTTGTGGTGAGATGGGAATTTCTGGTTGTGGTTCTGTGTTTAGATTTGGATTTTCTGGTTCGGGAGCAGAAGTGTGTTGGTCTATATCAGATAGAACTTGTGCAAGTTCTTATTCTGGTAAGGCTTCAGTATTTGTATTTTGTGGTTGGGATCGAGATCTTCTGAGGGTTAATGATTCAGAAGGGTCGAAGTCAAGGTCAAAATCATCGAAAGTTTGAGGTGTTGGGTTTTCAGATGGATTGGGTATTGGGATAGATGTTGATACAACAATTGAATCTAAAACAGTTACAGAAGCAGGATTACCTCTCTTCTTAGGAATCTGCTGAGATGATCCTTCTGCTACAACTTTTCTTTTCTTTGTCTTCTTCAGAACAACCTCTGGAGCCTTCTGCTGAAGATCTTGAATATTCAGATTTGGTGTTGTATCATCAGCCTTGCAAGCATCCAGATATCTGAGTATGATATCAGGTTTAGAGTCAATTTCTGAGAACAGTGGGAAGTCATCCAGAGGGACTCTTCTGCTGGAGATTGCAGCAAAAGGAGTGATGTTGGGCTCCTTCTTGATGTTCTCTATCAACTTCATTTTCTTCAGATTTTTGGCATTCAACTGTTTGCCAACAGTAGCTTCCAGAGTGCTGATTTCCTGAGCCTCTGTCAGATGATCAATCAACTTATTCTTTGTTAGAATATCTGATAGCAGTCTTCCTAAGGGTATCCAATCCCTTTTTGTACGTCCCTCTTCTCTTGTTTCCTTAACACTTGTTCTGAGATGGTTGAACAGCAGATGAGCCAGATTTATCTTGACCTTCTGAGAGATGAAATAGATCAGAAATTGATGATCAATATTAATGTAATCAGGAGAGCTGGTAGGCTTCCTGTGGTTGATGCACCCCAGAATGATCTTGGCCCAAATTCGTTGTTTGTCTTTCAAATCCCTTATCTTGCTGGAGGGAAGCCCCAGAGTGAAGATTTCCCTTGCAATTAGGGCAGCATCAGTGCACCTTTCTGCCATGTCAATGCAACGAACACCACCACCATTGTAGCCTATTAAATGTGCAATGAGGTCCTCAGTGATAACAATCTTCTTCCCCATGATGTAGGACGTAACTTGATGGTTTGAAGAAGAAGCGTGAATCCAAAATTCCTTTACCAGAATAGGAAATGTTGGACCCACAAGTCTGTCAAAATACTTTTCCCAGCCTTGAGCTTTAACCTCTTCAGATAGATCAAACCCATTCTCTTGGAGACTGTTAAAATCCATAATCAGTTCTGACAGAACCTCTAGATTTTTGATAGGTGTGAGAAGCGTTCTGAAGGGTTCTTCGTATTGTTCAGATGAAACTAATTTCTTAGAACTTGAGGTAGGAATGCTGGAGGAAGCCATGTTCACACGAAGGTTTTTGTGAAGAAAATGAAAGGGTTTTGAGAAAATATGCAAACTGAAATAAGTAAGATTGAGAGAAAATGAAAGTGAAGGTAAAGAGTGTAAATGGTGTGAAGTGTGTTTAAATAGATTTCTAAAAAGGTTTTGAAAACATAAACGTAAAGAGAGAGAAATTAATAATGATTATTAGCATTTAAGGATATCTGATTTTAGGGGATTCAGAAAGATATTTGGAACGGTTACCCATGACATGTGTCTCAATGCATCCAATCAGCGCTTTTGCCTTTTCAGAAACGTGAACGCGTGTTCAGCCTCAAAAAATAGCTGATGACTGGATGACACTTGTTTGCTTGAGTGAACAGCATATTTATATCCTTGAAATGAAGCGCTCAGATCTTCATGGATAGTTTCTGATACAATCTGTACTTCTAAAGATCTGAAGAAAGATTGTTCAGTAGTTCACAGAAAAATAAACAAAGTTCTGAAGGTTAATATATGGAATCAAAACTATTTTATTCTGGGCAGAGCTTCATGCTGAGATGTTTCAGAATGAAGTTGAACCTATCTTCAGAAATAGGTTTTGTAAAAATATCAGCCCATTGATGGTCTGTGTTAATAAATTTAAAATTTAAAATCCCATTCTGAATATAGTCCCTACTAAAATGATGTTTTATTTCTATATGCTTAGCCCTAGAATGCAAAATAGGATTCTTACAAAGACAAATAGCAGAACTATTGTCACAGAGGATAGGAATGTTACTCTCAAATATCTGGAAGTCCTCAAGTTGACTTTTCATCCAGAGCATTTGTGTGCTGCATCCAGCTGCTGCTATGTATTCAGCTTCTGCTGTTGATAGAGCAATTGTGGATTGTCTTTTGCTGGACCATGAGATCAGATTTTCTCCCAGAAACTGGCAGCTTCCAGAAGTACTTTTACGTTCTACTCTGTCTCCAGCGAAATCAGCATCACAATATCCTACTAAGCTGTAATCACTTGATTTTCTATAAAACAAACCCAGATTAGTAGTACCTTTCAGATACTTGAAAATTCGCTTAACTGCTGTTAAGTGAGATTCTCTAGGATCTGATTTGAATCTAGCACAAATGCAAACACTGAATAAAATGTCAGGCCTTGAAGCCGTCAGATAGAGAAGAGAACCAATCATACCTCTGTAGACCTTTTGTTCTACCTTTTTAATTACCTCTTCTCTTTCTAGAATCCACGTGGGATGCATTGGAATCTTTGATGGCTTACACTCTGAGAGATCAAATTTCTTCAGAAGTTCTCTGACATATTTGCTCTGATGAATGTAAGTTCCTTCTGGGGTTTGATTGATCTGAATGCCTAAAAAGAATTTCAGTTCCCCCATTAGGCTCATCTCAAATTCTATCTGCATACATTTAGCAAACTTTCTTCCCAGAGAGGGTTTAGTAGATCCAAATATGATGTCATCAACATAAATCTGACATACTAAAATGTCATTCTTAACTGTCTTACAGAATAGAGTTGTGTCCACTTTCCCTCTGGTGAATTCCTTTTCTAACCGGAAGTTACTTAGTCTTTCATACCAAGCTCTGGGAGCTTGTTTCAGACCATAGAGTGACTTCTTTAGTTTGAAAACATATTCTGGATTTTTGGAACTTTCAAAACCAGGGGGTTGGCGCACATATACCTCTTCTTCTATATATCCATTTAAGAATGCACTCTTAACATCCATCTGATACAGAGTGATGCCTTTATTAACAGTAAATGAGATTAAGAGTCTGATAGATTCTAACCTGGCGACTGGAGCAAAGGTTTCTGTATAGTCTATCTCCTCTTGCTGACTATAACCTTGTGCTACCAGTCGTGCCTTGTTTCTGATGACTTCACCTTGTTCATTCAGTTTGTTTCTGAACACCCATTTTGTTCCAATGACGTTGAATCCTTTTTGTTTGGGAACTAGATCCCATACGTCATTTCTTGTGAATTGATTTAGCTCATCTTGCATTGCTAGAATCCAATCATTGTCCAGAAGTGATTCATCAATTGTTGATGGTTCAATTAGAGAAACAAGTCCCATAAGGGATTCTTCAGAGTTTCTGAAGCTAGATCTTGTTCTGATTGGATCTTCCTTTCTTCTTAAGATTGTTTCTTCTGGGTGATCCATGCTGCTTCTGGATAGTCTTTTCTGAAGTTGATCAACAGAAGGTGTTGGATTGCTTGCAGTGCCTCTTTCTGATGTTGAGGGAGTGTCTCCGTTAAGAGTTTCTGATGAATTGTCTTTAGTACCTGTAAGTTCAACTTCCATACCTGCAAGGAATTCATTCTACTTTGACTTTTGAGAGTCAAGCTTATCATCAAAACGAACACTGATTGATTCTTCCACAATCTGTGTTTCTGTATTGTATACTATGTACCCTCTTGAGCGTTCAGAGTATCCTAACATAATACACTTTTGTGCTTTAGAGTCAAACTTGTTCAAATAATTTTTTGTATTCAGAATAAAACAAGTACATCCAAATGGATGAAAATAGGAAATGTTGGGATTTCTGTTCTTCCACAATTCATTAGGAGTCTTTTCTAGAATAGGTCTTATGGAGATTTTATTCTGAATGTAACACGCTGTGTTTATTGCCTCTGCCCAGAAGATCTTAGCAATGTTAGTCTCGTTGATCATGGCTCTGGCCATTTCTTGCAATGTTCTGTTCTTTCGTTCTACAACTCCATTTTGCTGGGGAGTTCTAGGACAAGAGAAATCATGCAGAATGCCTTTATCATTAAAGAATGACACAAAATCTTTGTTTTCAAATTCTCCACCATGATCACTTCTGACTTTGACGATTCTAAGATCCTTTTCATTCTGAACTTGGTTGCAGAAGGTGACAAACACAGAGTGTGACTCGTCCTTGTGTCTTAAGAACTTTACCCATGTCCATCTGCTATAGTCATCTACGATTACTAACCCATACTTCTTGCCACTGACTGAAGCAGTTTTAACTGGTCCAAATAAGTCAATGTGCAGAAGTTCTAATGGCTTAGATGTGGAAACAACGTTTTTAGATTTGAAAGATGGTTTTGCAAACTTGCCTTTCTGACATGCTTCACACAGAGCATCTGAATTGAACTTCAGGTTAGGAAGTCCTCTGACCAGATTGAGTTTGTTAATCTGAGATATTCTTCTCATACTAACATGTCACAATCTTCTGTGCCAGATCCATTGCTCGTTGTTAACAGACAAAAGACACTTTACATTCTGACTTTTCAGTTCAGAAAGTTTGATTTTATAAATGTTGTTTTTCCTCTTTCCATTAAATAGGATAGTCCCATATTTCTGACTAACAGCTTTGCATGAATTTTGATTGAAGATTATATCATAACCGTTATCACTTAATTGACTTATGGATAACAGATTATGCATTAATCCATCTACTAATAACACATTACTTATAGAGGGAAGATTTCCATTACCTACTGTTCCAGAGCCAATGATCTTTCCTCTCTGATTGCTTCCAAAGCCTACATGGCCTCCAGGCTTAAGTTCCAGGCTTTGGAACATATGCCTTCTTCCCATCATGTGTCGTGAGCAGCCAGAGTCCAGGTACCATGATTGGTGTTTCTGCTTTGCTGCTAAAGATATCTGCCACATGTATTATTTTATCCTTAGGTACCCATATTTTCTTGGGTCCTGATTTGTTAGTTTTACCAAAACTCTGGTTGAATTTTGGTTTGACAGAATAATTACTACTTGTATATTTGATGTCATGTGTGTGCCCATATATAAAGTGTGAATCAAGTGGAGTACGTTTTATAACTAAATCCATGGCATTCTTTGGTGTAGGTACCTTACCTTGGTATCCTATTCCTTTTCTGCCATTTCTGCTAACTCCATAAATCATTGAAGCCATTTTGCTTCTGTCTATGTTTTTAGCTAGAAACTTCTGAAAGATGTGATCATACTCCTTGATGATCTCATCAGCACTGCTGGGAGTTTCAGGGATTATTTCCTTCTGAGAGTTTTGCAATTGGTTTTCTAATTTTGAAATTTTATCTTTTAACTCAGAATTCTCCAATTTGAGACTCTCAGTCTTATCAGAGTCAGAAGCAAGATCCCTTTTTAGGTTTCTGAATTTGACTCTGATCTGCTGATATCTTTCCAGAATTTCATTAAGGCTTTCAGCTAGTTCAGCCTTAGTAAAGTTTATAGTAAAGTCAGGGAATACCTCTTCTGTATCTGATTCAGATTCTGACTCAGAAGCTTCACTGTCTTCTGTTATGTTTGCCATGAGAGCTATGTTTTCTCTTTCATCATCTGATTTTGAGTCAGCTTCAGATGTGTCAGAATCATCCCATGTAGCCATGAGACTTTTCTTCTTTTCCTTGCCAAACTTCTTTTTGGGCTTTTCCTTCTGAAGCTTTGGGCAATCACTTTTGTAGTGCCCTTGATCGTTACATTCATAACAGATGATGTCTTTGTTATTTGGATTTCTGTTTCCTGAAGAACCTTCAGATCTTCTGTGTCCGGAGGAGGATTCTGACCTTCTGTATCTGGAGAAAGATTCATTCTGATTTTTTGATCTTCTGGGATTCCTGAACTTTCTTTGCCTCTGTTTCCACAGTTGGTTCACCCTTCTGGAGAGGAGAGATAGTTCATCTTCTTCTGATGAGGACCCATCATAGGTTTCTTCCACAGCCTGCAAAACTTTGGAGTCAGATTTTCTGTTAGATTTTAAAGCTAATGGCTTACCTTGCTTTTGAGGTTCATCTTCTTCTAGCTCTATCTCGTGACTTCTGAGGGAGCTGACAAGTTCCTCCAGAGAGATTTTGTTGAGATCATTGGCTAGCTTTAGCACTGTGACCATTGGCCTCCATTGTTTTGGCAAGCTTCTGATGATCTTCTTAACGTGATCAGTAGTAGAATACCCTTTTTCAAGAACTTTTAGACCAGCAACCAGAATTTGAAATCTTGAGAACATAGTTTCTATTGATTCACTCTCTTCCATCTTGAGTGCCTCATACTTCTGAATGAGTGCAAGGGCTTTGGTTTCTTTGACTTAAATGTTGCCTTCATGCGTCATTCTCAGAGAGTCAAACATATTCTTTGCAGTGTCTCTGTTTGATATCTTTTCATATTCTGAATAAGAGATGGCGCTGAGAAGAATTGTTCTGGCCTTGTGATGATTTCTGAAATCACGCTTTTGCTGATCAGACATTGCTTTCCTGTCAATATTCTGACCACTTCCATCCACTGTGTGCGTGTATCCATCAGTCACCATGTCCCACAGATCAGCATCATGGGCCAGAAAGAAACTTTCAATTCTGTCTTTCCAGTAGTCAAAGTTTTCTCCATCAAAGACTGGAGGTTTGCCACTGAATCTGTCTCTTTCTTCATTGTTGTCATTGCTGATGTTTTGATGTGGTCCTGCCATTGTGTTTTTCTAACGCTGGATCTTGTACTGACACGGTTAGGTGTTATAAGCTCAGAACCAGGCGCTCTGATGCCAATTGAAGATGTGAAAAACACAAGAAGGGGGGTTGAATTGTAAAACTAAAATCAAAAGCTTAAACAACACTGTATTTTTATCCTGGTTCGTTTGATCTCAAACTACTCCAGTCCACCCGTCAAGGTGATTTCGCCTCTCTCCAACGAGGTCTTAATCCACTATATTCAAAGGAATACAACAACTACTTTAACAACTGTTAAATCCTTCTTGAGTATAACCACAATCCGGTTTATCTCAAGGAAATCTCTTTACAGATAATTGAACAATGATGTGTGTTAATGTTTTCTAACAAAACTATATATCACAACTGTGATAATACACAAATTTAAGCTTGGAATAAAAACTGAATTGCTAATGCTTTTGCGTAGGCGTGGTTTGAAGGCTTAGTAAAATGTATGAGTGTGTGCATTTTTGTAGGCGTGTATATGCGTGCATCTTTTCTCAAACAGACTTGTATATATAGCGAAGGCAAAGATACGTTGTTGTCCATAAAGCACTTTCAATGATAATAACGTTCTTTCCTTTTTGAGAAGATCTTGTCCTTGAAGAGAGCCGGTAGAAATTAATTTTGTCTTGAATGCTTAGGAACGCTTCAGAGTGTTCTCTGCTTATGGTAATTAGAGTGTTCTTGGCTTTAACTTATGCTGACGCTTTTGAGTGCTGATGACTTGGTAAGGATCTTGATCAGAGTCCGAGTGTTTTATGCACAGATTCTGTTCATCAAGCTTCAGAGTATGATCTGGTAGCTTCTGCGTGTAGCACATGTTATTGATATTCTGATGCTGACGTATTAATTATCTTCTGATGCTTCTGATGCTGATTCCATCAGAACTTCTGTAAATACAAAACATAATTTTAAGTAGCATATATGTCTTATATATAAATCTTACAATTTATTTATTCTTGTATTTTGTTATCATCAAAACTCTAATTGAGGGTTGTTGAATCAAACTATGTTCTAACAGATAGTCCTCTCTGTTTTAACGTCCGTCTGCGGATGATATGCACAACTCAACTTTAACTTAGTACCGAAAGCATTCGGCAAATGTGTCCAAAATTTTGATGTAAACCTCGAGTCTCGATTTGACACAATACTCGAAGGTATCCTATTCTACTTTACAATCTCTTCAACATACATCTTAGCCATCTTTTCTATAGAATAATTTATCTTCATCGGAAAGAAATGAGCGGAATTAGTCAACCTATCCACTATTACCCAAATTGAATCATCACCTTTATCAGGGTTCGGTAACCCCGACATGAAATCCATAGAAACACTGTCCCATTTCCACTCTAGAATACTCAAAGGTTGAATAAGACCTGTACGCTTCTAATGTTCAATCTTCGCCTTTTGACAAGTCAAGCAAGCAAAAACAAACTTAGAAATTTCTTTCGTCATACCTGGCCACCAAAACATTTTCTTCAAATCCTGATACATTTTTGTAGCACCTGGATGAATAATCAAATCGCTTTGATGCCCTTCCTCAAGAATGCTATTCTTAAGTTCTTGAATATCAGGGACACATACCCTATTATAAAGTCTCATCACACCACTTTTGTCCACTCAGAATTCACCTCAATTGCCTTGGTTAATCAATCAGAATTCTGACCTTCTCGGATCTCTTCAAGTATCCCACTAGTCAGTTTCAGCATTCCAATCTTCACACTGTTGGATGTGTCTTTGCATACCAAGCTCATATCTATAAATTTTTTGATCATTTCTAATTCTCGAACCATAAGCATTGACATATGCAAAAGTTTCCTACTCAAAGCATCAACTGCTATATTTGCTTTACCAGGATGGTAACTGAAATCAAAATCATAATCATTTAGCAACTCGAGCCATCTTCTCTGCCTCATGTTCAACTCCTTCTGATCAAACAAGTATTTTAAACTCTTATGATCACCGAACACTTCAAATTTAGATCCAAAAAGATAATGTCTCCAAATTTTCAACACAAACACCACAACCGCCAATTCTAAGTTGTGCGTAGGATAATTCCTCTCATGAACTTTTAAATGTCTAGAAGTATAAGAAACAACTTGTCCGTTTTGCATTAGCACACCACCAAGACCCATCTTAGAAGCATCACAACAAACTACAAAGGATTCCTTCGTATTTGGCAAAATCCACAACGGAGCAGTCGCCAATCTCTTTTTTAGCTCTACGAAACTTTCTTCACATGCAACATCCCACACATAAGCTTGACCCTTCCGAGTCAATTTATTCAATGGTAATGCCAATTTAGAAAATCCCTCAATGGATCTTCGGTAGTATCCTGCTAAACCAAGAAAGCTTCGAATCTCAGTTGCAGACTTCGGAGTCTACCACTGTAACACTGCATCAACTTTAGAAGGATCTAGTGCAATTAACTACTAGAAATCACATGGCCAAGGAAACTCACTTCCTTCAACCAAAATTCATACTTTGACAGTTTCGCATATAATTCCTTCTCTTTCAATATTTGCAACAAAGTTCATAATTGCTCAACTTGTTCTTCTTCTGACTTCGAATAAATCAAAATGTCATCAATGAAGGCCACCACAAACTTGTCCAAGTACTTATGAAAGATATGGTTCATGTATTCCATGAAAACACCTGGCACATTTGACACACCAAATAGCATCACAATATATTCATAGTGACCATAACTTGTACTGAAAGCTCTCTTCAAAATATCATCTGGCTTGAATCAAATCTGATGATAACCCGGCCTCAAAATGATCTTGCGAAAGACACTCGCGCCCACCAACTGATCCATTAAATCATCAATCCTCGAAAGTGGATACTTATTCTTAATAGTTACCTAATTCAAATGTCTGTACTCCATAAATAACCTCATAAATTGTCTTTCTTTTTAACCAACAACACCAGAGCACCCCACAGAGAGACGCTCGGACGAACAAACTTCTTATCTAACAACTCTTCTAATTATTTCTTCAACTCATTCAACTCGTAAGATGACATCCTATAAGGAGCCATTGACATTGGACTTGTACCTGTTATTAAGTCCACAACAAATTCAACTTCTCGCTCTGGAGGCAATTCACCAATATCGCTCGGAAATACGTTTGTAAATTCACAAACAACAGGTAACTTCACACTTGTAGTTTCACGATAAACTTGTAACGATGCGAACATCACAAACATCAAAGCTTCATTTGCCAAAATTTCATCTACTTGCATATCAGACAAAAACATCAACTCTCTACTATCACCAAACTTGGGAAATCTTACCGTCTTACTATAACAGTTGATATGAACATAATTGAATTCCAACCAGTTCATTCCAAGAATAACATCAATTTGGTGTAAGGGTAGACATGCCAAATCCATCACTAAATTCTTGCCATAGATAGATAAAGGACACTTTGAATAAACTAGAGTAGTAGTAACGAAACCTTTAGCCGGAAGCTCCACTACCATTCCCCCATTCATATCAGACAATTTTAATCCCAACATAGTAGAATAGTTAAGCGAAATAAATGAATGAGTAGCACCAGTATCTATAATAGTAATTAACTTAGTATTGTTAGTAAAACAAGTACCTCTGATTAGATTGTATTTCTTGTCAACCTCAGCACCATTCAAAGCGAACACTTTGCCACTAGTCAGAGCAGCTACATATTTCTAAGGTTCCTGCTCACCACAATTGAAACAAGTCGGGCCTTCATTCTTGCACTTGGTATTGCGATGACCAACCTTGCCACACTTGTAACATCTTAGCACTTTACTACTACAAGCATTAGCATGGTGGCCTGCTTCGACTCATCGGTAGCACTTCATAGAAATGGGAGCTCCTCCCCACGTTGCTTCTTCTCATCACAAGCTCTCTGCTTCCCTTTATCAGCTGGAGCAACATAAGGCTTACCATGACATTGGTTCTTCCCTTTCTTCCCATTATAATTCTTATATTAAGAAGCTTTGTCCCTACTATCTTAATAAAAAATCATGCACTTATTCACCAGCTCAGGAAACTCACGAATTTGCAGATACCCAATACCCTGCTTGATATTTGGACGTAGTCCATTCTCAAACTTAATGCACTTCGACACCTCAGTTGTTGGAATGTTATAGTGTGGACAGAATTTCACTAGCTCCTCAAATCTAGCCGCATACTCAGCAACTGTCGAATTTCCTTGCCTCATCTTAAGGAATTTAAATTCCTTCTTACCACACACATCTTCTGAAAGGTACTTATCCATAAAATCATCTTTAAGCACAGCCCAGGTAATCTATGTGCCCAAAATCTTTATCCTCTGGCGCGCATTATTCCACCAATCTTTAACTTCTTCCTCTAGCATGTGAATACTGAACTACAACTTTTGGTCTTCCATATAGATCACCACTCGAAAAGTCTTTTCAATACTCTTCTGCCATGCCTGCGCACCATCAGCATCGTGTCTGCCCTTGTATATCAATGGGTTGTTCCTCTGGAATCTTCCCTAAGCCTGAGCCCCATCATCATTCCCTTCATTCTGATTATGCTATCCATGCTGGTTCTGCATTTCCTGAGCCATGGCTTCCAAAGCATTAGCACTCGCATTATCATTTCTTCCTCTAGCCATAACTCTGCACATAGACAACCAACATTAGAAACATTAACACATCGACAATATTCAGATACTAATAGATTAACAAGGAACAAACATCATATAAATCCTGGTCGGATTAACTGAACTGCTCTGATATAACTAATATAACACCCTTCTAAACCTAACAAAATATTCATAATTATTTAAAATAATATCAGAGTAATACAACAAAACGGCATCACGTTTTATTCAAGAAATAATCATATGTGCTAGTCTTACTCCGTAACACGGGTTTTCAAAGTTATTCATGACATATGCTTTATCAATGTTTCACATGCTTGCAGCGAAATTATAGTTCAAACAAGTTTCATTAAAAACACTTCATAGTGCCCCATGATTCATGGTTCACAATTCAACATAATTTAAACTCCATGGAAACAATTTAAATGTCATAACAAAACAAGAACAAAATAATTTTCAAAGCAAAGTGTTGTCATCCCCGATATTACATATCAAAGAAAGACCTTTTAGACTCAACATAAATAAATCACACTCCAAAGCTATTCTTACAAGCCTTTAGTGACTACTCTTAATTACCTACATGTTACCCACATAGAGGAAACATTCAAGCAAAAAGGGTGAGTTTATCACAATCATTATAGAAGATGTAAGTAATAGACATAGTAGAATAAGCCTAAAGTATCACCATAATTGATTCAACAAATTCATCTTCCAAGCTCAATCAACACAATACAACATCATCAATTAAGAACCATGCAATGTCACATAAGATATAGTGAAAGGAGATAGATTCATGCAAGTGGTACCAATTCTTCTTGATGGACACTAGGCCATCACCCTCCTAAGACCCAAATTATAGGATCGATTCCCACTTGGAACCGGAGAAAATCACAGACATTTAAAATCAACACAATGGGATTCCAAATCACTGGACCAACATCCTAAATCATCACAACAAACCAAAGTTGTCCAATGAATGCATGATGCGCAACAACATATAAAAAATGACCACAACGCATCATCATTCATGTATTAATCAACATCATACATAAAAATCATCATGTATACTCATATAATCATCATACATATTAATATAATCAAAACATCATCATAGTAGCAACATATCATCATGATCAAACCCATAGTCATTTTTATTCGACACAGGGAACCTATTCTTATTATAGTTTAGGTCTTACAAAAATATTCCTAAGTCTCCATTTTATTTCACCTAATTATATTATACTATGTTAGCTACGCAGAGCTTCGAACAACACTTTATTCTGAGCTCTAGAACGAAAGTTATACTCGTTTTAAGATTTCAATTCAACATTCCAGCTCTGCCTCACATCGCCCGGCGAAACCTCATCATCGCCCGGCGACCCTTACCCGAGACCAGCACCCTATTTTCATCCTTTTCTCGCCTCTTCAATCACCCGGTGAGGCATCATCACCCAGTGACACAAGAACTGTCGCCCGACAATTCCTTGCGAATAGGGCTTTCCTGTTTGCAATTTTGCATTGTTTCAGCACTTTTTCATGTGATTTAGTCATGTAACATGTCCAAAAGTTATATCTAATCACGGGGAATCATCACCTAATAATAACTTGTTATACTACATTGATCATACAACAATCACGGGTCATCAATCATCATAATTTCATCAATTCTTAATCCAACAACATCAAATCACCATTGTCAATACCAAGGGCAAAATCCTACACCTATCTACCACTTAGATCAAACATAATAATCAGATAAAAACCCCTTACCTTATTGTTTCGAGTGATTGATTTGTTCTTCGTTCCTCTTACGGCGATTCTCCAATCCTTTGTGCCCTAGCATCACTTTTATCCACAACGTCAGTTCTCTTTCTCCACTTTTCACGATCGATTATGAGAATACTATGATACGGTGGCAGAACCGACTGTTAATACTGGTTTGTGTTTTTTGTTCGCAAATGTCGTAGTAAGCAAGAGTCGCCACTTGCTTTTCTTTTATCCAAGAATGGAAAGGGTGAAAAGAACAGAAAAAAGACCTTTTTTCGAGATTTCTGAGTAAAGGGGGTATATTATGGAAAGGGAAGGTGTTAGAACCCTTTCCATCCATGGTTTTCCACGGGCTCTTAGGTACTTGCTCATTTTTGAAATTGTTTGTGTTTGTGTGTTTGAAAAGCTTTGAAAAATGCCTTAGTGCGGCGATTCACTTTATGGTAACCCTTGTATCAGTCCTCAAGAGTGTGATAAAGTGTTTTGAAAACTTTTGTTTAAAAATAATGTTTGAAACCGTGGTGTGAAAATTTATTTGAGCAAGTACCTAACAGTTATCTACCTACTCAAAAAAAGACTGTTCTTTTCCTACTATCCTTTAGACCGTGTTATCCTACTATTAGTGAGTAGGTAACCCTAGTCATTGGATGTTTGAGGGACTATCAAAAGGGACGTAATGGTCATTGAAGGCAACATGTAAGGATACCTTAGCATTTCGAAGGGACTATCATCATAAGATCATTTCTCGTAGGCAAATCGTGGGACATTTTAGGGACTATGATCTTTATGATGACTTTAAACTGAGGCTCTTTGCTAAGAGTATCCTTACATTCGAGGGACATGACCATTTTTCCTGAAGGAAACCAAGTGCGGTAATACCCTAGGGGTGCAAGTGTGCAAAAGTGTGCTTTTTCAGATATGTTTATCTTGAATTTAGTGATCTACAGGTTAATTGATTTATCATACATGCCTAGGTTGCTAGAAATTATATACAGAATAAAAAACATAGAAGCAAGAAACAGAAGCCCTAAGTTGTTACAAGGCATTGGTGTAGATACATAAGAAATTTGACTAAAAAAATGAAGTGCGGAAATAAAACCCTAATTAAAACTATTACAAATCGGGTGCAGTTACATTAATAGTAAAAATTAATCGTACGGTAAAAATAATTACGCGTGAGAATAAATAAAAAAAACTGAGATATGTTTGAAACCCTATAAACCTAATTTGATCATTGAAATTTTTTTTGGGATTTTTGTGAAAAAATTAGAGTTTGACCTAACTTTTCTAATTAATTTTAATTAATGAAACAAATTAAAATTGATGAAGTTATATAATTTAAAAAAATTAATTTATTAAAAAAAAACTAAATCCTATTTTTTGTGATGTTAATTTTTATGATTTTATGAAAAAAAATAATTTAAACAAAGTAAGTAAACTAATTTAAATAAAACAAAATTAAGAGGGAAAAAGAGTGAGCTTGAGGGGTGTACACCTAAATTGGAGGGTGCATGCTGAAGTTTTGTTTAAAGCCCAATCCAGTTGGCCCATAGCTGCGCGTGATTCAGTGTAGTTGTCCCAGGAGGGTTCACCATGGGGAACTTCATTGGAAGCATTAGATCCATGCATTGATTGATCCAAGTATGAGGATCTGGGGCCTATGGTGTGCGCGCTTGGAAAGGATAACATAGGATCTGCAAAGACTTGTTAGGAAAAATAACATGTAGGAGGCAGGGATCGAACCTCTGACCTCCTACAGATGCGCGCTGAAAATCCTTCCCCTTCGCCACTGAGCCAGTTGTTTAATCATTAACATAAACAAACAACATATATTATATGTGATAATGGTTAGAAGCTATAATAAAAAAACGCGCAAGAATTCAAATGGGCCATTCAGGTTTTGACACGCAGTCATCTTCTTCGTTGGTTGTCGTTTTAGCCAGAATACTTTTACCTACAGGCAATGCTGCAGCTACAAGCCTGCACATCTCAAAAATCATAATTATGCAATATAAATTCAAACCAAATATGCAGATCAATTGGATTTTGTCTCGTGATTACAATGGTACTCATTGTTTGTCCTGATTTTTCCTGAAATAAAAATGCCTAAAGCGAAGCTTAAAACCCTAACCATGGTATTCAATCAGATATGCATCAAAACATATAATTAATCATACATGCATGTTCTAAATAATGATACAAACATGAATACGTATTTAAAACTCATTGATCATGCATATATTTCAAAGACCGGTTTCAAGAGCCATGGCAAACCGTGATACTTGTATTGATCATTCCTCGAGGTATTGATGCGCGAGAGTAGTCCTGAAAGTTTCCAAATATGCCCAGGAATGGATTGTAATATTTGAAATGCCTTGAATCTACCGTAGAGCAAAACTCGTTCCACACTTTTTGTCAAAACTTTTGAGCAATCTTGGTGTTCTCCACAGCCAAAATCCTCTTTTCTGATCAGGGTTCATTATGTATATATAGTGGGATGAATTAGGTTAACAATATTGAACTGAATCTTGAAGATTGAGTGATAAATATTTGATTTGTATCTTGCATCTTTTGTTTCTAAATGGCCAAATCTCTGTTGTTTTTCTCCACATGTTTTCCTTGATTTGGCAGCCTGCTTCAATCTTCTTTCGATTGGGATTTCTGGCTTGTTTTGGACCAAGTCCCAGCTCCATTCCTTCGAATTCCTTCCTTTCCAGCTTTGCTTCATTCGAACTAATCATGCCTTTCCTCATTAGAACCTTGCTCTCCTTGATGGCTCTGAGTAGAACTATGCCAGCTTCAGTACTAAGACTTATTCGATTGGACCCCCCCCCCCCCCCCTTTGCTTCGATTTCCTGTCCATTTGAAGAGAAGTCTCTGTTCGAAACAAATTTTATGGCATTGTGACCCAACAAGGCAAGACTCTGGCCTGGGCATGTTTTCAGAGTGCCCTCTTGATGGCCTCTTTCAAATGGCCTGGAGGGAGTCTTTCAAAAGGCCCTTGCCCAAGTAGCAATCGAAGGGTATTTGTTGGAATATCAAATGAAGATTCTTTTGTTACACCAATCGAAAGGCTTCGACACAATGACCATCGAAAGGCTTGTCATGAGGCCAATCGAAAGGCCTTTTGCAACTGTCAATCGAAGGACGCTATGGAGATGGTAATCGAAGATTTCTATATAGATGTCAATCGAAGGATTCCATATATATGGTAATTGAATAGTGTTGTACCCCAAAATTTCCCCTCTCACTTATCAAGAATTTTCCCACAAGATCTCCTTGGGCTCAAGACTGCATTAGGGTTTGATCAGCTCAAGACACCCCCTTTTGCCCTGATGACAAAATTAGGGTTTGAGATTGCACAACGATTTTTGGACTTCAAATGCCCCATATGATTTTCATGGATCATTATGGACCCCCAAGTTTACTTATGTCAAGTTTCAAGCCTTGGATCACACTTTTGATCAGTCAATTAATTAGTTGACCTAAAAATCAATTGTATTGGGGAAAAAGTCAACTATGGCCAATTCACATTCAAACTTCATAATTTTTGGTGCACATCAACATTTTAAACTCATATGAGTCATTTGATCAAGTTTGGACCACATCTCCTCAAGAAATTTGGTCAAAACTCCAAAAGGGCAAAATGGTCAAAATTAGGGTTTTGATTGAGAAAGGGCAATTTCTGATTTTTGACCTAGCAAATGGTCAATTGGTTTAAGGCATGATCTCAAGAGTCCAATTGCAACATTTTTACCCAATGTCATGGTTCAAAACATTGCAAGTCCATTGGATTGACAAATGAATTTTTCAGTTAACTGATCAAAAGTCAACTGTATACTGAAAAGCCAAACTTTGACTTTTTCATCAAATTCAAGTGCCAAAGATCATAATTCATCAAAACATGTTAAAATATGAAAATTATTCATCAAGAAATCAAAAAGTCAAGATTTCATTTTGAAAAGTCAAAATTTCTAAAACTTAGAAATTTTTCTAATTGTTGGAAATTTCATGTTTTTTTCATAACTTTGGACAAATTTTCACCATGATGAAAGATGATTCAATAAAAACTTCCAACATGAAAGTTGTATATATCCATGAAATCTACAAATTTTCTTACACAACTTCTTCCAAAAATGCTTGGATCTCAAGTTATGATTTTATAAACATAGGGTCATTAAACTAAACACTTAGTGAAATTTTGCCCTAATTTAGTAAGGATTTTGACCTAACTTCATGACACTTTTTCACATAGTTCCAAGGGGAATCTTCAAGATCAATTCAAATATGGGTTGTAGAGAATACTTAGAGCTTTCCAAAATGTCACAGAACTCCTTGAGATCATTCTTGAGGAGGGAGAATCGAAGAGATGAAATTAGGGTTTTGTCACTTGAATTACAAGTCATTTTTTATGAACACTTGAACAAAATCCATGCTAGGCTGCATAGTACTTGCTTTGTAGGCCTCAAACTTGTTTGTCACTCCATAATTAAATGTTTACACAGTTTTTAAAGCTTTGATCCAAGCAATTGAGCTATTGTCTAAGTTGTATTTTAATTTATGGCACAAAGTTAACAATGCCATTCTTGTAAAGAAAGCTTTTTGTATAAAGTTCACATTGAGCCTCTAACTTGTTCCCTCTGATCACACTCCATCCACAAATTTATAAGCAAGCATGTTTAAAGCATAACCACTCTATCTTAGCAAGTACACAAGGCATGGAAACTTGTTTTGTCAAAAAATCACATGTTTAACTTAAACATGTAATTTTGAATTCTGATTAACTAGAGCACTCCAAACTTGTTGCTTATAAATAGAGCCACTATTTATGAGTTAGAACACGAGCTTGAACACCCTGAAATACACCAAAACTCTCTCAAATCAGAAATTGCACAAAAACTCCATTGTTGCACAGTTTCTGACCTTGAACATCAAACTCCCATTTCCCTCGTGTGTTTCTTGGCCTTTTAGTTTCTAAAGCTTCCTTACATCAAATACAACTCATCCCCATCCGTATTACATAACGGTAACACCATTTACCATAACTTCCATAACCAAAAAACAGAGTCTGTAACTTGACTTCTCCAGGCCATTTCAACCATCCATTGTTTAAGTTAACCATTGCATTAGCTTCGTAGGACCTCAAGGAAGCTAACCTGATCATCACCATCACTTGAAATAAGCTCAAACTCAAAACACGATTTCCAGTTTTGAGGTACGTTTTGTCAACTTGGAACTCTTCATACAGGCATCATCAATAGTTTATTTGTGAATAAAACATGTAGATATCATTGCCCTGAAGCTAACCATGTCCATAGTTTCCATTAATTTTGCTTGAGCTTAGAGAATTTTGAAACTAAAATTTTTAGGGTTCAGATTAGGGCCATTAAAATTCTTGCTTATCTTTGATCTATAGTTTTAATAATTTACAGTTCTAGAATCGTGAGAAAATTTTCTACAAGTTTCATGTTTACAGTTTTCATTTTTAATGAGAAATGAGCGAGTTACAGTAGGTCTGGCTGGAGGTTGAAGATGAAGTCTTCAGGGGGCGTTTTTCCTTACATATTTATTGTTTCATTTGTATTAACGAATGTATAGCCACCCCAGTGGTAGAAGCGCGCGCCTGTAACCTATGGGACATGGGTTCGAGCCCCAGTGGTACCCTTTTGCATTTTTTCATGTTCTTTTGCAATTCTGACCTTTTTTTGTTTGGCGGGCGCTGGGCCCTTTGGGCCTAGTTCAATTTTGTTTTTGCTAGTTGACTCCCCATATTGACTTTTGGCACCCCCTGGCCCAAATTATTTTATTTATTCATTTATTTCATTTTTTTATTTTTCTTTTCTTAAAAATATTTCCTAAATACTAAAAATCATAAAAATATAATAAAATGATATATGTTTATATTTTGACTTATTTTATTTTATTTTTCCATAAATAAAAATATTTTTATTTATTATACTTTATTTATTTTATTAAGTAAATCTTATAAACTTAACTAATATTACTTTATTTATTTATTTTTCTTCACACCATTTATAATATATTATTTTAATATAAAAAAGACTAAAAATATTTTATAATACTACAAATATTTTCAAGATAAAAAAAATACCAAAAAAATACTTTTCTTAAACTTATTTTATTTTGATTAATTAATAGAACTAGGTTTTCATTTAAAATCTTTTCTTAATAAATTCAAACTTAATTAATTGTTTTATTTATTTAATTAGGTTAAGACAAAAATCTTTTTTTCATGAAAACCAAACAAAATTCCTTTTCTTTACATTTTGCATCCTTGTACATTTATTCATTTTTATACTTTGTATTTATTTATTTCCTTGTATATTCATACCAATTCAATATGGTTGTAATAGATTAATTGGGGTTTAAATTCTTGCAATCCCCATTCAACTTGTACACCCTCTCCCCACAAATGTTGTAATAGCGTAGTAACTTTAAATTTCGCAATTTATCGCTTTTATATAACATGCTAGTAATTAGGGTTTGTATGGAAAGACTAAAACCAATGATTAGAAAACCCTAATTCAAGACAAAAACAAGCATGAAAATGATACACTTGCACACAAGCACCTTTAGGGTTATTCCACTTGGTAGCCTTATACAAAATGGCTATATTACGCATGTGAGGTATCTTAGCAAAGGCAAGCAAATACAAGATCATGGTCCCTCGATGACGCTATCTAAGTTGCCTTACAAATGATCTTAGTCCCTCAAAAAGAATGCTAATATACCTTGCAACATTGCTAATCATGGTTATACGATGACCCACGCCCGTCCTGTTTACATCCAAAGATAGGGTTGCTTACCAAATCAATAGTAAGACAACAATGTCAAAGGAAAAGAAAATGAACAAGAAAGACATTTTAGTAGGTAGATTGCTCATAATTACTTGCTCCATTTCAAAACGAACATCCTTGCTATTTTCAAAACAAACACATACACTTTCAAACATCTTACAAAATTGAAAACATTTTCAAAAGATCAAACGTCTTTGTATACATTCCTACAAACAAGAATCATTACAAAGATTGCCTAAACAATGTCCTCTTTACAAAATACTTTCAAAAACAACATCAAGCACAATTTCAAACAAAAAGCAAGTGATATAGCAAGCAACTAAGAGCCCATGGAAAACCATGGATGAAAAGGGGGCTAATACCTTCCCTTTTTATAATCTACCCTCCAAACTCAAGAAACAATCACAAAGGTCTTTCCTGTGCTTTTTCACCTTTCCTTTTGGATAAAAGAAAAGTCGGTGGCGACTCTTGCTAACCGCAAAATTTGCGATCAAACGCAAAACACCCAAGTCAGTTCTCCCACTGTATCACAAAGAGCATTTTGGAGATGCTAATCGAACAGAACTTAGTTGGTGGCAATCGAAAGGCACTTTTATAGTTGCCAATTAAAGAGCCTCATTAACAGGCCAATCGAAGGGAACTTAGAACAGGCCAATCAAAGGAAACATTATTTGAAAAAATTCCTTGTCTTCAGGGAAAGGTTTGTGACCACCTATGCAAGAGGAAAATCTTAGAAAATGTGAGAGGGAAAATTTTACGGTACAACAGCTGCCCCTGTTCAATCTTCTTAAACTTGAAGATGTGGATTGGTTGGTCTGCCTTTCGTGATCTGAAGGTAGAAGATGATTGAATACTAAAGTGCCCAGAAATTTGCACTCGTCCGAGATGATACTTGACTGTGTAGATAGTACTGGGAATGATCTTATAGATGCCATTTGAAAAAGATGACAGTAGATCGTCGGAGATGGGCTTAAAGATGCCATCCAAAATGTGATGATTTCATGAGATATCCCTTTGTGGGAATTCCTTCTCTTGCTGTTAGAGAGGACTCCGCTGAGGAATGTTGGTCTCTGTCTTGGAACGTAGAGTTTTAAGAACTTCAGTTATCTGTTACCATACTGGGGAGTCATCACTTGATTGAAGAGATGGAAGTGAACTTCCATCTGGTCGGGATCCAGGCTTTACAGCGACTTGCTGAAGATAATAAGGTTGATTGTTATCTGGTTGTGCTTCAGGTTTCACAATGACTTACTGGGGGATAAGATTAAACTACTATCTGTTCAGGATTCAAGCTTCACAGTGTCTTAAATTGTTGATTGACTAGTATCCGGTCAGTTTCCGGGCTTCATCGCTTCTTTTACTGGAGCAGAAATCTTAGTATCGATTTGACTGGACTAGAGAAAGGTCTCAAGTTATCTTCAACTGGGATAGAAATCTTATTATTGATTTGACAAAATCAGGGAGATCTTAGTGTCGATCTTGCTGATCCAGAGAAAATATTAGGTTAACTTTGACTGGCATAGTAATCAGGAGAATCTTAGTGGCGATTCAACTGACCCAGACGAAAGTCTTGGTACATCTTCCACTGGAATGGTAATTAGAGAGATCTTAGTGTCGACATGTCTGACCTAGGGAAAATATTGGGTTAACTTTGACTGGCATAGTAATCAGGAGAATCTTGGTAGCGATTCAACTGACCCAGATAAAAGTCTTGGTACATCTTCCACTAGAATGGTAATCAGATAGATCTTAGTGTCAACCTGTCTGACCCAGGGAAAATCTTGTGAGGACATCTTTCTGAGTAAAATCTTGGAATAGCCCTTTGATAGACGTAGCTTGTTGATTTGATCTTTTCCCTGAAAGGTAAAGAGTTAGTCGTATGCAATGTCATGATGTATGAAATGCATTGTGAGGATGTTCTCAAAATAAATGAGATTGTGTTGTATGCAATATGTATGCACATGCCATGACGTATGAATATGGGATGTTATTGCGGTAATTTTAGTTGGGGAAAATAAATCCCGGACTACTGCTGAAGAGCACTAGGAAGCTGAATTCTTCATTTCCGCTGGGGATGGTAAATAGAGATGATTATGCCGGGGATTTACTCCTTTATATTTACGAATATTATGCTGAGGCGAGACTCTTCCTGAGAATAACTCTGTGGGGGAATAACTCTGCGAGAGGAGATGCCTCGCTGGAAGATTTTTCCGATTCAAAGAAATAAACTCCACCGGGGGATGAACTTCCGTAGCTAGAGAAATAAACTCTATTGGGGATTGAGCTTCCGCACTCAGAGAAATAAACTTTGCTCGGGAGAAGGCTTTAAAAACCGTTTGAAATTATAAAACTCGACTAGGAATACAGATATTGGCATTCTGAAGGAACTTTGCTGGGGAAAGTAACTCCTGTTTGGGGAAGCTGAGATTAAAACTTTTGGTTGCCTCTACTCTGTGGGGAACATAGATGCCACGGGGTGCATGTAATGGTGACTTCGTCTCAAAACTGTCTCTACCCCTGTACCTGCTAGAAGGAATTACAAATTGTTTTTTTTAGAATTTGCCCCGTTCCTTAAGTCATGAGCAATTGTCCTTCTATTTCTTATGTAAACATTTATGAATAGCAATCATATTCAAATGAATATGTCAAGAATAAGTCATTGGACGTTTTTCCAAAAAAAAAACAGAAAAGGAAAAACAAATGGTTTTGTAAAAATGACTTATATTAATTTTTGTAGTTTGCCTATAACAGGGGTTGTGTACAAAGTGGTTGACGCTCTAGTAGGAGAACGCCGCTGTGAGAGTGACGATTATACAAAATAGTGTACAAAGAGAAGAAAACATCTATGTGTAATAATCCCATTGAGTTTCAATTCTGCTATTGCCCTTATGTCTTCGAGCGTCTCATCAC
Source organism: Vicia faba (assembly GCA_948472305.1). Taxonomy (NCBI): domain Eukaryota; kingdom Viridiplantae; phylum Streptophyta; class Magnoliopsida; order Fabales; family Fabaceae; genus Vicia; species Vicia faba. Next base: position 1,004,017,260 of record OX451740.1, on the reverse strand, counting down.
TTTGCTACTTGTCTGAAGCTGACTGGATTGATCGGTGTCGTTTGAGCTTGATACTTGATACTGAAGACTGGTCGCAAGCTGATCCAATGGGACATAGTTATACGCTTTAAATCCCTAAATTTTTCCTGGACCGCCTTTTCGGGTTTTCAGTCCACCGGGATACCCTTTTTTGCCCAAGCCGCCTTTTCAGGTTTTCGACTTGTCGGGTGTACAGATATTTTTGTTTTCAACCCTAATTTTTGCCCGAACCCTTTTGGTTCGCCGAGAAGCCCTTATTTTTTCCTAGGCCAGTCAACCTAGCGGGTCTTATTCATGCATAGTATTTTTTCACTATGTTCGCGTTAACAGGGTGAGGAAGGTCGTCACCATCCATGGTGGTCAGAATCATGGCTCCACCTGAAAATATGTTTTTGATCACAAATGGCCATTCATATGTGGGAGTCCATTTTCCCCTGGGATCACCTTACGACAGTATGATGCGCTTGATCACTAGATCCCTGACTTGATATACTTGACGTCTGACCTTCTTGTTGAAAGCCTTGATCATCAGTTTTTGATACATTTGACCATGAACGACAACAGTAAGTCTTTTTTCATCAATCAGATTCAGTTGATCAAGTCGAGTCTGGATCCAATCATCTTCATTCAAGCTCGCATCCTTCATGATTCTCAGGGATGGGATCTGAACCTCGATAGGCAGTACAGCCTCCATGCCATATACCAGAGAGTAGGGCGTTGCCCCTGTCGATGTTCGCGTGGAGGTGCAGTAACTGTGAAGAGAAAATGGTAACATCGCATGCCAGTCTTTGTATGTCACTGTCATCTTCTATATGATCTTCTTAATGTTCTTGTTTGCAGCCTCCACAGTTCCATTCATCTTCGATCGGTAAGGGGAAGAATTATGATGCTGGATCTTGAACTGTTTACAGAGTTCGGTGATCATCGTATTATTGATATTTGTACCATTGTCAGTGATGATTCTCTCTGGAACACCGTACTGACAAATTAGGTTATGCTTGATAAACCGCGCCACAACATTCTTGGTAACAGTAGCAAAAGAGGCAGCTTCAACCCACTTTATGAAATAATCGATGGCCACCAGGATGAAGCAATTCCCATTGGAAGCGGCATGTCTAATATTTCCGATCATGTCAATGCCCCACATTGCAAAGGGCCAAGGAGCTGTCAAGATGGTCAAAGGAACCAGAGGTACATGCACCTTATCCGCATAGATCTGGAATTTATGGAAAGTTCGGGAATGCTGATAGCAGTCTGCTTCCATGGTGGACCAATAGTATCCTGCTCGTAGGATATTTTTAGCCATGGTATGTCCGCTCGAATGGGTTCCAAAGGCACCTTCGTGTAAATATGTCATATTCCTCTTTGCTTCGCTCTTGTCTATGCACCAAAGTAAAGTAGAGTCGTGGTTGCGCTTGTAGAGGATTCCATTACTGAGGAAGAACTTTGCGGCGAACCTTCTCAGAAACTTCTTATTGGTTACAGATGCCCCCTCGGGATACTCTTGAGCCTCGAGATACCTCTTCACTTTGTAGAACCAAGGTTTATCTGTTACTCCTTTAGTGTCGATCTCGTAGAAGTATACTGGTTCATCCAACCTCTCAATAGTGATCCGAGGAGCCTCGTTGTCCCACCTGACCTTGAACATAGATGACATAGTAGCTAGCGTGTCCGCTAACTGATTCTCTTCTCGTGGAAAATGTTCAAAGGTGACCTCTTCAATGTGTGGAAGCAATGACAACACATGTTCTTTGTAAGGTACGAGATTAGGGTGCTTCGTGTCCCACTTGCCTTTGATCTGACTTATTACTAAGGCCGAATCTCCGAAAATGCTCAAGAACTTGATCCTCAGGTCAATAGCAGCTTTGAGACCCATGATGCATGCTTCATACTCTGTCATATTGTTGGTACAGTTGAAACATAATTTGGCGATAAAAGGAGTATGACATCCTTTAGGAGATATAATTACAGCACCAATTCCATTGCTGAGTGCGTTTAAGGCTACGTCAAAAACCATAGTCCATTGGGATCCTTCTTTAGGTCCTTCATCTGGTCCATGTTCTTCATAGTCAGTCACTAGTATAATATTCTCATCCGGGAACTCAAAATTCATGGACTGGTAGTCATCCACAGCTTGATGAGCCAAATGATCGGCTAGTACACTTCCCTTGATTGCTTTTTAGGTCGTGTATTGGATATCATATTCGGTCAAGATCATTTGCCATCTGGATATTCTTCTGGAGAGAGCGGGCTTCTCAAACATGTACTTGATTGGGTCCATCTTAGATATCAGCAAAGTAGTGTGGGTCAACATATACTGTCTCAGTCTGCGAGCAGCCCATGCCAAAGCACAACAAGTTTTCTCGAGCAGTGAGTATCTTGTTTCACAGTCGGTAAACTTTTTTCTAAGGTGGTATATTGCATGCTCTTTTCGACCAGACTTGTCATGCTGCCCCAGCACACACCCCATTGAATTATCTAACACTGTTAAGTACATTATCGAAGGGCTTCCTTCAATCGGAGACATCATAATTGGTGGTTCTTGAAGGTATTCCTTGATTCTTTCCAAGGCAGTCTCGCATTCGTCATTCCATTTTACCACTTGATCTTTCTTCAGGAGCTTGAAGATTGGCTCACAAGTAGCAGTTAAATGGAAAATGAACCTGGAAATGTAATTTAGTCGTTTGAAAAAGCCTCTAACCTCCTTCTTAGTGCAAGGAGGCGACATCTCTTGTATAGCCTTCACTTTTGCTGGGTCTACCTGAATGCCCTTGTCATTGACAATAAAACCTAGCAGTTTACCAGACCTTACCCCGAAGGTGCACTTGTTCAGATTCAACCTCAGCTTGTACGTCTTCAACCTATCAAACAGCTTTTGTAAATGATCAAGGTGCTCTTCCTCAGTTTGAGACCTGGCTATCATGTCACCCACATATACCTCTACCTCATGGTGAATCATGTCATGAAATAAGGCGACCATGGCTCGCTGATAGGTTTCCCCGACATTCTTTAATCCAAACGGCATCACTTTTAAGCATAAAGTTCCCCACTGCGTCATGAAGGTTGTCTTCTCCCTGTCTTCGGGTGCCATCTTGATCTGATTGTAACCAGAGAAACCATCCATGAAGGAAAAGATCTTGTGTTGTGTGGTGTTGTCAACCAGAACGTCAATGTGGGGGAGCGGAAAGTCATCTTTGGGGATTGCCCTGTTCAAATCTCTGTAGTCCACACACATCCATACCTTACCGTTGTTTTTAGGCATCGAAACTACGTTGGCCACCCATTGGGGATAAGAGGTGACGGCTAGGTAACCAGTGTTAAATTGCTTCATAATCTCTAGTTTGATCTTCTCTAACATTTCAGAGCGCATGCAACGGACCTTCTTCTTTACTGGAGGGCAATCTTCTTTAGTTGGTAGGCGGTGAACCACAATATTCGTATCCAGTCCTGGCATGTCTTCATATTACTAGTCGAAGATCTCGACATAATCATGCAACATTTGTATCAACCGATGTTTGACATTAAGCCCCTGATTTGCGTCGATCTTGACTTCTTTTCTGTCTACCTCTATGCCCAATTTTATTGTCTCAACTGGCTCTTCATGAGGGTGTATAGCCCTCTCTTCCTGTTGTAACAGTCTAGCAAGTTCTCCAGGTACCTCACAATCCTCCTCACCTTCGTCCTCGGCTTGGTTGATTGGATTTTCGAAGTTATAACTGGAAATAGCAGAAATGTTATCTATGGGATCCATAGTGGATATAGATCTGCAGTGTGATATGTGAGTGAGTGTAAGAGCATAGTTGTATAGACAAAGTAAAAGTATAAAAGAAAAACAGAGAACACAAAATTTGTATGCATAAACGTCCAATGCTTTATTGATGCCATATGAAAGTTAAACATGATAACCCTCACAAATAAACCGATGTGCCCCGGGTAAGAAACATCGCCATAAAGTTATATTTATTACATATCCAAAAAGCAAGAAAGACAATTACTTCTGAACAAAATTAATAGGTACAAAATCTTTTTCCGTCCAGTTACTGGGTCCACCGTTGGTAGTATGGAAGATCCAGCTGCCCATATCATTGTCACCATTTCCGTCTTCTAAAGCGTTGACCCCATGATTGCTGATATGTAGGGGAGGTCTTCCAGCACGAGCACGTCGAACATCCCTTTGAGCCCCTGAAGAGAAACCCAAACCAAATTTATTAGACTTGTACGGAATATCAGGGAGCTGACCCCGAATGATAAACTCACCTTCTTCGACAACCGCTTTTGCATCCTTGAGAGAAGCCATCTTCATGGGAGGTCCGGTGATCTTCGGCACACTGGTAACAGTTTCAGTTGCAGCCAGAGTCTGAGGTACCTCTTCGAAATTCTAGCACGGAGTCTCGATGAACTCGCCATCGATTTCCACATATCTGAAGGAATTAAGGTGACTGACCATGTATTCTTATTCGCTGTGTACAGTGACAATTTTCCCTTTAACCGGGTATTTCATCATCTGATGTAGAGTGGATGTAACAGCTTCGGCCCCATGTATCCAAGGGCATTCCAACAAACAAGAATAAGATGGTCTGATATCCATCACATAGAAGGTAAAGCCGAAATTCTGAGAACCAACCTTGATGGGGACGTCCACCTCCCCATGCACCATTCTCTTCGAACCGTCAAAAGCCCTCACTACAATATTGCTGGGCTTTAAAGTCAAATCTTCATAGTCTAGTCTATCCAGCACATTCTTAGGCCGCACGTTTAATGATGAACCAGTATCTACCAGGACATGGGCCAAAATGGTGCCCTTGCATTCAACAGAGACATGTAATGCATCATTGTGCTTCTTACCTCTAGGAGTCAAATCAGCATCAGAAAAGCCCAAACTGTTATCATCCGTCAAACTAGCTACACAATCTTCGAATTGGTCAGAAGAGGTTTCCCTGGGCACATGGGCAGTTTTCAGGAACTTCATCAAAGCCTTCGCATGAGCTTCAGAACTCAACAACAAGGCTATGATAGAGATCTTTGAAGGGGTTTCCCCCAGCTGTTCGACCATGTTGTAGTCGCTTTTCTTGATAATTTTAAAAATTCCCTCCATTTCTTGCTTGGAAGCCTCTGGGATAGATACTGAATGCGCCTTCGTCTGGACAGGCTCAACTAGTATGTCCTTTCCCCGAGTCTCGGTCGACTAGGTGATAGGGGTGTCGGTAGGAGTAATCACAGGGATTGTAGTAGTAGTATCAGCAAGAAAGAATGTAGGAATGATCACAGGACCAGTAACAGCCTTCGGAGGAGAAATCTCAGGGGAGAACATTCTTCCACTTCTGGTTATTTTGTTGGTTCCAACAATGTTGACAATGTCGGTATCAGTATTCTCATAAACCTGGTCTTCAGCAGCCAGCCAATCTTGTTTGACATCGTGGTAGTAGACGTCACCCTCGTAGTTCCAAGGAACAGTTTTGTCTGAGGAGTATGGGATTGGCCCTGGCCCAGTAATTATCAGTGGAGTAACCTTCGGAGTAGATGTAATCCTGACGGGTCTTTTGGTGGAGACCCTGGGAGGATTGGCGGAAATGGTTATTATTGAAACATCTTTGCAAGTAATAGTCGGGACGGTATTCTTCTCAATCAAAATCTCTCTATTATCCATCAGGCGCTGAACAGAAGTGGCAACCTTCACCACATCCCAAAAATAAACCCGCCTTCAACAAGTTCCCCTTAATGGTCAAGAGAGGAGTAACAAGCTCTTCAACAGTAGTAACAAACATATCATCTTCAATAGCGTTAACACCACCACCGTGCTTGGGCATATGAGCGGTGATAAAATTTGGAATTTCGGGGGCGTCAAACTCAATTTCCTTCGCCTCAATAAGGTCTTGTACCCTGTTTTTCAAAGCCCAACAGTCATTTGTATCATGACCTGTACTTTCTGAATGATAAGCACAGCGGGCATTGGATTTTAGCGGGGAGAGGTAGTGTTGGGATTCTTTGGTGCTTCCCGCAGGGTTACCAGAGTAGACTTCAACAGATGAGGAAAAACTTGTGATAAAGTCATATTTATCCGGGTGAATTGTCTTACTGGCTTTTCTGTTCTCTGCTGATTATTCCTTTGTTGAGTGGGTGCAGGCTTAGCGATCCTGACAGCCCCTACCGTTGGACAGTGTTCAGTTCTATCCTGATTCATTTGATTGTATGCAACATTAACCTATTTTTTCCCAGCAAATGGCTTCCTTACGGCACTGGAGGATGCTTCCTTTTGGATCTTACCATTTTTAATTCCAGCTTCCACTCTTTCTCCTGTCAAAAGTAATTCAGTGAAGTCGGCTGAAGAGCTTCCAATTAGGTGATTAAATAATGGACCAGACATGGTTCCCAGAAATATATCCACTAACTCCCTATAAAACAGGGGAGGCTGGACTCTTCCTGCTAAGTCCCTTCACTTTTGAGCGTAGTCTTTGAAGCCCTCGATCGAACCCATATCCATACTTTGGAGTTGAGTACGGGTGGGAGCAAGGTCTGAATTGTACTGATACTGCTTATAGAAAGCAGTGGCCAGGTCTTCCTAATTATAAATGTTGGCCATTTCTAGTTGATAAAACCAATCTAGCTGAGTTCTGGATAGACTATCCTGAAAGAAATGGACCCATAAGTCTTTGTCAGCAGTGTGAGGTTGTATCTTCCTCACATAATATTGGAGGTGCATCTTGGGACACGAAACCCCATCATACTTAGAAAACACTGGTGCCTTGAACTTTGGCGGAATAACAATCTCAGACACCAAACCCAGCTCTTCAAAGTCTAGCCCAGGCATTTTCTGAATCTCCATTGCACTCAGACGCTCTTCCAGCTGTTTGTACTTTTCGTCAGCCGGAGGATACTGCTCTTCATTGTAATCAGTATCATTATCAGATTCCCTCGGACTAGGGTCTTCCTCTCTTGTCTCAGCCTCTTGGTTCTCTCCTTCCTTGGATGAAGAGGTCAGATCAACCATTTGCTTCAACGGTCCCTTGAATCTTCTTCCCAGATTTACCACACCAGTTGTCCTTCTTGGCTTCTTGGTCTTGTCTTTAACAATCAAGGCTTTCAGTTCCTCCTACCCTTTGGCTAGAGCCATGATCATCTGTTGGAATTGTTCATTCTGAGTCTGTAAGTCTTTCAAAGTTTGTTCGTGAGCCATGGCTGAAATAAACAACGAAGAGGATGAGAAACCTGCTTTGACACATGTTTATGCAATGATATGTATGATATGTGTATGCAATGATTTCAAGGATTTAGGGAAATTTAAATTTGCGAACCAAAATGAAACAAATATTTTATTAGTAAAATTCAAAATACAATTGCCTTTTAGGTGTTTCAATTGAAGGTTTAAGAAAAACTTAAAACAAAAATCAGGTTTCCCAAGGGTGCTTCCTCTTCGCGCCGAGATAGACATTGAGGCCTCTTTCCTCATGAATTTTCTTTGTGAGCTCTAAAACCTTCCTCTCATGGGCATAAAAATGGTCTCTAAAGGTATCCCTCTCTTTCTTCAGCTGAATCCAGGATCTTTGTAATTACTCAAGATCAATGGGCATGTCAAGATGAAGAACCGTATAGGGAATATCCACTTCAGTAATGGGCTCCACAATCACTAGTAAGATGGATACATATGGCATCATAAGATTCTGAGCACGAGCTCGTACCCATTGGAGATAAGGTTCAATAGGAATGGAAGTCTTCGACCCCAAAGTCTTGACGTCAAATCTGTTTACCATGCCCCAAGCTCGTATGAACCTCTGGTGATACTCTTGAACATCATCTTCATAGTTAAACACAATGCCCCGGATAAGCATCTTGTGAGGACCATCCCTTCCAACGTAATCAAATTGTCGCAGAGCCAGAGAAGGATTATAGGTTATTCCTCCCCTAATGCCAAGTAGTGGGACATTAGGGAATTCCCCGCAGCGGTCAATAATAGAGACATCTCCCATAGATTAGGAATACCATAAAATATCCATGTGAGAAAGAGACATTATCCTTTGCGACCAACCCAAACCTTCTTCATTCTTCAGTACTGCTTTAGGGAGGTGAGAAATAAACCACCTCGAAAGCAATGGCACGCAGCACATAAGAATCCATCTTTTCTTTGTGGTACGAGTGTGGCAGGTATGCAAGATATCTTCGAGTAAAGTGGGCACAGTGTTGCAAGAAAGGAAGACCTTGATAGAATTTACATCTATGAGTATGTCTGGTTTAGGGAACAGTACTAACCCATAGATTAGAAGATCCAAGATCTCCTCGAAAGCCTGGAAGTCCAAATCATCCCAAAACAGTTGAGCCTTCTCTATCAAGAACTTGGCTAGAAAACCCTTAACTCCGCTTCTTATTTCCCAGTTGGATATAACATCGAACCATTTTAGGTGTAAAGCTGCTACAATGACATCTGGCTTCAGAGCTTCTTCCAAGCCGATGAAAGGCAACTGATCCAAAATAGGTATACCCAATATTTGAGAGAACTCTTCCATGATGGGTACCAACTGATAGTCTGGAAAGGTGAAGCAATGATGCTTAGGGTCAAAGAACTGAAAGAGCACACTCATCATCTTCTCATCAAAACTGGAGGTAACCAGATTAAGGAGTCGACCATAGTTCTTGGTGAATGAAGAAGTCTCGGAAACCTTGGATACTAACTCTTTGAGTTGAATAGGTATTCTCACAAAGCTGATTCGGATGGTATTTCTACGAGCGAAAGCCATGATCTATAAAACAGAACAAAGATAAATTCCCCAAATCCTTGAAATCGTTAGTGCAATGAATGTTTATGATGCATGATGTCATGTTTAAGCAAATTAATCACACACAAGCAAAGCACACAAGACCTTAGGTTTAGGCTTGCATGGGGTTTATAGGTAAATACCCTCTTGAAGTTTAGTTGGTTTCAAACCTGTTCTAGAAATAGTAATCGGGTTCTAAGGAGTCTCAATATCACTGATCTTTCTTTATCGGCATTATTTTAGCTTAGCAATCTTTTCTTGCGACCGAAACATCCCGAAAGTCCGATCTCAATGAGTGTAGTATCGAGTATCAACTAATTCCCAGCTTTACATTGATACCGGCTATCTCACTACTTTCTAATGGCCAAGTTTGTTCAACTAAGGTTCTAAGGTCCGTTAGTGCTTCACGACACCACACGGCGGTCCCGTATTCTCCTCGATTCAACATAAGGGATACAGGTACCAACCAAAGTGTCACACCAACACAACCATTGCTTCAACCATATCGGTCTATACCGTACAGTCTCCATGATCTATTGTTGCTTACCTAAAAAGTGTCCCAGATCCGGGTATAGGATCTTTACAATAATACCCGAACAAACCCTCAAAGATAAAGCAATCAAGGCAAACAAAGAAACAAATAAAAATGATCTAGACCCTAAGGTAAACTCCACTTTATAATTTTCCTCAATAGAGTCTAAAGTTATGTGATACGGTGGCAGAACCGACTATTAATACTGGTTTTGCGTTTTTTGTTCGCAAATGTCCCGGTAAGCAAGAGTCGCCACCGACTTTTCTTTTATCCAACAAAGGAAAGGGTGAAAATAATATAAAACGACCTTTTTTCGAGATTTTTGAGTAAGGGGGTAGATTATGGAAAGGGAATGTGTTAGCACCCTTTCCATCCATGGTTTTCCACGGGCTCTTAGGTATTTGCTCATTTTTGAAATTGCATGTGTTTGTGTGTTTGAAAAGCTTTGAAAAATGCCTTAGTGAGGCGATTCACTTTATTGTAACCCTTGTATCAGTCCTCAAGAGTGTGATAAAGTGTTTTAAAAACTTTTGTTTGAAAAGTATGTTTGAAAGTGTGGTGTGAAAATTTATTTGAGCAAGTACCTAACAGTTATCTACCTACTCGACAAAATATTGTTCTTTTCCTCCTATCCTTTAGACCATGTTATCCTACTATTAGTGAGTAGGTAACCCTAGTCGTTGGATGTTTGAGGGACTATCGAAAGGGACATAATCGTCATTGAAGGAAACATGTAAGGATACCTTAACATTTTGAAGGGACTATCATCATAAGATCATTTCTCGTAGGCAACTCAAGGGTCATTTTAGGGACTATAATCTTTATGATGACTTTAAACTGAGGGTCTTTGCTAAGAGTATCCCTACGTTCGAGGGACATGACCATTTTTCCCGAAGGCAACCAAGTGATGTAATACCCTAGGGGTGCAAGTGTGCAAAAGTGTGCTTTTTCAGATATGTTTATCTTGAATTTAGTGATCTACAGATTAATTGATTTATCATACATGCCTAGGTTGCTAGAAATTATATACAGAATATAAAACATAAAAGCAAGAAACAGAAGCCCTAAGCTATTACAAGGCTTTGGTGTAGATACATAATAAATTTGATTAAAAAATAAAGTGCGGAAATAAAACCCTAATTAAAACTATTACAAACCGGGCGCAGTTACATCAATAGTAAAAATTAATCGTACGGTAAAAATAATTACGCGTGAGAATAAAAAAAAACTGAGTTAAGTTTGAAACTCTAAAAACCTAATTTGATCATTGAAAATGATTTTGGGATTTTTGTGAAAAAATTAGAGTTTGACCTAACTTTTCTAATTAATTTTAATTAATGAAACAAATTAAAATTGATGAAATTAATTAATTTACAAAAAATAATTTATTAAAAAAATACTAAATCCTATTTTTTGTGATGTTAATTTTTATGATTTTATGAAGAAAAAAAAATTAATTTAAACAAAGTAAGTAAACTAATTTAAATAAAACAAAATTAAGAGGGAAAAAGAGTGAGCCTGAGGGGTGTAAACCCAAATTGGAGGGGGCATGCTGAAGTTTTGTTCAAAGCCCAATTCAGTTGGCCCATAGATGCGTGTGATTCAGTGTGGTTGTCCCAGGAGGGTTCACCATGGGGAAATTCATTGGAAGCATTGGATCCATGCATTGATTGATCCAAGGATGAGGATTTGGGGCCTAGGGTGTGCTCGCTTGAAAAGGATAACATGGGATCTGCAAAGACTTGTTAGGAAAAATAACAAGTAGGAGGCAGGGATCGAACCCCTGACCTCCTACACACACGCGCTGAAAAGCCTTCCCCTTCGCCACTGAGCCAGTTGTTCAATCATTAAGATAAACAAACAACATGTATTATATGTGATAATGGTTAGAAGCTATAATAAAAAACGCGCAAGAATTCAAACAGGCCATTCAGGTTTTGACATGCAGTCATCTTCTCTGTTGGTTGTTGTTTTAGCCTAGAAGACTTTTACCTACAGGAAGCGTTGTAGCTACAAGCCTGTACATCTCAAAAATCATAATTATGCAATATAAATTCAAACCAAATATGAAGATCAATTGAATTTGGTCTCGTGAGTACAATGGTACTCATCGTTTGTCCTGATTTTGCCTGAAATAAAAAGCCCTAAAACGAATCTTGAAACCCTAACCATGGTATTCAATGCATCAAAACATATAATTAATCATACAGGCATGTTCTAAATAATCATACAAACATGAATACATATTTAAAACTCATTGGTCATGCATATATTTCAAAGACCAGTTTCAAGAACCATGGCAAACCGTGATACCTGTATTGATCATTCCTGGAGGTATTGATGCGCAAGAGTAGTCCAGAAAGTTTCCAAATATTCCCAGGAATGGATTGCAGTCTTTGAAATGCCTTGAATCTACCTCTATAGAAAAACTCGTTCAACACTTTTTGTCAAAAATTCTGAGCAATCTTGGTGTTCTCCACGACCAAAATCCTCTTTCCTGATCAGGGTTCATTATGTATATATAGTGCGATGAATTAGGTTAACAAAATTGAACTGAATCTTGAAGATTGAGTGAAAAAAGGTTTGATTTGTATCTTGCATCTTTTGTTTCTAAAATGGCCAAATCTCTGTTGTTTTTCTCCACACTTTTTCCTTGATTTGCCAGCCTGCTTCACTCTTCTTTCAATTGGGATTTCTGGCTTGTTTTGGACCAAGTCCCGGCTCCATTCCTTCGAATGCCTTCCTTGCCATCTTTGCTTCATTCAAACTAATCATGGCTTTCCTCATTAGAACCTTGCTCTCCTTGTTGGCTCTGAGTAGAACTATTCCAGCTTCAGTACTAAGACTTCTTCGATTGGACCCCCCCCCCCCACTTTGCTTCGATTTCCTGTCCATTTAAAGAGAAGTCTCTGTTCGAAACAGCTTTTGTGGCATTGTGACCCAACAAGGAAAGACTCTGGCCTGGGCATGTTTTCAGAGTGCCCTCTTGATGGCCTCTTTCGAATGTCCTGGAGGGAGTCTTTCGAAAGGCCCTTGCCCAAGTACCAATCGAAGGGTATTTGTTGGAATATTAAACGAATAGTCTTTTGTTACGCCAATCGAAAGGCTTTGACACAATGCCCATCGAAAGGCTTGTCATGAGTCCAATCGAAAGGCCTTTTGCAACTGTCAATCGAAGGACGCTATGGAGATGGTAATCGAAGAGTGCTATATAGATATCAATTGAAGGACGCCATAAAGATGGTAATCGAAGAGCATTTTGGAGATGCTAATCGAACAACACTTAGTTGGTGCCAATCGAAAGGCACTTTTGTAGTTACCAATTGAAGAGCCTCATTAACAGGCCAATCGAAGGGAACTTAGAACAGGACAATCGAAGGAAACATTATTTGAAAAAATTCCTTGTCTTCAGGGCAAGGTTTGTGACCACCTATGCAAGAGGAAAATCTTGGAAAAATGTGAGAGGGCAAATTTTGGGGTACAACAAATACGATTACCTTTTCCTCTGTTATCATAAGGACCCCTAAATTCTTCCTCAATTACCCTCAGTTAGTCAACCTCTATTTACTATCACGTCGTCATTCTTCCTACTAATTACCAACATACCACTCTAACTAAAATAACTCTATTTAAATGATTATTACTATTATTCTATTCTAGATAATAATCCAAATAATTACTAAATAATCATCTAATTATTCCAATGCATCTAATCCCTTCAATTGCATCACATGTTCCACATCATAAGAAACCACATGCCAACACATCACACATATAATCATATAAAACATCAATTATTCGTAAATACTCCTAATAATTCATTAAATAAATAACTTCTAAAAGTTGGGGTGTTACAATCTCTATGGTCGCAAGACCGTGATTTCACCCTCCTCGGGTTTTCTCAATGTTTACCTTTCCCTTTCAGAGGGATAAAAGACGTTCGATGGTGACTTAATTGAGTCTATATTTCGATGATTTCACCAGTTCTTTCATGATTCGATGTTTGTGAATGCACGAATGCATATGAATATGCTAAGAGTTTTTGTTTTTGAATGTCTTATCCACTTTGATTTTCCATATATTTATATTTTTTCAGGTTTTGCTCTTTTATTGGTGAGCATCTAAAAAATAAATACACAAATGAGATACGGAAATAAAATACTCTTATTAAAATAACAATTGTCTTTAAAAAAAGATAATACAATTCAGATATTGAAAAATATTCAAACTTTAGAACATCAAAACTTGCTGAAAGAAATAAAAATGGAAACAAAAGATCTTTGAAGCGCACTTGCGGATTTTTGCTCTGAAGCTATCAACCATAGTCCTTCAAAGATTGAGGAAGTCTTCACGTCTTTTGGGAGAGGGACCATCACATTTTTTGCATCTCTCAAACTTTTAGGGATGTCACCAATAATATTTTTGGCTAGGAAGGCGAGTCTTGCATGCTTGTCTTTGTAGAATCGATATTCTTGGTAGAGGTCCGGAATCATCTGATGATTATCCTCTCCCGCCTTGGAGATCTTTTCATACTGCTCTTTCCAATATAGTTTTTCAGCCCTCATCTTCGTATAGAGTTTATGTTGTATTAGGAAATTATTTTGGAGGTCTTCAAACTCAAGACATACTCGCTCGTATTCATCAGTCTTTTGGGAGATAAATCTTTCTGTCATCATCCTCTTGAGGCGTTCCCCTACCTCTGATTCTTGGCTATCTTGGAGTCTCGTGGTAAGATACTTCATTTTCTCTTCTTGATCTAAAGAGGCTTGTGCCAAACTTTGAATTTAAGCCCTCAAATCCTATTCCATCTCCTTTTGTCTTGCAATGCCTTTTCGTACCGTATACTTAGTCTCCGATTTCACTAGCAGCATCTTCCAAATATTGGTTGTGGGAATCCAAGTTAAAAGTAGCACTCAACAGTCCTTCAGTCAAATGTTTCCACTTAAGACTCTCTTTTTCAAATGCTTCACGATCTTTCTGAATCTGTTGATATTTTGATTCAAGTATGCGTTGCATCTGTCTTTTCTCCTTATCTAAGTTATGGAGGTTACACTCCAATTCTTCTTTCTCTTTTTGATCTTGCTTCAAAGCTTTCTTCAAATTGTCTATTTCTTCTAAGGACACGTGCAGAGGGTCTAGGACATCTGGCTTGTACTCAGGATCAATTTCAAATGGTAACTTAACAACTTGCACCCTATCCAAAACCCATTGAGTGTAAGGTTCTTTCGAACATTCTTTCTTTCAGCCTTTCTTTTATTAACCCTACTCCAAGCTCGGATGATCTTGTTGAGAAACTCTTGGTCATTTTTGCCCATGTCATGAATGATTAATTGTTGAAGTTGTTCATCAGAGGGTTTATCCTCCAAAGGGTACCCTAGTTGTCGCAAAGCCAAAGTAGGATTGTAGTTGATGCAACCACGTGATCTAATCAATGGAACATTCGGAAAGTCTATGCAACTATAGATGATATCTCCAATGTCTAGCTTCCTCGCATACCATAACACATAATTAGCATTAAGAGACCTTAATTTTTTAGGCCACTCGTATCTTGTCAGACTCGACACCATGTAATATTCCTTATATAGATGATTCATAAACCAAGAATATAAGAGTAGGATATAATAGTTTAGAGTACCCCTCCCTTTTTCGTACCTAGTGTGAAGTGCATAATAAATATTAGTGAGCAAAGAAGAAGTTGGGTCCATATTCAAAGCTTTTGCGCCCCAAAATACACTAATAGTTGCATGGTCAATATACTCCAAAGTCCATGAAAACAGAATTATACCAAATACAAGTAACCCTAAACAATCAACACAAGACTCCCATTCTTTGTTATCAGCCAAAGAAAGGGCATTATCTTCCAAATTATTCCTTGTACATCACCTTCTTTTTTGTAATTAAGTTCAAATTCAGGATAAGGGATCCCTAAAACATTTGCTAAGTCTTTAATGTCAATAATTTTCCCAATTCCCACATAAGCTTTTCCCTTAGAGAAATTCAAGAGTCTGTCAAATTCTTCCAAATTCGGTGCTAGATGAAAGTCTTGGAAGGTAAAGCACCTTAATGGAGGGTCGTAGAACTGAACTAAGACAAAAATAACATCCAATTGTACATCCACTTTTTTCAGTTCAAAGGTTTGATACGGTGGCAGAACCGACTGTTTAATACTGGTTTGCGCTTTGCATTTTTGTTCGTAAAATGTCGCGGTAATCAAGAGTCGCCACCGGCTTTTATTTCATCCAATCATGGAAAAGGAAAAAGAACAGAAAAAAACCTTTTTTCGAGATATTTCTGAGTACGGGGGGTAGATTATAGAAAGGGAAGGTGTTAGCACCCTTTCTATCCGTAGTTATCTACGGGCTCTTAAGTACTTGCTCATTTTCTTAAAATTTCTTGTGTGTGTGCTTGCTTTGAAAATGTTTAACTTCGTAATAACCCTTGTATCAGTCCTCAAGGGTGAAGTTGTTTTTGAAAACTGTTTTTGAAAAGTGTTTGTGTGAAAAGATTTGTTTTGAGCAAGTACCTACTAGCATCTACCTACTCGAAAAAAAGATCGTTTTTGTTCTATATCCTTTAGACAGCGCTATCCTACTATTAAGGAGTAGGTAGCACCATTGTTGGAGTTGTAAGGGACATTAGAAAGGGACGTACGGTCACAAAAGCAATGTTAGGACACCTTAGTAACCATCCTGGAGTCCTAAAGATCTTTTCTGAGGCAATAGTAAAAAGGGTCATTTTTTGATCTTTTGGGACATAGAGGATAGCCACTAAAACATCCTATGCTTCATGACCGTTTACCGAAGGCAACCGGAGTGAGAGTATACCCTAAGAGTGAGCATGTGCAACTGTGCTTTGTTTCAGTTATTTTAATCTTTGCACATTAGGGTTTTCTAACTGTTTTAATTTTTCATGCATTCTTGCCATACAATCCTATTAGCCATACATCTAACAGTAAAAGATTGCGGAAATTAAAAGTGTGAGGAAGTAAAACCTAGCTATTACAAGGCTTCGGGGAGGGGGATTAATTACATAACCAAAAATCGGGGATTTAAACCAAGAAATAAAACCCTAATTTAACTATTACAAACCCTGAACAGTTACAAAATAATGGAAAAAATAATTAACAAGCGCGTGGCAAATTAAATACAAGGAAGGTAATTAATAACTTAAAACCCTAATTGAGAGAAAGAAATTTTTGTGGATTTTTATTTGAGAAAACATTTCATTGCAAATTAATTAAACCTAATTTCTAATTGTTTTTAAATTATGAAAGAAATCAAATTAACCTAATTTCCTAATTAAATTAAATAATTTATTATTAAAAAAAGCTTTTTGTATTTTGGTGATTTGTTGGTTTTATGATTAATTAAAAAAAACAATTAATTTTTTGGTGAAAAATAAATAAACAAAAATAATTAAAACAAAAGAAGTAAATAAAGAAGAGAAAAAGAATGGGCCTGGACTGATGGAGCAGACTGGTGGTGCATGCTGAACTTCTGAACCCTAGAAGGATGACCCTGAGGCTGGCGCCTGATCCAGTGAGACCATCTTCTGGGGGGCTCATCGTGGACCTGTGTATGCTGGCGTTGGATCTGGTTGGAGATGGATCCAGAGGATGATGATCTGGCTGAAGATGGATCCAGAGGATGATGATCCTCAAAAGGTGAGGTGTGCTGGATCTGGCTGGAGATGTATCCAGAAGATGATGATCCTCAGAAGGTGAGGTGTGTTGGATCTGGCTGGAGATGGATCCAGAAGATGATGATCCTCAGAAGGTGAGGTGTGCTGGATCCTGCAAGGAAATTGGAAGAAAAATAGAAGATGTTGGAGGCATGGGTCGAACCCCTGACCTCTCATACACAACGCCTTATCAACCTTCCTGCACGCCACTGGGCCATTTGGCCTTTTGTTAACATAAATAAACAAAATATAATATGATAAAAAATGCATTATGCCCAGAACAAAAACACGCCAACATTCAAACTAGCCAGTGGGACGTTGCCACATCACTGTCTTCTTCCCAGAAACTGTCGTTTTTGGGTAAAGGTTTTTACCTACGGTTCAACGTCTGTAGCTGTAAACCTGTAAATCTCAAAAATCCAGTACAAGTAAAATAAATTAAATCCAAGCATACAGATCAACTAGGTTTGACCTCGTGAGTATGATGGTACCCATCTTTTGTCCTGATTTTACCTGTATCAAAAAGCCCTAAAACGCAAGCTTAAAACCTAACAATGGCAGATGTCCATACATGCGTCAAAACACATGATTAATCATACTAATGCATTCTAAATGATGATACAAACATGAAGGTATGCATAAAAATCGTTAATCATGCGTGTATAGTCAGAACAAAAATAAAAAATAATGTCAAACTGTGATGTATATGGAATGTGATTCTTGATGCTTCAGAGCTTGGCAAGGGTTCGAAAAGCTTCTGGAGGTGTCCAAGAACGTGTTGCAACTTAAATCTCCTTGAGGATGGTTGTAGTATGGAATCCGATTTGAGTTTTTTTGACAAAAAGTTGCAACTTGTCCTTGCTGTTTTACACGATCAACCCTTGTTCTTGTGCATTGGAATTGTTATGTATATATAGTGCACTGAATTAGGTCAACAAAAAGTATTCAAATCTTGGCAAATTAGGAAGATTGGATTTGATTTCCTCATGTATGATTTCTTTCCAAAACTTGCTTCAATCCAATCTTTTTCAACCCTAATGAAACATGCACGATTTGTTTGGCATGCTAGTTATACATGGACTCAGAATATGCATAAAAATCTCAAGATTTGATTTGTTTTCATTTTTTTGCCATTTATTTTGATTTATTTTGATTTAATTGAATAAAAAATCAAAATAAATGATAAAAGTAATAAAAAAAGGTGGAAAAGCTCAGGGGTCGTGGGTCCTATTAGAAACATGTTTCAAGCAAGAAAACATGGGCCCCTTTGGAAAAAAATGCAAATTTGATCAATTTTGACTTTTGCCAATTTTGCAAAAAAGGTCAACTTTGACAAGGCATATCTCTCTCAATTTTAACACTAGGAGGATGTTCTTGGACTTTTTAGAAAGATTAGGATGTCCCCTAAGTAACCATTTTGGTCTGATCTCAATTAAGTCTTCCATGTTCATGTATGAAGCTATGACCCAAAAGGTGTTTTTGTTGACTTTCCAAAAGGACCTATAATGTCAAAATTCATATCTTTTTATGAGTGCATATTTTGAACTTGTGAGCTGAAAATGAGTTGTAGGAAATTGTATCCTCTTCAAAATGAGTTTTGGATGGAAAATTTCTGATAAAGTATGAAGAAGTTATGCCTGGTCAAAGTTGGGTTGACTTTTACTAAGAAACCCTAATTTGGCAACTTTTGGGTTTTGATGAATTTGGAGCATTCCTTGAGGAATCATGATCAACCCTTGATAAAATGATGGATATAACTTCAAAATGTTAATGTTGACCAAAAATCTTGAGGTTTGACTGTATGTGGGCCACAGTTGACTTTTGACCTAATATAGTCTATTCTCAAGCATATGAGCAGTTGACTGAGAAAACTTCTTGTGCAAAGCATGAAACTTGACATGTAGGGTCTTGAGAACATATTAAAACCTTGGAAAGCATTTTAGCCCTTTATGGTCCACACATCTTGATGAAAGTAGAAACCCTAATTTTGAGGTGCACTGCCTTAGGAGAGAGTTTGTTTGGTCGACTCTTGGACTTCCTTGAGCAACTTAGGGACCTCAATTGAAATTTGTTGAGTAAAATGAGAGGGAAAATGTTGGGGTACAACAGCTGCCCCTGTTCAATATTCTTAAACTTGAGGATGTAGATTGGTTGCGCTGCCTTTCGTGATCTGAAGGTGGAAGATGATTGAACACTAAAGTGCCCAGAAATTTGCACTCGCATGAAGTGGCACTTGACTTGTGATATCGGGAATGGGCTTACAAATTCCATTCGGAAGTTGATGATAGAAGATTATCGGAGATGGGCTTAAATATTCCATCTAGAGGATGTCGATTTCCTGTCTTGGGAGAAATAGAGTTTTAGGAACTTCAGTTATCCGTTACTCTACTATGGAATAACTCCAGCTTGAGGAAGCAGAAGTGTACTACGTATCTGGTCGGAGTATATGCTGCACCACGACTTACTGGGGAAACACAAAACTAATCATGTTTGATCGGGTCCCGGTCTTACAATGTTGGACTGCTTCTTGGGGATAAGAGAGGAGGAACCTAGATAGTAAGGTTATGAGAAGGAACCTGGATAGTAGGGTTACTTTGATATGAAAGTCTGGATAGTAGGGCTGCGAGAAGGAACCTGGATGGTAGGGTTACTTCAGTATGAAAGCCTGGATAGTAGGGTTGTGAGAAGGAACCTGAATAGTAGGGTTACTTTGATATGAAAGCCTGGATAATAGGGCTGCAAGAAGGAACCTGGATGGTAGGGTTACTTCGGTATGAAAGCCTGGATAGTAGGGCTGTGAGAAGGAACCTGAATGGTAGGGTTACTTCGGTATGAAAGCTTGGATAGTAGGGCTGCTTCGTGATAAGTTCGTGTAAAACTTCAAAAGGAACCGGGGTAAGGTTACTTTGAGATAAGTTTGTGTAAAACTTCGGGAGGAACCGGGGTAAGGTTACCTTGAGATAAGTTCGTGTGAAACTTCAAAAGGAACCTGGGTAAGGTTACTTTGAGATAAGTTTGTCTAAAACTTCAGGAGGAACCGGGGTAAGGTTACCTTGATATGATAATGTAGATTAGTTGACCCGTTTGATTTCGGGAACTGAGTTTCCATTAGTTGTATGTAGATGTGATCTGTATAACTGCTGGATTTGTTGAAGCTAACCGTCTTTTCCTGAAAAATATAAGGGTTAGTTATATGCGATGCATGAAATGCAGGGCGAGATGATGTTCTCAAAATAAATGAGATTATGTTGTATATGATATGTATGTGTATGTCTTGATGTATGTTCATAAAATGCTGTCGGGGTATGCTTGTGCCTGGGAAAATAAATCCCTGACTGTTGTTGGAGATTCGCAAATATTCTATCGGGAAGAGGTGTTGGAGAAGTAACTCTGTGAGGACCAGACTTTGGGGGAACATATACTCTGTTAGTCGACCTGCTTATCTGGAGAGATAAATACAGCTGCGGATGAAATTGCGTTGCTGGAAATGATGAGCTCTGTTGGAGATTGAGCTTCCGCATCTGTAAAAATAGACTTTGCTTGGGGAGTGAAATTTGTTGACTCGCCTGCGATTACGAACCTCGGCTGGGAATAGTTATGTCCTGTCTCGGGAAAGCTGACATCAATGCCTTTGGATATTTTTACTTTGTGGGGAGTGCGTATACCAATAAATATGTTCCCAAGCATGACTCTATCCTGATGCCTGCGGGGCAAAGTGACTGTAGGGTTCGGTACTTCTTATTTTCCTTGTTTCTGGAATTAACAGTAATTGTCTTTTGTTTCTTATGCAAATATTTATGAGCAGCAATCATTTTCAAATGCATATATCAAAAATAAATCATTGGACGTTCTTGCAAAACAAAACAGAAAAAGAAAAACAGCTTGAAGTTTTGTAAGAATGACTTGTATTGATTTTGAAATTAGCCTGTAATAGGTGTTTTGTACAAAGAGGCTAACGTCCTAGTAAGAGAACACCGCTGAAAGAAATTACAATTTATGAAAAAGAAATAAAAACAGATACGTGAAACAACCCCATTGGGTTCCAACTCTTCTATTGCCTTTATATCTTCAAGCGTCTCATCACTTTTCTACTTGGCCAAAGGTTGATCAGATTGATTGGCGCTGCCCGAGCTTGATAGTCGATACCGAAGTCTGGTTACAAGATGATCCAATAAGACACAGTGATATGCTTTAATCCCTAACTTTTGCCTGGATTTCCCTTTCGGGTTTTCAATCCACCGGGATACACTTTTTTACCCAAGCCCCCCTTTCGGGTTTTTGACTTGTCGGGTGTACATATTTTTTCATTTTCATCCCTTACTTTTGCCCGAACCCTTTTGGTTCGCCGGGAAGCCCTTATTTTTTCCTAGGCCAATCAACCTAGCGGGTCTTTGATTATGCGTAGTATCTTTTCACTATGTCTGCATTGATAGGGTGAGGAAGGTCGTCACCATCCATGTTGGTTAGAATCATGGCTCTTCCCGAGAAAATGTTCTTAACCATAAACGGCCCTTTGTACATG
This sequence comes from Vicia faba, assembly GCA_948472305.1. Classification (NCBI taxonomy): domain Eukaryota; kingdom Viridiplantae; phylum Streptophyta; class Magnoliopsida; order Fabales; family Fabaceae; genus Vicia; species Vicia faba. The sequence continues at coordinate 1,003,995,761 of OX451740.1, read as the reverse complement.
GGGGTCCATTTTCCCCTAGGATCACCTTGCGGAAGTATGATGCATTTGATCACCAGATCCCCAACTTGATATTCTTGACGGCTGACTTTCTTGTTAAAAGCCTTGATCATTCGCTTTTGATACGTCTGACCATGATAGATAGCAGTAAGTCTCTTTTTGTCGATTAGATTTAACTGATCAAGCCGGGTTTTGATCCAGTCGTCTTCGTTCAAACCTGCATCCTTCATAATCCTGAGAGAAGGTATCTGGACTTCTATGGGTAGGACTGCCTCCATGCCATATACTATGGAGTAGGGTGTTGCCCCTGTCGACGTCCATGCTGTGGTACGATACCCATGAAGAGCGAATGGTAACATCTCATGCCAGTCTTTGTATGTCACCGTCATCTTCTATACAATCTTCTTGATGTTCTTGTTAGCAGCTTCAACAACCCCATTCATCTTCGGCCAGTAGGGAGAAGAGTTATGATGTTGTATCTTGAACTGTTTGCAGAGCTCGGTGATCATTGTGTTGTTGAGATTCGTACCATTGTCAGTGATAATTCTCTCTGGTACACCGTATCGACAGATCAGACTGTGTCGAATAAATTGTGCCACGACGTTCTTGGCTACTGTAGCAAAGGAAGTTTCCTCAACCCACTTCGTGAAGTAATCAATTGCTACCAGAATGAAGCGATACCTGTTAGACGCAGTAGGTCTGATCTCGCCGATCATATCAATACCCCACATCGCGAAAGGCCAAGGGGTCGTCAAAACATTCAGGGGCACTTGAGGTACATGCACCTTATCAGCATAGACTTGGCATTTATGACAGGTTCGAGAGCGCTGATAACAATCGGCTTCCATAGTAGATCAGTAATATCCTTCCCGTAGGATTTTCTTAGCCATGGTGCGTCCACTAGAATGGGTTCTGAAAGTGGCTTCATGTAGATCTGTCATGATCCTCCCTGCTTCGCTCTTGTCTACACACTATAGTAGTGTGGAGTCATGGTTGTGTTTATAGAGGATCCCATTACTGAGGAAGAACTTTGCAGCAAACCTCCTCAGGAACTTCTTATCGTTTACAGATGCCCCTTCGGGATATTCCTGAGCCTCGAGATACCTTTTGACTTCGTGAAACTAGGGTTTGTCTGCCACATATTCGGTATCGATCTCACAGCAGTGTGCTGGTTCATCCAACCTCTCAATGGTAATATAGGGAGCTTCATTATCCCACCTAACCATGAACATAGAAGACATGGTAGCTAGCGCGTCCGCCAACTGGTTCTCTTCTCGTGGGAAATGTTCAAAGGTTACCTCCTCAAAGTGTGGGAGCAATGTCAGTACATACTCTTTGTAAGGAATGAGATTCGGGTGCTTCGTATCCCACTCGCCTTTAATCTGACTTATCACCAGAGTGGAATCCCCGAATACACTTAAAAACTTAATCCTCAGGTCAATAGCAGCTCGAAGTCCCATGATACACGCTTCATACTCCGCCATGTTGTTGGTGCAGTTGAAACATAATCGGGCGGTGAACGGAGTATGACAGTCCTCGGGAGATATAATTACAGCGCCAATTTTGTTACCCAGTGCGTTTGAGGCTCCATCAAAATACATAGACCATTGGGATCCCTTTTCAGGTCCTTCATCCAGTACAGGCTCTTCGTAGTCAGTCGCCAACATGATATTCTCATCCGGGAACTCAAAATTTATGGACTGGTAATCATCCACGGCCTGATGAGCCATATGATCAGCCAATACACTCACTTTTATTGCTTTTTGGGTTGTATATTATATGTCGTATTCGGTTATGATCATTTACCACCTTGTTATCCTTCCGGAGAGAGCGGGCTTCTCGAAAATGTACTTGATCAGATCCATCTTTGATATCAACAAAGTAGTGTGAGTCAACATATACGGTCTCAGCCGGCGAGCAGCCTATGCCAAAGTGCAACAAGTTTTCTCGAGCAATGAGTATCGGGTCTCACAGTCGGTAAACTTTTTGCTAAGGTAGTAAATGGCGTGCTCTTTTCGGCCAAACTCGTCATGCTGCCCCAGCACACACCCCATTGAATTATCTAGCACCGTCAAGTATAATATCAAAGGTATTCCTTCCACTGGAGGCATCAAAATTGGTGGTTCTTGAAGGTATTTCTTGATTATCTCAAAAGCAGTTTGGCATTCATCATTCCATTTTACCACTTGATATTTCTTCAGAAGCTTGAAGATTAGCTCACAAGTAGCGGTCAGATGTGAAATGAACCTGGCGATATAATTCAGACATCCCAGGAAACCTCTAACTTCCTTCTCTATGCGGGGAACCAGCATCTCTCATATGGCTTTTACCTTCGCAGGGTCTACCTGAATACCCTTGTCACTGACGACAAAACCCAGAAGCTTGTCAGACCTTACCCCGAAGGTACACTTGTTCGGATTCAACCTCAGCTTATGTGTCTTCAATCTGTCGAACAAATTTTGGAGATGATCAAGGTGCTCTTCTTTAGTCTGAGACCTGGCTATCATGTCATCAACATACACTTCGATCTCATGGTGAATCATATCATGAAACAAAGCGACCATGGTGCGCTGATAGGTTTCCCTAGCATTCTTCAACCCAAAAGGCATCACCTTGTAGCAGAAGGTGCCCCACTGTGTGACGAAAGTTGTTTTCTCCATGTCTTCAGGAGCCATCTTGATCTGGTTGTAGCCCGAGAAACCATCCATGAAGGAGAAGATTTTATGATGCGCGGTGTTGTCGACCAGGACATTAATGTGAGGAAGTGAGAAGTCATCCTTGGGGCTTTCCCTGTTCAGATATTTGTAATCCACACACATCCGTACCTTACCGTCCTTCTTAGGTATCAGAACAACGTTAGCAACCCACTGCGGATACGAAGTGACAGCTAAGAATACTGCATCGTACTGTTTCATGACCTCTGCCTTGATTTTCTATGACATCTCAGGGTGCATATGATGAACCTTCTGTTTAACCGGAGGACAATCTTCTTTAGTCGGCAGGCGATGTACCACAATATCAGTGTCCAAACCAGGCATATCTTCATAGGACCAGGTGAAGATCTCGACATAGTCGTGCAACATTTGTATCAACCTCTGTTTGACGCTAAGCTCCATATTTGCACCTATTTTAACCTCTTTTCTGTTATCCTCAGTACCCAAGTTCACTGTCTCAACCGACTCTTCATGAGGCTGTATGGCCCTCTCTTCCTACTGTAATAGTCTAGCAAGTTCTCCGGGAACCTCACAATCATCCTCACCTTCGTCCTCGGCTTGGTTGATCAGATTTTTGAAGTCATAACTGGCAATAGCAAAGCTGTTATCAATGGGATCCAGAGTGGATATGGATCTGCATTATGATATGTGAGTGTGTGTAAGAGAATAGTTGTTTTGATAAAGTGAAAAACAGAAAAGACAAACAGAGAGCGCAAAATTTGTATACAAGAAACGTCCAATGCTTTATTAATGATTATGAAATGTCAAACAATTGCCCTCACAAGCAAATCCAAGGTGCCTCGGGCAAGGCACCGGGCCGTAAAGTTTCAAATTATTTATTACAAGTCTTAAAACAAATAAGTCAGTTACTGCGGAATAAAAGAAACAGGTATGAAGTCCCTAGCCATCCAGTTACTCGATCCACCGTTGGTAGTCAGGTAGATCCAGTTGTCAATGTCTGATTCCTCTTCACTGTCTTCAATGGCATTAACCCCACGAATGCTAATACGTAGGGGAGGTCCTCCAGCCCGAGCGCGTCTAACAACCCTTTGAGCCCTTGTAGTAAAGCCCAAACCAAATTTATCAGTTTTATAGGTGAAATCAGGGAGCCGACCCCAATTGGCACACCCACCTTCTTCAACCACGGCCCTGGCGTCCTTGAGAGAAGCCATCTTCAGAGGAGGTTTGTTGCTGGTAGTTTCAGTCGAAGCCAAGATCTAGGGACCTCTTCAAAATTATGTTAAGGAGTTTCGATGAATTCCCTGTCCATCTCTACATAGCAGAAGGAGTAGAGGTGACTTACCATATATTCTTCCTCGCCCCACACTGTGACAATCTTTCCTTTCACTAGATATTTCAGCATTTGATGGAGTGTGAAGGTGACTGCCCCATCCTCATGGATCCAAGGACGACCCAGCAAAAAAGAATATGACGTCCTGATATCCATCACATATAAAGTGGACCCAAAAGTATGAGAACCCACTTTGACAAGGATATCCACCTCCTCGTGCATCGTTCTCTTCGATCTGTCAAAAGCCCTTACCATAATGTTACTAGGCTTTAGAGTTAGACCCTCCCAATCCAAACGGTCCAACGCCTTCTTCAGCAGAACATTTAGTGAAGACCCAGTATCTACCAGCACATGAGCCATAGTGGTGCCCCTGCATTCAATCGAGACATGCAGAGAATTATTATGCTTCCTTCCCTTTGGTGTCAAATCTGCATCTGAAAAACCCAGCCCATTATCAGCAGTCAGGCTGGCCATACAATCTTTGAATTGATCAGCTGAAGTCTCTTGTGGCACATGCGCAATCTTGAGAAATGCAATCAAAGCCTTCGCATGGGCTTCAGAACACAACGGTAGAGACAGCATGGATATCTTCGATGGGGTCTGCCCTAGCTGCTCGACCACATTGTAATCACTCTTCTTAATAATTTTCAGTATCTCCTCTATTTCTTACTTAGAGGCCTCCACAACAATTTTCTTAGGCATCTCCTTCAGGGAAGGATCACCTACAACCTATTTGCCGCAGGTATCAGAAGATTCACCGACAGGGGTAATAACTGGAGTAAGAACAGGAACTATAGTTGATGTACTAGCAGGAACAGCAGATGTAATGACAATAGGCTTGCTGACAGTCTTAGGGGAAATCTCGGGAGAGAAGACCCTTCCACTTCAGGTGATTTTACTGGTTCCACCAATGTTATCAATATCAGGATCAACTTATTCATCTTTCGGATCTTGTTTGATGCCATGATAGTACATATCGGCACCATAATGCCAGGGGACAGCTTTATCAGATACATACGGGACAGGACCAGGAACAGTGATTATCAGCGGAGCAATTCTTGGAGCAGGTGTAATCCTAACAAGTCTTCTCGAGGAAACCTTGGAAGGATTGGCGGAAATGGTTATAATGGAAACATCTTCAACTGGAACAACAGGAACTATAGTTTTCTCAAACAGAATTTATTTGTTATCTATCAGGCGTTGGACGCCTAATTTCAGAAAACGGCAACCAAAAGGTAGAAGCAAACACATGTGGCAACCTTCACCATAACCCGGAAATAAACCGGCCAACAACAAATTCTTCTTGACAGTCATGAGAGGAGTAGAAACTTCACCAACAGAGGTAACAAACAAATCAGTATCGATAGCATTAACCCTACGGCCGTGTTTAGGCATGGGAGAAGTTATGACATTTGGCTTCTCTGGAGCATCAAAATATATCTCCTTAGCTTCAATCAAGTCTTGTATTTTGTTTCTTAGAGCCCAGAAGTCATTTTTATCATGGCCAAGACTCTCAGAATGATAGGCACACCGGGAATTTGGATTATATCGGGGAGATGTAGTATTTGGATTCTTGGGAGCCTCTCTCAAGGTTTCCTAGTTGGATTTCAGCAGATGAGGTAGAATTTCAGCCATTGTCATGATGATGCGGGTAAACTGTTGTTGTGGTCTTTCCACCCTTTGTTGATTATTGCGTTGTGGAGAAGCTGCAGGTCTAGGTATCATCACGGAACTTACTGTCTGACATTGTTCAACCTTGTTCTGGCCCCTCAGGCTATAGATGGCACTGGCTTCCTTCTTACCAGCAAAAGGCTTCTTTACTAAACTGGATGAGGCATCCTTCTGTATGTTTCCGCTTCGAATCCCGGCTTCTACTCTTTCCCCAGTTAAAATCAGCTCGGTGAAACCAGCTAATGAACTGCCGATTAAATGATTGAAAAATGGACCAGATAGCGTCCCCATAAACATATCAACCAACTTCCTGTCAGACAACGGGGGTTGAACTCTCTCAGCCAAGTCTCTCCATTTTTAGGCATAATCTTTAAAGCCTTCACTTGCACCCATGGACATACTATGGAGTTGAGTACGAGTGGGAGCAAGGTTGACATTATATTGATACTGCTTGTAGAAAGCAGCAGCCAGATCTTCCCAGTTTCGGACATTAGCTCCCTCCAACTGGTAGAACCATTCAAGCTGAGTCCCTGACAGACTATCTTGAAAGAAATGCACCCACAAATTTCTATCAGTTGTGTGGGGTTGAATCTTCCTGACATAAGAGCGGAGATGGAGCTTTGGGCAGGACACCCTATCATACTTGGCAAAAACTGGAGCTTTGAACTTTTGCGGGATGACCACTCCCGACACCAATCCCAATTCTTCGAAATCTATCCCAAGTATCCTCTGAACTTCCATGGCACTCAGACGGTCTTCCAATTGTTTGTATATATCCTTAGTAGGAGGATATTGCTCGTCGTTATAGTCAGTATCATTGTCAGAGACTGTAGGACTAAGGTCCTTCTCTTCTTCTTGGTTCTCCCCTTCCTTAGATGAAGAGGTCAGGTCGACTTGTCGCTTCAACCTCTCTCCAAACCTTCGGCCCATGTTCAGAATACTGGCAGCGTTCTTCTTTTTCTTCTTCTCTTTCAGGATGGGGGCTTTCAGATTCTCCTGCCCTTTTTCCAGACTGATGAACATTTGTTGGAACTGGGCGCTCTGTGCCTGAAGGTCCTTAATGCTTTGTTCGAAATACATTTCTGCTGAATTAAACAGCGAAGAACATGAGAAACCTATGATGGTACCTGTAATGATGTGTATGATAATGGGATGTGCATGCAATGATTTCAAAGACTTCGGGAAATTTAAATTTGCAAACCAAAATAAACAAAGATTTTATTAGCTGAAATTGAAGTTCAAATGCCTTTAAGGCGTTACAATTAAAAATAAATCTAAAACTAGAAAGAAAAATCAAAATTCCCTTGGATGCTTCCTCTTTGCGCTGAGATAATCATTCGGTCCTTTTTCCTCATGCAATTGTTTGTGAGCTCTAATACCTTCCTCTCTTGAGCATGGAACTGATCCCTATAAGTATCCCACTCCTTCATCATCTGAATCCAAGACCTCTGTAATTCCCCAAGATCAATTGTCATGTAAGGATAGAAAACTGTGTAAGGAATGCCTTCTTCAGTAGTGTGTTCCACAATCACTGGTAAAACGGCCACATAGGGCATCATAAGCTTCTGGGCACGAGCTCGTACCCATTGGAGGTAAGGCTCCATTGGAATGGAAGTTTTTGGCCCCAAAGTCTTGACGCCAGATCTGTTTACCATGCCCCAAGCTCGTATGAACCTCCGGCGATACTCTTGAATATCATCCTCATAGTTGAATACAATACCCTCGATATGTAACTCATGGGGACCATCCCTTCGAGCGTGACCAAATTGTCGCAGTGCTAAACAAGGATTGCAGGTTATACCCCCCTCTAATATCAAGCAGTGGGACATTAGGGTACTCCCCGCAGCAGTCAATGATAGCAATGTTTTCCATAGATCGAGAATACTAAAGAATATCCGTATGAGCGAGTGACATTATCCTTTGTGACAAAACCAGACCTTCTTCATTCTTCAGTATGGACTTAGGGAGGTGATAATAAACCACCTCGACAGCAATGGAATGCAGCACACGAGAATCCCTCTTCTCCTCATGGTACGAGTATGGAGAGTGTGCAAAATATCTCCGAGCAAAGTAGGCACCGGGTTGCGAGAGAGAAAGATCCTGATAGAATTCATATCTATGAATGAGTTCGGATTAGGAAAGAGAACTAAACCATAGATAAGAAGAGCCAAGACCTCCTCAAAAGCCTGAAAATCCATATTATCCCAAAACAACTGGGCTTTGTCTATCAGAAACTTAGCTAGAAAACCCTTGACTCCGCTTCTAGTTTCCCAATTGGATACCACGTCGGCCCGTTTCAGATGTAAAGTTGAGGCAATGACTTCTGGCTTAGGAACTTCTTCTAGACCTGTTAAGGGTACTTGTTCAAGAATAGGTATATCCAATAGCTGAGAGAATTCTTCCAAGGTAGGCACCAACTGATAGTCTGGAAAGGTGAAGCAGTGGTGCTTGGGATCAAAGAACTGAAAGAGTACACTCATCATCTTTTCATCAAAGTTTGAAGTAACCAGGTTGAGAAGTTGACCATGTCTCTTAGTGAACGTAGAAGTTTAAGAAACCCTTGATGCTAGCTCTTTTAGTTGGGAAGGTATCTTCACAAAGCTGATTCAGATGGTATTTCTACGAACGGAAGCCATAATCTGCAAAACAGAACAAAGATAAATTCCCTTGGTCTTTGTAATGGTTTGTGTAATAAGCATGGATGCCATGTTATGATGCATGATATCATGATAAACCACATGTATAACAAACACAGGTATAGCAAACACAGTCAAGTCACACCAAGTCCATAGGTGTAAGGCTTGTGTGAGGTTAAAGGTAGTACCCTCTTGAAGTTTAGTTGGTTCAAACCTGTCCTAAAAAGTAATCGAGTTCTAGAGATTCTCAATATCACTGACCATCCTTTATCGGGAATTGTTTCAGCTCTCAATCTTTTCTTGCAGCCAAAATATCCCGAAAGTCTGGTCTCAATGAGTGTAGCATCGAGTATCAACCAGTTCTCAGCTCTACACTGAGGCCGGCTATCTCACTACTTTCTAATGGCCAAGTTGTTCAACTAAGGTTCTAAGGTCAGTTGGTGCTTCACGACACCACGCGGCGGCCCCGTATTCTCCTCATTTGCCCACGAAGGATACCGGTACAAACCAAAGTGCCACACCAACACAACCATCGCTTAAACCATATCGGTCTACATCGTACAGTCTCCACGATCTATTGTTGTTTACCTAATGAGTGCCCCCAGATCCGGGTGTAGGATCTATAGTAACCCCAAACAAAACCCTCAAAAGTAAAGAAATCAAGACAATCCAGAGAAGCAATTTTAATGACCTAGATCCTAAGGTATACCCCACTTTTTTCATCTCCCCAACAGAGTCGCCAGTTCTGTGATACGATGGCAGAACCGACTATTTAATACTAGTTTGCGCTTTGCGTTTTTGTTTGCAAAATGTTGCAGTAAGCAAGAGTCGCCACCGACTTTTATTTCATCCAATCATGGAAAAGGAAAAAAAACAGAAAAAACCTTTTTTCGAGATATTTCTGAGTACGGGGGGTAGATTATAGAAAGGGAAGGTGTTAGCACCCTTTCTATCCTTAGTTATCTACGAGCTCTTAGGTACTTGCGCATTTTCTTAAAATTGCTTGTGTGTGTGCTTGCTTTGAAAATGTTTTACTTCATGATAACCCTTGTATCAGTCCTCAAGGGTGTGACGAAGTTGTTTTTGAAAACTGTTTTTGAAAAGTGTTTGTGTGAAAAGATTTGTTTTGAGCAAGTACCTACTAGCATCTACCTACTCGAAGAAAAGATCGTTTTTGTTTTATATCCTTTAGACAGCGCTATCCTACTATTAAGGAGTAGGTAACACCATTGTTGGAGTTGTAAGGGACATTCAAAAGGGACATACGGTCACAAAAGAAATGTTAGGACACCTTAGTAACCATCCTAGAGTCCTAAAGATCTTTTTCGAGGCAACAGTCAAAAGGGTCATTTTTTGATCTTTTGGGACATAGAGGATAGCCACTAAAACATCCTAAGCTTCATGACTGTTTACCGAAGGAAACCTGAGTGAGAGTATACCCTAAGAGTTAGCATGTGCAAGTGTTCTTTGTTTAAGTTATTTTAATCTTTGCATATTAGGGTTTTCTAACTATTTTAATTTTTCATGCATTCTTTCCATACAATCCTATTATCCATACATCTAACAGTTAAAGATTGCGAAAATTAAAAGTGCGAGGAAGTAAAACCTAGCTATTACAAGGCTTCGGGGAGGGGGATTAATTACATAACCAAAAATCGGGGATTTAAAGCAAGAAATAAAACCCTAATTTAACTATTACAAACCCTGAACAATTACAAAATAATTAACAAGTGCGCGGTAAATTAAATACGAGGACGGTAATTAATAATTTAAAACCCTAATTGAGAGATAGAAATTTTTGTGGATTTTTATTTGAGAAAACATTTAATTGCAAATTAATTAAACCTAATTTCTAATTGTTTTTAAATTATGAAAGAAATCAAATTAACCTAATTTCCTAATTAAATTAAATAATTTATTATTAAAAAAATATTTTTGTATTTTTGTGATTTGTTGGTTTTATGATTAATTAAAAAAAACAATTAATTTTTTGGTGAAAAATCAACAAACAAAAATAATTAAAACAAAAGAAGTAAATAAAGAAGAGAAAAAGAATGGGCTTAGAGTGATGGAGCAGACTAGGGGTGCATGTTGAACTTCTGAACCCCAGAAGGATGGCCCAGAGTTTGGCGCCTGATCCAATGAGACCATCTTATGGGGGGCTCATTGTGGACCTGTATATGCTGGCGTTGGATCTGGCTGGAGATGGATCCAGAGGATGATGATCTGGCTGAAGATGGATACAGAGGATAATGATCCTCAGAAGGTGAGGTGTGCTGGATCTGGCTGGAGATGGATCCAGAAGATGATGATCCTCAGAAGGTGAGGTGTGCTGGATCTGGATGGAGATGGATCCAGAAGATGATGATCCTCAGAAGGTGAGGTGTGCTGGATCTGGCTGGAAATGGATCCAGAAGATGATGATCCTCAAAAGGTGACGTGTGTTGTATCATGCAAGGAAATTGGAAGAAAAATATAAGATGTTGGAGGCATGGGTCGAACCCCTGACCTCTCATACACAATGCCTTATCAACCTTCCTGCACGCCACTGGGCCATTTGGCCTTTTGTTAACATAAGTAAACAAAATATAATATGATAAAAAATGCATTATGCCCAGAACAAAAACGCGCCAACATTCAAACTAGCCAGTGGGACGTTGCCACATCATTGTCTTCTTCCCAGAAACTATCATTTTTGGGTAAAGGTTTTTACCTACGGTTCAACGTTTGTAGCTGTAAACCTGTAAATCTCAAAAATCCAGTACAAGTAAAATAAATTAAATCCAAGCATACATATCAACTAGGTTTGACCTCGTGAGTATGATGGTACCCATCTTTTGTCCTGATTTTACCTGTATCAAAAAGCCCTAAAACGCAAGCTTAAAACCTAACAATGGCAGATGTCCATACATGCGTCAAAACTCATAATTAATCATACCAATGCATTCTAAATGATGATACAAACATGAAGGTATGCATAAAAATTGTTAATCATGCGCGTATAGTCAGAACAAAAATCAAAAACAATGTTAAACTTTGATGTAAATGGAACATGATTCTTGATGCTTCAGAGCTCGGCAAGGGTTGGAAAAGCTTCTGGAGGTGTCCAGGAACGTGTTGCAATCCTTAAATCTTCTTGAGGATGGTTGTAGTATGGAAATCAATTTGAGATTTTTTGACAAAAAGTTGCAACTTGTCCTTGTTGTTTCACACGATCAACCCTTGTTCTTGTGCATTGGAATTGTTATGTATATTTAGTGCACTGAATTAGGTCAACAAAAAGTATTCAAATCTTGGAAAATTAGGAAGATTGGATTTGATTTCCTCATGTATGATTTCTTTCCAAAACTTTCTTTAATCCAATCTTTTTCAACCCTAATGAAACTTGCACGGTTTGGTTGGCATGCTAGTTGTACATGGACTCAGAATATGCATAAAATCTCAAGATTTGATTTGTTTTCATTTTTTTGCCATTTAATTTGATTTATTTTGATTTAATTGAATAAAAAATCAAAATAAATGATAAAAGTAATAAAAAAATAGGTGGAAAAGCTCAGGGGTTATGGGTCCTATTAGAAACATGTTTCAAGCAAGAAAACATGAGCCCCTTTGGAAAAAATGCAAATTTGAATAATGTTGACTTTTGCCAATTTTGCAAAAAAGGTCAACTTTGACAAGGCATATCTCTCTCAATTTTGATCCTAGGAGGATGTTCTTGGACTTTTTAGAAATCTTGGGATGTCCCCTAAGCAACCATTTTAGTCTCATCTCAATTGAGTCTTCCATGTTCATGTATGAAGCTTTAACCCAAAAGGTGTTTTTGTTGACTTTCCAAAAGGACCTATAATGTCAAAATTCGTATCTTTTTATGAGTGCATATTTTGAATTTGTGAACTGAATATGAGTTGTAGAAAATAGTATACTATTCAAAATGATCTTTGGATGGAAAATTTATGATAAAGTATGAAGAAGTTATGCCTGTTCAAAGTTGGGTTGACTTTTACTAAGAAACCCTAATTTGGCAACTTTTGGGTTTTGATGAATTTGGAGCATTCCATGAGGAATAATGATCAACCCTTGATCAAATGATGGATATAACTTTAAAATGTTTATGTTGACCAAAACTCTTGAGGTTTGACTGTATGTGGGCCACAGTTGACTTTTGACCTAGTACAGTCGATTCTCAAGCATCTGAGCAGTTGACTGAGCAAACTTCTTGTGTAAGGCATGAAACTTAACATGTAGGGTCTAGAGAACATATTAAAACCTTGGAAATCATTTGAGCCTTTTGTGGTCCACCCATCTTGATGAAAGTAGAAACCCTAATTTTGAGGTGCACTGCCTTAGGAGAGAGTTTGTTTGGTCGACTCTTGGACTTTCTTGAGCAACTTGGGGACCTCAATTGACATTTGTTGAGTAAAATGATAGGGAAAATTTTGGGGTACAACAAAGGGTATCCCTATAATGGTGAACATCTTTAAAGCTCTTTCAAACAGTTTCCCCTTGATAGTCTTGATCTTCGTCATATCCGGTTTGATCGCATTACCAAAAACTCCAACAAGTTGTTTCCCTTTGGCATTCATTTTTAAGACACTTTACCAAAAACCTTTGATTATTTTTCAATTATGTGAATAAGACAGACAAAAATAATGGAGAATAATGAATATATGAAATACAAGATGTATGAATGCATGATTGTGTGGCATAGTGACAGGATTTCATGAAAGGTATTCTTAGATGGCAGGCTTCCTAGTTTTGGCCTACAGATATTCTACCCTCTCCAAAAGGTGGTTTCCTTAAGGGAATCATGGATAACACTATAGATAAATGCAAAAAGGCCTCCCTTAAGTGGAGGCCCTTTGCAGACCGAAACTTTCGTCTCTAAGTGGTAAAAGGTCTCACAGTGAGTTTTTAGTTTAGGGTTTATTACAAAAAGTCATAGGATTCGTTCCAAAGTCCTACCCTCCAAGAGAATGTCTCTTGAGACGTATTTCTTTTTTGGAATTCCACCAACTCAAAAACTCATAGGGGTGATGTATCCCCTTGGCCAATAGACGAACCTTCTTTCTAAAAATAATTTTGAAAATAATTTTTTTGAAATGAAAATCCCATCATAAATAAATATAATAAGATAAAAAATGCAAATAAAAATAAACAAACCAAAAATAATAAATAAAATGTGAAGAGATAAGCAAAATAAAAAATCCCTAAAAACCTTAAATCCCTAAAATAAAGGCTTCTAACCCTAGGTTTGAGTCCCCAGTAGAGTCGCCAGCTTTAATGATCGGCTTAAAAATATTGAGTTGCCACCCTTAATTTTTATCCTTAGGAAGAGAATATAAAGGATAACCCTAATATGGTCATAGACTCTAAGTTGTTTGGCTCGTTTTAAATGAAGGAAAGGTGTTAGCAGCCCCTCATCTACCTTGTTCACAAGGATACTAGGGTTTAGAATTGCAATTTTTAGGAAATAGGGTTTTAATTTTTATTAGGGGAACTCGCCACAATTTTAGTCGTATGCCTACGTATTCTCTTATGAGGAATCAGAGTCTCAATTCGAAGTTTGCAGGTTGTTGATGTTTTTTATGTATTACGAAGATATGTCAAATTAATCCTTGAACCAAGTCTGAGTTTGTAAATCGCGGAGTTGTTAGACGAAGTTCGCAGTTAATGATAAATATCTACATAATCCTTTTTGAAAATTATATCTTGGATTTTAAATTATGTTAGTAAAAAATTGATTTGATATTGGTTAGATGTTTTCAAATATATTATATGATGTAAGAAAAATATTTTAATGCATGACAAAAAATCTTAATGCAATTTTTAAAGGTAATTAAAGAATGAGTTAGTAAAAAAATCGAATTTCATAATAATTAATAATAAAATAGTTCAGCATTAATATAAATATATTAAATATAAATATATTAAATATAAAAATATTAAATAAAAAATATTAATTATAATACAAATAAAAAAATAGAATATAAACAAAAATAAAATTTTAATTAAAAATGCCAGGGGTGTATTTTATTTGGGCAGAGTAATTCATGGGGAGGGTCTTAAACCTAGATATTGTATTTAGGTCCAGATCATAAATGGGGGTGTTAATTTGTAATACACAGCAAAATTAGGGAGTTTGGTTTAGCAAGGTCCCAAATTCAGATATTGAACTAGGCATAGTAGCGCAGCAGGGGTGTTTTTTCTAACGTATTAGCGAAATCAAAAAAATAAGGGTGGTGCGGACAATGATAGGCCTGGGCCAAAACAATAGCATTGGGAAGGAGGTCTGCTTGGACCACGTACGAGAGGGTACACATGATTATAGTAGGCGCGTGTTTTGAGATTGTTTGATGGAGATCAAAGAGACGTACAGTGAGGGCATATGGTAAGGTCGTGGAAATGCAGGCACATGATCAATGAGGGTTTATAAAAACACAGGCGCAACGTTGGGCCTCATTTTCTCTCACTTCTCTCTAGGTGATCAGTAATCTCCCCGCCGGTCGGAAATCGCTTCCGCCAGCGGTCACCACCATTAGCCACCACAAAACACCCTTTCTATTCAATTTTCCAGTTTTTATTCAACCGGAAACTTCAAACCTTCATAGCAAACCACTGTGCCAAAACCCAGAAAGCTGGAACCTTAAGAACCTTAACCCTAGGTGATGAACCCTAACCCTAGATGATGAACGCTACTGAAACCTAACCCCTTCAGAAACCCATAAATCCAAAACCAAACACAAATAGCATATTCAAACAAAAACAAACCCTAAGCTAAGTGAAATCGACTTACTTGATCCTTGTCATGAATCTTCTTGTTTTTTTGTTAATTCTGCTTGTCTGTCTTCTGATATTTTCCTTTTCTTCTATTTGCAGGTGTAACGATGGTGTTGGGCGGAGGCTCGGAGGACAAATCTTAGGGTTTCAGAAATTGAAACCCTAGATCTCAAGCAAGAATAAATATTTGGCTTCAACTGCTTCTCCTTCTTATCAATTTACAAGTTTTCTTCTCCCCCAAATTTTTCTTCCCCTAGTATTAATTCATATGGTTTATATAGTTTATATTTTTAGATGAACTAGGAAGTTTTATGTTTCATTGTCATTATATTTTAGTGATTCAATCAATTATTGATTTGATTTGATCTGATTTTGTATAGATATTTTAGGATTTTGTAATCTGCTAATGTATCGGGATGTTTATCCTATGTAAATCTGAAATAAAATATTTCTTCAATCCAATCTAAGATTTGATTCCAATAATTTTGTAAACATTTGATTTGATTTAGTTTGTATGGATTTTAGATCTGCACAGTAACTGTTTTGGGCTTGGATCACTTTGTGTAGAGAGAAAAGGTGGACAGGGGCGCAAATTAGGGTTTCATCCTTATTTGACTTAGTCAAACTCCCACAAAAGTAAGAGTAGAATAATAAGTAATAGCAATAATAATATTAATAATAACATTAATAATATTAATAATGTTTTGAATAATAAAAAAATAAATATAACAAAAACGCAGATGGACTTCTATTAAGAAGAGAATGGGCCTTCCCAAAAAAAACATGAATGGGCCCAATTTATTCCAAAAACATGCACCCCCCCTCTTTTGTTGAAAAATCGAGTCAACCCTTAATGGGCCATCAGATTTTGATGGCCCAAAAATCACACCCCCTATATTATAACAATACTTCTCCTTTATAAAATGTCCAAGAGCACATTTTTATCATGCTTGAGCTAAGAGATTCGAAGAGATGAAGTTGGACATTTTCACTTGAATAAGAGGTCATTTCTATTATAAACATAAGACCTAATCTTCATCCCATGCCTACATATCTTTGATTTACATGCCTCTAAACTATAAATCCTTCCATAATCAGTTGATTACACAAACCTTTGGTCCATTATCCAAGTGTTTAAGGCTTTACTCAAGAAAGCTTGCCATTTAGGGGAAAAAGATCACACTTCCATTCCCATAAAGCATGCTTTATGAAATTGTCAACTCTCCTTGAGCCTCTCACTTGTTTACTCTGCACACACTTAATCTAAAAGCTCATAGGAACATGTTTAAAGTGTCTAACAACTCCATGAAACATGGTACTATGCATTAGGACTTTGTTTTCTCAAGAAATCACAAGTTACATCTCAACCAAGCCAAAACTTGATAACTTGAAAACTAATTCCTCTCATTATCTTAATATTTTCCTATAAATAGAGGATATAACATACTGCATAAAGACCAATTCACAAGCCCTCAAACCCTCCCAATTTATCTCAAACCCAAATTAGTCACAAAATCACCATTCTTGAGCTTTGAAGTCCATTTCTTCGAAACTCATCCACCTTGCAACTTTTGTGAAAACCAACCATCCATACACTTCATATACACCATATAGAAGTAATTCAAACACATGTTACACCTCTGTAATCACTCCATCATCATCCACTACTTTCACTTTCCATCATCGCAACTTGGCTTGGACAGAGCATTCCAGCCACTCTCAAAGCAAAGTAAAGGTTGCAATATACTCACCAAGGTCCGAGCAAGCTAAAGCAATCATCACTTTGCTTCTGGAAATGCTAGAAGAGGTATTAGACACTCTCTAACTTGGTAAAAAATTCAAACTTTGAACTCTTTATTTAGGCATCATTTACACTCACATTCAAAAGGAAAAATGTAGATATGATGTCTAGCAAGCTAACCATATCATTACTTCTCATTTATATTGCTTGTGTGAGAAGAATTTTGCTTCTGAATTGTTAGGTTTTTGTTTAGGTACCAACATAAATCTGCTTCAATCTTTTAATATTAGTTTGAATTGATTACATGGTTGAATTCGTGATGAGATTTGGAACAAGTTTTATGTTTACAGTTTTTGAAATGATTGAGAAATAAAGGATTTAGAATTTTTAAAAATGGTGTTGTTGGTCTTGGCCATGCAAAGAAGATGAAGTTTCATCTTCAAATTTTCAGAAATAACTTTATTTTATATTGAATGGGTGGTGTTTCATAACTGGATGATACAATCACCCTAGTGGTAGAGAAGCACGTCCATAACTTTAGAGACCTGGGTTCGACCCCCAATGGTACCCTTTTGTATATTTTTTTCTCTTTTTAAACTCAACTTCTCACTTTATCTTTCACCATTTTCATTTATTTATTTTTGCAATCAAATTTAGTTTTCTTGAGATGATTTTTACTTTATGAATATTAAAAAATATAACAAAAATAGTTTTTATTTCATCATTTTTTAATTAAATCAAAGCGGGTACTTTTTTAGTTTTTTTAAGGGGGTTTTTGGTGATCTTTTGATCAATTCCTCGACTTTTCTCACAAATCTTGATCTTACCATGATAAATCTAGATTCTCATATAATATCTTGACTATTGATTGAGCATTTCATGATATCTTGAGCTATTTTAGGGTTTTTCTCATTCAAAATACAAATTAAATCATGAAACATATTCAAAAAAATCAAAATCAATGCTCCATGACTTTCTTTGTGATTGTGATGCATATATTTGTTTCAAACATTCAATTCATCCATGTTTTCATAAGCTTGTCTCATTTTTTAATACATTTCCTTCATAAACTCTTTTAAAACATAAACCATAAACATCAAAAACATGTTTTCAACTTTTACTCTTTTGTCACAACTTTTACCAAATAAAATCCATGGATTCTCATCCACTTGTATGATCATTGCTTGTGTGAATAGCATATTCCCTTAAGTTTGCTTGGTTCATTTTAAATCTTTGATGAAACTTGAATCAAGATAGACATTAGGATATCAATCCAAGCATGATAACATTTGGGTAAAACTTCCCCCATAATCTCGTCCATAATATCAATCTTTGTAGGACAACATTAAGATCAAGTCTCTTATTAGACCTTTCTTTCCCTTTTGCATTGCATCATTAAGACTAAAACTTTTTTCAATCAAATCTCAAAATACATAACAATACTCAAAAACCTTTCAAAACTAAAGGTATGAAGGTGATGAGTGTCCCCTTTGATTAGGGTCCACTTAACACCTTCTTCCTAAGAAAAACACAAGCCAAATTCAAATCATTTTTCCTTATGGAATTTTCACTTTAAAACATTTTCAACAAGGATATGTTAACTCCATTCTACATAAAACAATGATGCGTAGTCTCCAATGATTGAGTTGAAACATTAACTTTTAGAATATGAATTTAATATCATCCATAAAAAACACACAACAAACAAAACATTTTAAAGAAGAACTACTGTGTTATGATTCCCTTGTAATTACGTAGGCGTGGAGTTTCAATGCTCACGCGAACGCACTAATAAAACCTTTTATTTTTTTCAATTAATTTATGCATACATTTCCCTTTAGAAAGTAAATTTTAAATAAACACACCCATAGAAATAACAAAAGTGGATCCCGTGGAGTACCACTGACGTGAGAGGTGCTTATATGTTCCCCTTGTGTAATCAACTCCCTTACCCAAGATTTGGTTGCGAGACCACGATTTTTCCCAATACCAAAGGTTTTCTCTATATTTTCCTTTCCTTATTCCTTTAGGATAAATAAAGTTAGATGGCGACTCTGTTTGTTCCATCTGAGGTTATTCTGTCTATATTTTTTTCGACTAGCTTTAATTTTTCAAGGATAAATTATGTCCATTCGAAGGATTGAACTCCAGTTGTATGATATGAACAGGATGAGGGTGATAACTCTTCAATTTGGTTTTTTTCATATTTGATTAGTTGAATTAGCTCATCCATCCTTTTTATGATTTCCTCCTTTCTTGATTTTTCTTTAAATTCATGAAGGTGTTCATCTATAGATTCATGTGTTGAATAAAATTTCCGATTCTTATTTCTTAGATATATTTTAGCAAAGTAATTTCTAATAAATTTTCCTATGAGTCTAATGTTAGGACAATATTTAGAGTTAACATCTTCGTCTCATGTGTTCATCTTCTATATCTTGATACTTGGAAAAGCTTCATATATATTTTCTAGAGTATCCCATATTTCCTTGGTGGTTTTGTAATGACAAAAATTAAATAATATTTATCATCTAAAGACATTATTATGAAATTTTTGGATTTGAGATTTGAATCTATTTTTATCTTTTCTTCTTCGGTCCAAAGAAAATAAAGTTTTTCCACTTCTTCATCATTTATTTGATGAGTAGGGTAAACTAGATCTTTGATTATTATTTTTCAAAAATCATGATTTATACTTTGAAGAACAATTTTAAATTTGATTTTCCAAATATCAAAACTAACTTTTTCAAAAAGTGGTGGTGTATTTAAAAATGATCTTATGTTGGAAGTCATCTTTTACAGAGGCAATTAGTCTTTAAACAGTAGTTAGGCTCTGATGCCACTTGTTAGACTTGAGACTTCACACACAAGAGGAGGGTGAATTGTGAGATTTGGAAAAACGTGATTTTGAAAACTTTTAACAATTTAAGTCAGATTTTGAAAATACTTTCTAATTCTAAGCATCTGAAATAAAATGTTTAAAGTACTGAAAATTAAAAGTTAAAGGAAAAAAGGAACACCAATAATTATAGAGGTTCGGTCAAAAACAAAAAGGACCTACTCCTTTCCCCAAGACTTGGTATTGAGAGTTTCCAAATAAAACTTGAGAGATTTTAGTAGGAAAGACTCACGAACCACCTTATACAAGGAAAAGGTGGTTGTCTTACAACCAAAATATTATAAGACGAATGATATGAGTGTTTGCATCTTTTCTCGAATAACTTGTTGAAAATGAAGTGGCCACGCTTTCTTTCCAATTGTATATTGAAGCGGTTAGTCTTCTCTCCATGAACACGTACAATGTAGAGATTAGTTTTCAAGTTCCAAAAATATATTTGAGCTCCCGTTTGGTTTTAACAAGATAACCAAAATAACCTTGAGATTTTAACCAAATTGATCTTAAAACCTATAAATATTTTCATATAGTCTAATATTCAACCAATCAAGAAACAAGAGAAGATTATCAAAGCTAGATAATCCTCAACATAGGAATATATCACACTTTCAACCATAAGGTTTTAACAGGTTTAGCTTCGAACCACATATATAATCCTCATTTGGACATTATTCAACCAAGGTTTGTAAATATAGTTACCTTGGTGAATGTATAAAATGCTACCATTTCAGAATTACATAAGAGACCTCACTCAAAAAAGGTACTTTCCTCACAAAATTATTTGACTATAATAACTACTGAGAAAAAGTTAAAAATAAAAACTTTAAAGAGAGTGAGAGAGTGAGTTTCAAAACACAAATTTGTATTTTGGATGATTTGAAATGAGAAAGGAAGTCTATATTTATAGGCTTGGGGTTCCCTAAAGAAGGAAATATCATTTAAGAAAAGAATATTCGTTGCTAGTCTATTTATTCAATTGTTTAAGGTTTATAAAGTCAATCGTATATAAGTTCTAAAATGGAAATATAAGATATAAAGTCGTTGCATAGAATCTGGGTGCATTCAAATTTTCTTGTACCTTAAGTGCATGCTAATATAATTGGTTAGAACTTTGCTTTAACCGATTAAATATAGTGAACAAATTGTTTTGTGGTTTTTTTTCTTCTCCCATTCTATTCTATACAACTCCTATATGATTTTCAATTTTTTTTATTTTGGAAGGTCATTTGATAAAAAGGTTTTGTGTGTGTGTGTGTGCGCGCGCTTATAACCAAGTACTTATATTAAAAATACTATTGATTTTAAATAATTTCAATCACTTACTATTTTAAGATATTTTCTCTAAGATTTTGTCGGTTGTAATCTTTTATGTTGCAACTTGCTTGAGAACTCTTGAGGATTTTGATAGAATGCAGTTTGTTTTTCCTTATCTAATAGTCATGCCTATCAAACCTTTATAATCATAGCTTGCATCTTTAACGGCTTAAGTGCTTTGTTTGACTTATCATAGTTTGTATGATGGATATCTCTGTTCTTTCTTTTATAGTTGTCATCATCAAAAGATATTGTCTTGACAAGGATTTATTACCTGCAAAACAAGGTTCAACAAATTCAACTCGAAGTCTTAGTCTATTAAGAAATTAACCACCTTCTCTACCTCATGTTTAACTATTTCTAATTAAACAAGTATTTCAAACTTTTATGGTCTCTAAACACTTAAAAGCATCACAAAACACCACAAAGGATTAACTAGCATCTGGTAGAACCAAAACTGGAGTTGTCGTCAACCTCTTCTTCAACTCTTGGAAACTCTCTTCACACTAAGCGTCCCAAACATAAGTTTGAACCTTTCGAGTTAACTGAGTCAAAGGCAAATCTAACCTCGAAAAGCCTTCTATAAACCTCATGTAATAACCAACCAATCCAAGAAAATTTCTAATCTCAGTAACAGACTTCGAAGTTTCCTATTGCAACATTACATCCACCTTCAAAGGATCTGAAGTGGTGAAAAACACAAGAAGGGGGGGTTGAATTGTAAAACTGAAATCTAATGCAATGAACAAGATATTTTTATCCTGGTTCGTTTGATCTCAAACTACTCCAGTCCACCCGTCAAGGTGATTTCGCCTCTTTCCAACGAGGTCTTAATCCACTATATTCAACTGAATATTACAGACTGCTTTAACAACTGCTAAAGCCTTCTTGATCCAAACCACAACCCGGTTTGTCAAGGTAACACTTTCTTACAAAGAGATAAAACTAAGTGTGTGAATGTTTTCTACAAAACTGTATCACAACTGTGATGTATACACAAATTGAAGCTTAGAAACTAGATTGCTAAACAATGATAGAATATCAGAATATGTGGTTTAGCAAAACTGAGAGAAAGAAGATTTTGATTAGCTTTTGTGCGTGTAGAGATTTGGAGAGCATTAGCCATTTCAATCTTCAAAGTCTTGTTTATATAGCATTGAGATGATGAACGTTGGATGCAATATTCTTGATTTAATGCTAATAACAAACTTTCCTTATCGAGCAGATCTTGTCTGGAATGAGGCCGTTGGAATTAATTTGCTTTCAATGCACAGTACCGTTGCTTACTTAATGCAAGTTCTGGCTTGGCTCATTCTGACTCTGCTTCGCTGCTGATGAACTGTTGTGTTTCTTTATAAGAGTGTTGAGCGCAGTCTTGTTCATCAGGCTTCAGCATGTACGTGAGTTGATAGTCTGATTCTGACATTCTGATATGGCAACTTCTGATGCTGGTTTCAAGAACCAAATTCTGATGCTGATTAGATGTGATCTTGCTTATCAATCAGAGTATCTGCAAGTCAGAACATAATAATTTTAGGCAGCAGATAGTTCATATATGAATATCATAAATAATATATCTTTTCACTTTGTTATCATCAAAACTTAAATATAGGGTAGTAGATTCAAACTTTGTTCTAACAATCTCCCCCTTTTTGATGATGACAAAAACTAGATATTTTTTAAATGAAAATAACGTGAAAAGGTATCTGAGATATGCATCAGAGTAAGAAGTAAAAGGATAAGGAGTAAAGAGATATCAGAGTTAAGAGATATACTCCCCCTGAGTTTATTACTTCCCTTTGATTACAAGTGCTCTTCAGGATCAGATCTTTTTGCCTTTCTTTGAACATCAGAGTATCAGAGTCTTTGACTATCAGAAGCTTTATGTCAGAGCAGAGCTTCAGAGCTTTTCTTGTCAGAGCTTTGCTTTGGATCAGAGTATCAGAGCGGATTAGAGCTTCATAGTGATCAGAGCTTCTAGTCTTCAGAGTGTCCAGGAGCTTCCTTGTACCTGTAGACTTTAAGCAAAACAGAAAAACATTTTCAAGTAATAGAGTTAGAATGTTTGAGAATTTCTGTCTAGTTAGCCGTTATTGTTTAAAATATCATTCTTGTTCTCCCCCTTTTTGTCAGCAATCAAAAAGTGTAAGTGATGTGCTAAAACAATTAAGATCAGAAAAACTAGTTATATTAAAAGAGTTCAGAATCAAAACATGAAAATAGTACAAAACACATTCAAGTAGTACATCAGAAAATCAAGGAAAACATGAAAAAAGACATGAATGAAAAAAGACTAAGGTTGAGGAGGCAAGCGTGTGAACAGGTTCTCCAGCATGGCTTGGATCTTTTCAGCAGTCTCATTTTGCTTGTGCACCATGCTGACAACAGTGTCAATCTTGCTATCCTGCACATCCATTCTTTCTTTCATCTTCTGGTCGCTTTCATCCATCCGCTGCTGCAGACGCATGTCATTCAGCCTTAGTTCTTCCAGAGTCTGCCTGTCCAAGGCAGCTTGAGAAGCATCAGAAGCAGGAGGCTTCTGAGAGCTTTCAGCAACATCTTCTGCTTGACTTTCTTCAGCTTGAATGGTCTTGTCTTCTTCTGATTGCACCTTTGCAGCTTGCTGTTTCTCAGACCAAGGTTCACTATCCAGAGGGAGCACGTCATCTTTCAGAAGCTGACTTCCAACTTCATTCAGAAGCTTGCTGAAATTTTGTTGTGCCTGCTCATAGTTGATATCCTGCAACTTGAGGGCTTCAGCACGTACCCAAAGTCTGAATTGTGACCAGAGCTGATCAGAAGCAGCTGGGTCAATCATTCAAGGACAGACTTGCTTCAAAGAAGCAATCCGTTGCAGCACACCTGTTTCAAAATTCATAATACCAGAGCCAACATCTGGTTGTTTTGGTTTTGGGATGGCAATTTTATGTTTCAGATCAGCAAGACGGTCAAGATTGGTTAAGTCTATGAAAGTCCTACTGGGGTTTTCGGAGGTTTTCTGGGCAGCTGTTTATTTTGGAGATGGAGTATCAGAATCAGAGATTATGATTGGACTGGGTGGTGTTTTGGGAGTATTTGGTGGTGTAGATTCTGATGAGGATGGCAATTGTGCTAAGGTGATAGTTGTTCCACCTGGCAGTTGGATTGCCAAAGGTGATGGTTGAGGTGAATGAGGTTCAGATGGTTGAGGAGAAGGAGTTTCAGAGTGATGAAACTCTGGTTGAGGTGATGGTGGATTAATTTCTGGTTGGGGAGAGGGAGACGGAATTGCTGGTTGAGGAGAAGTTGTTGGAATTTCTGATTGTTCAGGGATAAGGGGTTCTTCTGGAATTTGTGAGAGCGGTTGTTGTGTTTGTTGTTGTTGTTGTTGTTGTTGTTGTTGTTGTTCTTCAGCAGATTGCTGTTGTTCTGGTTGTGGAGGAGGAACAATTTGTGGTTCAGAGATTGGTTGATCAAAGGTGTGTTGATCAATGTCAGACAGCACTTGGTCAATTGCTGATGTTGTTGAGATTGTTGGTTGTTTGGGATGTTTGGTTCTGGGTCTTCTGAGTTTTAATTCCTCCGAAGGGTCCTCTTCTGGTACAGTTTCATCTATGGTAGGGATGGGGATTGAGATTCTATGAGAGGTTTGAGGAGGAATAGATGCTGGAATAGTAGAAGAATTTAAAACAGAAGCAGCCGATGAATTACCTCTTTTCCTGGGTGTCTGCTGGGATGATCCTTCTGATGGTGCCTTCCTCTTCTTCGTCTTCTTCAGAGTCACTTCTTGCTGAGGTTGATGCAGAGCTTTGATAATCAGATTTGGATCTGAACCATCTGCCTTGCACGCATCCAAGTATTTGAGAACCACCTCTGGTTTGGATTCTATTTCAGAAAATAACGGAAAGTCACTCAGAGGCACTCTTCTGCTGGTGATATCAGCAATAGGAGTAGCTCTGGGTTCCTTCTGAATATTCTCTATCAGCTTCATCTTCTTCAAGTTCTTTGCATTCAGAGGTTTCCCAACTGTTGGTTCAATAGTGCTTAGCTCTTGATCTTCTATCAGATGCTCTATCAGCCTATTCTCTGTCAGAATATCTGATATCAACCTTCCAAAGGGTATCCAATCCCTCTTGGTTCTTTCTTCTTCCCTGGTTTCCTTCACACTTGTTCTGAGGTGGTTGAACAGGAAGTGAGCCAGATTGATCTTTACCTTCTAATCAATAAAGTAGATCAGAAACTGCTGATCCACATTTATGTAATCAGGAGAACTGGTTGGTTTCCTGTGGTTGAAGCACCCCAGAATTATCTTAGCCCAAACTCTGTAATGATCCTTCAGATCTTTAATCTTGCTGCTAGGCACCCCATGAGTGAAAATCCTTGCAGCTATCACACCTACATCAGCACATCTTTCAGCCATGTCCACACAACGGACGCCACCGCCACTGTAACCGATTAGTCTTGCAATGTGATCCTCAGTGATCACAATCTTCTTCCCCATCACAAAGGAGGTGACTAGATGTGTTGAAGCCTTGGCGTGAATCCAGAATTCCTTGACTAGCATTGGGAATGTTGGTCCAACCAACCTGTCAAAATATCTTTCCCACTTCTGTGCCCTAACTTCTTCAGTTAGGTCAAAACAGTTCTCCTTCAAGCTTCCAAAATCAATGATTAATTCAGAAAGCACTTCAAGATTCTTCACAGGAGTGAGGAGAGTTCTGAATGGCACTTGATATTGCTCAGATGATGCTTTCTTCTGAGGACCTGCAGAAGCACTGTTGGAGGTTGCCATGTTCACACTAAAAGGGTTTTGAGAATAAACTGAGGAAAATAGGTTTTGCAAGAGATGAACACAGAAATATGCAGAAAATGCTTGAGTATTAGTGAGAAAACGTAAAGAATGAGAATGAGAGATTAATGTGTTTAAATAGAGTTTCAAAAATATTTTGAAAAGATAAACGTTTTTTAAGAGAGAGAAAAATCATGATTGCATTTTAAAAGCATGATTACTTTTCATTAAATGCTTGCTGATTTTGGGGGATTTGAGAAAGATACTTAAAAACGGTTACCAGACATGTGTCTCAATGCACCCAATCAGCGCTTTGCCTTCTCAGAAGCGTGCACGCGTTCTGCTTCAGAGATATGTTGATGATTAGATGACACTTGTTTGATGTAGTGATCAGCACATCTGTCTTTGAGCTTAGACTCTCAAATCTTTATGAAGGGGTGAAAAACACAAGAAGGGGGGGTTGAATTGTAAAACTGGAATCTTAAAGCAATTGACAAGATATTTTTATCCTGGTTCGTTTGATCTCAAACTACTCCAGTCCACCCGTCAAGGTGATTTCGCCTCTCTCCAACGAGGTCTTAATTCACTATATTCAACTGAATACAAATCTGCTTTAACAACTGCTAAAGCCTTCTTGATTCAAACCACAATCCGTTTTGTCAAGGCAACACTTTCTTACAAAGGTATAAAACAAATGTGTGAATGTTTTCTACAAAACTTTATCACAACTGTGATGTATACACAAATTAAGCTTAGAAACTTAGAATGCTAAACACTAATGGAGTATCAGAGTTTGTTGGTTTAGCAAAACTGGTAGATGAAGATTATTGTTCAGCTTTGTGCGTGTAGAGAGTTTGGAAGCATTAGCCATTATAATCTTCGAAGCCTTGTTTATATAGTACTTGAGAAGATGAACGTTGAATGCAATATTCTTGATTCAATGCTAATAACAAGCTTTCCTTTTTGAGCAGATCTTGTCTAGAATGATGTCGTTGGAATTTATTAGCGTTCAATGCACAGTACCGTTGCTTCTTCAATGCACGTTCTGGCTTGGCTCATTCTGATTCTGCTTCGCTGCTGATGAACTATTTGATTCTGTATCAGAGTGTTTTACGCGCAGTTCTGTTCATCAAGCTACAGCAAGTACGTGAGTTGATCATCTGATCTTCACGTTCTGATTCAGCAACTTCTGATGTTGGTGTATCAAATCAAATTCTGATGCTGAAGAAGTGATCCTGCTTATTTTAATCAGCGTATCTGCAAGTCAGAGCATAGTAATTTTAGGCAGCATATAGTTCAAACATGAAACATATAAATACTATATCTTTTCACTTTGTTATCATCAAAACTTAAATATAGGGTACTAGATTCAAACATTGTTCTAACAATCTCCCCCTTTTTGATGATGACAAAAACTAGATATTTTAAATGAAAAATAACGTGAAAAGGTATCTGGGAAATGTTTCAGAGTTAAGAAGTAAAGAGAGATCAGAGTTTAAGAGATACTCCCCCTGAGTTTGTTACTTCCCTTTGATATGCGTGTTCTTCAAGATCAGATCTTTTTCTATCTTTGAGCATCAGATTATAGGTCTTTGACTTATCAGAGAGCAGAGCTTCAGAGCTTTTCCTGTCAGAGCTTTGCTTCGGATCAGAGTGTTAGGTCGATCAGAACTTCATATTTGATCAGAGCAACATGAGCTTCTACATTTTGATCAGAGCTTCTAGCTTCCTTGTGCCTGTAGACTTAAAAACAAAACAGAAAAACATTTCAAGTAATAGAGTCAGAATGTTTGAGAGTTTCTGTCTAGTTAGCCGTTATTGATTTTAAATATCATTCTTGTTCTCCCCCTTTTTGTCAGCAATCGAAAAGTGTTGGTGATGTGCTAAAACAATTTAGATCAGAAAAACAAATTATATTAAAATAATTCAGAGCAAAAGAACATTACACAAACATAGTCAAAACAATACATCAGAAAATGAAGAAAACATAGAGAATGTCATGCATGAAAAAAATTTTAAGGTTGTGGGGGCATGCGTGAGAACAGGCTTTCCAGCATTGCTTGAATCTTTTCAGAAGTTTCATTCTGCTTCTGAACCATGTTGACAACAGTGTCAATCTTGTTGTCCTGTACATCCATTCTTGCTTTCATCTTCTGATCATTCTCTTCCATCCGCTGCTGGAGACGCAAGTCATTCAGCCTTAATTCTTCCAGAGCCTGCCTGTCTAAGGCAGCTTGAGAACTTCCAGAAGGAGGAAGCTTCTCAGAACTTTCAGCTACATCTTCTGCTGGATTTTCTTCCTGAAGGGTCTTGTCTTCTTCTGATGGTTGCACCTGTGCAGCTTGCTCTTTCTCAGACCATGATTGACTGTCCAGAGGGAGCACAACTTCTTGAGGCAGCTGACTCTCAACTTCCTTCAGCAGCTTGCTAAAGTTCTGTTGAGCCTGCTCATAGTTGATGTCCTGCAGAAATGCTGGAGGATGCCATTGTTCTCACTAAAAAAGCTTGAGAATGATTTAAGAGAAAAAGGTTTGAAGGAGATAAACTCAGAAATATGCAGAGAATATTTGAATGATTATGAGAAAGCGTAAAGAATAAAAGTGAAGGATGAATGTGTTTAAATAGAGTTTTCAAAAATTATTTTGAAAAATTAAACGTTTTTAAGAGAGAGAAAAAAAATAATGATTGCCATTAACAAGCGTGATTACTCTGCATTAAATGCTTGCTGATTTTGGGGGATTTGAGAAAGATACTTAAAAACGGTTACCAGACATGTGTCTCAATGCACCCAATCAGCGCTTTCCTTTCTCAGAAGCGTGCACGCGTTCTGCTTCAGGGATTTGCTGATGATTGGATGACACTTGTTTGATGTAGTGATCAGCACGTCTGTCTTTGAGATTAGACTCTCAGATCTTTAGACTTGCATCTGATACAATCTGCATGTTCTATCTTTCTGAAAGAAGATTGATCAGAAGTTCACAGTAATATAATTACATTCTGAAGATAAATACATGGAATTAAAACATTTTCATTCTGGGCATACTTTCATGCTGAGATGTTTCAGAATGAAATTAAACCTATCTTCTGAAAGGGGTTTAGTAAAGATATCAGCCCATTGATGGTCTGTATCTATAAATTTCAAGTTTAAAATACCTTTCTGAATATAGTCCCTAATGAAATGATGTTTTATTTCTATATGCTTAGCTCTAGAATGTAAAATAGGATTCTTACTTAAGCAAATAGCAGAAGTATTATCACAAAGAATAGGAATGTTACTCTCAAAAATCTGGAAGTCTTCAAGCTGACTTTTCATCCAGAGCATTTGTGTGCTACATCCTGCTGCTGCTATGTACTCAGCTTCTGCTGTTGACAGAGCAATTGTTGATTGCCTTTTGCTGGACCACGAGATCAGATTTTCTCCCAGAAACTGGCAGCTTCCAGAAGTACTTTTACGTTCCACTCTGTCTCCAGCAAAATCAGCATCACAGTAGCCTACTAAGCTGTAATCACTAGATTTTCTATAAAACAAACCCAGATTAGTAGTACCTTTCAGATACTTGAAAATTCGCTTAACTGCTGTTAAGTGAGATTCTCTAGGATCTGATTGGAATCTAGCACAAATACATACGCTGAATAAGATATCAGGTCTTGAAGCTGTCAGATAAAGGAGAGAACCAATCATACCTCTGTAGACCTTCTGTTCTACACTTTTGCTTACCTCTTCTCTTTCCAGAATGCACGTGGGATGCATTGGAATCTTTGATGGCTTACATTCTGAGAGGTCAAATTTCTTCAGAAGATCTCTGATATATTTGCTCTGATGAATGTAAGTTCCCTCTGGAGTTTGATTAATCTGAATTCCTAGAAAGAATTTCAGTTCCCCCATGTGGCTCATCTCAAATTCTGCCTGCATACACTTAGCAAATTTTCTTCCAAGAGAAGGATTAGTAGAACCAAAAATAATATCATCAACATAAATTTGCCAGACTAAAATGTCACTCTTAACTGTTTTACAGAATAGAGTAGTGTCCACTTTCCCTCTGGTAAATTCATTTTCAAGCAGAAAGTTACTTAGCCTTTCATACCAAGCTCTGGGAGCTTGTTTCAGACCATACAGTGACTTTTTCAGTTTGAAAACATGTTCTGGATGTTTTGTATTTTCAAAACCTGGGGGTTGGTGAACATAAACTTCTTCTTCTATATAACCATTTAAGAATGCACTTTTGACATCCATCTGATACAGAGTGATGCCTCTATTAATAGCAAATGAAATTAAGAGTCTGATAGATTCTAACCTGGCGACTGGGGCAAAGGTTTCTGTATAGTCTATCCCCCTTGCTGACTATAACCTTGTGCAACCAGTCGTGCCTTGTTTCTGATGACTTCACCTTGTTCATTAAGCTTGTTTCTGAACACCCATCTTGTTCCAATGACGTTGAATCCTTTTGGTCTGGGAACGAGATCACACACGTCGTTTCTGGTGAATTGATTCAGCTCTTCTTGCATTGCCAGAATCCAGTCATTATCCAGAAGTGCTTCATCAATAGAAGAAGGTTCAATCAGAGACACAAGTCCCATAAGAGTTTCTTCAGAGTTTCTGAAGCTTGCTCTTGTTCTGATTGGATCTTCCTTTCTTCCTAGGATAGTCTCTTCTGGGTGATCCAAGCTGCTTCTGGGTACTCTCTTCTGAGGTTGATCAGCAGCAGTTGTAGGATTTCTAGCATTGCTTCTTTCAGACGTTGAAGGAATGTCTGTGTTGAGAGCTTCTGATGACTTGTCTTCAGAACCTGCAAATTCAATTTCTATACCTGCAAGATTTTCATTCTGCTTTGACTTTTCAGAGTCAAGCTTGTCATCAAAACGAACACTGATTGATTCTTCCACAATCTGTGTTTCTGTATTGTATACTCTGTACCCTCTTGAGCGTTCAGAGTATCCTAACATAATACACTTCTGTGCCTTAGAATCAAACTTGTTCAAATAATTCTTTGTATTTAACATATAGCAAGTACATCCAAATGGATGAAAATACGAAATGTTGGGCTTTCTGTTCTTCCACAATTCATATGGAGTCTTTTCCAGAATAGGTCTTATTGAGATTCTATTCTGAATGTAGCACGCTGTGTTTATTGCCTCTGCCCAGAAAGTCTTAGCAACGTTTGTCTCGTTGATCATGGTTCTGGCCATTTCTTGCAATGTTCTGTTCTTTCGTTCTACAACTCCATTTTGTTGGGGAGTTCTAGGACAAGAGAAATCATGCAGAATGCCTTTGTCATTAAAGAATGACTCAAAATCTTTATTTTCAAATTCTCCACCATGATCACTTCTGACTTTAACGATTCTAAGATCTTTTTCATTCTGAACTTGGTTACAGAAGGTAACAAACACAGAGTGTGACTCGTCCTTGTGTCTTTAGAACTTTACCCATGTCCATCTGCTATAGTCATCTACGATTACTAACCCATACTTCTTGCCACTGACTGAAGCAGTTTTAACTGGTCCAAATAAGTCAATGTGCAGAAGTTCTAATGGCTTAGAGGTAGAAACAACATTTTTGGATTTAAAAGAAGGTTTTGCAAATTTGCCTTTCTGACATGCTTCACACAGAGCATCTGAATTGAACTTCAAATTAGGAAGTCCTCTGACCAGATTGAGTTTGTTAATCTGAGATATTCTTCTCATACTAACATGCCCCAATCTTCTGTGCCAGATCCACTGCTCGTTGTTAACAGACAGAAGACATTTTACGTTCTGACTCTTTAGTTCAGAAAGTTTGATTTTGTAAATGTTGTTTTTCCTCTTACCATTAAATAGGATAGTCCCATCTTTCTGACTAACAGCTTTACATGATTTTTGATTAAAGATTATATCATAACCGTTATCACTTAATTGACTTATGGATAACAGATTATGCATCAATCCATCAACTAGCAGAACATTATTAATAGAGGGAAGATTTCCGTTACCTACAGTTCCAGAGCCAATAATCTTTCCCCTCTGATTGCCTCCAAAGCCAACGTGGCCTCCAGGCTTAAGTTCCAGGCTTTGGAACATATGCCTTCTTCCCGTCATGTGTCGTGAGCAGCCAGAGTCCAGGTACCATGACTGGTGTTTCTGACTTGCTGCTAAAGATATCTGCAACATGTATTATTTTATCCTTAGGTACCCAGATCTTCTTGGGTCCTGATTTGTTAGTTTTACCAAAACTCTGGTTGAATTTTGGTTTCACAGAGTACTTACTGCTAGTGTATTTGATGTCGTGTGTGTGACCATACACAAAGTGTGAATTTAGAGGAGTGTGTTTAATAACTAAATCCATGACATTCTTAGGTGTAGGATCCTTACCTTGGTATCCTATTCCTTTCCTGCCGTTTCTGCTAACTCCATAGATCATTGAAGCCATTCTGCTTCTATCTATGCTTTTAGCAAGGAACTTCTGGAAACTATGATCATACTCCTTGATGATCTCATCAGCGTTGCTGGGAGTTTCAGAAATTGGTACCTTCTGAGAGTTTTGTAAAGAGTTTTCTAATTTTAAAATTTTATCTCTCAGCTCAGAGTTTTCCAATTTGAGACTCTCAGACTTATTAGAGTCAGATTCAAGAGTCCTTTTCAGGTCTCTGAATTTAGCTCTAATCTGCTGATAACGTTCCAGAATTTCATTGAGGCTTTCAGCAAGTTCAGCCTTTGTAAAATTAACAGCGAAGTTAGGGAATACCTCTTCTGTGTCTGATTCTGAGTCTGATTCAGAAGCTTCACTGTCATCTGGAATGTTAGCCATGAGCGCTATGTTTGCTCTTTCATCATCTGATTCTGAGTCAGCTTCAGACGAGTCAGAGTCATCCCATGTGGCCATGAGACTTTTCTTCTTCTCTCTTCCAAACTTCTTTTTGGGCTTTTCCCTCTGAAGCTTTGGGCAGTCACTCTTGTAGTGTCCTTGCTCATTGCACTCGTAGCAGATGATGTCTTTTGTATTTGGCTTCTTGCTACCGGAGGAGCCTTCAGATCTTCTGTATCCAGAGGAAGAATCTGTCCTTCTGTATCTGGAAGAAGACTCGTTCTGATCAGATCTTCTGGGATTCCTGAACTTCCTTTGTCTTTGCTTCCACAGTTGATTTACTCTTCTGGAGAGAAGGGAAAGTTCGTCTTCTTCTGATGAGGATCCATCAGATGTTTCTTCAACTGCCTGCAAAACTTTAGATTCAGATTTTCTGTTAGATTTTAAAGCTATAGGCTTACCTTGCTTCTGAGGCTCATCAGCTTCTAGCTCTATCTCATGACTTCTGAGGGAGCTTATAAGTTCCTCCAGAGTGATTTTGTTGAGATCCTTCGCTAGCTTCAGAGCAGTAACCATAGGCCTCCACTGCTTGGGTAAACTTCTGATTATCTTCTTGACATGGTCAGCAGTAGAGTATCCTTTGTCCAGAACTTTGAGACCAGCTACCAGAATCTGGAATCTAGAGAACATAGTTTCAATGGATTCAGATTCTTCCATTTTGAACGCCTCATACTTCTGAATGAGCGCCAGAGCTTTTGTTTCCTTGACTTGAACGTTGCCCTCATGCGTCATTCTGAGAGAATCAAAGATGTTCTTAGCTGTGTCTCTGTTGGAGATCTTTTCATACTCAGTATAGGAGATGGCACTGAGGAGGATGGTTCTGGCCTTATGGTGATTCTTGAATTCACGCTTTTGTTGATCAGTCATTGATTTTCTTTCAATCTTCTGACCAGTTGCATTCACAGGGTGCGTGTATCCATCTGTCACCATATCCCACAGATCAGCATCATGTGCTAGAAAGAAGCTTTCAATTCTGTCTTTCCAGTAGTCAAAGTTTTCTCCATCAAAAACTGGAGGTTTGCCGCTGAATCTGTCTCTATCCTCATTGTTGTCATTGCTGAAATGAGAGTTGTTTCCTGCCATTGTGTTTTTCTGACGCTGGATCTTGTACTGACACGGTTAAGTGTTTTAGCTCAGAACCAGGCGCTCTGATGCCAATTGAAGGGGTGAAAAACACAAGAAGGGGGGGTTGAATTGTAAAACTGGAATCTTAAAGCAATTGACAAGATATTTTTATCCTGGTTCATTTGATCTCAAACTACTCCAGTCCACCCGTCAAGGTGATTTCGCCTCTCTCCAACGAGGTCTTAATTCACTATATTCAACTGAATACAAATCTGCTTTAACAACTGCTAAAGCCTTCTTGATTCAAACCACAATCCGGTTTGTCAAGGCAACACTTTCTTACAAAGGTATAAAACAAATGTGTGAATGTTTTCTACAAAACTTTATCACAACTGTGATGTATACACAAATTAAGCTTAGAAACTTAGAATGCTAAACACTAATGGAGTATCAGAGTTTGTTGGTTTAGCAAAACTGGTAGATGAAGATTATTGTTCAGCTTTGTGCGTGTAGAGAGTTTGGAAGCATTAGCCATTATAATCTTCGAAGCCTTGTTTATATAGCACTTGAGAAGATGAACGTTGAATGCAATATTCTTGATTCAATGCTAATAACAAGCTTTCCTTTTTGAGCAGATCTTGTCTAGAATGATGCCGTTGGAATTTATTAGCGTTCAATGCACAGTACCGTTGCTTCTTCAATGCACGTTCTGGCTTGGCTCATTCTGATTCTGCTTCGCTGCTGATGAACTATTTGATTCTGTATCAGAGTGTTTTACGCGCAGTTCTGTTCATCAAGCTACAGCAAGTACGTGAGCTGATCATCTGATCTTCACGTTCTGATTCAGCAACTTCTGATGCTGGTGTATCAAATCAAATTCTGATGCTGAAGAAGTGATCCTGCTTATTTTAATCAGCGTATCTGCAAGTCAGAGCATAGTAATTTTAGGCAGCATATAGTTCAAACATGAAACATATAAATACTATATCTTTTCACTTTGTTATCATCAAAACTTAAATATAGGGTACTAGATTCAAACATTGTTCTAACACTTTAGACTTGCATCTGATACAATCTGCATGTTCTATCTTTCTGAAAGAAGATTGATCAGAAGTTCACAGTAAAACAATTACATTCTGAAGGTAAATATGTGGAATTAAAACATTTTCACTCTGGACACACTTTCATGCTGAGATGTTTCAGAATGAAATTAAACCTATCTTCTGAAAGGGGTTTAGTAAAGATATCAGCCCATTGATGGTCTGTATCTATAAATTTAAAGTTCAAAATACCTTTCTGAATATAGTCCCTAATGAAGTGATGTTTTATTTCTATATGCTTAGCTCTAGAATGTAAAATGGGATTCTTACTTAAGCAAATAGCAGAAGTATTATCACAAAGTATAGGAATGTTACTCTCAAAAAATCTGGAAGTCTTCAAGCTGACTTTTCATCCAGAGCATTTGTGTGCTACATCCTGCTGCTGCTATGTACTCAGCTTCTGTTGTTGATAGTGCAATTGTTGATTGCCTTTTGCTGGACCAAGAGATCAGATTTTCTCCCAGAAACTGGCAGCTTCCAGAAGTACTTTTACGTTCCACTCTGTCTCCAGCAAAATCAGCATCGCAGTAGCCTACTAAGCTGTAATCACTAGATTTTCTATAAAACAAACCTAGATTAGTAGTACCTTTGAGATACTTGAAAATTCGCTTAACAGCTGTTAAGTGAGATTCTCTAGGATCTGATTGGAATCTAGCACAGATACAAACACTGAATAATATGTCAGGTCTTGAAGCAGTCAGATAGAGGAGAGAACCAATCATACCTCTGTAGACTTTCTGTTCTACATTTTTGCTTACCTCTTCTCTTTCCAGAATGCACGTGGGATGCATTGGAATCTTTGATGGCTTACATTCTGAGAGGTCAAATTTCTTCAGAAGATCTCTGATGTATTTGCTCTGATGAATGTAAGTTCCCTCTGGAGTTTGATTGATCTGAATTCCTAGAAAGAATTTCAGTTCCCCCATGAGGCTCATCTCAAATTCTGCCTGCATACACTTAGCAAATTTTCTTCCAAGAGAAGGATTAGTAGAACCAAAAATAATATCATCAACATAAATTTGACAGACTAAGATGTCATTCTTAACTGATTTACAGAATAGAGTAGTGTCCACTTTCCCTCTGGTGAATTCATTTTCTAACAGAAAGTTACTTAGCCTTTCATACCAAGCTCTGGGAGCTTGTTTCAGACCATACAGTGACTTCTTTAGTTTGAAAACATGTTCTGGATGTTTTGTATTTTCAAAACCTGGGGGTTGGTGTACATAAACTTCTTCTTCTATATAACCATTTAAGAATGCACTTTTGACATCCATCTGATACAGAGTGATGCCTCTATTAACAGCAAATGAAATTAAAAGTCTGATAGATTCTAACCTGGCGACTGGGGAAAAGGTTTCTGTATAGTCTATCCCCTCTTGCTGACTATAACCTTGTGCAACCAGTTGTGCCTTGTTTCTGATGACTTCACCTTGTTCATTTAGCTTGTTTCTGAACACCCATCTTGTTCCAATGACGTTGAATCCTTTTGGTCTGGGAACGAGATCCCATACGTCGTTTCTGGTGAATTGATTCAGCTCTTCTTGCATTGCCAGAATTCAGTCATTATCCAGAAGTGCTTCATCAATAGAAGAAGGTTCAATCAGAGACACAAGTCCCATAAGTGTTTCTTCAGAGTTTCTAAAGCTTGCTCTTGTTCTGATTGGATCTTCCTTTCTTCCTAGGATAGTCTCTTCTGGGTGATCCAAGCTGCTTCTGGGTAATCTCTTCTGAGGTTGATCAGCAGCTGTTGTAGGATTGCTAGCAGTGCTCCTTTCAGACGTTGAAGGAATGTCTGTGTTGAGAGCTTCTGATGACTTGTCTTCAGAACCTGCAAATTCAATTTCTATACCTGCAAAAACTTCATTCTGCTTTGACTTTTCAGAGTCAAGCTTATCATCAAAACGAACACTGATTGATTCTTCCACAATCTGTGTTTCTGTATTGTATACTCTGTACCCTCTTGAGCGTTCAGAGTATCCTAACATAATACACTTCTGTGCTTTAGAGTCAAACTTGTTCAAATAATTCTTTGTATTTAATATAAAGCAAGTACATCCAAATGGATGAAAATATGAAATGTTGGGCTTTCTGTTCTTCCACAATTCATATGGAGTCTTTTCCAGAATAGGTCTTATTGAGATTCTATTCTGAATGTAGCACGCTGTGTTTATTGCCTCTGCCTAGAAGGTCTTAGCAACGTTTGTCTCATTGATCATGGTTCTGGCCATTTCTTGTAATGTTCTGTTCTTTCGTTCTACAACTCCATTTTGTTGGGGAGTTCTAGGACAAGAGAAATCATGCAGAATGCCTCTGTCATTAAAGAATGACTCAAAATATTTGTTTTCAAATTCTCCACCATGATCACTTCTGACTTTAACGATTCTAAGAACCTTTTCATTCTGATCTTGGTTACAGAAGGTAACAAACACAGAGTGTGACTCGTCCTTGTGTCTTAAGAACTTTACCCATGTCCATCTGCTATAGTCATCTACGATTACTAACCCATACTTCTTACCACTGACTGAAGCAGTTTTAACTGGTCCAAATAAGTCAATGTGCAGAAGTTCTAATGGCTTAGAGGTAGAAACAACATTTTTGGATTTAAAAGAAGGTTTTGCAAATTTGCCTTTCTGACATGCTTCACACAGAGCATCTGAATTGAACTTCAAATTAGGAAGTCCTCTGACCAGATTGAGTTTGTTAATCTGAGATATTCTTCTCATACTAACATGCCCCAATCTTCTGTGCCAGATCCACTGCTCGTTGTTAACAGACAGAAGACATTTTACATTCTGACTCCTTAGTTCAGAAAGTTTGATTTTGTAAATGTTGTTTTTCCTCTTACCATTAAACAGGATAGTCCCATCTTTCTGACTAACAGCTTTACATGATTTTTGATTAAAGATTATATCATAACCGTTATCACTTAATTGACTTATGGATAACAGATTATGCATCAATCCATCTACTAGCAGAACATTATTAATAGAGGGAAGATTTCCATTACCTGCAGTTCCAGAGCCAATTATCTTTCCCCTCTGATTGCCTCCAAAGCCAACGTGGCCTCCAGGCTTAAGTTCTAGGCTTTGGAACATATGCCTTCTTCCCGTCATGTGTCGTGAGCAGCCAGAGTCCAGGTACCATGACTGGTGTTTCTGACTTGCTGCTAAAGATATCTGCAACATGTATTATTTTATCCTTAGGTACCCAGATTTTCTTGGGTCCTGATTTGTTAGTTTTACCAAAACTCTGGTTGAATTTTGGTTTCACAGAGTGCTTACTGCTAGTGTATTTGATATCATGTGTGTGACCATATACAAAATGTGAATTCAGAGGAGTGTGTTTAATGGTTAAGTCCATGACATTCTTTGGTGTAGGAACCTTACCTTGGTATCCTATTCCTTTCCTGCCGTTTCTGCTAACTCCATAGATCATTGAAGCCATTCTGCTTCTATCTATGCTTTTAGCTAGGAACTTCTGGAAACTGTGATCATACTCCTTGATGATCTCATCAGCGTTGCTGGGAGTTTCAGAAATTGGTTCCTTCTGAGAGTTTTGTAAAGTGTTTTCTAATTTTGAAATCTTATTTCTCAGCTCAGAATTTTCCAATTTGAGACTCTCAGTCTTATTAGAGTCAGATTCAAGATTCCTTTTCAGGTTTCTGAATTTAACTCTAATTTGCTGATACCGTTCCAGAATCTCATTAAGGCTTTCAGCAAGTTCAGCCTTTGTAAAGTTAACAGCAAAGTTAGGAAATACCTCTTCAGTGTCTGATTCTGAGTATGATTCAGAAGCTTCACTATCTTCTGAGATGTTAGCCATGAGAGCTATGTTTGCCCTCTCATCATCTGATTCTGAGTCAGCTTCAGACAAGTCAGAGTCATCCCATGTAGCCATGAGACTTTTCTTCTTCTCTCTTCCAAACTTCTTTTTGGGCTTTTCCCTCTGAAGCTTTGGGCAGTCACTCTTATAGTGTCCTTGCTCATTGCACTCATAGCAGATGATGTCTTTGGTGTTTGGCTTTTTGCTACTGGAGGAGCCTTCAGATCTTCTGTATCCAGAGGAAGAATCTGCCCTTCTGTATCTGGAAGAAGACTCGTTCTGATCAGATCTTCTGGGATTCCTGAACTTCCTTTGTCTTTGCTTCCACAGTTGATTTACTCTTCTGGAGAGGAGAGAGAGTTCGTCTTCTTCTGATGAGGATCCATCAGATGTTTCTTCAACTGCCTGCAAAACTTTATACTCAAATTTTTTGTTAGATTTTAATGCTAAAGGCTTACCTTGCTTCTGAGGCTCATCAGCTTCTAGCTCTATCTCATGACTTCTGAGGGAGCTGATAAGTTCCTCCAGAGTGATTTTGTTGAGATCTTTAGCTAGCTTCAGAGCTGTAACCATAGGTCTCCACTGCTTGGGTAAACTTCTGATGATTTTCTTGACATGGTCAGCAGTAGAGTATCCTTTGTCAAGAACTTTGAGACCAGCTACCAGAATTTGGAATCTAGAGAACATGGTTTCAATGGATTCAGATTCTTCCATTTTGAACGCCTCATACTTCTGAATGAGCGCCAGAGCTTTTGTTTCTTTGACCTGAACGTTGCCCTCATGCGTCATTCTGAGTGAGTCAAAAATATTCTTTGCTGTGTCTCTGTTGGAGATCTTTTCATACTCAGTATAGGAGATGGCGCTGAGGAGGATGGTTCTGGCCTTGTGGTGATTCTTGAAGTCACGCTTTTGTTGATCAGACATTGTTTTTCTATCAATCTTCTGACCACTTGCATTCACAGGGTGCGTGTATCCATCTGTCACCATATCCCACAGATCAGCATCATGTGCCAGAAAGAAGCTTTCAATTCTGTCTTTCCAGTAATCAAAGTTTTCTCCATCAAAGACTGGAGGTTTGCCGCTGAATCTGTCTCTGTCCTCATTGTTGTCATTGCTGATGTGAGAATTGTTTCCTGCCATTGTGTTTTTCTGACGCTGGATCTTGTACTGACACGGTTAAGTGTTTTAGCTCAGAACCAGGCGCTCTGATGCCAATTGAAGTGGTGAAAAACACAAGAAGGGGGGGTTGAATTGTAAAACTGAAATCTAATGCAATGAACAAGATATTTTTATCCTGGTTCGTTTGATCTCAAACTACTCCAGTCCACCCGTCAAGGTGATTTCGCCTCTCTCCAACGAGGTCTTAATCCACTATATTCAACTGAATATTACAGACTGCTTTAACAACTACTAAAGCCTTCTTGATCCAAACCACAACCCGGTTTGTCAAGGTAACACTTTCTTACAAAGAGATAAAACTAAGTGTGTGAATGTTTTCTACAAAACTGTATCACAACTGTGATGTATACACAAATTGAAGCTTAGAAACTAGATTGCTAAACAATGATAGAATATCAGAATATGTGGTTTAGCAAAACTGAGAGAAAGAAGATTTTGATTAGCTTTTGTGCGTGTAGAGATTTGGAGAGCATTAGCCATTTCAATCTTCAAAGTCTTGTTTATATAGCACTGAGATGATGAACGTTGGATGCAATATTCTTGATTTAATGCTAATAACAAACTTTCCTTATCGAGCAGATCTTGTCTGGAATGAGGCCGTTGGAATTAATTTGCTTTCA
The DNA here is from genome assembly GCA_948472305.1 of Vicia faba. Lineage (NCBI taxonomy): Eukaryota > Viridiplantae > Streptophyta > Magnoliopsida > Fabales > Fabaceae > Vicia > Vicia faba. The sequence goes on along the minus strand of OX451740.1, from coordinate 1,003,955,332 downwards.
ATGCACAGTACCGTTGCTTACTTAATGCAAGTTCTGGCTTGGCTCATTCTGACTCTGCTTCGCTGCTGATGAACTGTTGTGTTTCTTTATCAGAGTGTTGAGCGCAGTCTTGTTCATCAGGCTTCAGCATGTACGTGAGTTGATCATCTGATTCTGACATTCTGATATGGCAACTTCTGATGCTGGTGTCAAGAACCAAATTCTGATGCTGATTAGATGTGATCTTGCTTATCAATCAGAGTATCTGCAAATCAGAACATAATAATTTTAGGCAGCAGATAGTTCATATATGAATATCATAAATAATATATCTTTTCACTTTGTTATCATCAAAACTTAAATGTAGGGTAGTAGATTCAAACTTTGTTCTTACAGGATCAACAACAATACCACAACTAGAAATCACATGTTCGAGAAAACTCACTTCTCAAAACTAAAACTCGCACTTGGATAACTTGGCTCACAACTGCTTCTCTCACAAAATCTCAAACACACGCGTAGATGTCCTGCATGCTCCTCGACTGTCTGAGAATACACCAAAATGTCTTCGATGAACATAACAACAAACTTATATAAGTAAGGATGGAAAATCTTATTCAAGTACTCCATAAAAACATCAAGCACGTTAGACACTCCAGACAACATCATTGAATACTCATAATGTCCACTTTGATTTCTAAAACCAGTCTCCAGGATGTCTTCTAACTTCACTCGAATCTAATGATAGCCTGACCTTAAATCAATTGTACTGAACACACAAGCACCAACCAACTTATCTATCAAATCGTCAATTCTTGGAAGAGGATACTTGTTATGGATAGTAACTTTATTCAGTTTTCAATAATCAACACACAACTTCATGCTACCACCTTTCTTGTTGACCAATAACATTAGCACCCCCACGGTGAAGCATTAGGTCGAGCAAACATCTACTCAAGTAGATCTTCTAATTATTTCATCAGTTGGCATCAGCATAGGAATAGTACCAGGTACTAATGGAAAACTTAACTTCATGCTCCGATGGCAAGTCACAAATACAGTTTAGGAAAAACATCAGGAACTCACACACGACATGCATATCACTAGCCACAATATTGCCATTCCCTCTCAAGGAAGAAAACATCTTGAGCACCTGGTCATTTCCCCTCAAGGACATCTCTATATGACCGTCAGACATGAATCTTGAATCATTACTCTATTGGGTTTGGGAAACAACACAGTCTCAAAAAGACATGCATTATGAAATCAGTGGAATGGTGAACCAATCCTCCACACGTAAAACATCTCAGAGAAGCAGAAACTTCTCCCCCATATGTTTCGATTCTAATCCTGCTGGAAAGAAGTTATAAAAACAAACAAGCATCGATAATGTTTCACACACATGTCGCATACTAGGGAACAAATAAAATTTCACAACCTGGCCAGATGGAACGACCTGCTCAGATACCACTATGTAACACCCTAATTCCTGACTCGACATAGAATTAGAAAATTCAAAAAAAAATAGATTATACCAATTAGAGTGTCATGCCTGAATCACCTATCATAAAAAACAAAACTAAAATTCTTTAGGAAATATGTAGCGGAACAACAAATAAGTTTTGACATCAAAGTCTCCTCAATCGTAGAATAATGAAAATTGGTTTAACAACTCCAAAATGAAAAAACACAAAAATAGAAATGAAAGAACAAATCATCCCTGGTTTTACATATTAGAGCAACTCCACTAAAGACCCAAATGAATAAGTAACTAAGAATGAATTATAGACATCATCTACCTCAAGCAGCTACTTCTTAACCTACTTGTCTGTATCACATAAGAGCACAAACAACATAATAAACAAAAAGAGGATGAAAATACACCTAAAATATGTTAGCATTGTAAAACAAATCTAGGGTAGAATAATCACATAATCATATACACAGATTATTCACAACAAATTTTCAAAGGTATTCTCAACTGCACAACAACATCATAATTATTTAATTACATATGCAAACATGTATACAGATTTATTCAACACCTTGACTCTATATGCATCTGACACCGTTATGGACATCACATGTGCATACTCGCTCCTGCTCTCCTTTTCAGAACCAGAACCACCAAAAATCACTACTAATTTACTTTTAGCAACGTTTCGCCGATCTCTCACTGGAATCAGCTACTCGCTCCCGATCCACTCCTCAGGACTAGAGCACACCAAACTGAACTGAAGTACGTACATCATGATACATGATTTTCAATAATAATATGAAAATATGCATATGCACAACCGGCCCCTCTTCTGACCGCCTACTTTGCTAACAATGCCACATCAACACAATATATATAATATGCACACAATAAAAAATGCAACATTAGCGTTCATAACTTGCATATAATTTACATAAAACTATAATTAACCAACTAAATCACATAATAATTAATTAACTACTCATATATAATCAATTAATATCCAAATTCATTAATCCAATCGATCACAATAATTAAAGTTCTGTAAAAAGATAAAAACATATTAACACAACTTGTTGCCACCATACTTCCGCTAATTTACTACCACAATATCGCTTTCGTCCACCACAAGTGGTTGATTATGTGTGAGTGTGGCAATTCCAAACTATAATTTATTAATTGAATGAAAAATATGTTATTAATGGAAGTAAAGTGAATTTGAAGAGTGATTAAAGAAACCCTAGAGTCATTTTGGAGATTAGAACGGCTGTAGGTGGACATTTGTGCTATTTGTCCGTTAATTCCCAATAAAACCTAATTGAATACTGATTATCCTTTTTAATTAACAAATCCAAATGGAAAGAAGAAAAAGTGCAGTTCCTTTCTTTCGAACTCTTTTTTTCCTCTCTTCGAACCCTTTCTCTTCTAAATCGAAATCGAACACCCTGCTCCCTCTTTCGAACTCTTTCTCTTCTAAATCGAAATCGAACACCCTGCTCCCTCTTTTGAACTCTTTCTAAATCGAAATCGAACAACAACGCTGCTTCTGGTTTCGAACTCTCTCTCCTAAATCAAAATCGAACAACAACATTGCTTCTGGTTTCGAACTCTCTCTCCCTCAAATCGAAATCGAACAACAACACTGCTTCTGGTTTCGAACTCTCTCTCCCTCAAATCGAAATCGAACAACAACACTGCTTCTGGTTTTGAACTCTCTCTCCCTCAAAATCGAAATCGAACAACAACACTGCTTCTGGTTTCAAACTCTCTCTCTCCCTCAAATCGAAATCGAAAAACAACACTGCTTCTGGTTTTTCTTTTTTGCAGTTAAACATCAAATCAACAAGGCGACAAATATTCATTGTAAGAGAAACAACAATAACAATCTCAGGGGTTCTGGTTTATTGAAACATCAACAACAAAAAATGCAGCAACGACAACTAGTTCACAACATACATCATTATAACAAGCATAGCAACAGATTTTGAGAAAAAAAGTAGGGAAACTTACAAGATCAGAGAAAGTCTGATGATTTCGATTTTTGACGATGAAATAATAAAGAAATCCAGAGATGAGGTAATATGCTCTTTTAATTCCTTCTGCTCTTCTGAAAATCTTGTTGGAAAATCTTGTAATAGAATTGATTTCTTCTGAAACTGTAGAGAATAAATGTTGCTTGTTCTTCAAATTCTACAGATTCTTTTCTCCCCTTTTCTCCTAAAATTCTAGCATTATTGTTGTGAGCTACGCGTCGGTGTTAGTGCGAGTTTGCTGGTATGATTGGAGCTTGGTTCAAAATGGTGCAGGTTAGAAGGACTGCTTTTGTTTTGGTTTTTTTTTAAAGTAGGCTTGGATCTATTGTTTATGTTTTGAGTGGAATGGTTTGTTGGTATTTTTGACTAGGGTTGCTGTTTGTACAGGCTTTGGTGGTTTTTGATGCAGGTTTGTGCTTCTGCAAGTTTTGGTAAGGAGGGCAGGCTTGAGTTTTGCTTGCCTTTACAGGTTTTGCAAGTGTGAGAACTTGCAGTTATGCATGTTATCCTGCTTGCAGTTTGAAACAAGTTTTGAGTTATGCAGGCTATCCTGCTTGCAGTTCGAAACAGACTTTGAGTTATGCAGGCTTGTGCTGCTTGCAGTTCGAAACAGGATTTGAGTTATGCAGGCTTGTGCTACTGCAAGTTTGTGTTTTTTCTCTTTGTGAACTCCTTTCTTTTCTCTCTCACCCCCTTCTTCGATTGTATATCTGCCTGTTTTATAGTGAATAAGAATGAGGTTTTGGGAGGGAAAATTTGGTGAGTTTGAACAAATGTGATGATCTGATTTATGGCTTTTTGATACAGGTTTTGGTGTGTGTTATTTGATGCAATTTATGGACTGATATGCTGGTCTTATAACAGGGCAGCAGAGATTATGTGACTGTTTTCTTGGCATTACTTGTGCAGGGGCCATGCAGTTTTGGACAGATTTTGTGCAGCATGAGGACAAATTTATATGGACATAGCATAATAATTATAATACTAATAATAATAGTAATGACACAAATAATACAATAAAATGTTAGTAAAACTAAACTGAAAAATACAAAAGTGAAATAAAAGAAATATTAAAATTGGTTCTAAAATCTAATAATAATTCAACTTAAAAATATTTCAAATGGAATTATAATCAAAATTTACACCAAAATTAATCATAAAAGAAATAAATGAAAAATCAAACCATATATTTTCAAATTTTTGAATTGCAACTAAAGAAACACAAAATAGACTTACATACTCAAAAAATGTAAAAAGTAAAAGAACTTATATGTATTTTGTAATTTTTTTGGAATTATCAATGGATTAAATATATAAATTAAATGAAACTAACAAAAATATAAATTTTTTTATATTTTGGATAAAGTAAAACTGATATGAACTATATATTTTTTGGGGATTTTCTTTTTATGAAAATAAGAATAAAAGAAAAATGATAAAAAAAATGAAAAAAAAATCATGATTTAATAAAGTCAGGTAAAACCAGTTAAATTTCACCAAATTCACAATGATTTCTAATATTTCTATTTTTTGTGGATTTTCAAAGCATAATCATCTCTTGACTTGTAAAGAAAAGTTGTATTTGTTGCAAAGGAGAATCATATGTAAAAGAACCACTAAAAAAATGTCGAAATTTGAAGAAGTTATGAATTTTTGAAATCTGACTCGAGAATTGGCAAAAATAGGTCGAATCGCTTGTGAACGCTTGCTATGTAATAATGCAGATGGGAGGTGGTATCTTAGGTCAAAATTTGGGGTATGACATTCGAGATATCAACTGAAGATTTCTTACTGATTTCATTGGGGAGGGAAACACTACATAGTCAAGGGGAACCCATGATACATTCTTCAATACTGAGAGTGATGATTACACTAACTTCCCTGGGGAGAAATTGTGAAACCTCCTTTTTTCCTAAGCCGCCCTTTCGGGTTTTCGACTTAGCGAGTTGTTCTTTTATTTCTTTAGGCAAAGTATTTCTTGACTTCATCAGCATTCATGGGACATGGGAACTCCTCGCCATCCAAAGTTTCAAGAATCAAGGCACCACCAGAGAAGGCTTTCTTGACAACATATGATCCTTCAAAATTAGGAGTCCACTTGCCCATATAATCAGTGTTAAAAAACATGATCTTCCTGAGCACGAGGTTGCCTTCTCTAAATTCACGAGGTTTGACCTTTTTATCAAAAGCTTTCTTCATTCTCTTTTGGTATAACTAACCATTACACAAGGTCTTCATTCTCTTCTCTTCAATCAAATTTAACTAGTCTAACATGTTTTGGACCCATTCAGCCTATGACAACTTGGTATCCATTATCACACGTAAAGAGGGAATCTCAAGCTCAACGGGAAGCACTGCTTCCATGCCATACACAAGAGAGAACAGGGTTGCCCCTGTTGAAGTGCAGAGAAATGTTTGATAACCATGCAGAGCAAAAGGGAGCATATTATACCAATCTTTATAAATAACAACCATTTTCTGGACGATCTTCTTAATATTCTTATTAGCAGCTTCAATAACCCTATTAATCTTTGGCCTGTAGGGTGATTAATTGTGGTTGACAAACATGAATTCTTCGTAAAGTTCCATCATTATCTTGTTATTCAGATTTGAGTCGTTGTCGGTGATAATCCTGCTTGGAACACCATACCGACATATGAGATTGTTCTTGATAAAGCGTACTACCACCTGCTTAGTAACATTAGCATATGAAGCTGCTTCCACCCATTTGGTGAAGTAGTCAATTGCCACTAAAATGAAATGATATTCATTTGACGCCTTAGGTTCAATCATTCCAATCATGTCAATACGTTAGAGAAAGTCCACAGGGAAGAAATAACATTGAGGAGTGTCAGAGGCACATGAATTTTGTCAGCATAAATCTGGAATTTATGGCACTTATTTGTAAATTTGTAACAATCAGATTCCATTGTCAGCCAATAGTAACCTTCCCTAAGCATCTTCTTTGCCATCAAATGTCCATTGGAATGAGTACCAAAGGAACCTTCATGAAATTCATGCATCAACATGTCTGCTTTGTGTCTATCCACGCATGTGAGCAAGATCGTGTCATAATTTCTTTTGTATAGCACATCTTCATTAAGAAAAAAGTTGTTTGCCAACCTTCTTAATGACTTTCTATCTTTATTTGACGCACCGACCAAGTATTCTTGAGTCTGGAGAAAATGATTGATATCATAATACCAAGGTTTTTCATCTGACATTTCCTCTGTTGTAAACACATGAGTCGGTCTATCCAAACGTCACACTATGATATGAGGCACATCGTTCCAAGTATTCACTTGATACATAGAAGCCAGAGTTGCCAAAGTAACCGTCATTTGATTTTCACCTCTAGGAATATGATGGAATTCAACTTTATTAAAGAAGGGTAATAATATTCTAGCATAGTCTTTGTAAGGGATCAAACCAGGGTGGAGAGTATCCCATTCACCTTTAATCTAATTTACTACCAAATTTGAATCGCCATATACATCTAGAACTTTGATTCTAAGATCAATGGCCTCCTCAAGACCCATGATACAAGCCTCATACTCTACCATATTATTGGTACAATCAAATGTCAACCTTGTTGTAAAAGGAATGTGTGATCTATGAGGAGTGATAATCAAAACACTAATTACTTTCCCATAAGCATTCACAACTCCATTAAATACCATGCCCAAACGAGATTTGGGATCAGGACCTTCCTCGGGAAACAGTTCATCATAATCTTTCACTTTCAGAAACATTATATCCTCATCAGGGAAATCATATTTAACATACTGATAATTATCAACTGGTTGGTGAGCAAGATAATCTAAAAACACACTGCTTTTTATAGCCTTCTGAGTATGGTATTCAATATCATATTCAGACAACAACATCTGCCAACGGGTAACTCTCCTGGTAAGAGCAGGCTTTTCAAAGATATACTTAATTGGATCCATTTTGGAAATCAACCAAGTAGTATGATTCAACATATATTTCCACAACCGCTTTTCCATTCAGGCCAGAGCACAACATGTCTTTTATAGCGTAGGATACCACGACTTACAGTCAGTAAATTTCTTGCTGAGATGATAAATGGTGTATTCCTTCTTTCCTATTTCATCTTATTGTCCCAAAATACAGCCCATATAATTATCTAACATTGTTAGATACATGATCAATGGTCTTACTTCAACGGGAGGGAGCAAGATAGGAGGTTTAAGCAGATACTCTTTAATACTTTAAAATTCCCTTAGGAAATCATCGGTCCACACACAACCTTGCTCTTTATTTAACAACTTAAAGACCGGCTCACACGTCGCGGTCATATGGGAAATAAATCTGGAAATGTAATTCAGACGCCCAAGGAAACCTCTAACTTGCTTTTCAGTCCTTGGTGCAAGCATTTCTTGAATTTCTTTGATCTTTATCAGGGTCAACTTCAATTTCTCTTTGGATGACAATGAAACCTAACAACTTCCCTGATCGGACAACGAAGGTGCATTTATTTGGATTCAAGCAGAGACGATACTTCCTTAAATACTAAAACAATTTCAAAAAATCTTCTATATGCCATTCTTCAGTATGAGATTTGGAAATCATATCATCGACATATACCTCAATTTCCTTGTGCATCAGATCATGGAATAGGGTTGTCATAGTCCTCTAGTATATTGCACCAGCGTTCTTCAACCCGAAGGGCATCACTCTGTAAAAGAATGTTCCCTAGGGTGTGATAAACGTTGTTTTCCATGTTCTCAAGAGCCATTCTTATTTGATTATATCCAGAAAATCCATCCATGAACGAGAATACTTTGAATTTTGATGTACTATCAACCAACATATCAATATATGGCAATGGAAAATCATCTTTTGGACTAGCTTTATTTAGATCTCTATAATCTACGCACATGTAAACTTTTCCGTCTTTCTTTGGTACTGGGACAATATTGGAAATCCACTAAGGGTACACTAATGTCACAAGAAAACCAGTATTAATCGGCTTTAAAACCTCTTCTTTAATTTTCACTGCCATATCAGGGAGAGTTTTTCGCAATTTCTGTTTGACTGGCGGGCATTCTGGATTTAGCGATAAATGATGCTCCATAATATCAATATTCAAACCAGGCATGTCTTGGTAAGACCAAGAAAATATGTCCACATACTCTTTCAACAATTCAATCAATCTACTCTTTACATCAGGATGCAACAATGCTCCAATCTTGACTTCCCTTGGATCTTCCTCTGAATCCAAATTGATTGTCTCCAACGACTCTTTATACAGTTGAATGGCACTTTCCTCACGCTCAAGCAACCATGAAACCTCTTCTGGAATTTCATCATATTCTTCTTCTTCAGCCACATACACAGAATATTCAAAGTTGGGAGAGGGTGCAGGGTCATTATATTCAACAGGTTTTTTAATTAATTATCACATATGATTTATGATTGCTTTAAGAAACTGACACACATAGCAAGTGATTATGCAGATTTATTTACAATAATTATTTATTCCAAAAGTTTTTTTCTTATTACAATTTTTCTAAGAAAAAGTAGAAAATAAAAACACAATTTAGGAATCAAAGACAACTTTTATTAATGATTTTAATGATCAAAGCAAACAGATAAGCCCATACAAAATCATCTTTCACCTTGGGCAGAGTGAAAGATTTTTGAAAAGATTAACAAAACAAAATACTTTGAGACATGGATGCAAGCGGGAACATCAATAGTGACCCAGTTCTGGACTCTGACTCCATGCGTCACATAGTTCGGCATTTCCTGCTCTTCTTCATCCTCCATAATAGCATTGCTCCTAGAAACAGTTGGATGAAGATAACCTCTTCTATGAAAGATATCCTGATAGTTGCCCAAAGCAGAATTCGGCTTCATGTTCTCACCTTTAACATTCTTCAAAGAAACTCCCAAATCAGCCATATTCTTGTTCACCGAAGGATCAACAATCTGCCCCCATACTTTACTAGGGCCATTACGCACAACCTACTGAGCATATTTGAATGAAGCCATATAATTCTCATTCTCTCTTGCATTATCAATGAATAAAGCTTGGAACTGAGTTCCAACAGCAGCTTCATCCGCTTCCACAACACTGAAAGAGCATAAATGAGATATTAAGAATGCTTGCTCTCCATTTATGACAACCACTTTTACCTGATGCACGAACTTCAATTTTTGGTGAAAAGTTGAAGTGACAACCCCTGCCCCATGTATCCATGGTCGTCCCAGTAAACAGTTGTAAGCGGGTACAATATTCATAACTTGGAAAGTAATCTGAGACAAGTGCAGGCCTACGTGAATAGGCAGATCCACTTCCCTAATAACAGACTTCCTTGATCCATCGAAAGCCTTTATAATGATTCCACTTGGGCGCATGGGAGCTCCTTGATACTTCAGCTTCATCAGTGTGCTCCTTGGTATGACATTTAAGACAGACCAGTTATCGATCAGCACATTTGACAATGAATCGTTCTTACAGTTCATGGGTATATGGAGGGCTAGATTGTGATTTCTTCCTTCGTTAGGCAATTCAGCATCACAGAAGCTTAGGTTATTACAGGATGTAATATCCCTACCACACTAGTGAATTGGTCCAACGTCATATCACTTTCCATGAAGGCTTGATCCAACAATCTCATTAAAGATTCTCTATGGGTAGAAGAATTCATCAGCAAGGCCAGGATATATATCTTTGAAGGAGTCTACAACAATTGATCTATAATCATGTAGTCGCTCATTTTTATAATCTTCAATATATCATCCACATCTTTTTCCATAGTAGCACCACTGGATTCCACTACTGCTTTCTTAGTTTCAAAACTTTCGACAACCTTCTTATCGGCACTGTCATTCCCTCGAATAACAGGTGCGAACACACGACCCATGCAGGTCACTCTACTGGCCTCATCAATATTCTTGACATTAGACAAAGGTTGGATGGGAACTTCCACACCATCCTCTAGAATTGTAGCATTGTATTTGTACGATACAACTTTGTCGGATTTATAAGGAACAAGACCCAGTAAGCAAATTACCACTGGAGCAACAATTGTCTTGCTACAGTATTCAATCTCGACAGGGGCGGGATCACTAAAACAAGGAACAATTACATTCACTCCTTATTCAGAATATTTAGACATCACAAAATCATTGTTAAAACATATATCTTCATATGAGGAAAAGAATTCATCCGTAGAAGCGTATTCATCATCCGACTCAGTCTCAACCAAGCAATCTTCAATCAAATTAATCACATTGTAATAATCTATATGGTCTGAAACCTTGATAGTACCATTATCCAATAACAACTGAATACCTCTTTTCACAATGGAGCAAACACGAGAATCTTCGCAGCAGATCCAGTAAGATCCATAATGGTGTTCTACTTGACCATCCATGTGACAGAAGGTGGCGTGAAATTACACCAAGTCATCATTCATATGGTTCATGTCAAAGATCTGGAACTCTCGGGGACATCCAAAGACCATGTTCACTTCTTCCTCGTATTCTGCCTTAGGCCTGATTATATGAATGAGGCATTCGTTCATCATTTCCTATAAATCAGCCTTTATCTTATCACACCCCTGTATATTAGTACTACAGATGCCACAACCAGAATGGTCATGCGTATAGTAATTAAACTCGCAAAGGTCGGCATGCATCTTTACCAACTCACCTCTGACCAGATTGATATTGAAAATCTGGAAGTTCCCCGGACAACCAACAACCATGTTGACAACATTTTTCCCCCATGCTTTGGAAACAAATTATCTTTTACATTAGGGCCGACATATTTAAAGGATAAAAGGCTATATCTCATCATTTTTTGCACCTCAGATTTCAGAGGATAACAGTTTTCCACATTATGCCCCGGTGCTCCCTAATGAAAAGCACACATCTGATCAGCCTTACAATACCAAGGCAAAGGTGATGGTATAGCAGAGGGTGGTCTGGTCTGAACCAACTTTTTCTGAATCAATGCTGGGAGTAACTCTACATAGCTCATGAGGATAGAGTCAAAAGCCTCTCTCCTCTAATTCTACCCTTGATTTCCCTGAGTGGCTGATCTTTGATAAACCACTGTGGTCAGAGTCGTATTGACAACTGGAGTTACCGAAGCAACCTGTTGATGGTGCTGATGATTTCTTCTAGGAGGATTAACCCTTCTCTCTTGAATAACATCATAAGCATCTCCCTCTTTCTTCTTAGCAAATCCATATGATGGTTTCTTAATACTGTCGGAAATTTCGCTTCTTGTCAAATGACCTTCTCTTACAGATTCTTCCAAATGAACGCCCATACTCACCATTTCGGTGAAATCACTTGGCGCACTCTCCACCATTCTTTCATAATAGAAAACACCTAGAGTCTTCAGAAAAATCTTTGTTATCTCTTTTTCTTCCATGGGAGGAATCACTTGGGCGGCTACTTCACGCCATCTCTATGCATATTCCTTAAATGACTCTTTATCCTTCTGGACTATTACCATGAGTTAATCACAGTCAGGTGCCATGTCCATATTATATTTGTACTGTCTAATAAATGCTTCACCCAGGTCATTGAAAGTATGAACATTGGCACTATCCAGGCTCATGTACCATTTCAATGTTGCACCAGTCAAACTGTCTTGGAAGAAATGAATTAAAAGGTGTTGATCATCAGTGTGAATAGACATCCTCCTCACATACATCACTAAGTGAGCACGAGGATAAGTATTGCCTTTGTACTTCTCGAATTCTGGTACTTTGAATTTCGCAGGTATTTTCACATTTGGAACCAAACACAGATCATTCACATTTTGCCCAAACAATTCTTTTCCTCGAGGGCCTTCAACTCTTTCTGCATCTTATCAAACTGATCTTGAAAATCGTTAATTCGATCATAGACACCAAATCTTTCACTTGGTGGAGGAATAGGGCGATAAACTTCATCATTAACAAATGGTAAAACATTCACCGAAGGAGGTGCGGCATAATGAATTTCATTTTTTGCAGTAGGAGTAATATGCACTACAGGAGGTGCAAGAGCAGTAGTAGCCTGAGAAAATTGAGAAACATGAGCATCTTGATTATAACCTTCTGGCATGAAGTTCTTTGGAATTCCCCACGGATAACCCTAAGGCATACGATTCTGAATAACGGTAACTAGAGTAACAAAAACAGGAACTATCGGAGCTTCGGAAGTAACCGTTGTCTGTTGAGGTTGAGCAAGCGGTGGCTGATTCTGAGCAGCCACCAACGATTTCATTAAAGTTGTGAGATTGGCCACACCAGGCTTCAGAGCAGTAACTTCTTTGTGTAACTCGCGATCTCTTGTTCTAGATTATCCATCTTCCTTCTGAAATTGGCTCGAGTAGTGTACTGGTGAGACAACTTGTTGAATGAAGTAAAGAAGCCCAATAAGACACCTGGGTATGAATAGAAATTCAAGAAGTATGTACAATATGATTCATGATATGCAATGTGCATGATTTATTTTATTATTAATATTTCAGGAACTCAAAGATTTATAGACAATTTGCAAATATTAAAGTACTAATATATTTGAAATACTGAAAATCTCATTATAATAATTTCAAAACGGATTACAACTTTTTAGTACAAGTTTCAATAATACCAAGTACAAAATGAGATGAAAATCTAAGATTCTAAGAAAGCAAAGCTGATGAAGATCACTCCACACACTGACGTTTCCCTGTGAGTCTTACAATTTGAGCCTTCAACTGCTTGTTTTCTTCTGCATACCTATTGGCGGCCTCTTTCCAATCACCAGAGTCAGGAAGTGAGAAACTAGGTCATGACTGAGCTATAGAGGAAAATAAATCCTCTTGCCTCTCCATCGTCTCTAGCACGACTCTCAATAATCTCAATCAGGTCATCTTTCTCTTTCAAGTCTGCTCGATAGGACACCTCTAAAGTCTGATACTTATTCTTCCAAGCTTCCTTTTCCTGTTGCATCCTGACTAGGGAAAGCTGAAGCTCTTCCACATCATCTAATAGGGGAGATGTTGCCTTTTCAAACATATCAGGCATGGGTGCTTCACGAGAATACGTCATCTTCAACTGGTTCGCTCTTACTTGTACCCACTGAAGATAAGGCTCAAAAGAAACAGCCCCTTTAGGTCCCAACTCCTTCCTACTCTTCCTGTAAATATAACTCCAAGCCTTAGCAATCTCCTCTTTATCTTCCTTATGAACCTCTCCCTCTTTAAGGAAGAAACCTCTCAGATGAATACTATTTGGCTTATCCCTCATTGGATATCCAAGTTATCGTCATGTAAGAACAAGATTGTAATTAATTCTTCCAGTTGTACCAATAGGAGGTACATTGGGGAAACTACCACAATTGTCAACAATCTTTACATCATGATAAGCCTGATGGCACTAAATAATATCTGAATGAGTGAGGGCCATAATCTTTGGAGCCAAACGAGGTTCCTTCCTGACATCCCAGAAAGCATTAGATTGAGGCAAGTGAGAAATAAACCACTGATACAATAAAGGCATGCAGCAAATGATCATCCCTCCATTGTATGAATCCCAAATATGAATAGAGTAATAAACATCACCCAATAATGTAGGGAATGGATTTCCAATCAGAAAGATCCTAATGGTATTTATATCCATAAACTTGTCAACATTGGGAAATAAGAACAACCCATAAGCAAGTAGAGCAAAGATGGCCTCAAAAGCAACCATACTCTTCATCCTAGCAAAATAGCAAGCTTTCTCCGACAAGAACTGAGCGAGTAATCCTCTAATCCCTCCTTTGGTAGTTATGCGGGCTTCAACCTCAGCCTTCCCTAAATGGATCAAAGCAGCAATCTCATGGGATTTTGGCCTCCCTCCAAACAGGTAAAAGGAACACGATCGGTAATAGGTAAATCTAATAGATAAGAATACTCTTCCAATGTAGGCATAAATTGATAATCAGGGAAAGTAAAGCACCGATACATCGGATCATAGAACTGGACCAAAGTCGAGAGAATACCCTCCTTCATCCTGAGCTTCATAAGAGAAATGATAGACCCGTACTTTTTCTAAAAATCTGTAGAACTCTCGATCTCAGGAACAGACTCATCAACTCATCTATCTTGGGATCTTTGAAATTGTACTTCTTAGTCTTTCTTTTTCCAGAATCCATAGTCAAAAAGTACCTGAGATATTCACAAAGAGTCAACTTTTAAGTCCCTTGAAACAAAATGTTTTGAAGGATGCTCATGGGTGCACGAATGCATGATACAACAATCATACACAAGATCCTAAACATAGGGTTCCTAGGTTTGACGTCACGAGCATGAGGTCGAAGGTATTACCTACAAGGTATGATCTAAAAGTTTATCACCTGCCGAACAAGATTCTAAGAGTTTCCCAGAGTCTACATCCTTCCTTCGGATATTACCAACATCTTGATTGACTCGGTAATTAGCAATATTCTGGGGAAAAACTCATCTGAGAGTAGTATCGCGTGACAACCATTTCCGGATTACTCCTTCATAGATTCCACACTACACCTAAAAGGCCAAGATGGGTTAAAGGTTCTACGGTTCTCAGTTTCAGCAGGCTCCCAGGTCGAAAGTAGCACGTCTTCCTAATTACTCGGTAAATGACACTACAATCAAAGGGGCCTCCACTGAGTGGGGGATCTCATGTTTCCTTTTTTGGGATTACTCCCTCAAAGTTAACATGAATATACCGCCTGTCCTATCTTAAGTTTTCCCAAGTCTGGGTAGAGGACTTATGAGAAATCACCAAGCAGCCTGAAAACCAGGAAAATCCAGACAAACATACATATAACACATAATATACAACAAGTAATAACACATACACAAATAAACAAAGATAGGCTCAACCCACTTAGGGATGGACCAACAATAGATCGATCTTTCCCTAGTGAAGTCGCCATTTTTCTATAGTGGTAGAAATGTTGAGACTAAGCCATTGAATTGACTTGACTCGCACAGATCAAAATTAAAATTTCCACCGCGCTTTATTTTTTCCAAAGTAATGGGAAAAGAGAGGATAACCAAAAAAGAGTGGGAGAGAATCTAAGTTCAGGGGATGGTTATGCAAAGGGAAGGTATTAGCACCCTAAACATCTAAGATATTCCACAGGAACCTCTTTGAAAATCTGTGTATTTTGGCTATAAGAGTTGTATAAAAATAGATGGTGAAGGTGCGAAAAGAAGTATTTTTTATGATTTTTGCACCCGCTGCGGTTGCGAACCTTTAATGCCTACGTACCACCTTTCGTGCAATAGGGGATCATGGTACTCGTAGTTCACCTTTTTAAAAAATTTAAAACACAAGTGTGTTGGTTAATTTTAAGAGACTAGACATTATCGTCTTATTCGAGTGGAAGAACATAGTTACTATCCATGATTATGAGAAAGGAGAATTTGCATCATCTCAAAGTGGAGGATAGAGTTTGGATTTTAAAATCAACAAAGCTTCGCTCAACATCCAAGTGGAAAATATCTTGCTTCACTGCATATCATAGAAGTTTAGTAGCTCGCAACACTGTAAGGATTGACAAGAGTCTAATCTTTTGAGGAAAACATTAAGATAAAAAGCCAAAGTGGCAAAATGACTTGAATGAGATTGATTGACTTTTAGTCTTCTCAAAAAAATGTTAAAATATTGTTAAATTGTTTAAAGTTTGATTAAGAAAATATTTATGAAAATGCATGGATCTAAGTCCAAGTTTATTATGAAAGCGGTTCAAGTTTAAAAACAAGAAGAGTTTTCAAGAGGAGGGAGAAGATTTTTTAAATTAAATAAGATGGGAGGAGATGAATTTACTATCCAAAACCATAAGGTAAAAGCTAGGGAAAAGAACCGTCTAACCATCAAGAAGCCAACACTTGACGCAATGAGTCAATATAGAATTCCCCATCCTTTGAATTTGAAACCAAAAAAGAAAAGATAATAAACCTCTTAAGAAAACCAAGCTTCAATTGCATTAAGTCTTCACAAAAATTGAGTGGAGTAACGGTTGTATACAGATGAATTCCCGATCACAGACAAAGCATGTAATCACAATAAACTGCACACAAAGCAAACAAACAACTAAATGTCCTGGGGTAAACCCCAAGAGCTCCAGACAAAATAACAATTGAGATCACAAGGTCTCAAGGTAGGTCAAGGTCTCTAATCCTAAATCTAAGAAGTCCATCACTCCATAATGCCAAGGATAGTAACCAATAGTCCAAGTAACATTAAAGTTTTTTATGGTTCAAGTTGATTATTAGGTATCTTCAAAAAGAAATGAAGATCTCAAGGGAGCAAAAATAAAAATGACATGAAAGTAAATTCTCAAATGAGCAAATATGAAAATAGCATGAAATGTAAATGCTAAAATAAATGTGCTTAAAGTAAAAGCATAAAGTAAAAGCACAAAATAAAGTCAATTGTTAGAAACTAGAGGTTAGTTGAATAACCATCTTGAAACTTGAATTTGAAACTCATTAGAGGATTGATAAAACCAAAGCCTCTCAACAACAAGTTTCATTTGCTTTTTTTCAAGTATATCATTCATATAAAATTCTCAAGGCAACCATAAATGATCAATGATGTTTAAGTGATTCACTTTGACCAAAGCTTATGAAGATTCATTAGAGGATTGATAAGATCAAAGCCTCCTAACAATGAATCTCAAGGTCATTGGACCAAAGGATTCAAATTAACATACTTGGGCTTACAAACATGGATTTGGGCCACGAATAATCATTTCTCGAGTCAGGATAAAATTAGCGTTATGTTAAGCAATCATAAGTGGACTTATATATAAGTCACACCTATTTTGAGACCGGTCAATAGCAATTTATGTGCCATATGTTTGGAGATATGATATTTAAATCATCCTCTAAAAACATGTAGCACAATGAGAAAGGGATAAGATGGAGAGGAAGGGGATAATAGTTGAATTAAAAATTTAACCAAACTATCATTAAAATGATTCATCCATTTTGGTGGAGTTAAACTCAACACCCAAGATCCAATGATGTTAATGAAGTCCATGATCAAAAGTCAAATAGTCAGAATATATACAAAAATAGAAATGCATTTAATGAATAAAATAAAAAGGAAAATGATTTTTAAAATGTTTTTAAAATGAAAATAAAAGGTAAAATAACAAACTATATTCAAAGTATCAAATAAAAACTAAAAGAGACCATAGAAAAATCAGAAATAACCTCAAATATTTTTACAAAATTTTTGGTAATTTTTTAAATCAGAAAAGTATTTTTTAACTAATTAAAATTACTCAAATAAGTGAAAAAATATCAAAAATAGTAGAAGTCAAAATAAAATTCTATAAAAATTTAAGAAGGTCAGAAATAAGGAGTATGATTTATATAAAAAAATAAAAATTTAAAAAAATCAAAAAGTATTTTTAAAACAGTTAAAATAAAGCAAACAAAACAAAAATTATGAAAAATATCAAACATTAAAATAAAAATTTAAAAAAATATTCACAAAATCAAAAATAATTAAAAGTATTTTTGTATATTTTTTCATAATTTTTGGATAAAAACTAAAAGAGTTATGAATTTTTAAAGATAAAAGGAGTTTTAAAAATAATTTTCTAAAATAAAACAAAACAGAAAAAACCACGCACGTTGGATCTTCCTCACTAATACATGCTAGAAAATCCCACAGATCTGATGTGAGGGAGCATCATGGACCCAAGGCAGAGCGCGCATATGTAACACAACAAAATCCAACTAATGAAAATAAAATAATGGGCATATTGTCATTGGTTGAAGAACGACACATAGGTCGTCTTCAACCTCCAGCCTCCTGCAAATATGGCAAATCTCAAATCCTTGAATCTGTAAATTTATGCATTCAAAGTGGTACCATTAGATGCTTCTACTTGAGACTATCACAACCATATGCTCGCGAAAAATTTATATAAAGCACAGCGTAGTCGATTTGGAAAAAACTAGAGATGTTTGAAAGTGTTGAAATCGAAAATCAAAAGCATGAAATGCATTGTTTCACCAAAATTGAGTTAATAGCAAGCATAAATGAACATCATAGACCATTCCAGCAATTTGAGTTAGAAGATTTGGTGCTTTAAACTACTTGAACATAGTCATATGAAGTTGCTCTATAAATGGACTTGGCTAGCACGATTCTGGGCACCTCAAGGCTTGATTCTTCTTCTGTTAGCTTCAGGGAAGTTCAAGGATGAAAGATCAATGAGGAAATTAAATTGAAAAGTGGAGAAAATAGAAATTCGAAATCTCATAAAAGAGTGTTATCGAGGGAGTTTGACAGAGTGATTTTGGCTCTCTAAGCTTGAGAAAATGAATGAGGTGTGACCCTCTATTTATAGGGAAACTAATGGAATGCTTAAGCGTGTGAATTGATGAAGTTTGAAGGGAAATCGTGTGAAGTTGCAAACATGAAAAGTGTGACTTCTATTTTGCTCAAAACTCAACCAAAGCTTGTGTTTCAATGTGCTAATCATTTCTGGAAGTTCATTAAACATGATTAGAAGTAAAAACGTGCAAAAAATTGTGTTTAGAGGCCAAATCAAGGATTTCAAATTCAGACTTTGGAGAAAACATCAGTTTCAAGGTACCATTTATGAATCAATGGTGTGAACGATTTAGGGAACCTTAGGACTTGATTCTTGATGAATTGGAAAGATGAGATCACAAACTCTACAATGTGAAAATAATGGAATCAAATGATGCTTGAGCTGAAAGTTGTGATGAGTCAAAGTTGAGAAAAAGATTATGACTTTTGTACCTAGAAAAATTCTCTGTTTTTTCTTTCAAAATGACCTATAATGTTTTGCATCCAAACATGGCCGTCCATTTAAAATTTGCTCTTGACCAAAAAATATGGTATGAAGTAGATCTCTCGAATGACATTTTGAGACTTGAACCATTTAAAAAATCCAAAAATTGAGAAAGTTATGACTTAGTGAAGTTGGTGAAAATTCATGGGTTGACCTATAATATCTTGCATCCTTAGCGCATCTTCCATCCATTTAAAAGCATAGAACATAAAAGAAGAGTTGAATTTCACATCTTTAAGATAATTGTGGAAAAATAGTGGGCTTAAGGAGATAAAAATTAACCAAGTTATGATCTTTTGAAGTCACATAAGGGATTTTGATGGCCTATCTAGAGGACTTGCAATCTTTCTTCATCATTAGGTATCCTCCACACAAAATTTTCTTGAAAATGTTGAAGTGATTTATTGATAACCCTTTAAAGATAAGCATGTTTTTGGAATCACTCAAAAATACCAAAATATGAGCAAGATATAACCTTTAGAAGTTCAAAACCCTAGCTCCTAGAGCAACAAAATGCTTTGGAAAACCTTTTCAATTTTTGACAAACCTTCTTGCACAAATACTTTTGTCATGTAAATAGAAGTTGTTGAGGATGATAATGAGAAACCATGTCAACCATAACCACTTACAAATATTGAGAATTGAGGGAGATATGCACTTATGATCAAGAAATCAAAGAGTTATCCAATTAGGTCAAACTTCTCCAATAATCCCTTGCATCTTTGGACTATCTTTGACAGGTTAAGGCATGATGGATCATAATAGACCTTGTCATGATATTACTTCAAAACATCTTAAATGATGAAGCTTTAGTCTCAATGAAGCTTTGTTGAAGAAGGCACGGGAATAAACTCATGAACCTATAGACCAACTTGGTGGAATGTGTTGTGCTTTCACCTATAATATCATCAATGAGGGCAAACATTCATTGTATTTATTAGTTAAATGTTAATCAATACAAAACATAGATGATCACAAAATACAAGTCAAGGTGTTTTGTGATTCCCCGGGAGCAAAGTTAAAGATTAGGAGAAGAACCAAACCCTAGTGTGATCTTGTTGAGATTGAGTTGATATGATATGATAGAGGAATCTTAGGGGGGGAAATTGGGGTACAACACCATCCATTCTCTTTTGTGTCAGTAGAATGAATGGATATTAACACTAGTTCCTCCTCCTCTTCTGCACAGTAAGCTCCGTGCTTCCACTCAGAACAATCAGATTGAAAGTGTCATAGCTTGTGGCATTTATAGCACATGATGTTCTCTCTGGATGAGTTCCCTCTGCTTCGGACCCTGCTTTGGCCCCGAAATACTCCCCTTCCTTGGCCTCGTCCATGTACATATCGTCGATCATCATGAGCAGCTTGCAGGACCTGGTAATCAACCTCCACGTCTTTGTCTTTTATGAACTTTTGTTCATGAACTAGTAAAGAACTTTGAAGTGCATCGACAGACAAAGATGTTATATCCTTGGATTCCTCGATGAAGCACACCACGAAATTCTATCTCTTAGTTAGAGATCAAAGAATTTTCTCCACAATCTTCATATTGCCCACACTTTCTCCATAGCTATGTATCTCATTTGCAATGGTCATGGTGCGAGTGAAGTAGTCAGTGACACTCTCACCAGCCTTCATTGCCAACATCTCAAATGAGCCTCTGAGACGATTGGGTTGTGATCTTCATACCCATTCATTCCCTTGAAACTTAATTTTCATTGATTCCCAAAGTTATTTTGTACTGGCTCGATTGGTGATAGTTTTTAGGGTGGCTCGATCAATTGCAGCAAACAAATAATTCTTGGCCTTCAAATCTTTAAGACGCAACTCCTCCAATGCCTTCTGGTTGGTCATAGATTCAGTTTCTATGACACACCAGTATGCCTTTGAGTGCAACAGGTTTTCCATCAGGAGGCTCCAATGTTCTTAGTCTCCATCGAATTGAGGAATACAAGGTTGTGGAAAACATATTTCCTCATTCGTTCTGCATCTTTGTGAAACTGTTACATAATGACTGTGGAAGGTATAGATGAAGTGTTTTATGTGCACTCAAATGATGTAAGAAGAGTTGTCCCGGAAGGACAAGCTCTAATACCAAATGTGAAATAGTTCGAATGAATAATAACACTTGCTTTATTAGATAAAATGGAAAGATTAAATACAAAAACAACTATGTTGTAATTGAACTGTAACAACATCTCTTAAAAATAAGCCACCTCCCTAAAGACTAGCTTTATTCTAAAGATCAACTACATCCCTAGAGACTAGGTCAGTTAAGCTAACATCACTTGACTTTGTGCAATCACGTGCTTTCGGCGGAAACAAAACTAATTTCTTCAAGATTTCACTTTAGTTTTGTGTAGAGATTGCGAGACGTGGGATTAAGAGCTGAGAAGTTAAGTTTGAGAGTGAGAGAGTTTTTTTAGTTTTATTTAATTACTTTATTAGTAATATATAATTTTAATTTAGTTTTATTTTATTTTATTATTTTAATTTACTCATAATTTATTAATTTAGAGGTAATAAATAATAATTTTTATTAATAAATAATTTTTATTTTATAAATTTAGTTTAAACAAGTTATAATTTTATTTGGTTTTTTAAATTTATAAATAGTTATAATTTTATTTTAGTTTAAATATAGTTCTAATTTATAAATAATATTATTTTATTAATAAATAATTATTTTATTAATATATAATTTTGATATTATTAATTTAGTTTGAGTAAGTTATGATTTTATTTATTTTTTTATTTCATAAATTTAACTTTCATTATTTTATTAATATATCAATATTTATGTTTTTATATATAATTACTTTATTAATTTTATTAATAAATAATTATTTTATTAATATATAATTTTAATGCTATTAATTTAATTTGAATTAGTTTCAATTTTATTTGGTTTTTTTATTTTATCAATTTAGTTGTAATCATTTTATTAATATATTAATTTCTATTTTATTAATATATAAAACAACAAAAAAGGAGGCGAACCAAATTTGTGGTTGGGAAATTAGAAAATTCGGACCCAAATAATAACGTCGGCCAAAACCGTCGCTCACATATAAAATACAATAGACATTAATATTAGCGTCGACTTTAATTGACGCTACCAGTAGAAAAATTATTACAAACAATAAAAAAAGAAAGCAAAATGAAATTATTGGGAAAATGAAAATTATTCCCACAAAATTATAGCGTCGGTCAAAACTGTCACTCACATAAAGTACAATAGATATTAATATTAGCGTCGGCTTAAATTGACGCTACCTTTAAAAATAAAAATAAAAAAGAGGCAAAACGAAATAAGTGGAGAAAAGAAAATTATACCCACCAAAATTAGTGTCGGTAACGCCCGATGCTAAGTTTATCACCACAAACTTAATTGACACTACCATTAAAAGAAACTTAATTGATGCTAACATTAATATTAGAGTCGGTTTTAGTTGACGCTACCATTATAAATTAAAAGAAACAATAAAAAAAGGAGGCAAAACGAAATTAGTGGGGGAAATGAATTATTCCCACCAATATTAGTGTCAGCAAAGACCGACGCAAAATTTATCACCATAAAATAGTAAAAACAAATGACATTTACATGTTAGCATCGGCTTTAAGGGACATAGTAGTAATGCTAGTAGCGTCAGTGTTGTGACCAACACTGAATTCTAGAAGCTAAAACATGATTTTCTTATAGTGGCCTGTTTTCTCCAATTCTCCAAAATTAATTATACTTTGACCCAACTTCTTTTGTAATTCTCATCACTTTTCATATTTCTCCATAGTTTCTATTTTCCACCCAAAACTTCTACAATTTCGTTGTTGTAGCTGAGTAACAAAATCCCTTGATTCTTTTATAAAATTGAGTGAAAAAGTTTTTTTAATTAAAAAATAAAATAAAATAAGAAAATTCCTCAGGTTTATCAAAAAAATGAGGTAATATATTACTTACAAAAAATGGTGAATGATAACAAAAAAGGTTTTCATTTCAATTTTTTACCATTTACTTTATATGTTCTGCAATTGCTTCAATTTACAACATGTTTAGGAATATATTTTTCAATATTGTCAACCGAGAAAAGCAATGTTGTTTTCTTTGCTTGACAACATAGAAAGTTATTTCAAAAATACAACAACAACATCAACACAATAATGTGAGATAAATTGTAAGGGCGGAAAAATATTTTGTTCAAAATAGAAGAACAATATACAACACAGAATATTAAATATTTTTCCTGTTTTGCAATCTATCTAAAATAATAATGCGTACGAGTTTGAAACGGCTACATATAAGATATATTTATGGTAAAACTTTATTAACAAGTACTTTTATAGTAAAATTTGATTATATAATCCCTCAATTATTACAAAAATTAAAAGAATAGATAATTTAATTTACAAATAAAAAAAACACCACTTATAAAAAAATAAAAACATAAACTATTTTTGTTAGAATTCAAAGCATGTCTTGAATTATTTTTTTCTCCGGTTATATTCCGAAAACGAGGGATTAGGTGATATTTATTTTATTTAAAAAAATAAAACGCCTTTACATTATATATCGGTTTTTATTGAGTTAGGTAAAAAATTTGTCATAAAATATATTATTTATAGTAGTGAAAATTATATATTATTTCACCATTAATAAAAAAGTTTATAATTTATATAATATGATTTGATACCTTATTTTAAAGCCATAACTATAGACCATAAAATTTGAAAAAAAAAACTAAATGAAAATCAAATTATCAGATGTCAATACCAAAACTAAGGAGAAATTATTTAATATTATAGAATTTGATCATCTTATATATGTGAAGTCACTCAAATACATACACACATTTTGAAAAAACACACAGGTATCAAAGGAGTGACGCAATCACTTGCTGGACAATCGTCATCACTACAACATTTACGACGCCCTGCTATAATGAAAAAAAGTGAATAAAAATAAATATTGCTAAAATAGGATAAAACATTATGTAAGAAGTAAAGAAGAAAATTTTAGAAAAAAAAACATACCGTTAACGTTCATTGTTACAAAACATAGAGATAGAATGAAAGTCATAACATGAACAAACATAACAATTTTAGCCATATTGAGTGTTATTAACACTTATATTTTTTTAACACTTATTAAGTGTTTTAACACATAGTACTTGTAAAGTTGTAAAAATAAAAAATTTAGATTTTATAATTATTATTTGTCTTTTAAGTTAATCAATGTGTTTTCCACCTTTTATGTACTTAGAAAGGTTATTTTAGATTTTTATAATTATTAAAATTTTCTGAGATTAATCTATTTTTGATTATTTTATAACATTTAATTTGTTGTATTTGACCCTTTGGACCGCTTAGTAAGGAGTTCGCATAAAAATGTATCAATCATAAAAAAATTTCATTGTTTTCTTTTTACCAAATTTTATTATTTTATCATTTTTTAAATTGAAAAGTTGAAAATAACATAGTTAATAATAGTTCATCCTTAGAATTGTCTCTTTAGTAATTAAAACACTTGCATTCATCTTATTCAAACACTAAAATTTTGCATTTCACTACCAAAAATTTAACTTATAGTAACACACAAAGTAATCATTATATGTCAATTTTCGTAGGTAAAAGTCACGTTGTCAATCACCAACAGATATGTTGATAGTGCACTATATTATGCAACTAGCAACAGTTTTTGTGTGTCGATTTATGTTTTATTGATGAAAAATACCTTTACTTATAGGATGTCGTGTCTGGCACTATTTCTCGCATATTTTTTCATTTCATTTCATTCTTGTACGCTCCGTTTTCTGTTCCATTAGCCTTAGGTGTATTGTATATACATTAATTTTAGAGTGAAGACTTATTTTGGTCATTCACAAAAATTACAGAATTCAAATTAATCCTCTATAAAAAATGATTCGATTTAATCCCTTATAAAATTTAATTAAGTCTTATTAATCTCTCTATTAATATTGTTTTTAAATTGATTTTTCTTACTTGTTGAACCACCACGTAGGATTTTATTTTTCATCTTTTAAATACTAAAAATTGATTTTAATTTTTAATTTCGATTTTATTTTTAATCAATTTAGAAAGAATAAAAAATAGCTAAAATTAGTTTGAGAGAATTGAACCCAAAAACCTCAACGCACATATGCCTTTATTACTAAGCCAATATATATTAGAAACAAATAATTCTCATGATTTATATTAATATTAAATAATTTTAAATTTAAAACAAAAAATATAAAATTTGTATGTCCGAGATCACGAACCCAAATCTCTTCAAGATGGTAGTCACTTACAACTAGATCAATTGTTGTTAATAATTTTAATGATAAATACTTAACTTAATAATTTAGAATAAATATTTACTTATTTCAAATAACACACAAATAAATATTTACTTATTTTAAATAGGCTTAATTACAGTTTTGATCTCCCTATTTTACTTGATTCACGAAATTGGCCATATGTTTCAAATTTAAACAATTTTGATATCTTTATTTTCAATTTAAATTGTTTTGATCTTTTTTTCATACTTTTTCACTTAAACTAACAATGATTTTATTTTTTTAAATAACAACTTACTTGTAAAACATGACAAATTATCGTATATAAATATATCATTGAACTTTATAGATAAAAATGTAAGTTAAAAGATCTTGAGTTTAATATCACTACAAATCATGAGAATTATATATCACAAATCTACATTGACCTAATGGTCAAGGGCATAGGATGTGGCTTAAAGCTCTTGGTTTCAATTCTTTTTAAGAACCAATTTTTCTTTTTTTTGATATTTTTAAATTTGAATTGTTCAAAAATAAAATTGAAATTAAAAATTAAAATTTTGTAAGAAATTAAATCAAGTCTTTTTTTATGAGAGATTACTTTAGATTCTATAATTTTTGTGAAAAACTAAAATGAATCTTCACTCTTAATTTTATTATAACATTTAGTATTCTAATTATTCCCTCAAATTTTTTCCATTTTTCCTCTTATATTTTGCTCTTCCAATTTATTTTCCCTCTTTCTTTTTTGGCTTAATCCAAGATCCTTTAAATTAATTTAAATTTTAACTTTAGTCCTTTAATTAATAAACTTGATATTTAATCCCTCAAAAACCATTTTGTTAACCAATTAAGTCATTTCTATTAATAAACGTTTTGCATAGTTGGCAATCCAGTTAGTATTGTGACTTTTTTTTTTGTTTATGTTGAGCAAGTAACCCTAATATCATTTTATTTCATTTGAAGCAAGCTGAGTAAGGAACCCTAGCTTTGCTTTGTCTATGTCGTCCTTTTCCCCTTTCTGAACCCTTTTGTTTGACCGTTTCAAGCACAAACCTTTCTCTCTTCTACCCAATCTCCACCTTCATCTATTAAGGTGGTTTAAGGTAACATGTCAGATGGATTGATGCAGCCCTTTGTGTGAAATTTTGTCAACTGGATACCACTAATGATGGAAAACCAATTTAAGCGTCGCAACCAATAAGAAGAGTCGTCAAGGACCAAGATCCAGAAGTTCACAATATAGAGGTGTTATTTTTTTTACGGAAGAACTGGTCAATGGGGATCTCATACATGGTTAGTAATATTTTTCTTCATATTTCATAAGAATTTGGTATTATTAACAATAAGATATACAAAAAGGAAAAATTGTCACCATTGTCAGGTTGTTTTCATTCATATTCTTGGAATCGTCATATTTCCGTGCAATTTTTCCACATTTCAAAACAAGAGGAAACTGCAGTTTCACAGCATATCTTATTGAGACTAACTCCAAGACATAATTACAAGTAATTTTTCATATAAAAGGCATAACAGTTCAACTTTAGCTTCATTCATCCTTAACTAGACAACTAAGAAGTACTAGCAACTACAAAGTTGCAATAAATAAAATGAAATAAATTGTGATGTCTAGTTGATGAAGGGTTTCATAGTAAAAGCATAGGTCAGAAACTAGGAACACATTAATTGGTTTTGGACAAAAAAAAACAATAAAAACCAATAGAATAAACTAGAACCACACAAGAAAAACAAAGTCCTAAAAAACAACTAGTTCACAATGAAATTATAACATTATAAGAAAAAGAGTTCTCAGCGACATTAACAAAAAGTATTTGCGACGTCTTTATCATATTACTACAGCTTTTAAATATTAAAATAATAAATCACAAGAGTAGTCAAATTTTTAAAATAAAAAAAATAGTTGTGGCGTGTAAATTATGTCGTAATAAAATTGTTAAAATAAAATTAAAATGTTGTGGTTTTCTGAAGGGGGAAATTTTGAAATTTTCAAAAAGTATGTTGTGATGTGTTTTTCACGTCGCAAATTTTTTAGGAGGAAAACTAGCTGACATTGAAGTGATTGCGTTCTGAACGGCCTGCAAGTTAGCTGACTCAAATTATGACTGTTGGTGTTTGTGACATGATTTTTATATGGCAAAGTTGCGACGTGAAAATCACGTCACTACTTTAATTATATATTTCCAATTTCGTTTCTTTTAAAAAAATCACAATACTTTAATTAAGATTGTTGGTGTTTGTAACGTGATTTTCACGTGACAAAGTTATTATGTGATTTTCACGTCACTACTTTAATTATATATCTTCAATTTCGTTTCTTTCGGAACTCATCCTCTTGTCTTCTCTCTTCTTCTCAAATCCATAACTCTCTCATTCTCTTCTTCCTCCATCCACCACCTTATTCATTCTCTTCTTCCTCCACCATTCAATCTTCAGACGTACAAATTTTTCTTGTTTTTTATTTATTTATTTTAAATTCATAACTAATTTCTGATTATATATTATGCTTTTTGTTTTTAAGGTGTATTTTATTCCAAACTTTAAAAATCCAACAAGTTTGAGTCTAGCTTCATTGAGGCATTTTTGCAATTTCATTTTTTTTTACGTTTTCAAATTTTTATATGTATTATTATTGGGTTGTTGGTTGTTGAAAGTTAATGTTTATTTAAAAATTGTTTTTATGTTATATTTTTAATATATATGAAATTCGAATATATATATATATATATATATATATATATATATATATATATATATATATATATATATATATATATATATATATATATATATATATATATATATATATATATATATATATATATATATATATATATATATATATATATATATATATATATATATATATATATATATATATATATATATATATATATATATATATATATATATATATATAATAACGGTATATATTTTATGTTACAATTTTAAAAAACAGAATATTAATATGTATGTAATAATTGTATGTAATATGTTTATAGTATATGTTATATGTTTGATACAATAATATCACTAGGCAATCCAGCATCACTAAACCATATGTAAGAAATTCAAATAGTTAATCACAAAAAATCCAACTTGAAAGGGGATAATTTGAATTAAAAAAAGAAGAATATAAAATAGTACTAGTGATGATCTTGACGATGAAACTTAGAAATTTTGCAGGTGGAGGAGCCATGCTTTAGTTACTCTTTCATGGTTGCCTTCAAAATTGGTATATATTTTTTAAGAAGAAAAAAAGAGAATGAAGAAGTTTGAAGAAAGGAACAAGAAGAAGAGGAATAGTTATTTTTGGAGAGGAGTAGTTATTTCCCCACTGAGTTTAGAGATTTTGTGTTATTATATAAAAAAAACATTGTAGCTCAGTTGGCAAGAGTTGTATCTTGCATCTTCAAGGTACTAGGTTCAATTTCTGGTTGTTGTAGTGTTTTAGTATGTTTTTCTTAATTAATTTATACATGTAATCAATAATAATCCAATCAGCAAATTCAGGATGCCAACTAGGAAGATTCCCCACGCCCAGCCAGCCAAATATGTAATAGGGGGTTCTGCAAACAGAATCTTCGTTTTATAAGGGGCGGATTATAAAAATCATGTCGCAATTAGTAGGGGGCATCATATATTTAATCAATTTTATATATAATAAAGTTTTAATATATACAATAAAAATGGTATATATTTTATGTTACAGTTTTAAAAAACAGAATATTAATATGTATGTAATAATTGTATGTAAAATGTTTATAGTATATGTTATATGTTTGAGATATGTTTGTTTTAAGATAGTATTAATTTATTTAGTATTATTGGTTTCATAATTTAGTTTAAATTTATTTAGTATAAATTAATATATTAATAGTTTCAGAATTTATTTAAAATAAAATGGAATTAGTGACGTGATTTTCATGTCACAAATTTGTGACATGATAATCACATCGCAAACTATTGATTTCAGATTATTATTACTGACGTGATTTTCATGTCACAAATTTGTGACATGAAAATCACGTGGCAAAAAAAAGAGAATGAAGAAGTTTGAAGAAAGTAATAATAATAATAATAATAATAATAATAATAATAATAATAATAAGAAGAAGAAGAGGAATAGTTATTTATGGAGAGGAATAATTTTTTTCCCACTGAGTTTATAGATTTTGTTGTGTGATTTTATCAACAAAAAAAAATGTTGTAGCTCAGTTAGCAAGAGCTGTATCTTGCATCTTCAAGGTACTACGTTCAATTTCTGGTTGTTGTAGTGTTCTAATTTGTTTTTTCTTAATTAATTTATACATGTAATCAATAATAATCCAGTCAGCAAATCCAGGATACCAACTAGGAAGATTCTCCACGCCCAGTCATCCAAATATGTAATAGAGGATTTTGCAAACAGAATCTTCATTTTATAAGGGAAAGATTATAAAGAAATACTTTAAAGGGGGAAAATCAAAATTCGCCCTATTAGTAGGGGCAATTTATATTTAATCCATTTTATGTATAATAAAGGTTTAATATATATAACAAAAATGGTATATATTTTGTGTTACAATTTTAAAAAATATATTGTTAATATGTATGTAATAATTGTATGTAATATGTTTATAGTATATGTTATATGTTTGAGAGATGTTTGTTTTAAAATAGTATTAATTTATTTAGTATTATTGGTTTCATAATTTAATTTAAATTTAATTAGTATAAATTAATATATTAATAGTTTCAGAATATATTTTCAAAAAAAATTTAATTAGTGACGTGATTTTCATGTCACAAATTTGTGACATGATAATCACGTCGCAAACTATTGATTTTTTAATTATTATTATTGACGTGATTTTCATTTCATAAATTTGTGACATGAAAATCACGTGGCAAAAGTCATGACATTTATGACCCAGCATCTACTATGTCTGCTCCTACTACAATATTGTGGATAACTGTTTAAAATGTTACGACGTGATTTTTACGTCACAACTTTGTGACATGAAAGTTACGTCACAAATAAGTTGTCACACGCTCTCCTGTGACGTATTCAGTCACGTCGCAAAAAAACTGTTGTGACGTGAATTTAACTGTTGTGACGTGATAATCATGTCACAAATGTGCTTATTTTTTGGTAGTGTAAATATGATTATGAATTGTGAAACGAAGATGCATACCTATGAAGATGCAAATTGACACCGTCAATTGATATAATAATATCACTAGGCAATCAAGCATCACTAAACCTTATGTAAGAAATTCAAATTGAGAATCACAAAAAATACAAATTGAAAGGGGATAATTTAAATAAAAAAAAAGAATATAAAATAGTACTAGTGATGATCTTGACGATGAAACCCATAAAGTTTTGCAGGTGGAGGAGTTATGCTCTAGTTACTCTATCATGGTTGCCTTCAAAATTAATATATATTTTTTAAGAAGAAAAGAAAAGAGAATGAAGAAGTTTGAAGAAAGGAATAAGAAGAAGAAGAAAAAGAAGAAGAAGAGGAATATTTATTTGTGGAGAGGAATAAATATTTCCCCACTGAGTTTAGAGATTTTATTATGTGATTTTATCAAAAAAAACATTGTAGCTCAGTTGGCAAGAGTTATATCTTGCATCTTCAAAGTACTAGGTTCAATTTCTGGTTGTTGTAGTGTTTTAGTTTATTTTTTCTTAATTAATGTATACATGTACTCAATAATAATCCAGTCAACAAATCCAGAATGTCAATTAGGAAGATTCCCCATGCTCTGTCAGCCAAATATATAATAGGGGTTTCTGCAAACGGAACCTTTGTTTTATAAGGGGCAGATTATAAAAAGAATACTTCAAAGGGGGAAAATTAAAACTCGCCCTATTAGTAGGGGGCATCGTATAATTAATCCATTTTATATATAATAAAGTTTTAATATATATAATAAAAATGGTATATGTTTTATGTTACAATTTTAAAAAACAGAATATTAATATGTATGTAATAATTGTATGTAAAATGTTTATAGTATATGTTATATGTTTGAGATATGTTTGTTTTAAGATAGTATTAATTTATTTAGTACTATTGGTTTCATAATTTAGTTTAAATTTATTTAGTATAAATTAATATATTAATAGTTTCAGAATTTATTTAAAATAAAATGGAATTAGTGACGTGATTTTCATGTCACAAATTTGTGACATGATAATCACATCGCAAACTATTGATTTCAGATTATTATTACTGACGTGATTTTCATGTCACAAATTTGTGACATGAAAATCACGCGGCAAAAGTCATGCCATTTCTGACCCAACATTTACTATGTCTGCTCCTACTATAATATTATGGATAACTGTGTAAAATATTACGACGTGATTTTCACGTCACAACTTTGTGACATGAAAATTACGTCACAAATAAGTTGCCATACACTCCCCTGTGACGTATTTAGTCACGTCGCAAAAAAGTTGTTATAACGTGATTTTAACTGTTGTGATGTGATAATCACGTCACAAATGTGTTTGTTTTTTGGTAGTGTAAATAGGATTATAAATTGTGAAACGAAGATGCATACCTATGAAGATGGAAATTGACACCGCCAATTGATACAATAACATCACTAGGCAATCAAGCATCACTAAACCTTATGTAAGAAATTAAAATTGATAATCACAAAAAATCCAACTTGAAAGGGGATAATTTGAATAAAAAAATGAAGAATATAAAATAGTACTAGTGATGATCTTGACGATGAAACCCATAAAGTTTTGCAGGTGGAAGAGCCATGCTCTAGTTACTCTATCATGGTTACCTTCAAAATTATTATATATTTTTTAAGAAGAAAAAAAAGATAATGAAGAAGTTTGAAGAAAGTAATAAAAAGAAGAAGAAGAGGAATAGTTATTTATGGAGAGGTATAGTTTTTAACCCACTGAGTTTAGAGATTTTGTTGTGTGATTTTATAAAACAAAATATTGTAGCTCAGTTGGCAAGATCTGTATCTTGCATCTTCAAGGTACTAGATTCAATTTCTGGTTGTTGTAGTGTTTTAGTTTGTTTTTTCTTAATTAATTTATACATGTAATAAATAATAATCTCGTCAACAAATCCAGGATGCCAACTACGAAGATTCCTCACGCCCAGTCATCCAAATATGTAATATGGGGTTTTGCAAATGGAATCTTTGTTTTATAACGGGCAGATTATAAAAAAAATACTTCAAAGGGGGAAAGTCAAAACTCGTCCTATTAGTAAAGGTCATCGTATATTTAATCCATTTTATATATAATAAATTTTTAATATATATATATAATAAAAATGGTATATATTTTTTGTTACAATTTTAAAAAACAGAATATTAATAATTGTATGTAATAATTGTATGTAATATGTTTATAGTATATGTTATATGTTTGAGATATGTTTGTTTTAAAATAGAATTAATTTATTTAGTATTATTGGTTTCATAATTTAGTTTAAATTTATTTAGTATAAATTAATATATTAGTAGTTTCAGAATTTATTAGTTTGAAAAAAATTGAATTAGTGACGTGATTTTCATGTCACAAATTTGTTTTGTGACATGATAATCACGTCGCAAACTATTGATTTTTGATTATTATTTGTGACGTGATTTTCATGTCACAAATTTGTGACATGAAAATCACTAGGCAATCCAGCATCACTATTTGTGACGTGATTTCTGACCGTCAATTGATACAATAATATCACTAGGCAATCCAGCATCACTAAACCTTATGTAAGAAATTCAATTTGATAATCACAAAAAATCCAACATGAAAGGGGATACTTTGAATAATAAAAAAAGAAGATAAAATAGTACCAGTGATGATCTTGACGATGAAACCCAGAAAGTTTTTCATGTGGAGGAGCCATGCTCTAGTTACTCTATCATGGTTGCCTTCAAAATTATTATATTTTTTTTAAGAATAAAAAAAAAGAGAATGAATAAGTTTGAAAAAAGGATTAAGAAGAAGAAGATGAAGAAGATGAATAGTTATTTGTGGAAAGGAATAGTTATTTTCCCACTCAGTTGGCAAGAGCTGTATTATGCATCTTTAAGGTACTAGGTCCAATTTCTGGTTGTTGTAGTGTTTTAGTTTGTTTTTTCCTAATTAATTTATACATGTAATCTATAATAATCCAGTCAGCAAATCCAGGATGCCAACTAGGAAGATTCTCCACGCCCAGTCAGTCAAATATGTAATAGGGGGTTCTGCAAACAGAATATTCATTTTATAAGGGGAAGATTATAAAAAAAATACTTCAAAGGGGGAAAATAAAAACTCGCCCTATTAGTAGGGGGATCATAGATTTAATCCATTTTATATATAATAAAGTTTTAATATATATATATATATATATATATATATATATATATATATATATATATATATATATATATATATATATATATATATATATATATATATATATATATATATATATATATATATATATATATATATATATAATAAAAATGGTATATATTTTATGTTACAATTTTAAAACACATAATATTAATATGTATGTAATAATTGTATGTAATATGTTTATAGTATATCACTAGGCAATCAAGCATCACTAAACCTTATGTAAGAAATTCAAATTGATAATTGTGATGCGGTGGGAGAACTGACTTGAGGTTTTGCGTTTGTGTTCGCAAATGTTGCGGTTAGCAAGAGTCGCCGCCGACTTTTTTTTTATCCTAAAGGAAAGGTAAAAAAGCACAGGAAAGACCTTTGAGATGTTTTCTTGAGTTCGGGGGGTAGATTATGGAAAGGGAAGGTGCTAGCACCCTTTTCATCCATGGTTTTCCATGGGCTCTTAGTTACTTATTTAGATCACTTGTTTTGCTTTGTTTTCTTCGAAATGGTGCTTGATGTGGTTTTGAAAGTATTTTGAAAAGAGGCCACTCGTTTAGGCAATCTTTGTAATGATTCTCGTTCGTAAGAATGTATACAAAGATGACCAATTTACCCTTTTTTTTATCAATTGAACCCTTTCAAGCCAAAGTTGATGATCAAACTTACAATGATAGATGATCATGACTATGTATAGAAGTATGGGATCAAGAATTTCCCAAAAATCCAAAGATCTCCTAATTAAAATTCAAACCCTAGTTTTGCACTCTACACTAGGAGATAATTGGTCAAGCTTCAAACCCCTAATTCCTCTGGGCATCAAGAGAGGCTTTTTTAACAAAATTGATTCTTATGACGATAAAATAATGATGCTTCAATACTTGGCTCATCTAGACCCCAATAACTCCAATTTGGGAAAAACCCTAATTTTGACTGATGAATCCAAAGGATGTGATTTTCCTTATAAACAACACAATACTCAATCTTCTGATGATCCAATAAGGTGGATAAGATATATTGAGATATGTGATACCTTTGGGCTTGAAAGATCCAGAGGTTTAGATAATAAGGCCCTTCTTGAGAAACTTTCCAATACAATCAATCTTCCAAAGCTTGAGGGAGACTTGATAACCAAAATATTTTGATCCTTACACAATGTATGAATGTAATGCAATATGATGTTTATGATGAAACATATTCCTAAATCAAGAGGGTAAATTTTGAGGTGAAACACTTACGAGAAGCTTTGTTAAGCTTCCTATAGTCTATACACATTCTCCAGCCCATGACCATCCTAGTAGCAACTTGCTCACCTTTTTCACTCCTAATAATTGTCAACCCTCCTTTCTTTGGGACGAATTAGGTAGGACTTACCCACTTGCTATTGGAAATGTGATAGATTATCCCGACTTCCAAAAGTTTTAATACCTACTTTTTCACCACTTCTTTCATGTTAGGATTTATCCTCCTCTGATGTTCTCCATAGGGCTTATAATCGTCCTCTAACGTGATTTTATGCATGCAAACAGAGGGGCTAATCCATTTCAAATCCTTAATGGTGTACCCTATAGCTTTAGAATATTTCTTAAGAATGGCAAGGAGTTTTGTTGTCTCTAGACCTCCGAGACTCGCATTCACTATCATAGGCTTAGTGGTTTCCTCGTCAAGGTATTCATACCTAAGATTTTGGGGAAGTTGTTTCAGCTCAAGTTGAGGCTTCCTAGATTCGGGCTCCTCAATTTGTGTCATAAGCACTTCAAGGTCTAGAGGAACAGGACCGTATTCCTTAAGTTCCCTATTGTCCTCTGGCTTTCTAACGTTTTCAAACAAGTACACCTCTACCTTTTTCAGAAGGAAGAGGAGGCTCGGATGCACTCTTTTGGACACAAGTATCGATAATATTGATAAGATAACAAGAGTCTGTAAAGAAGGATTTTTCATAAGTTTTGCGAGTATAAACTCAATCTTTTCCTCACCAACCTCGAAAGTCAACTTTCCCCTCTTAACATCAAGGATGGCTCCAGTTGTAGCCAATAAAGGTCTTCCTAAGATTATTGGTATTTCAATATCCTCTTCGATCTCCATGATGAAAAAGTCAACAGGGACGTAGAGTTCACCTATCCTCACAAGGACATCCTCTAACATACCAACGAGATATTTAACCAACCTATCTGCATGTTGCAAAGAGAAATTGGTCGGATTTATTTCCCCCATATCCAACTTCTTATACATAGATAAAGGTATTGCGCTGACACTAGCCTCTAGATCGTACAATGCTCTCTCAATGGTCATGGTTCCTATGTGACAAGGGACAGAGAAACTTCTCGGATCCTTCAACTTTTGGAGAAACATGTTTCTAATCACAACACTGTTATCAAGAGTCATGGACATTGTTTCATGATCTTTAACCTTTTTTTGTTAGAGAGGATCTCTTTCATAAACTTTGCATAAATGGGCATTTGGGATAACGCCTCGGTAAAGGGTATATCAATGTGGATTTTTTTAAGGAGTTCCACAAAAATTTTAAATTGCGCCTCTACCTTGGCCTTCGTAAATATTTGCGGGAAAGGAATTTGTGGTTTGTAAGGAGCAAGGGATTTGTAAGGAGCCTCCTTCTCAACTTCTTTAACACTCTCCTTTTCAGGAGGTGTGGATTCACCAACTCCAGCTTCCTTTCTGTTACATCTAGTACTACCTTCAACCTATTTATCTTTCTTGTTCCTCTTTTCTTTAGGGTCAGCCAATTGTTTATCCCTTCTTGTTGACACAACATTCATTTGTCCTTTAGGATTTTGCTCGGGTTGCCCCGGAAATGACTCTTGGGGGAAGGAATAAGAACCTTGTTGCTGCGCAACTTGGGAAATTTGAGTATCCAAAAATTTATTGTGGGTAACAATATTTTCCACTTTTGTGGTCAGCTGCCTAAGTACCTCATTAGTGTGTAGGTTTTGATTCCTAAAATCTTTGTTTTGACGTGTCACAGCTGCCACAGCTTTTTGGAAACTCGGTGGTCCCGCAGCTTGTTGTGGTTGGTTGTTTTTGTAGGAAAAATTTGGATGGTCACGCCATTTGGGATTGTAGGTATTGGAGTAAGGATTGTTCTTCTGATTGTTCATCTAATTGAAATTTTCTTAGATGGATCCTATGGCGAGAATCATCTGAAATCACTACCAGTATTCCCATCACTCTGTAAATCTTACAATTGAGTGAAGCGGAGGAGGAAGAAGCGACTGGGGTCAGGGCAGCAAGAGTGAGGCTTAACTCATCGACTTTCTTATAAAAAGCATCAACCTTAGCATTCATATTATCAAAAGTATTCACTTCATACATCCCTCCCGTTTTAGGGGTGGTTTTAGAGGCAGCTTATCACCCTCTTTCCCAAGAATGATGGTTTTTGGCCATTTCTTCTATAATATTATAAGCCACATCTTGTGGACTATTTATGAGGGCTCTTCCAGATTCTGTATCAAGGGTCAACCTTGTAGAGTAAAGGAGACCATTATAGAAGGTATGGATTATCATCCACTTTTCAAGCCCATTGAAAGGGAAAAGTCTTAAGAGATATTTAAAACGTACCCACGCGTCAAACATAGATTCACCCTCATTTTGAAAGAAATTATTTATCTCTCCCCTCACTTGGGTTGTCTTAGTTGGCGGAAAATACCACGCAAGAAAAGCTTCTTTCAGTTGGGCCCAAGAGGTAATGGAATTAGAGGGCAGACTTTGAAGCCAAGCTCGTGGTCAGTCTCTTAGTGAGAATGGGAACAATCTCAAACAAATAGCATTTTGATCAACCCCGTTTGCTTTAATGGTACTACAATTATCAATAAATATAGACAAATGCAAGTTTAGGTTATCTATAAGTAACCCCAAAAATTGGTTATGTTTAACCATGCCTATCAATGAAGGTTTAATTTCAAAATTATTCTCCTCAATAGGTGGGTGCACGATACTGCAGTGCGGTTCCTCTTCCATAGGAATCTCATAGTCCTTCAACGGTTTTGTATCGACAACAAGGGAAGTCATATTAAGCTGTCTTCGAACTTGGCATCTTTCTCGTATGAGACGTTCGGGTTCGTGAACGGGTTCGACTGGAATTTCATAAGAACGCGTTGTTTGCATAAATAGGAAAATAAAACGGTAGTCTCTATGGTAATCCAATAGAATTTCAATATCAATGCAATTGGTCCTCGGCAATGGCGCCAAAAACTTGACACGTCGCAAGCGTACAACAATTGTCAAAGTAGTAAAAGGAGTTATCGAACCACAAGGACCAATGGTTAAGTACTGATTCCTATGGAATCTTTGTAAAGCTAGAGCAATCGAATAGTTGGAAACAGACAAACTTAAATGAAAAAGCACTTAAGTCAAAACAACTTATTTTCAAATGTACTTTTTGAAAATAACTTAAATGCAAATAAGTTGGAATTAAATTAAGACAAACAGGATTTAGGGTCATGACCCCTTACTCTAACATCTCTATATGGTCAAACTAATCATGCTGCAAGGATTTCGGTGCTGATTATAGAAAAATAGATTTTACAGATAACACTTGCTTTCGCCAGCGTGTTATCTTGGTTTTGATAAATAATTCGTCAATTTTCACTTATTCCAAATCATTTATCGAAACCTCTTTGTTATTTTGCAGTCTATTATGATGAGACATTTC
Organism: Vicia faba; assembly: GCA_948472305.1. NCBI lineage: Eukaryota > Viridiplantae > Streptophyta > Magnoliopsida > Fabales > Fabaceae > Vicia > Vicia faba. The sequence goes on along the minus strand of OX451740.1, from coordinate 1,003,916,673 downwards.
TCAATCTCTTCCGAGTACTTTTGTATCATCGAATTTGATCATTTAAAAATCTATTTTCGGGTACCGATATAAGTCCTTTCGGAACATTATCGATACCTAAGAACTTTTCACTTTCGTAACAAAGTTAGATAAAAAATTAGACTTTTAAAATAATCTAGCGTTTAAATCCTTGTATCATATAGAAATAACCATAGAGATAGTCATGAGTTAGGTCTCATGACCTTTAATCCCTAAGTTACTGATCACTCATGGTGAGAAATAAAACAAACAAGGAAATTCTTTGATTCATAAACATGATAGAAATGACAATTATAATAAAAGGAAAACAATAGAATAGAACCTGAATAACAAACTTGTTTTTGCAATAGATGAAAAATTAGGGTCACTATCTTCAAGGAAACTTTTACAAAATATGCATACAAAGAAAATTGCTCGGAAAAACTATTGTATGTTAAAACATGGATTCCCCCTAAGTCACTGATAAAGGGATCTTTATAGTCATCAAAATAAAAACTTCCCATAAATTAAAATTAAATGCCCTATTACTATGTTTCAGCCTAAACATTAATGTCAGAAACCCCAAATCAGAGACAAAATTATCTGAGAAAGGAAAGAAAAATATGAAGTAACACCTGCCTGTTACGGGACATAACGTGTGTTACGGTCACCTGTAATAGGCCTCTGGTAATTTGGCCTAGACGCACACAAGGGAAGCTTTAGCTGCACTCCTGTTACGGGTTGTAACATGCATTACGAGCACCCGTAACAGGCCACCGAAATTTGTGTTGGGGTGTGAAAATAAGGGTCTTAAGACTGGGGTCCATTACAGGCCGTAACACGTATTACAGGCACCCCTAGTGGAGCTCTGGTTTTTGTACTAGATTTTCGGCTTTTTCATTTTTCTTCGTCTTTCATCTGATTCTATCTCCTTTTCTTCTGGTATGATCATAGAGGCCTGAAAATAACAAAAACACAATATCAAGGCATAAAATGTAGAAAAAATTAGGAAACATAAGCAAAAGGTGATGAAAACACGACTAAAACACACTTATAAGACAACACAAAATACACTTATCAAAGGTCAATATACGCACTACCTTCTCAAATGTCATCTTATCAGTTAGGGTTTTACCACAATCCTTCATGAGATGGACGAGTTTTCGAACCTTCGAAACATATTCTACAATCTTTTGTCTTCTCCCATCGGCATCAATTCATATTGACGACGAAAGATCTAAAATTTAACAACCTTGACTTTCTCACCTCCTTCATAGTACTTGACAAGAATATCACAAGCCTCCTTCGCCGATTTAAAATGAGAGATCATGTCAAAGTTCGTCGTATTGATCATCGTTTAAATGCAATACGCAACCTTGCAGTCCTTCTTCTTGGCTTTGTTGTGAGCAGTCTTCTGTATGTCGGTTGCATTCACAGCCAGGGCATGAACGTCATTAGTAACCACTTCTAGGGTTTCATGAAAGTCAAATAGAGATATCATCTAATTTCTCCATCAAAATCAATTCTTGTCGTCAAGAGTTGGGAGAGAATTCAATATGTCGTTAGTACCATTCATCTTCATGGTGATTGATTGACAGCAATCTATGATCTCGAAAATACGATCTCTGACGTGTAATTCTTGAAAACACGATCAAGAATCTAACTCGGGCTTTAGATATCAATTTGTTAGTGCGCGAGATACTTTTAGTGAGAGGAGAAAGAGAGAGAATAATGAAATAAGAATTATATTTTTGACTTGGATTATTATAAACTGATTTACAAATTAAACTATTTATATACAACTAACTTATACATTAAGTAGACTAACAAACTCTAATTGAATTTGAGTTTAGATTACAACTTAGATTATATCTAATATTATATCTAATATTTCAACTAATATATTAATAGACTTTCAATTTTAATGCCTTAATCATTGATGATTGGAGCACACCGAAAATGATGCGGTTCAAGCTCGATACATTTCTAAAACCAAATGTTGTCAAAAGGTGCATAAAGAAAAACAATTCTTCGGTACTTCGTTATACAAGCAATCAATAGAACTAAATGAGCTCGTCATTTGGATATTACTACTTTCTAGGTGGTGTAACAATGGGAGCAAAAGTAAGTCACACGACCTTTGTTCTACATTAAACTCACTAGAATGAGTAGAATCGTATCTCAAAGACTTGGCCAATTAGAGGAAAAATATACTTTTACTACAATGGAAACTCATGATGAATATGGTAGCCATGAAAGAGATGCAGCAATGGCTTTAAGTTCATAAGACAATATTTATTGAAGTCTCACATTGAATGTTTAACAAATTTTATTATTGTTTACGAAGCTCATGATTTCATTTGCTAGTGTCAACTTGGCTGTTGGACTGATAAATGACTTTAATCCAAAAAATAACTATGTAAAATTTTAAATTTATAAATCTCTAAAAATACTTAATAAAAAATATTAATTATTAATTTATTTTTCTTTGAGTATTAAAAATAAATTTTGTATCCTAATCATCACTTTCACTTATACAAAAATAATGTAACAATAGAGAGGACCGACAAAATTTTAATAAAATTGAAATACTAAAAAAACTGAGTTTTAAAATAGAGCGGCTCAGCAGACACTTTCATTTTTTCTTCAAATTTAATTTTATCCTTTTTTTCATTCATTAAAGAGTAATGTTTTTAGAGTTAATTTTTAATCCAAAATTACCGACTCTTTTGAAATTTTTTTCATTTTCTTTTCATTCAAATAAGTTATTTTACATAAATTTTTGATTTTTTTTTTTGATTTCGTAGTCTTAATGCGACGTTGTGTTGGTCACCATTTTATTTCTGTGTTATTTTGTTGTTGTGTTTTAGCGTGATGATTGTTTGGTTCAGACTTACATATTAGTTTTGAGTCGTTGAATATTCAATCAATGACTTTGATGTCATCATCGCTGAAGATTCTGAGACATATGTATTTCGAGTATTTTAATTTCGTCATATTTATAGGTTTTGTCATATTTGTAGATATTTCGTCTTTATGCTATTAACGTGAGGCTTCTGAGTTTTTTTCTTCTATAAATTCACCTTTTTTTTTTAATTTATAGTAATCTTGAATATGTATTATTCAATGTATTATTTCAATTTGAATGAATGATTATTGTTTTTAATATTAAAAAAAATTAAAATTTAAAAAACATAAAAATAAGAAGAAGCATTTTAAGCTTTCTTATTAATAATATCTTTACGCCTATGTGATCTTCTTTTTACTATTATTGAAAGGTTATTAATAAAATCAAAATTGGTAAATAAGAAAAGGACGATTTTTTTATGATTGGTAAATTTTTTATGTAATCTCCTTACTAAGTGTGCTTAAGAAAAAACACAACACATCGAGATACTTAAGAGAAATTATAAATTACTAACAATATTATTCATTTTTTTGTAGTGTTCTCTTTTCTATCATGAAAAGTTATAAAATAACCAAAACTTAATAAGAATAAGTTAATTGGAAGAAAAAAAAAACAGCACACTGATGTGGTTAAGAGGTATTTCATAAAAAAAGAAAGAGACATTTAATAATTATTAATTATATTGGAAGTTTTTTATACAAGTCTAAGTTCTAACCTTAAAAATACTTTATAAATACTAAAAACTATTTAATTGTGGAAAATATAGTGTGATAAATCACATTTTGTTTGGTACTGATAAATGCTGAAAAATATGTTTAAAATGATCAAGTTTGTATATATAATGGTTATCTTTCTTTCTCTATTTCTTGTTGTGTTGAACGTCGAGGGTAAGTTATTTTTCTATTTTATTCAAACTTCTTTATTTACTTCAAGTCCAATATTTTATCAAATTTTAATTACATTTTTTTCTATCTTATTTTTTCCATTTCAGCGGCAAATATTCCATGTGATAGTGATCAAGATTGTCCAGAAAATATGTGCAGTGTGTTTGCTTATAAACCGATGTGTTATTTAGCTAAATGTATTTGTGTAAGAAGGTATTGATATACAATGTGAGTACTATATCCAAAAGAGTACAAAAATATCTTACTAGGATTTTCACGAGCTATATTTTTTTATTGTGTTGACATTTAATAATTTGATTATCTTTTTGTTTATTATTTTTTGTTTCTATTTTATTTTATGAATCTTGTAGTTATATCTTTGTAGTCTACGATGATATCAATAAAATGAAATACAACATCAAAATATATCGAAGATATTGTCTCATTTCTCTTCATTTTTGAGATATTATCGAGGTCTTCAATTTAGATATATTCAACTTTCTTACTGTATATCATGGAATTTCATACATCAAACATATTTCATCCCGAATATTAAGAGTTAGGGCGATATTATCTTTAAGCGGTTCGTCATTGCAGATTTTATATTTTGGAGATTGTACACACTACTACAAAAAAGGAAAAAGACAGTGTTTTTTTAAGCTTTTAACAGCTCTGTCTAAAGCAGCGCTGCTAAAAGAAAGACAGCTATTTTTTTCAATGCAAAAGCGCTTTCTTATGCCCACTTTAGACAGCGCTTTTAGAATAGACAACATTTTTTTATATACCCCTTTAGCAGCATTTTTGCTTTAGACAACGCTTTGTTATTTTTTAAGTTAGGCTTTAGACAACGCTTTCCTTTAAAAGCGTTGTCTATTCCTCCACTTTAGACAGCGCTTTCACACTTTAGGCAGCACTTATTTTTGAGTTTTTACAGCGCTTTTCTCCTAAAGCGTTGTCTATTCTTCACGATTTTTTTAATAAAATATCTATTTTGACTTACAAAAGTGTTGTCCAATATATATAATGCATTTTAATCAGAATTTTAACCATATTTGAACCAGGTTTTCACCATATTATGCACCATATTTGGTAGCTTCATTCCAATAAAATATGCATATATAAAAATTACACATATATATGAATTGATGATATATACAATAACAACTACAAAATTTATGATACAAGTTAAAATTCTACAAGTTAAAAATCCTAAAATTCAAAATTGATGTTACATTTGTACATCTTTCTATCTTCGAGAATTCTCATGAAACAACAACAACATGAATATCTTAGCTCTATCTTCTACACATACACCTATAAACCTGGAGAGAAAAAACAAATGATTGAAATTCATAACATGATAATATTAACGTTGCACTTTATTCGAATTTAATTTATACTCAAAACTCGAAAGTTTTCATCAAAAGAAATAAGATAATATACCTTAGCTTATAAAATTCTCAACCCGATAATGAATTAACACCATTCCTCCATAAGTTCATCCAAAAATGGAAAATTATAATAGATCAAGTTAGGATGAAAATATAACCCGTTGCCAATATTATATGACAAAAAGAACAACTTCTCAGTATCTTTGTTGGCCACGAATAAACCGAGTACATATGCTATGACATCATCTGGTCTCGTTACAATTAACCCTGAATTGACAGTGTTGGGAGCTAAGAAGCCAAATCTTGCTTCTAATCCACGCGGGCGCACAATTTTGTCATACATAAACCTTAAATTAAAACATCATTAACAGTATACTATATTCATTGAAATGAGGGATTAATTTGTTCATCTAATTAAACAAAGTTGATCGGAGTATACCTGATGTATATATCGATAACATCGAGGCCTAATTCCAAATGTCTAAAAACTTTCTCCATATCCTCTTTACCAATTGCTTCCAGGTATTCAAAACCAAATATGTCTGCACAAATAGGTATAAGGCGGGTACCACCATCCGGAATATATGTAATTCCTAAATATGTCCGAAGGCACGACCTGAACTGAGCAGTAGGTTTTTTGCTAGCCACGGTCTTCTTAGCAACATTCTTTTTATGTGTGGAAATATTGCTAATTCCAGACGCCTTACCCCTACTGACTTGTGCAGTCTCTTTAGCATGAATCTAGTTATCATATAATTAGTTAGGGGAAGTATAAAATCACAAATTAGCATTTCTTATAGAATAAATATCATATAATTGTGTTGTACCTCAATTGATGCAATTGACTCGGTCTCCCGTCTAATCCCCTTATATTTTGGAATGGATTTTGTTGGAGTCTAACATTACCATGTAAATAAAATGTAAGTATAATTGCCTTAAAAAATTTGAATAGTAAATGATTTTAAGCATACCTCATTATCTATGCAAACGAGGCTTGACGGCCATGCAAAAAACGATCATATTGCATCTGCCACCAATGTTGCATCCGCCACATCTTCAGGTAGTGGTAACAACGCACCCCCCTCTAAAACGAGATTGACCGATACTTTCAAAAATCCATCTGGGAGCGGTTTATGGTGAAGCATTTCTCCCGAAGTATTATACACTTTTCCCTTGCCAACCATCCGATAAGTCGGTGCCGACAAATTGAGTTGACATCGGGAAATGCCCTATAATTTAATAAACATGGTTATATAATTAATAAATATGGTTATATAATTAATAAATATGGTTATATAATTTATAAATATGGTATATAATTACCTCGGGAATATTTTGTCCAAAGTTACCATTGCTACTACCTTTGTCACTAGTGTCTTTAAAACTTGTAGATTGATCTATTTCCTTTTCCTTTCTCAGCTCATAAACTTCTTGTTGTAACTTTTCCAACTTCTTCTGAAGTTCTTTATTGCTTGGAGCTTTTGTCTTTGATTTTTTTTCAAGGATGTTGGAGTGATCCCAAATCCCTTACCCCTCACCCGACCAGAATACTCACGAATATCTAATGCTCGTGAGAGTATTCTCCTGCAATCATTATCTTCATCTGGAGGTATAGACTGGGAAAGAATCTCCTGAAATTCATATAAATATTGTAATTAAAGAATGATATGTTAATAAAAGAATTATGTAATTAAATAAATAAAAATATGATGTAATTAAATAAATAATGTTATACTTACACATCTCTCGAAAATTTGTTGAACTTTTTCTTTAACAACTCCATCCTTACACACACGGGCTTCCTTCCACAAAATGTGTTTCGGAAGAGATGTTTCAGAACTATTCTCCTTTGTTAGCTACACAAGCTAAATAATATGATCAAATATAAGCGTGCACATATTATAGATACTTTGCAATTTATAGATACTTACAATAGATTGTTGTAAGCGTGCATATCTCGTATGCCCTTTTCTGTATGGATATGCTAGACTTGATGCTCGTTGTCGATTTACGACACTTAAATTCTCAAATTTTTGAGTATTTCTTTTGGATTTAAAAGTTTCCCATTCTTCAGCTATAATCAAATCTGCATATTTCTTTGGAAGCTCTGCATCAATAAAAAATTTATCTGCATCCTTAAGAAACTTGTTTGACAAGAAAGCTCTAAACCCTATATGTAGTTTCCCGGCCAATTTAAGAATATAATCTCTCCTGGTATCCTCAATGATGAACGACCTGTACAAAAATCGTACACAAAGTGTGTTAGTATAAGTAATTTAGAGACATAATCGTCATTAAAAACAAATAACATCACACATGGTACCTGTATCTCACTCCATATTTTATCTTTAGTGTTGTCCAACACTCTTGCTCTTCAATCTTCACATGTAATTGGAATTTCTCTCCTTACCACCGAACCGAGATAACTCATCAATGTTGAACCGTTAGGCTCAATTAGTTGGCCTTCTTGACTCTAATGCACATCATACTTTATGCCTTGGTCTCTATCCCGAATTATTCTCTTCATTATTGTTATTCCTCGTCTATATTCCATTTCCATTTTACTAACTGCCTTATCTCCATCATGCACAGAATCATCATGTGGGTGATCGTCGTTAGTAGCCATCTAACCTGTAATAAACATAAACATAAACCCAATATAAAATTCCATAGTCATTTAAATATATATAAAATGATAATGCCAAAAATTAACATAAACATAAACTTAAACTTAAACACAAATATAAACATAAACATTTTAATATGCTACCTCTTTCACTAACATCTCTTTCTTTTCTTGGTTGGAACATGAATTACTTGTTTCTTAAAAATGCAGACAGATGGATTTATCCAGATTCCCTCATTATGATCATTTCTGATATATGATTCATCCGCTATAATATTCTCATCTTGATCATTTATAATATACGACTCATTCCGTCTAATACATGACTCATTCTCATCATCAATATCACATTGGTCTACACCGTTATCATCAACCACTTTGTTAGATAAAAGCACTATAGACCATAGAGGTAGGTTATAAATCATAAGAATCACATGCCATGTGGTATGTGAGATACTTTGAAGACCATGCGGGTTCATTCCATCAGTAGATAAAGCCAAGCGAAGTTTTCTTGCTTCTTCTCCAAAATCAGGATAATCATTATCAATTTTTGACCATTGTGGTGAATTTGCCGGATGTCGATACTTTCCATCAATAATTCTTTCATCTGCATGTCAAGTAAGGTGTCTTGTATCGGTTTCACTACAAAACATGCACCTAAATCTCGGAATTATAGGAAAGTACCATAAGACTTTTGGTGGAGACAATTTTTTTCTTATATCGAGATAAACCATATTTAGGGCACTCGTTTAACGATGCATATTCGTTTCGAAACAAAACACAATCGTTTGGACAAGCATGTATCTTATCGTAGCTCATTCCAATAGAGCACAACTTTTTTTTGGCCTCATAAGTTTTGATTAGGAAGAACATTATCCTCCGGAAGCATATCTCTCATAAGGGCTAATAACTCTGTGAAACTTTTATATGACCATCCATTGCCCGCCCTTTAAGTTGTACAACTTTAATACCACAAACAATCTTGTGAATTTAGTGCAACCTTTATACAACGGTTTCTCTGCATCTCTTCCCAATCTCTCAAACATTTTGGGACAATCCTGAAGATCTTCTTCAAGTGCATCTGCAATCTCTTCGACTCGATCAAAATTGTATGTATCTGTGTCCTTGTCATCTGAAGCATATGTCGTACTACTTTTCTCCCCGGTTCAACATTGTCGTTACTTTTTTCATCGTGAAATATCCAACATGTATAACTTCTATCATTTCCACGCATTAGTAAATGCGATTCCAATCCATCTGTGTTAACCTGACCCACATAACAACAACCCAAGAAAGGACACTTCATTCGACTGGGGTCTTTGGCGTGTTCAACAACAAACTTAACGAATTTCAATACCCCATTCTCGTACTCTTGGATAATCGATCGGCAAACATCCATTTTTTATCCATTTTTTTCTACTTATTTAAGTAAACAAAAACACTATAAACGAATTATTCTCTTTTTGTTTGAATTAAACAAATTATTTCTAGAAATTTATTTCTAAAGTTAATAACATGGACTAAAAATAAATATATCTATATAAACATAATTGTGTTTATCAATTGATCGATACAGATAGAATTTGAGCTTGAGTTACCAAAGAAAGAAAAGAGCCTCTTGGTGTCGATGACGGATGATGCGGCTTTGATGTTCTTCGAATCGGTGATGGTCTTCGACTAACTACACCAAATACAAAGGGATCATCAAAACAAGTTGTATATATATAGGTTCAAAATACTAGTAAAAAAAATACTAGTTCATGGAGAATATAAACATGATAAACAATTCATAAACCAATTAAAATAACAAAAAAAACCCATCATATATATCATCTTTTTTATTCCAAAACAAAGAACCAAAAGAAAATGCAATAATTCTAATGCTAAAAGTGTTGCTGTTATATATCAAGCCCTACCAAGAACCCAAAAATCAAAATGCATACATATAACTCAGTTTAGACATCAATAGGAGGATAATGTCTTAGATGTTAGCATAGTAACGATTATCAATAGGAGGATAACTCAGTTTGGACATCAATCGAGATAAAGACATTTTCAAGAAAGAACCTACCTTGAGAACCAGCCGGTGTGGGTGGAAAACAACCGAGAGAGATGGTGGAGGACGGGGGGGGGGGGGGGTGGGGGGGTGGGGGGATGGTACGACGACAAAGGATTACTCGGTTTCTGTTCAAGGAGGGAAAGGGATACGCTTCAATTCAAGGAGGGAAAGGGTTACGTTTTCTGTTCGTGAATCTGTAAAATAGAAACAGTATACACTGATTCTATTTTTTAATTTTCATTTGTATGGCTTAGACAATGCTTTCTAAAAGCGCTGGCTAATATGGACCTTTAGCAGCGCTTTTGAAAAGCGTTGGCTAATAGGGTCCTTTAGCAGCGCTTTTCTAATATTTTTTAAATTTTTTATGACTTTAGCCAACGCTTTCTTAAGCGCTGTCTAAAGTGGACCTTTACCAGCGCTTTTGATAAAGCGCTTTCTAAAGAAATTCTTTAGCAGCGCTTTTTAAAAGCGTTGTCTAAGGTCATATTTTTAGCAGCGCTTTTTACTAATTATTTTATATAGTTTCCGTGTTTTTTTTTTTAAATTCACTTATACCATACACTTTTGTATAAAAGCGTTGTCTAATATGCGCTGTTAAAAATCACTTTTGACGTAGTGACACATTCAGAATATTACAGTATGGATAATATTGGTCTCGGGTATGCATTCCAGTGCAGATTTTATATTTGGGAGATTGTACATATTCCGAATATTACAGTATGAATGGATTAATATTGGTCTCGGGTATGCATTTCAGGTATAGGCGGGAAATTGCAGGAATAGAGAACCTAATATAAAAAAAAGATTAAGAGAAATCCTATAAACTGTCCAAGGTCGAGATATCTGAGATATGTCTTTATGAGTATTTATCGTTGTGGCATTAGCATATCTAATCATGTCTCTTGAATACCATAAAAACAATATTTATGTTTATGACCATTGAATTTGTGTATCCTTTAATTTCCTACTAAAACCGATGAAATAGATTGTTTTTTTGAACAAAAAAAAACATGACACATACAAATATTATATTCCGGTTTTTCTTTATGTGAGGTGAAATCGTTGTCATAAAATTAATAGTTATAGTAGTGATTAAAGGATCTGCAAATTGATTTTAAAAATACATGGATACGTTGATAAAACATTTGTTGACGATAATTCTGAAACATTGGAGTATGCCTTCTGTGGTTCTTCCTCAACTTATTATTCTTAATTGCTTTGAATTACTCTTCAATGGAGGAGAAGAAATAATATGATTTGTGTATGGTGTATTGAGGATCATAGTTTATTTATATAGTGATGGTAAATTATCATATTTTAAAATAGATCATCTGAACATCCACTCATATTTGAGTACATACTCAATTAACTAATTAATTACTTTCTAAATAAATCTAATTAATATTTAACTTTATTTGTTCACTTTAATTATTTAAGACACCTTAATTTGATAAAATAGCTAATATAATTAAAATATTTATGTTCACGTAATAATTATTGAAATAATTAAGTGGTGCTTGAAAGTTTCGCAATGATGCATGTTTGGGAATAAGGTGGGCATTGATAGAGTTGCTCAGAGTATTATAGACATAGATGGTCTATAGAGGTTGGTTTAGCAAAAAGCTTAGAAATCATATTGCTAAGTTAATGATGTTCTAGGATGTCACTTTGCCTTGTTTGTTGTTTTGGTGGTTGGATTCAAGCGATCGTCGTGTATTCTTGACTTTTTTTGGTTAATCAAAGTTTTTCATTTTCCCAAAATATAAATTATTGAAATATTAAAATAATATTTAAGTGTAAAATAATCCAATATATTCCACTTGAGAAATATATTTTAATATTATATGATAGTTCTTTAGACGCACACTTGAATGTTATTTTTCTTAGATAAACTTTACAATCTAATTCACCTCATACATCAATAATAGAATCACACCGTCTATTGTTACTGGTGTATAACATGATAGAACTCCGATGACCATCAGATCAATGTACTTAGTGATCTCTATATCATGCATATTTTCAACTGGTCCTTTTAAACGTCTTTACGTGAGGTCAAACAGAAGTTTCTTAGGTGCAATTCAAATTAAAGTATTTGTACATAATAAAAAAAAAACTTAAACATTGTTATACAATATTACCTCATGAGTTTTTATTTTTGCATAAAATCAAACATAACATAAAGTTTATACTAAAATAAGAAAAAAAACTCTCATTAATCTAAGACAATCTTAAACTAAGACCTAATCTTTCTGACACATTGAAATATTTTATTGTCTTTGTGTTATATATGCGGGAATATAAAAAAAAAATTGAAAAGAAAGTAATATTTCATCACCTATGAAAGTGACATGGTGAAGTAGGTAAAAAGTAAAGCTGCCAATGTTACCAAGACATGAAGTTATTGTAGATATGGATGGTCGATTAGATATATGATCCATAATATTAAAGAAGATACTTTTAGAAAAAATACATATTTATGATACTTTATGCAGTGTCAAGGATGCGTCATTATATAAGGGGTGTACAAATTTTACATGATTGTATGCGGTGTTAAACTTGTTTAATTTGAAGGCAAAATGTGGGTAGAGGATACAAGTTTCACATAATTGCTTGAATTGTTAAAAGAAATGCTTTCAAAAGTAACAATTTGTTGAACCATAGTTATGAGGACAAGAAGATATTATGTCCAATGAATTATGAGTATATCAAAATATATGTACTGCTATAATGATTGCATATTATATAGGAAAAAGTATGAAAATTGAATTAATGCTTTGAAGTGTGAGGAGTCGCGCTACAAGGTGAAGAACAACAATGGTGATGATGATGACAATGTTAGCAAGAAACATCCTCCTAGCAAATAATTATGGTACTTGTCAATAATTCTAAATTTCAAGAGATTGTTTGATAATGTGAATGACATAAAGAATATTACATGTCATACAGATGAAAGAAAATGTGATGGCAAATTTGTCATGTAATTGATTCTTTGCGATGGAAGAAAATTGATTCGGATTTTGTCCATGAGACAAGAAACCTTAGGCTTGGACTTGGAACTAGTGAAATAAACCTCTTTGGTAATCTAAGTACCAATCATACTTCTTGGCATGTTCTTCTCATGATTTATAATCCATCTCCTGATTGTGGATGAAGCGCAAACATATGTTGTTATCATTGATAATTTTGTGGCCAAAACAATATAAAATTGACATAGACGTTTATCTAAGCCCATTAATCTAACATTTAAGAGTTTTGTTGAAAAAAGGTGTTGATGTTAATGGTATGTATTCATATGAAAAGTGTAAGATATGTGTCATGTTATATTGCACACCATCAACGACTTTCAAACATTAAAATTTTTCTGATATAACGTTAAAGGACATATACGTGTCTTATATATAAATCTATTACGTACTTCCACCAACTTCAATTTAGATAAAAAAGAGCAAAGGAAAAATAATTCAAATCAAAAATATAATTCATAGTTATGGATCCGAGACATTTTATTATTTCTATTAGAAAAATACAATGAAAATGAAAATATCTGGATTCAAATGAAATTTTATTTAACAATAATAAGTTCTCAAGTTTATATTGAATATTATTTATTATTCTTTTATTTTTATTTCCTTTTATTTTAGTATCTTAAAATATTAATAAATCTTAACTTTTTTGTTTATGGTAGTTTAAGAAATATCTCAACCGAGAAATCTCTTAACGACCGAATTAGTGTGATAAATGACTATGAAAATAATACCAGTAAGTTAAAATGACAAGTGACTATGAAAATAATATGTTTCATTTTGTTATGATAACAATTTTCTTAGGTAACAATTTCTTTGTTGTAATTTTTTATGAACTTTTTATGAATACTTAGAAATACTTTATCTTATATTTATTTATTAAATATTTTAACAAGTTTTTTCGAAAGACATAATAATAATAATAATAATAATAATAATAATAATAATAATAATAATAATAATAATAATAATAATAATAATAATAATAATAATAATAATAATAATAATAATAATAATAATAATAATAATAATAATAATAATAATAATAATAATAATAATAATAATAATAATAATAATAATAATAATAATAATAATAATAATAATAATAATAATAATAATAATAATAATAATAATAATAATAATAATAATAATAATAATAATAATAATAATAATAATAATAATAATAATAATAATAATAATAATAATAATAATAATAATAATAATAATAATAATAATAATAATAATAATAAATAATAATAATAATAATAATAATAATAATAATAATAATAATAATAATAATAATAATAATAATAATAATAATAATAATAATAATAATAATAATAATAATAATAATAATAATAATAATAATAATAATAATAATAATAATAATAATAATAATAATAATAATAATAATAATAATAATAATAATAATAATAATAATAATAATAATAATAATAATAATAATAATAATAATAATAATAATAATAATAATAATAATAATAATAATAATAATAATAATAATAATAATAATAATAATAATAATAATAATAATAATAATAATAATAATAATAATAATAATAATAATAATAATAATAATAAAATATATACATTATACAAATGAGTATACGGATGACACAAAATACACCAAAAACTATAACAAAAAACCAAATGAAAACAAGAGAAAATAACTACAACTCCAAAAAACAAATAAACTATTTATGATTATAAGGATATTAAAAATCATATAAATTACACATGATTGATGATAAAATAAATTTATTTTAAATTAAATATTTCAAAATGAGTAATGATTAATTGAAAATGAAATATATAAAGTTGATCGAATTAAATCGATAAAATTTTATAACATTTTTAAAAAAAAAATATTTTAAATATAAGGTTCATATTAATAAATATTAAAACATTATATTTTTCTAAGAAATATTAATAAGAATACTATTATTTTATTTTATTTTAAAATTGTGATTTGTTTAAAATTGAAAGTAAATATTATTATAGTTTAAAAAACATTTTGTTATTAAAAAATATTAAAAATCATGCATTTTTTAAAATATTAATAAAAATCACGTATTTTTAAGAAATATGATACAACTTAAGTATATGAAAAAATCACATTTACTCTTATTATAAATTATAACTTTTTTTATTCCAAAATCAAATATTTAGTTTATTATTCTAAAAATATAAGAATAAAAATTATTTTGTAATTATTTAGATCTTTATTTGAAATACAATATGTTTTAAAATTATTTAATTTTTTATAGAAAAGTTAATAAAGCAAAACAAAATCAATTGAGATTTTATAGTTTTTTAAAATTTATGAAATAATTAATATATATCATAATCTTTTCAAATTAACTTTATAATTGTAATCATGATAAAAAATGTCAAATAATAATCATGAAAAATTAATAATAAATGATAATCATAATAAATTAATGATTAAAAATAAAAATTTATTGATACAATCATTTTTATAAATTGAATAAGTTACAATTATTTTTATAAAATGGAATATAAGTTATAAATAATTTTATAAACGTAATAAATTCAACTATTTATATAATTATTTGTATAAATGATAATAAGTTACTTATATTTTTATAAATAGACACACGAGTTCAAGATGCATATAAACGAAATTTTTTTTAAAATAATTTTATAAACAAGAATAAGTTACAATAATTTTTATAAAAGAGAATAAGTTACTAATATTTTTATAAAGGAGAAAAATTGAAATATTAAAATAATTGTTTTTAACATGAATAAATTAAAATTTTCTTTATAAATTGTCACACAGGTTCAAAGCACTTATAAACGGGAAAAAGTCTACATATTTACTTCAATTAATTTTGATATACAATCTTATGTATTTATTGTGCAACATTATTTGGTTGGGAGAAAACGTGTTTTAGAAAATGTCATGAAAATGTTTAATAAATTTTTAGAATTAACTCATTTGGATTCAATTGAGGTTTGTTGACTCATCAAGATTCACGAGTAGATGTTAACGTATATATGAAATACAAACGGTAGACTGTTGGTTTTAATGTCCATCTTTTAAATTTTTCTTTTGCAATTGTTTTATATAATTGAAGTTAGAACATTCGATTGTACGATTTATAATAAGTACGAAACAATATTTAAAAAAGTTGGAGCATATTATTAATCTATATTGTTAACTATGTGAATATTAGCCAATTGAAAAATATATTTAAACTTTATAAATGATAGTTTAATAAATATGTAATATGAATTCAGACATCACGCAGGATTCTTACTAAGTTTTAAAAATCTAATAAAAACTTAGTTGATCATGTTCAATCTATTTCTAAAAAAAATTTTAAAAATATATTTAGAAAGTGAAATTCTTCGATATCATAATCAATAAAAAAAATCTATATTGACTAATCAATCGTCGAAAAAGTTAATGATTAGTACTTTTCTAACAACAAAAAATTACAGTCACGTTTTCATAGTTGGAAAATATGACTAAATTTGTCAAAGTTGTTCATGTTATGATTATCTTTCTTTCTTTATTTCAAGTTACAATGAACATTAATTTTTATTCTCTTTTTTCATTACAACATCTGAGCGTCGTAAATGTTTTATTCCTTCTGATTGCCCAACAAGTGATTGTGCACCTTCTTTGAGACCTTTTTGTGCTTTCAAATATTGTATTTGTGGTCCTTAGTTATGATCTTAACAGATCCAAGAGAGTATAGATACGCCTTACTATAATAATCAATAAGTTGTTCTTAATTATCATGTTACCTAATAATTTAATTTTTATTTAACGGACACTATAGTTATGGCCACTAAAAATATATTCTTCCGACATAAAGTTGTGACATGATTATCACGTGGTTAAAAAAAAAGGTTGTTGTGACGTAATAATTGTTGGAACAAAGAATTCAAGAAAGATGATTTTGTAAAAATAAGAAGAAGAAGAAGAAGAAGAAGAAGAAGAATAGAGATTGTGAGTTAGTTAAGTGTAACTAACTTTCTAACTGAATGTATTATTTGCTGCACTTGTTGTTTATTATCTACAAACACAATGTCCTTTATATAGGCAAAAATGCCAAGGCCCAATTACATGCTAAAAGCCTAAATAACTACATAACAAGAATTAACCAACTAACACACCCCATAATTCATGTTATCAAGACTTCTCATCCCAATGTCTTTCTTTAACTCTTCGAACCTTACTTTTTTCAGAGGTTTGGTGAATATGTCAGCTAGTTGCACTTCTGTCTTGCAATGTTTTATTTCAAGCTTCCCTTTGTTGACTTCATCTCTCAGAAAATGATACCTTCTTTCAATGTGTTTACTTCGACCATGACACATTGGGTGATTCGCAAGGTTTACAGCTGACTTGTTATCAACAAACATCTTCATCTTCGACTCCATTATTCTGAGTTCCTCAAGTAGAACTTCGATCCATGTTGCTTAGCATGCAACATGTGATGCAGCCACATATTCTGCTTCACATGATGACAAATCCACAATGCTTTGTTTCCTCGAAGTCTAGGAGATTAGAGCTCCTTCGTTCATGAAAATATAGCCCACAATACTCTTTTTTTCGTCTTGATCTCCACTGAAGACTGGGTCAGTGTATCCATGAACTTCGACATCTGTGTTGTTCTTCGACTTCTTTGGTAATAGCACACCATGATCAATAGTTCCCTTTATGTATCTCAACACCCTCTTCACTACGATGAGATGACATTCCCGAGGCTTCTCCATAAATCTACTCAAAAATCCTACACTTTGGCAGATATCTGGTCTAGTATTGCAAAGATACCTCAAGGATCCAATGATTTGTTTGTAAAAGGTCGAACTTACAAACTCATCATTGAATTTCTTTTTCAGTTTTACTCCAGTCTCTAATGGAGTAACAACTGCCTTACAGTTGCTCATATTGAACCTCTTCAATATATCTTGAGCATACTTCATTTGGTGCAAAAAAACTCCTTCTTTGATGTCTTTGGATTCCATTCCCAGGATATAGGAGAGATTCCCTAAATCAGACATTTCAAATTCCTGCATTAACTTCGACTTTACCTTCATTATCTCAGCTTCCTCTGCTTCTGTAATGAGTAAGTCTTCAACATAGAGACATAAAATGATTCAATTGACACTTTCAACATCATTTACATATTCTCCATGCTCAGAAACACACTTTGTGAAATCTTCTTCGATTAGGAAGCTATCTATCCTTTTATTCCAAGCTCTAGGAGCTTGCTTCAAGCTATAGAGAGCCTTTCATAATCTATAAACTTTGGACTCCTGCCCTTTGACGTCGAAACCTGGTGGTTGGGTAACATAGACTTCTTCTTCCAATGGACCATTCAAAAATACTGACTTCACATCAAGTTGGTGCATTTTCCATCCTCTATATGTAACTATCGAAACAATAATCCTGATTGTTTCGATCCTTGCAACAGACGCATATATTCATCGAAGTCAATACCAGGTTTTTGTAGAAAACCACTGGCCACCAGTCTTGCCTTATACTTTTTAATCTCACCACTTGGCCTTTGTTTCACCTTGTAGATCTATTTCACATTGATTGGTTTCTTGTTGGTTTTTTTGACAAGCTCCCAAGTCTTGTTCTTCTCAATGGCTCCAAGTTCTTCTTTCATGGCTTCACACTGTAATATGGTGGCAGAACCGAAGATTATACTGGCTTGCATTTTTTGTTCGCAAATGTATGATAAGCAAGAGTCGCCACCGAATTTTATTTCATCAAACAAAGGAAAAGGGAAAAGAACAGAAAAAACCTTTTTCGAGATGTTTCTGAGTACGGGGGTAGATTATAGAAAGGGAAGGTATTAGCATCCTTTCCATCCATGGTTTTCCATGGGCTCTTAGGTACTTGCTCATTTTCTAAAAAAAATTTGTGCTTTGTGTGTTTTGAAATTTTTTTGTTTAACTTCGTGATAACCCTTGTATCTGTCCTCAAGAGTGTGACGAAGTTGTTTTTGAAAGTGTTTGTGTGAAAGAGTTTTGGTTGTTTTGAGCAAGTACTTAAGAGTTTCTACCTAATCGAAAAGGACTGTTCGTTTTCTCGATTCCTTTAGACAACGCTATCCTACTATTAAAGAGTAGGTAGCCCCGTCGTTGGAGTTTGATGGACAATCGAAATGGACGTTTTTACGGTCACATAAGCAACGATTAGGAAACCTTAGTAGTTATCCTAGGGTCTTAAAGATCTTTCTGAGGCAACATTCGAATGGGTCATTTTTTATCTTTCGAGACTAGAGGGCGACCACTAAAATTCCATATACTTCATGACCGTTTACCGAAGGCAACCGAAGTGGGGATATACCCTAGGAGTGAGCATGTGCAAGTGTTTATTTTTCAATTAATTTTATCTTGCGCATTTAGGGTTATCTACCGTTTTAATCGTTATTCTTTCCATACAAGCCTATTAGTCTAAGAAGTTAATAATAGCGGAAATTAAAGTGTGAGAATAAAAACCTAGCTATTACAAGGCTTCAGGGAGGGGTTATATAACCAAAAATGGGGAATTGAAACAGTAAATGAAAGCAATAATAAACCTAAGTTAAAAGCTATTACAAACTCGGAGCAATTACAACAATTGGAAAATAAAGTGAAAATAAATTAACGTGTGAAATTTAAGACAGGAACAAATTAGAAGCCTAAATAATATAATTAATTAAAAAATGTTTTTGTATATTTTGTTGAGTAAAATAGTTGAAATTTGCTAGTTAAACCTAATTTTCTAATTAATTTTATTTAACAAAATAATCAATGTTGAAATAATTAAAATAATTAATTTTCAAAAATTAATTTTAATTATAAAAACCCTAATTCTATTTTTGTGATTTTTTGATTTTATGATTTTTTATAAATAATAAAAAAATGATTAAAAGGTCATTAAACTAAATAATGAAAATAAAATAAGAAAAATCAAAAGAATTTAGAAAATGGGCATGTTGTTGTTGTTAGCAATCTGGGATTGTGAAGCTGAATTGTTAGGCCCATGTTGTGTTGGCCCAGTTGCCTGCGTGTGGATTCAATGTAGCTGGCCTTCAAGAGGTTCACCACACACTGCCTTTGTTGGATGTTAGATTCGAATATGATGAGATCTCGTGGTATGGATCTTGGGTGCATGATAGGCGCTTGGTTGTGAGGCGCATGGAATCTGCAGTTAAACATTGAGAAAAACATTATGTAGGAGGCAGGGATCGAACCCCTAACCTCCTACGCACACGCGTCCTGAAACTCTTCCTGTTTGCCACTGGACCAATTGGCCTTTTGTTAATAACAATGAACAAAGTGTAATATATTTAATAATTGGCAGTTATTATAATAAAATGTGTGCGCCATTTAAACCAACCAGCCAACCCTTGCCACACAGTCATCTTCCCTAATGGTTGTCGTTTTAGGCAGAACTTCTACCTACGGACAAAATCTGTCGCTAAAAGACCTACAAATCTCCAAAATTCACACCAAGCAATATAAATGCAATTTAAAGCCATGGATCAACTGGGTTTGATCCCCTGAGCATGATGGCATAAATCATTAGGTCTAATTTTCCCTGCATCTCAAAGCCCTAAAACGGAGGTTAAAACCCTAACAATGGCAGTTTGGCATCTATGCATCAAAACTGGAAATTAAGTATTCAAATACATTCCAAATGCTCACACAAACAATAATGCATAATCAAAACCTATTTCTAATGTGTGTACAATCAAAATTGAATTCAAAATATGAAGGGCAAACCGTGATGATATAGATGGCAATTCTAAATGTTGTGACGCGTGCAAATGATGTTGTTAGCATTAGGTGATTGCCAGGAATGGATTGCTGGCCTTGAAACACTTTGAATCATCTTGTATAATGAAATCTGGTTCTCACTTTTTGCCTAAAAATTGAGTTTTTATTCTTGCAGTTTACACGACCAACCCCTGTCCTTATGCTTTGGATATGTTGTGTATATATGATAAAATGATTTAGGTCAACAAAAACAGATGCAATCTTGAGAAATTAGGGAAAAGAGATTTGATTTGCCTCTTGTATTTTTTATTTCTAAATTTGTCCAAATCATGATCTTTCCCAATCCAATTATCCCTTGCACGATTTGGATGATTTGCTAGCTTTTTATTGACTCATAATATGCTCATAAAATCAAATCTTGGATTTTATTTCATTATTCTACTATTTAAATTGATTTATTTTGATTTAAATGGTTAAAAAATCAAAACAAATAATAAAAATAATAAAATAATAAAATAATAAGTGAATAAGCTCAGGGGTTGTGGGTCCTCTTAGGAACAAGTTTCAAACAAGAAAACATGAGCCCATTTGGAAAAAAAAGTCATTTTGATCAATATTGACTTCATGCACATTTCCAAAAATTGGTCAACTTTGACAATACATATCTCCCTCAATTTTAACCCTAACAAGGTTTTCTTTGACTTTTTAGGAAGCTTAGGATGTCCTCTAGGTATAATATTTGGTTTCATCTCAATTGGATCTTCCATGTTCATGTAAGAAGCTTTGACCTAAAATGTGTTTTTGTTGACTTTTTGAAATGACCTGTAATGTCTGAATTTATATCTTTTCATGAGTGCATTTCATGAAATTGAGGGATGAATATGAGTTGTAGGAAATTGGATTCTCTTCAAAATGAGCCTTGGATGAGAAATTTATGATAAAGTACAAGAGAGTTATGCCTAGTCAAAGTTTGGTTGACATTTCCTATAGAAACCCTAATTTAGCAACTTTTGAGTTTTGGTGAATTTGGGGCATTCCTTGAGGAATCATGATCAAACCTTGATCAAATGATGGATGTTACTTAAAAATGGTGATTTTGACCAAAAATCTTGAAGTTTGACTGAATGTGGGTCACAGTTGACTTTTGACCTAACATAGTTGAATTTCAGGCATCTAAGCAATTGACTGAGCAAACTAGTAGTGCAAGGCATAAAACTTGGCATGAACGATCTTGAGGATATACTAGGGTAATGGAAACCATTTAGGACTCTTGGAACTCAAATATCTTGATGAGAAGTGAAACCCTATTTTGAAGCTCATTGTCTTAGGAGGAGGATTTATCTAGTCAACCCTTAGTCAACCTTGAGCAGTTGAGGTCCTCTAGAGGCATGTCTTTGAGTGAAATGAGAGGGGAAATTTTGGGTTAGAACAGCTGCCCCTGTTCAATATTCTTAAACATGAGGATATAGATTAGTTGGTCTGCCTTTCGTGATCTGAAGGTGGAAGATGATTGAACACTAGAGTGCCCAGAAATTTGCACTCGTCTGAAATGATGCTTAATTTGTATAGGTAGTATCGAGAATGAGATTATAGTTGCCATTTGGAGAATATGACAGAGAGTCGTCGGAGATGGGCTTAAAGATTCCATCCAGGATAATGATGATTTTGTGAGATATTCCTTCGTGGGAATTCCTATTCCTGTTGTTAAGGAGGACTTCGCTGAGGAATTTTGGTCCCTGTCTTGGGGAATAGAGTTTAGGAGCTTCGGTTGTCCGTTATTCTACTAGGGAATATGAAATTGACCGTATATGGTCGAGTCCAGGTTTTAACAGTGTTGTAAACTGTTGTCTGGAGATAAAGAGAAGGAACCTGGATAGTAGGGTTACTTCGAAATGAAAGCCTGGATAGTAGGGCTATGAGAGGGAACCCGGGTAAGGTTGTTTCGTGATGAGTTTGGGTAAAACTCCCTCTGAACCGAGAAGGAACCTGGGTAAGGTTTCTTCGTGAGGAGTTTGGGTAAAACTGCATCTGAATCGAGAAGGAACCTGGGTAAGGTTGCTTTGTGAGGAGTTTGGGTAAAACTGCATCTGAATCAAGAAGGAACCTGGGTAAGGTTGCTTTGTGAGAAGTCTGGGTAAAACTGCATCTGAATCGAGAAGAAACCTGGGTAAGGTTGCTTCATGATGAGTTTGGGTAAAACTGCATCTGAACTGAGAAGGAACTTGGGTAAAGTTGCTTCGTGATGAGTTTGGGTAAAACTGCATCTGAACCGAAAAGGAAACTGGGTAAAGTTGCTTCGTGATGAGTTTGGGTAAAACTGCATCCGGAAATTGTAAGGAGGAACCTAGGTAGGGTTGCTTCAGGATGAGTCAGGGTGAAACTACATCGGGACCGAGAAGGAACTTGGGTAGGGTTGCTTCAGGATAAGTCTGAGTAAAACTTCAGAAGGAACCTGGGTAAGGTTACTTTGGGATAAGTATGTGTAAAACTTTAGGAGGAACCTGGGTAAGGTTAATTCGGGATAAGTCCGTGTAGGGCTAAGGGAAGGAACCTGAATTGTAGGGTTACTTCGTGATGAGTTCGTGTAAAACTTTATTTGGAAATGTGTGAGATTTTTTTCAAGATAAGCCCGTGTGAAGCTGCATTTAGGAGAAACCCGTGTAAGATTGTTTCGTGATGAGCCCGTGTAATGCTGTATTTAGTCGTGCAGATAACTACTTTGTTTAGTTTCAAGAGCTAATTAAGGACCTGCTGTAAATTGATGATGATAATCGTCTTTCCTGAAAAGGTACATGATTAATTATATGTGATGCATGAAATGTATTGTATGATGATATTCTCAAAATAAATGAGATTATGTTGTATGTGATATGTATGCGCACGTCACGATGTATGAACATGAAATGCTATTGTGACCTATCCGAGTCTAGGAAAATAAATCCCTGACTGCTGCTGAAGTGTACTAGAAATTGAATTTGACCGTTGTAGAAAAAATGGTTCTCCTACTTCCACTGGGGATGGTGAACAGAGATTTTTCTCCTGTTTGTGAATATTCTGCCGGGGAGAAACTCTGTTTGAGAATAACTCTGTGGGGGAATAACTCTGTTGGGGATTGAGCTTCTGTATTCAGAGAAATAAACTCTGCTTGGGAGAAAACTTTATGAACCGCTTGCGATTATAAAACTCGGCTAGGGAATATAGACGTCGGATCTCCGAAGGAGCTTTGCTGGGGAAAGTAGCTCCTATTTGGCAAAGCCGATGTCAACGCTTTAGCTGCCTCTACTATGTGGGGAGTTATCATTGTCCATAGCATTGTGTTACAATACTGTCAAAAATGGTCTTTTGATGGAACATGATTCGTTGCTGGAATACGTGCGTAATTCCCCCAGTGATTCAGATGGAGATATGCCCCTGGTTATTTGGAACCTTTGGAGAGACTGCCCCAGGTGTGTTAGACATCATGTCATGCCCCTTGCTTATGGAAGACCTGTTATTGGAAGTGTCTTTCTCGCTGAGGTGATTCTGTCCATTGAGAGGATGTTTGTTCATTGAATATCCATTGTGCGGATTTCTCTGCTGTCAAACAATTAGTCATATGCAAAAAATTACATTTAAAGAATGGAAAACTCATGTCTCTCTTGAAAATTTTTTTTGAAAATGTGTTTTGTGTAGTAAAACAAAATTTGCAAGAATGTGATATCAACTCGGGATTCGTAACAAGTCGTACAGGAGTCAGGATACCTTTGTAACAGTATGCTCTCAAACTAACCCATGCTTCATCTAGGACTTTTAAGGGTTATAACGTGGCCTGGTTCACAGTTTAAGAAGCAAAGGATAAAGGCTCAAAATTTATTTGTACCCACCCGTTCTTCATGATGTCCTTAAGTCCTATGCTCAGTTAATTGCATGTTTAGAATCCCAGTTGAGTCCTGGAGTATTGTCCTTGATGTTCCAGTATTGGTTCAAATAATGAAAGTTTATTTTGAATAGGCAGTCATTTTTGTGATCTTTTTTCTGTTGAGGATTTGTAGGACCTCTTTTTTTTTTATTTTGTTATCCCTTCTTTTGCCTGAACTATTTCTTTTTGTGATTACAGTCAGCGAGATGCCACTGTTTTTTCTTAAGTCTCCTTCATAGGTTTTGACTTAGCGGGCTTTTCTTTTGCAAAATAATGACTGCCTGCTTTGATGATTATGCCGAACCATCACCGTCTTCTAATTCGGAAGGACGTCTTCGAGGGCATTCATTGGGTGCAAAGTGGAAGATTGTGACTGAATGCGCCTCTGAATTAACTGAGAAAATTACCCTGCCCCAGGTTATGATTAAGGGTTTTAATTTGTGTGAAACAAAAACTCCTAATTCTTTGGCTCAAAGGGGTTGACTAGGGATTATCTTCCTTATAACTCCACGGTTTAGGATTTGAAAAAACGCCTGTACATCGTCAGCAAGGTCTGTTCAAAAGCATACTGTAGAGATTGAGGTATACTTTTCGTCATCCTCCCTCTAAAGGCTTAGAGCTTTTAATTGAGAGTTGAATATCACGAAAAGGAAGTATAAAGAAGTTTAAGCATAGTGAAAATAAATTAATTCAAGACAAACAAGTGTAATGCATTAATGAAATAACAAAGTTTTGACATGACAATAATTGTTTGAATAAACAAAGAAAATACCACTTGAGAATTCAAATGAACAAAAATGCGTTCAATCCTAGCCATGTTTTTGCATGGGAGCAGTGATCACGTTGGGAGTCTCAGGAGGGTCAAATTCTATCTCCTTGGTGTGAATCATATTATGAATCTTGTATTTTAGCGCCCAACAATCGTTAGTATCGTGCCCCGGGATTCCAGAATGATAAGCACGCCTTACATCAGGATTGTAGTTAGGAGAGGAAGTCTTAGGGTTTGGATTAGGGTCTATCACCGTGATCAGATTCATCTTCAACATGTGTTGCAATGCTTGTGACAATGGAATGTTAATTTGGGTGAACTGCCTTTGAGGTCTTTCTACCCTTGGCTGATTGTTCCGTTGTTGTGGTCGTTGTGCGCATACCGAATTAGAGACCAGCACTGCCTCCGCAGATTGGTGGTAGTCTGCCTTATTATGCCCCTTCTGGCCGTGCACAACATTGGCTTCCCTCTTACCCCCAAATGGATTCTTCTCAGCACTAGAAGATGCAACCATTGGGATCTTCCCGCTCCTGATACCATTTTCGATCCTCTCTCCTGTCAGAACCATCTCTGTGAACCCAAATGAGGAACTCCCAATTAGCAAATTGAGGAATGGTCTTGTCAGAGTTCCCATGAACATGTCTACCATTTCACGATCAGTCATAGGAGGTTGTACTCTTCCAGCTAGATCCCTCCACTTTTATGCATATTCCTTGAACCCTTCTTTCAAGCCCATGGACATATTCTGTAGTTGCACTCAAGTTGGTGCTAGGTCAGTGTTGTGATGGTAATGCTTGTAGAAAGAAGTAGCCAAGTGTTCCCAGGTATGGATGTTGGTTCCTTCCAACTGATAGAACTAATCCAGTTGAGTGCAGGCCAAACTTTCTTGGAAGAAGTGGACGCATAACTTTCGGTCAGCAGTGTGAGGCTAGATCTTCCTGACATAGGATCTTAAATGCAACTTAAGGCAGGAGACACCGTCATACTTATAAAGGGGGATCTTGAATTTTGGTGGGATGACCACTCCAGGAACCAGACCTAACTCTTCAAAAACTAAGCCGGGCACCCTTTGGATCTCCATGGCATTGAGCCGATCCTCCAGTTGTTGGTATCTATCCTCAGTGGGAGGATACTGTTCATCATTATAGTCAAATTCATCCTCAGAAACTCTTGGACTAGGGTCTTCCTCCCTTGTTTCACCCTCTTGGTTCTCCCCTTCTTTGGATGAAGAGGTCAGATCAACCGCTCGCTTCAATGGTCCCCTAAATCTTCTGCCCAGATTCAAGATATCAACGACCTTCTCCGCCTTCTTCTTTCTATATTTTAGAATAAGGGCCTTCAGATCTTCCTTCCCTTTAGTCAAAGCTACGAACATTTTCTGAAATTGGGCATTTTGTTCCTGGAGATCCTTGATACTTTGTTCAGGAGACATTTCTGCTGAAATAAACAGCGAAGAAGATGAGAAACCTGTTATGAAACCTGTTTATGCAACGGTATGTATGATATATGTATGCAAGGTTTTCAAGGATCTCGCGGGGTAAACAAAAAAATGTCAGAAGTTGAAATTTTGCAGATTTAATTGAAGAACTTTGTATTGTTGACAGTCCTTCTACAAGATTCAAGCTCACCATATCAAGTGGGTCATAGCCCCTGACTCAAGTTGTCGTGTTTTGGTCTTTTGACGGTATTGGCTAGAGGAAAATAAATCCCCTTTCCCCTTGCTAGACGTCTGATTCACCATAACCTGCATCACAAACCCTTGAGATCCTTGAAATGGTTAAGGAAATTATGTGGCATGATGTTATGATGTGTATGCTATGCATTAAGAAAAGATGTAAGGTGACAAACACAACCCTACAAAGAATTCAAGTTGTTAGACAATGAAGGCAAACAAGTCACACAAGCAGCCTTAGGTTTAGGCTTGCATGGGGTTTGTAGGTAAGTACCCTCTTGAAGTTTAGTTGGTTTCAAACCTGTCTTAGAAAATTAACCGGGTTCTAATATTTCTCAATATCACTAATCATCCTTTATCGCGCATTGTTTCAGCCCAGGTAATCTATTCTTGCGGCCGGAATATCTCGAAAGTCTGATCTCAATGAGTGTAGCATCGAGTATCAACCAATCCTCCGCTTTATACAGAGGCCGGCTATCTCACTACTTTCTAATGGCTAAGTTTGTTCAACTAAGGTTCTAAGGTCCATTAGTGCTTCACGACACCATGCGGCGACCCCGTATTCTCCTCGTTTCCACACGAAGGATACCGGTACCAACAAAAGTGTCACACCAACACAACAATCACTTAAACCATATCGGTCTATGCCGTACAGTCTCCATGATCTATTGCTGTTTACCTAAAAAGTATCCCCAGATCCGGGTGTAGGATCTTCAACAATACCCAAGCAAAAACCCTTAAGGATAAAACAGGCAAAACAAACAAGAAAGCAATTTAAAAAAGACCTAGATCCTAAGGTAAACCCAACTTTATTAATTTTACCCAGCAGAGTCTCCAGTTCTGTGATATGGTTGCAGAACCGACAGTTATACTGGTTTGCGTTTTTTGTTCGCAAATATGCGGTAAGCAAGAGTCGCCATTTACTTTTATTTCATCCAACAAAGGAAAAGGGAAAAGAACAGAAAAAACCTTTTTCAAGATGTTTCTGAGTACAGGGGTAGATTATAGAAAGGGAAGGTATTAACATCCTTTCCATCCATGGTTTTCCATGTGCTCTTAGGTACTTGCTTATTTTCAAAAATTGTTTGTGCTTTGTGTGTTTTGAAATTTTTTTGTTTAACTTCGTGATAACCCTTGTATCTGTCCTCAAGAGTGTGACGAAGTTGTTTTTGAAAACGGTTTTGAAAGTGTTTGTGTGAAAGAGTTTTGGTTGTTTTGAGCAAGTACTTAAAAGTTTCTACCTACTCGAAAAGGACTATTAGTTTTCTTGTTTCCTTTAGACAACGCTATCCTACTATTAAGGAGTAGGTAGCCCCACCATTGGATTTTGAGGGACAATCGAAAGGGACGTTTTTATGGTCACATAAGCAACGATTAGGAAACCTTAGTAGTTACCCTAGGGTCTTAAAGATCTTTCCGAGGTAACATTCGAATGGGTCATTTTTGATCTTTTGAGACTAGAGGGCGACCACTAAAATTCCCTATACTTCATGACCGTTTACCTAAGGCAACCGAAGTGAGGATATACCCTAGGAGTGAGCATGTGCAATTGTTTGTTTTTCAGTTAATTTTACCTTGCGCATTTAGGGTTATCTACCATTTTAATCGTTATTCTTTCCATACAAGCATATTAGTCTAAGGAGTTAATAATAGCAGAAAGTAAAGTGCGAGAATAAAAACCTAGCTATTACAAGGCTTCGGGGAGGGGTTACATAACCAAAAATGGGGATTTGAAACAGTAAATGAAAGCAATAGTAAACCTAAGTTAAAAGCTATTACAAACTCGGAGCAATTACAACAATTGGAAAATAAAGTGAAAATAAATAAACGCGCGAAAGTTAAGACGAGAACAAATTAGAAGCCTAAAAAAATCTAATTAATTAAAAAATATTTTTGTATTTTTTATTGAGAAAAATAGTTGAAATTTGCAAGTT
Source organism: Vicia faba (assembly GCA_948472305.1). Lineage (NCBI taxonomy): Eukaryota > Viridiplantae > Streptophyta > Magnoliopsida > Fabales > Fabaceae > Vicia > Vicia faba. Next base: position 1,003,887,742 of record OX451740.1, on the reverse strand, counting down.
AAACCTAATTTTCTAATTAATTTTATTTAACAAAATAATCAATGTTGAAATAATTAAAATAATTAATTTTCAATTAATTTTAATTATAAAAACCCTAATTCTATTTTTGTGATTTTTTGATTTTATGATTTTTTATAAATAATAAAAAAAATGATTAAAAGGTCATTAAACTAAATAATGAAAATAAAATAAGAAAAATCAAAATAATTTAGAAAATGGGCCTGCTGCTGTTGTTAGCAATCTGGGGGTGTGAAGCTGAATTGTTAGGCCTAAGTTATGTTGGCCAAGTTGCCTGCGTGTGGATTCAGTGTAGCTGACCTTCAGGAGGTTCACCATGCACTGCCTTTGCTGGACGATAGATCTGGATATGATGAGATCTCGTGGTATGGATCTTGGGTGTATGATAGGCACTTGGTTGTGAGGCGCATGGAATCTGCAGTTAAACATTGAGAAAAACATTATGTAGGAGGCAAGGATCGAACCCCTAACCTCCTACACACGCGCGTCCTGAAACTCTTCCTGTTTACCACTGGGCCAATTGGCCTGTTGTTAATAAAAAGTGAACAAAATGTAATATATCTAATAATTGGCAGTTATTATAATAAAATGTGTGTGTTATTTAAACCATCCAGCCAGCCCTTGCCACGCAGTCATCTTCCCCAATGGCTGTCGTTTTTGGCAGAACTTCTGCCTACGGACAAAGTACGTCTCTAAAAGACCTGTAAATCTCCAAAATTCACACCAAGCAATATAAATGCAATTTAAAGCCATGGATCAACTGGGTTTGATCACCCGAGCATGATGGCATACATCATTAGGTCTAATTTTCCATGCATCTCAAAGCCCTAAAATAGAGGTTAAAACCCTAACAATGGTAGTTTGGCATCTATGCATCAAAACTGGAAATTAAGTATTCAAATACATCCCAAATGCTTACACAAACAATAATGCATAATCAAAACCTATTTCTAATGTGTGTACAATCAAAATCGAATTCAAAATGTGAACAACAAACCATGATGATATATATGGAGATTCTAGATGCTGTGACGCGTGCAAATAATGCTGTTAGCTTCAGGTGATTTCCAGGAATGGATTGCTGGCCTTGAAACACTTTGAATCGTCCTGTATAATGAAATCTGATTGTCACTTTTTGTCCAAAAATTGAGTTTTTGTTATTGCAGTTTACACGACCAACCCCTGTCATTATGCTTTGGATATGTTGTTTATATATGATAGAATGATTTAAGTCAACAAAAACATATGCAATCTTGAGAAATTGTGGAAAAGAGATTTGATTTGCCTCTTGTATTTTTGATTTCTAAATTTGTCCAAATCATGATCTTTCCCAATCCAATTATCTATTGCATGATTTGGATGATTTGCTAGCTGTTTATTGACTCATAATACGCTCATAAAATCAAATCTTGGATTTTATTTCATTATTCTACTATTTAAATTGATTTATTTTGACTTAAATGGATAGAAAATCAAAACAAATAATAAAAATAATAAAATAATAAGTGAATAAGCCCAGGGGTCGTGTGTCCTCTTAGGAACAAGTTTCAAACAAGAAAACATGGGCCCATTTGGAAAAAAAGTCATTTTGATCAATGTTGACTTCGTGCAAATTTCCAAAAATTGGTCAACTTTGACAATACATATCTCCCTCAATTTTAACCCTAACAAGGTGTTCTTGGACTTTTTAGAAAGCTTAGGATGTTCTCTAAGTATCATATTTGGTTTCATCTCAATTGGATCATCCATTTTCATGTAAGAAGCTTTGACGCAAAAGGTATTTTTGTTGACTTTTTGGAATGACCTATAATGTCTGAATTTATATCTTTTTATGAGTTCATTTCTTGAACTTGAGGGCTGAAGATTAATTGTAGGGAATTGGATTATATTAGAAATGAGACTTGGATGAGAAATTTTTGATAAAGTACGAGAGAGTTATGCCTGGTCAAAGTTTGGTTGACTTTTCCTATAGAAACCATAATTTAGCAACTTTTGAGTTTTGATGAATTTGGGGCATTCCTAGAGGAATAATGATCAACCCTTGATAAAATGATGGATGTTACTTCAAAATGGTGATGTTGAACAAAAATCTTGAAGTTTTACTGTATGTGGGTCACAATTGACTTTTGACCTAACATAGTTGATTTTCAGGCATCTGAGCAGTTGACTGAGCAAACTTGTAGTGCAAGGCAGGAAACTTGGAATGAATGATATTGAGGATATATTAGGGTAATGGAAACCATTTAGGACCCTTGGAACTCAAACATCTTGATGAGGAGTGAAACCCTAGTTTGAAGCTCATTGTCTTAGGAGGAGGATTTATCTGGCCAACCCTTAGTCAACCTTGAGCAGTTGAGGACCTCTAGAGGCATGTATTTGAGTGAAATGAGAGGGAAAATTTTGGGGTACAACACACACCAATTTGAATTGCTCAAGGCTTCACCCAAATCAATTGGTTCTACTTTAACCATCATCATGGCTTCTTCGATTATGTCACCATCTGCATCAATTACTTGATCTGGAAACCTCTTATATCCAATCATCCTAGTCGACTCAGTTATTGTTCTTGTGGATCTTCTTTCATTTTGTATAGGTGGTTCTTTATTTCGACTTGTCGAAGCTTCGTTCTGTTCATCTTCTTCAAATATAGTTTGATTGGGTCTGATTCATGTCGAACTGAACTTCGACTCCAATCCCATCCTTTGCTTTCGTCTACAAGAACATCTCTACTGATCACTAGTTTATCTTCGATTGGTGAATACAACTTATATGCACTAGTCAAATGATAACCCATGTGCACCATGACTTCACTTTGATCATCCAGCTTCTTTCTCAATTGTTCAGGTACATTCCTGAAACACATTGATCCAAAAATTCTAAGATGACTTACATTTGGCTTTGACCCTATCCAAGCCTCATGCGGTGTCTTTTCGACCATCTTCTTCATTGGGAATCTATTTAGAATGTATACTGTTGTCGAAGTTGCTTCAGCCATAAATCTCTTAGCAAAATTCTTAGCTTTCAACATACATCTTGTCATCTTCAGAACACCTCTATTCTTCCTCTCAGCTATGTTATTATGCTGAGGCGTATAGGGTGAAATAAACTCATGCTTTATACCTTCCTCATTACAAAATCTAGAAATTCAGCAGAAGTATATTCACCACCACCATCAGTTCTTAACTTCTTCAATTTGCAGCCACTCTATTTCTTAGCATGCAACTTGAACTTCTTGAACTGTGTGAATACCTCACTCTTCCTTTCAATAAGGTAAATCCACATATGTCTGGTGAATCCATCAATGAAAGTAAGGAAATACCTATTACCTCCATTGGACTTTACTTCAAAGGGTCCACACACATCTGAATGAACCAGCTCTAGTTTTTTCCTTTATCTTATAGGAAAATCACATTTGAACGCCTTCCTTGCCTGTTTGACTTTGCAGCATTCCTCACATATCTGCTTTGGTTCCTTCACATACGGCAACCCAAGCACCATTCTCTTCTTATTGAGCATACATAAACTCTTGAAGTTTAGATGTCCATACTTGTGATGACATAGCCAGTTCTTGTCTTCTTCTACAGTCGAAGCAAGACATTTGTAATCTAATATGTTGAGTTCAACCCTGAAAGTTTTGTTCTCCGCCAATGGTGCTTTCATTATTAGCCGCCCATCAGCCCTATATACCTTCATCCGATTATTCTCCAACTTCATATTGAAGCCTTTTGCAAGTGATTGACCTACACTTATCAAGTTACTTGTCATCGAAGGTACATATAGAACTTCAGCGATAGTAGCCTTTCGACCATCCTTTATGATAATCAAAATATCTCCTTTACCACCTGACTTGATATGCCTGCCATCTACAAAATTTATCACATTTTCGACTGATTCATCTAACTTGGTAAACCAGTTTTTATTGCCAGTCATGTGGTTGCTACATCCTGAATCCAGATACCACATGTTGTTTTTCTCAGTGTTCGACTGAGTGTTCACCAGCAATAACACATCATCAGAATCACTACTTCCAGCTCGTGCATATTGAGCTTCATCATTATCTTTCGACTTTACAGTTTTCTTTCTTCGACAGTCTCTAGCATAGTGGCCAAAACCTTGACAACTGTAACATTGCACCTCTTTCGTGTCAACTTTCTACACAAAATACTTGTTTCCCACTCCTTTCAAATCAGTATTCTTGCTTGACTTATCATCACCAGCAAGATTATTTTGCTGCTTCGAATTCTCTTTTCCAGCTTTCTTGCTGAATCTTGATTGCAATGCTTATTCAACTGTCTTCTCTCTTTCTGAGTTTCTCTACTACAACCTTATTTCATGAGTCTCCAATGAAGCTTGAAGTTCTTCCAACTTCATCTCAGATAGATTCTTGGCCTCTTCAATTATTACAAAAAAGTAATCAAAGTCTGTAATTAAATATCTCAATACCTTTTCTATCTTATACAGATCCGTTAGCGCTTCACCACACGCCTTCATCTAGTTTGTTAGTGCCACAACTCTTGAGAAATATGCAGAAATAGATTCGTCCTATTTCATCTAAAGAATCTCATACTGCTTCCTAAAAGTCTGCAACTTCACCTTCTCCAGTTTCTCATCTCCACCATACAAGGATTTCAGCTTTTCCCAAGCTCCTTTTGTTGTTTCTTCTTCAATTATCTTCTCAAATACATCAAAATCCACACACTGGTGAATCAAGAACAACGCCTTGCATTTCTTTCTTCCTCTGATCTTTGTGCGTAGCTTTTTGGGCTACTGTAGAATATACATCCAGTTGTGATATTCCATCATTCAATATTTCTACAACATCTTGAAATCTGAAAATAACCTTCATTTATGCCACCCATCGTTGATAGTTTTCACCTTTGAAAACTTGTAGATTTGCTGGAAACTGTGTTGATATTGTTGATCAGATTGCCATTAGATTCTCTCTGAATCGCAAACAAGCTCTCGATACCAATTTGTTGGAACAAAGGATTCAAGAAAGATGATTTTGTGAAAACAAGAAGAAGAACAAGAAGAAGAAGAAGAAGAGAGAGAGAGAGAGAGAGAGAGAGAGAGAGAGAGAGAGAGAGAGAGAGAGAGAGAGAGAGAGAGATTGTGAGTTAGTTAAGTGTAACTAACTTTCTAACTGAATGTATTATTTACTACACTTGTTGTTTATTATCTACAAACATAATTCCCTTTACATAGGCAAAAATGTTCAGGCCCAATTACATGCTAAAAGCCTAAATAACTACATAACAAGAATTAACCAACAATAATCACGTCACTATAACTTTTTATATTAAAAAAATAAAAATAACGTTCACATGGAGGGATTCTGTATTTTTTAAGTAAAATTATTTGCGACGTGGGATTCATGTTGCTATCAAAAAGGTAATATAAAACAAAGCTCTAACGTTCAGATGGAGGGATTTTTGAAAATTTTAAAAAATTTAGTTGTGACGTGTTTTTCAAAGATGAGAAGTTGTTGATTCAGAAGGATGTCTGCATATTCCAAAGATGAGAAGTTGATGATGCGTTTCTTTCAGGACAATTTAATTGGTGGACCATGGGAATGGTACATGCAGCTTGAGAGTTCCTGTATCCGATCATTTAGAGAGCTAGTTAAGGCTTTTGTTCAGCATTACATGTTCTACTCTGATATGGCACCCACTAGAACTCATTTGCACAATTTTTCTCAGAAATATAATGAAACCTTTAAAGAGTATGCACAAAGGTGGCATGAGGTGGTCTCCAGAGTCCAACCACCCATGATGGAGCGTGAGATGGTAGACATATTCACCAGCACCTTGAGGGGCAGTATTACACGAGTTGTAGTACTTCTGATTCATTTGCTAAAATGGTGACATATGGGGAAGGAATTGAGATCAAAATCAAGCTGAGAAAGATTCATGATCTTACCGGTTGATTAGAACCTGTAGAGTGGCCAGAAGATGATCTATGGTCGGGATGTGTTATCAGGGAGGAAAAAGGGGGTTGTACCTGCAAGGCACTCCGACAATCAAGCAATTGTGGGAACAAAGAGATACAATAAAAGTGTAAAGGTATTGGTGGTGAGTAGTGAATATTCGATACCTGGCCCTCACAGATGTGAAGGTTTATATAATGCCCATGGCGCATGGCCATTGGTTTCTGATTTCACGCCTGGATATGTGGGTCCGTAAAATCAGGTAATTGTCAGGACATGGTCAAATCGGGAAGATGTGCTCGTAACTAGCCGTTGGTTCCAAGGAGGGGGCCAGTTACAAGCATCTCTCTTGTCAGTTTCTGGTGGCCTGCACGACGTTGACATCTGGTAGGCTAAGAGGATGCCCGTCGATCATCCTAGGCCAGTGCTGGCTTAGGAGGGAAAATGGTCAATATTGCCCGATGGACAACGGGCGGTTCGGGTCATAGACGTGCGGGTCGTGCCAAAGGACAGGTCTAGACTGGGCCCATTCAAGCTGTCGGACCAGTCCAGAATAGTAGCCCCCTAAGTCGTTGCTTCTGGGTACATGAGTGATGACTTTAACACCAGTTTGTTGAATGGGGCGTATCTTACGGGGAAACGAGCGTTACCCGTTATGCCTTTATCGTGAGGAGATGAGGAGTTGGTCGTTAGGACCCTTGAATTTAGAGAGGTAACGTTTTTCGAGAAGTGTGCTAGCGAAGCGTTGCAATGATGACCTAGGGGATAGGGTGTAATAATGACAACCCTAGGGTTTCCCAAGTGCGTGTCTCGCATGCACAAATGACCTAAGTTGTAAATATGAGAGGAGTAGGGAGTTTAGTAATTTTCGTCTTCTCTCTCAACTGCTCGTATTAGCTCGACTGTCGACAACTGTTTTTTCTTGAGTTCTATCGTTCACAACTGATACTTCCAGCCTTTCTTCTTCTACTAACTAGTAAGTTTTTAGTTTCCACCATTGTTTTCTTTCAGTAGTTCGTATTTTCTCCATTTACTTTCTAGAGATGCATGTGACTAGGGTTTAGGGTTCCGTTGTGAGGATGCTGTTGGGGAGTGCTGGCGGTAGGCGGCGTTTCTGTAGTTTAGAATCTTCTGAGCCACCTTGGAATCTCTCTGGGAACTTCGTGGTGTGTCGTAGATGGACCCTTAGGACTTAGGGTTTTTTTTCTGTAACTCCTGCCCGTTGATGGGCCTTATTGAGGGTTCTGGTCGGGGAGACGATCCTCGTTTCCCAGCGCCCTTTCGCTTGATTAGCGGTGGAAGGGTGGTTCTTGCATTGATGCCAAGCTCATCTTTTTCCTCTGATTTTCAGATGCTATGCCTGACAATGCCCGTGTCGATCTCTCGAGCGAGTCTATACAATGCTCGAGAAGTTCCTCAGATGAGGCGAGTACCTCGTCGAGCATCCTGGAGATTTTTAGGGACGCGCAGAATCAGTTGGAGCAGCAAATGAGGGAAGGCGACATGGAGATGACATCTGTCGATCAAGGTTGCTTGTTTCCTCCTGGGGACGAGGAAGATCCTCAGGCTTGGGTTGCGAACGACCCCTGGGACTGGCCTTCGTATTTATATGAGCACCGGGAGGATGTTTTTACAGATGTGTACATTCACGAGGAGGGGAACCAAGGAGAATGGTCGCTATACATCCCTGGGAAAGAGAGAATAATATGCTCGAAACATGATAGGAGGCGGATTCTTATGAATAACATCATTTTTCGTGAGATGGGTCTTCGCCTCCCCTTCTATGATTTTGAGGTGGCCGTATTCAGGAACTCGCGTGTGGCTCCCTCGCATCCGGCACTTTCGAGCTAGCTCAAATACTTTCTTTAAGTGGGCGGCATGGTCGAGCTTCTCGGTGGAGTTGATGATCATGTCTTCCATATAGACTTGGAGCACGTCGCCTATCTCATTGCAAAAAAATTTGTTCATCATGGGCTGATATGTAGCGCCCACATTTTTTAGGCCGAAGGGCATTACATTGTAGTAATAGTTGCCCGACTCGGTCATGAAAGCCGTGTATTATTTGTCCATTTTATCCATTGGGATTTGGTTATAGCTAGAGTATGCATCCATGAATTATAGAAATTTGAAACCGGCCTATTTGTCGACCAACTTTTCAATATTGGGGAGGGGATAAACATCTTTCGGGAAAGCCCGATTGAGATCAGTATAATCAATACACATGATCCATTTCCATTAGATTTTTTCACAAGAAATACATTTGAGATCCAGGTTGTGTACTGGGCTTCAGAAATAAAATGTTCCTCTAGGAGGTCTTTCTTTTCCCCACACTTTCTTTTCCTTTTCTTTTGCATGCATTCCCTCTTTATTTTTACTTTTAACCTAAGAAATAGACTTTAATCCCACCCATTAGATTAGAATAACAAGAGTGGATACCGTAGAGTACTACGGGCGTGTGAGGTGTTAATACCTTCCCCTTGTGTAACAGACTCCCTTCCCCGATCTCTCAGTTGTTTAACCATGATCTCTCCCTTCTCAGGTTTACTTGATGTTTGCCTTTCCCTTCCCGTGAGATAAAAATAGTTTCATGGCGACTTCATTGATTTCATTATCAGTTGACAGTTCAGCTAGTTGTTTCAGCTATGATGAAAGGATGGAGTCATCTTGTAGTGAAAAACAAAGATGGGATTGAGACCTTGAAATCAAAGGAGAATTGGTCCAAAGAGGAAAACGAGTTAGCTTATGTAAACTCTCAAGTCCTGGATGCCCTACTTCATGGAATAAACAAGGATGATCTCAAAAGGATAACCATTTGCACTACTACTAAAGATGCATGGTATATTCTCAGGACAAACTATGAAGGAGATGAATTCCCTGTGAAAGAGCTTATCGATTTTGTTACTTCCCTAACAGGAAGGTACAATTCTATGATAGAAGATAGATCTCATGTTGAACTATTGGAATCCTATAAAGATCTGTACAAAAGGGTAGAGGAAGTTTGTCAAATAAGAGTGAAGCAAAGAATGATAATTTCCAAACTTTAGACTGAAAGGGATGAATACCTAGCTGACATTGCTAACCTTCAAGCAGAGGTAACCTAGCTAACATTTAAACTTGATAACTTAATTAAAGGTGTTATAATGTTAAACAATGGATATGATGTGCTGGATGGAATCCTACAAGAAGTAAAAGAAGGCAGAAGACGTATGGGCATATGGTTTAACTATCAATCTTTGAAAAACAAAGGAAGAATTTAGGAGACAAAATTTGTCCCAACCGAGGAAGAAAGTGAGACGTCTGATCAAATGTCACAACATTCTTCCAGACCACAAGAAGCTTAGACAAAAGTCCAGATGCAACCATTAAGAGGTCTTATTTGTGGCAGATATGGTCACACATAACAGGTTCGTGATAGGCTTCGTGTATATCACAAAAATTTGTCTCAACTCAGTTTGAATCAGTATGTGATCAAAACTTGGAAAAAAATGGAAAGTTAAAGATGTTGTCAAGAGTCTCATTGCGCATACTTCTCTAAAAGTTTCATCTAGTGAATACTGGTATTTTGACAGTGGATCTTTTAGACATATGACAGGGGTGGAGAACCTATTGGTGGATGTTAAACCTCATACAACTAGTTATGTGACCTTTGGAAATGGTGCTAAGGGAGTAATTAAAGGTATATAAAGACTATCTTGTGAAGGATCTCCTAAACTTGATATAGTTGTTTTTCATAAAAGGTCTAGCTTCCAACCTAATCAGCATCAGTCTGCTATGTGATTAAGGTCTCAGGGTTCATTTCACAGAATTTGAATGTGTGGTCACTAACAAAGTGAATAAAGTTCTGATAAAAGGAGATAAATCTAAGGATAATTGCTAATTATGGACACCTCCAGGAGTTAGTTTCACATCCACATGTATGTTGTCCAAAGAAGATGAGGTCAATTTGTGGCACCAAAAACTAGGTCATTTACTTCTAATAGGTATGAAGAAGATTGTGTTTAGGGAAGCAATCAGAGGGATTCCCAATCTCAAAATTGAAGAAGTAAGAGTCTGTGGGGATTGTCAAATTGGGAAGCAAACAAAGATGTCACACCTAAAGCTTCAACAAATTATAACCACCTCAAAACCATTGGAACTCCTTCATATGGATTTGATGGGTCCTATGCAGGTTGAAAGTATTGGAGGAAAAAGGTATGCTTATGTTATTGTTGATGATTTTTCTAGATTCACCTGGATAAATTTTTTGAAATAAAAATCAAAAGTTTTTGACATTTCCAAGGATATGTGTCAAAAACTCCAAAGAGAAAATGAAAGCAACATTATTAGGATCATAAGCAATCATGGTAGGGAATTTGAGAACAACAAATTTGCTGAATTTTGTGCCTCTGAAGGTATTAGTCATAAATTTTCATCTCCTATCACTCCTCAACAGAATGAGATTATGGAAAGTAAAAATAGAACCTTGCTAGAATCAATAAGAGTTATGCTTCATGCTAAAAAAATGTCATACCATATCTGGGCAGAGGCCATGAATACTGGTTGCTATATTCATAATAGAGTCACTTTAAGGACTGGTGCCTCAAATACTCTATATGAGTTGTGGAAATGGAGGAAGCCTACAGTTAAATACTTTCATGTGTTTTGCAGTAAATGTTATATTTTGGCTGACCGTAAGCAACATAGAAAGATGCATCCTAAGAGGGGTGAAAGAATATTTTTGGGTTACTCTATAAATAGGAGAGCCTACAGAGTGTTCAACATTAGAACTCAATTCATGATGGAATCTAACAAATCGGTAATTGATGATTCAACCACAGAAAGTTTGCTTGAATATTTCAAAAAGTAATGCAAGATTAAACATGAATTAAATGAGTTAACAACAATTACTAGAATTCTTATACTTTTGGTGAACAATGGAAATCTACTCACGTATGTGGTTTTGTCCAATTGATTCACACATGACCACATATTTACAAAATAATACATAACATTATTTTTGTATAAAGCGTTAATTTCATTATCGGGCTATCATTGTATAAATCGGTTAAAACAATACCTTCTTTGCGCAACGTTGAGACTTTTATCATCACCACCTAAATTAAGAGTTGATGAAGTCTCTTGAAATCTCAATCTTGATCCTTGAGCACTTAAGTCCAAAACTATTTACAAGGACAAACACAACAAAATCTCTTTGTACAAGCATCAATTAAATATTATACTACTACTTTAAAAAAAAAACTTAATTAAACAAAAGGTTTATTTGGTGTACAACACCATCAAAAAATACCACCAAAGGGTACAACATCCAAATTAAAATATTATACAACATCCCAAAATAGATTTTTCAAACATAAACATAAATAAAAAAACTAAAACTTCAAGATAAAACTGAAATAAATGACCAAAGCAAAACAAATTCTTCACTTTGTAGCATCCATGCTTTTGGTCATCTAGACACTTTAGTCTCCCATTTCATCATCACCATCACCAACTTGTCCACCTTCATCACCATTATCTGTTGCCCCCTCCGAAAAGAAAGGACGCAAGCCCACAAGCCAATTGCAATAAGAAATATAATCCTCATGAGAAGGAAAAGAAGTGGCTTCCTGAGGTGTAGACCGATGGAGGTATAATTTAGCCATAGAGTCATGAAGAAACTGGTTTGACCTCTGGTTATCCTCGAGCATATCCCACATGAATTTGCAAGTATCTCTCATTCTTGGATCCCCATCATCATAATTAAGATCCTTAGATGACTCAGATGCTTGTTGAGCACTTGATGATTCATCTCGACCACCCTTTTTTTCTTCAATGCCAACTTGCCCAAACAATGTCTCCCAATATAATTGTCATCAATAACTCCCCACACTCTCTCATTAATCACATCCGGGTAAAGAACTCACTTATTGAAACACAAAGTAGTAATTAAACAAGGAAATATTAAAGGGTTTTTAGAGTATACCTCTAGTCTTCTCGTGCTTTCAATGAAGGTCTTCATTTCCACAACCATGAAACGAGCAACATCTACCTCCTTATCCTCGAGAATGAACTGCACAAGTAAAGAAACCTCAATAGGTGTTGATGATCGATGCATCCTTGGTTTGATGTTGTGCAGAATTAGTAGAAGTACAACTTGTGCTTCCGGAGGCATGTGATCCCTTTTATACACGGTTGGCTCTCCTACAGAATTCAGCTCCACACTCTCTCCTTCTCGCAGAATTGACTTTGCAAGTTCATCATGATTTCTTACCAATCCGAGAGCCTTTGTATAACCATCCATTTCAAGAATTCCCAAAGGACTTGGTTTTCCCAAAATATTATTTAATTCCTCTCAGTCAAACCGAATCTCTCTTCCCACACAAAAGTCTCAAATCGAAAAGTTTCCCCTTGGGGCACCAAATCATTGACATAAAATTCCCTTACGAACTTGTAGCTTATGTTGTCAACAATGTTGATTAGAATTCCTCACATTTTGCTTTCAAAAATTATTTCTACACTCCTATACGGGCCATTTCGGTCAATGATGAACTTTCTCTCCAACAAAACATGCCTCTCTTCAAGCATCTTGCACCTTTCCTCGTGAAAAGAACTTCTAAAACATCGCTTAAACTCTCGAGGTTGATTAAAGCCACTTTCCATGTTGTCTTTTTCTTCTTGGAACCGGCTACACCTTTAGGAGGAATCTGCATCATAAAATAGACAAACCCACAACAAGATAGCACCAAACTTGTTAGAAAAAGTCATAATTGAAAAAGAGAAACAAGGAAGATTTTTGAACTGCCTCCCCAACTTCGAACGGCCGCGAGCGAGCGAGGCCTTTCCCCTACTTCGCCTAGAGAGGAAGCCGCGAGAGACCTAAATTGCAAAAATTAGAGACGCTTCCATAATCCATTTTTTCATCAAATAACATGTCCAAATAATTAGTACCAAACATGGTGATTTCAATTTACAAAATGGGGTTTTAAATTATTACCTAACCACATGCATTCTAAGATATATACTCTACAACACAACTTCAAAATGCTTGCAATGTCAAAGAAAATTAAAGAGTATCAATATTTACCTTGAAATCTGAATCGAGCAAATGAAAATTGCAAGGATTTTGAGGTTGAGAGAGAAAAAGTGTAAGAGTGTGCTAGGGTTTCTTTTGTTATGAAATAGGCAAGAAAAGTGACAAATAGGTGGACCACTTCACTTAAATATAATGGGTCAACAGATGTGCCCAAGAAAAATGGGTCAAATACTTACCCAGCCATCAAAATCCAGCAAAACGACCCACAACTGCATGTGAAGCTTCTCCCGACGAAGTAAACGCGAGGGTCAAGAAAAATTCCTTCGCCCCACGCACGTTCGGCGAGCCATACTAGAAACAATTTTTTTTCTGTTCCAGAGTGTAGTGCAACAAGTTTTTCCAGACTTTTTCAACACGATAATACTTCAATTGAACAAATAAAATGAAAGAAATACTTACAATGTTGGGGTGATTTCAAAAATCACCAAGACGAACAACACTTGTTTCCCAATTCACTTCACCTCCAAGATATATTTTTAATCATTGGCCATTCACCGTCCAAATTTCTTTTGAGATTGGCTTCTCCAATATAGTTTCTCCATAGTCTTTGACATCCTTAATCAAGGACAGACCCGACCATTTAGACTTTAATTTTCCTTGAAATAGTTTTAACTGCCAATTTAAAAGAAGCACCACTTGGCAAACTTTGAAGTCCTTGTGTTGAATTTTCTTGTCATGGTAGAATTTGACTTTTTCATTATACAACTTTTTCGAATGGTAAGCATCATTGCGCATTTCTGCAATTGAATTTTTCTTTTTTCTCCGGCCAAGTTAAAATCAAAGTTTAAAAATTTTAAAGCCCAAAGAGTCTTATTCTCAATTTCAACCGGAAGGTGACAGGTTTTTCCATACACCATTTGAAATGGTGGCAAACCAATCAGAGCTTTGTAAGCGATGCAATACGCCTACAAAGCCTTATCTAACTTAAGAGACAAAGCCTTCCGTGAATTTGACACGGTCTTTTCTAAAATCCTTTTAACTTCCCTATTTGAAACTATCGCTTGATCGTTGGCTTGTGGATGGTACGAAGTCTCCACTTTATGCTTTACACCATAATTTTCCAAAACTTTTTCAAGAGGTGTATTGCAAAAGTGTGATCCACCATCACTTATTAACACGTGTGGTGTGCAAAAATGGGAAAAATGTTTTTCATTAGAAATTTAATAACCGTTTGGCCATCTGCCCTATAACAAGCTACCGCTTCCACCCATTTAGAAACGTAATCAACCGCAACAAGGATAGATTCATTCGAAAAAGATGGGGGAAATGGTCCTACAAAATCTATGCCCCAACAATCAAAAACTTCTACTTCCAACATGCTATTCACGGGCATCTCATTCCTTTTTCTAATTTCTCCACTTCTTTTGCATTTATCACAATTCTTAACATGCAAGTATTCAAGTATGCACCCAAATTCCTCTAACCCGTTATGGTCCTTGTCAGAATAAATTTATTCTTCTCTTTTCTTATCACGATCATTACACCTTTCTTTGGCACCACATGTACCAGAATCACCCTTATATTATCGAAAATAGGATAAATCATCCTGGAATCCAATAGTTTCACTACTTCCTTTATTACAACCACTTTCATTGTAAGATTCAAACGACGTTGAGGTTGAGCAACCCGATTGAAATCCTCTTCCATCATAATCTTGTGCATAAAATAGGCCGGGATAATGCCTTTCAAATCCGCTAAAACCCAACCTATTGCTCTTTGATTTTCCTTAAAAACTTGAACTAAATAATGTTTCTCGTTTCCGACAAAGCATTACTTATGATCACCAGTTTGGTACAACCATCATCAAGAAACACATACTTTAAGTGAGAAGGTTACATCTTCATTTCATGTTTGGATTCTTCTTATTTAGCTTCCTTCTTCAAGATTTCACTTTCTTTCTCCCAAGATTGAACTTCTTTTAAAGTCTCAATTTCCTTCACACATTCTTCCATTTCCTTTTCTTCATGTGCATCAAGAACTTGAATCACATTAGTCAATGTTTTCTCAAGGGGTGTTGAAAGACGAACTTCACTAGAAACATCCTAAATAGTTTCTTCGATAGCGTAAACTCTAAATTAGGCTCCTTTATCATTTGAATGTTTCATTGCTTCAAAGAGACTAAAACTCATCTATTCATCTTGAACACGAACCTTCACCAAACCATCATCGATGTCAATCATCATTCTTGCGGTCTTTATGAATGGTCGACCAAGAATCAAAGGTGCATTATGGTCTTCCTTCATATCAATCACAATGTAATAAACCAGGAATAAATATTTATCCACCTTCACTAGCACATCTTAAGCTACAATGTAAGGACAGGTAATGTATTTGTTGGCTAGTTGAAGTGTCATATTTGTTGACTTCATCTCAATGTTCCCCAATATTTTCACAATAGATAAAGGAATAAAATTTATGCCAGAACCCAAATCAATCAAACCCTTACCGACATAAACATCACCAATGGTAACCGACAAAGTAACCCTTCCCGAATCACTTTCCTTCTTCAATAGAGTTCGTTGGTTGATGGCACTACAACTTGCATCCACCATGATAATTTATTGATCCGTAGATCTTCTCTTTTTTGTAAGGATATCCTTCATGAACTTTTCATACATAGACATTTTTTCCATAGCTTCAAAAAATGAAAAATTTATTTGCAGTTTCTTAAATATATCCATAAAATGAGCATATTTCCTAACATTATCTTTCTTGGAAGGAGCATGAGGATATGACAAATTTTGAACTGGAATAGTATTCACTTTCCTTTTCCCTTTCTTACTCTTTCTCATTTTTCTTCTTTATCTTTCTTTTCTAATTCTTCTTTCTCCACTTTCTCCTTTTAAACTAAGTCCTCCTCAACATTATTTTCTAATACCATCTCATCTTCTAACTCCTCTTCTACCATAATTCCTCCTCAACAACCTCATCATCCTTCTTTGCATTTTCTTCCTCACCAACTTCTCTTCCACTCCTCGTTTCAATTGCTTTTCAATGCCCTTCGGATTAGTTTGAGTATGTATGGAAAAGGACGACCCCATTTTTTGTTCGGCTAGTTACTTTGCAAGTTACCAAACTTGGTTCTCAATATTTTTGATTGCCTCTTCATTTGTCTTTTGGTTTGCCATCAAAATTTGCATAATTTAAGTGAGAGTTTCTTCCATCTTGGAACTACCAATTTGAGGTTGTGAAGGTTGAACGATATTTTGATATGGATTTTCTCGGTTTGAATTCCCACCATCTTGCCTCCAACCTTGTTGATAACCTTGATTACCTCTTTGTTGGTAACCTTGGTTATTTTGATAATTTTATTGTCGTGGTTGATAAGCTTGATTTTGGTTTTGATTTACCATGTAATTTTCTTCTTCTCCCATTAGAGGACTAAATCGAGTTTGATGATCTCCTTGCCATAACTCAAAATAAGCTACTTGTTGTATTTGCGTAGTTGGAATTTCTTGCATCTCCTTAATTTGTTGAGGTAGCTTGGCCATTTTTTTGTATGTTCCTCCACTTGTTGAGAAAGTAATTTTTTTTAGCTAAGATATCATCATTTGTTCCTAATTCAAGAACTCCCAGCTTCCTTTGTGAGGTCCCAAGGTTGTGTCGAACTTGATGATCATTTCTTGCCATCTTCCCAATTATTTCAATTCCTTCCTCAAAATTCTTTGCCATTAAGGAACCACCCGCGATAGCATCCAAAAATAGTTTCGGTTGAGGTTGAAGACCATTTCTTAAAATGTGTATTTGCATAGTCTCATTAAAACCATGACTCAGACACTTTCTCAACATTGACTTATACCTCTCCTGATCTTTATTGAGGGATTCATTCCAACCTTGAGAAAACACGAAAATTTCAGTTTTGGCCTCCATGAATCTTGTTTAAGGAAAGAATCTTTCTAGAAATTTCTCTTCTAAAACATTCCACTCTGTCATAATCTGAGTTGGTTGGTCAAGGTACCGATCATTGGCTTTCCCAACCAAATAACGAGGGAAAAGTATCTTAAATACTTGCTCTTCTTCAGCTTATAGAGCTCCCATAGAACCGACAATCTCATAGAATTTGATAAGGTGAGTATACAGATCTTCATGGTCTAGGCCTGTGAATGGATTTGCACACAAAAGTTGTAGTATACCAGTTTTCATCTCAATTCCTCACATTAGCTTGGCGAGCAAACTGAGCATTCCGTCTAGGACTATTTATGCACAAACCTGTGGGGGGAGGTGGTGGTGGTGGATCATTCATAACTTCTTCTAGATTTTGAACTGTTGAAGAAGTAGATGTGTCATCTCTTTCTCTCCTTTCCTTAGCTATTTTTCTCCTCCTTCATGTCTTGATATTAAGTCTTCTTCAAGTCCTATCGATTTCAGGGTAAAAAAGGAGTTGATCTTCAGAAACACTTCCTCTCGAAAACAAAAGTCTGAAAACACTAACCAAACAAGTGAAAAACAAGAGATATTATAATGTTACAATTTAACTTAAAATAATAGAACTATTGCAATGCTTGCAATATTAAACGCCAATCTCCGGCAATGACGCTATATTGTTAAAAACACTTTACAGGGCAAGTATTTATATTATCATTTTCCATGGAGATTGGTGTGATATCACCACCGTTCTACATTTATAATTGTTTTAAGATTAAGTTTCATAAAAGATTTTGGTTTTGGTTTTAGTAATTAAAAGTTTTGATTTCATGCAAAGTATCAAGTATCAGTAAAAGAGAGTTTTGGTTTTAAACGACTGGTAAAAGCGTGTCAAGATTAGGGCTCGATAATCTATTTTGGACATATTTTCTCAATATAGCATGTGAACTCATTAACAATAAATATAATCACATATCCTCTCAATATGTTTCATTTCTAAAACAAACTATGAGTTTTATCAAATTGATCCTTAGATGATCTCTCTACCTAACTATAAATTTGATAACTTTAAAAGCTCAATATTAGTGAACATCAACTCACAAAAATATGTCTAGAAATTATTTATTGATAAGTGAAAACCTAGGTTAAGAGATGGACATACTTCTCAATAATTATCAACTCTAATATAAACCATAAAACAAGGGTATTTCATCATATATTCACCATCAAGTTGTTCACATACAAAATATTAAGAGAAATACATACAAATATGAGATTATCTACCACTAACCTTGACACAAAAGATGGGTTTAGATACCTATTATCACGGTAGCTTGATCAACGAATAAACAACAAAGCTTTATGAATATCAAACTTGGTATCTTAAAGATTGATGTCGGAAAGCTTTGATTTTGAGTGAAAATGGATTTTTCTCCACACAATAGTTTTTCTATGTTAAAAGTGAGTAGAAAAGATAAGAATGATCCCAAAATATCTAAAGAGTAGATTATACACATGGCATGTTCACCTTTCTTCGTCAGGCGACACATCTACGTCGTTAGGCGAGACTTTCTCGCTTCTTCTTTGTCGGACGCTCTAACAGAAGACACCAAGACAATAGCTATTGGAATTTTCAATTTCTCTCGCCTTCTTCCTTGCCTCGCCTTCTCCAGGAAATGATTTCTTCACTCACCTCCATTTCATCTGGCGAGGCTTGCAAAACACTGACACTGAGCTTTCTTCATTTCTTCAACTCTGAGACCACTACAAACTACGACTTCTGAACAAAAATGCTGAAAAACTAAGAAACACATTAAAACATTCAAAATTATTTACATTTAAGAAAAATGACTTAAATTAAGTTATTATCATAATCAAAAGCATATAAAATAGCTTAAAAGTGTCAATATATTATATGGAAAATAACCAAAAGTTGACACTTATCATTTACTCAAGAGTAGTTAAAATGGTGTAGCAATTATATGGAATGTGTCATAACCGACAAAAAATGACGAGTCGCCACCATTAGTTTTTATCCTAAGAATGGGGAAATAACGGGTAACCCTAATTCGTTCAAAGATTCTAAATTCACAAGTCAATTAGACGAAAGGAAGGTATTATGCATTCTTCATTTCCCTTGTTCTCAAGGGGCTCCACTTCTAGGTTTAAGGGTAAGAGAGGTATTTAAAAATTAATGTTTTTATATAATTTAGAAAAGAATCTTTGTTTTTAGTTATGAACTCGCCTTGGTTATGAACTCTCCAAATTCGTAGTTCATATGTGTTCGGTTAGTTTTTTTTTATGGATTGCAGAAATATTTTAGAATTAACCTTGAACCTTGACTGGATTTGAAAATAGTATAGCCGTAGACGCAATTCAAAGTTAATAAAAATATATCCACAATCCTTTTTTGAAATAAAGTTGAATTTGAATTAAGTTAGTAAAAATATGTTAGATTTGATGGGTTAGCTGTCTTAGAATGCATGATGCAATTTTAAAAAAAGTTTCAATATAATAGATATTTGATGCAATTAACATAAAATAGGATTAGTATTTGAAAATAATTAATAAACAATTATATTCTTATTATTAAAAATATATTAAATATTTTTGATAACAATCCAATATTTATTTATCAAAATCATTTTTATGATAAAAAATAATTTTAATGCAAATGAAAACAATATGAGATAATAAATATATGAAACAATTAAATAAATGAAATTTAATAAATAAATTACATTAATTAATTAAATAAATTATAAAAACTAAGGGGGTGTATTCATAACTGATGTAGTAAAACCCGGGGGTGTGAGTATCAAGGGCCAAACCCCATAATTGGTTTTGAAGCCCAAATAACGTCAGGGGTACACATTGTGTTTAGTAGTAAAATATAGGGGCATGGAAAGCAAGGGCTTAAGCCCAATAAATGATTCAATCCAATAAACAGGGGGGGGGTGCTTATTTAAGTTGAATGCGTAAAAGAGAGTGTGTATTTAGTACTGGGCTTGGCCCGAATAATGTTTTAATCATGTTAGAGAATTTGTGGGAGAACACATGGTGCTATGGTGTGCTAAGCGTTTATGTATCGTTTGATCCAGATCACATTGCCATTTAGGAGTGAATCCTGATCCTTTGATTAAAAGTAAGGCAATCGTGAGGTTGAAAACCAAGGTTGACTAGGGAGTATGTTAAGTTGTATACATGGAGAGACAAGGAGTCTTTAAATTCACTCCTTCCACATTTTTGTCATTTTTTCTCATTCCTATCTCTCTCTCTTTACCCCAAAAAACAAACCTTCTTATATTTCTAGAGAGAGAGGCTCTGACCTCTCTTCACCACACCGAAAATCGCCGCCTAGAGTACCACCGACCGAAAATCACTTTCGCTGGTGGCTGCATCTGGGCACCACCACCTTCATCCCAATCTTCATTCCTTCAACCCAGAATCTACAACCTTCAACCCCAACCTCCACCCCCAAACCTAGAAATTATCGTGGGCAGCCGTCAAGGCCACCGTTGGGGATGAATGTCTGCCGAAGACGTCATCCCTTACCCAGAAACACCATGAACCCTATGAATCCAAAACCTAACCCTAGGGATATCACATGAACCCTAGCAAAATCCAAACCCATAAATATATAAACTTAAGAAATTCCTCTTCTGTAGCGACTCTTTAGTATAATTCATGTTCTGATTTTTTTCGACCCCACTTCTAATCTCATTCCCTTATTCTTCACATGTACAAGAATTGAAGGGAGTCTAGCTAAAAGAAATTAGGGTTCAAATGATGAAACTTGATTCTCCGTGGTTGAAGATCTTTCACTGAAGGGTTTGAGGATTGATAGCAGCAATCATAAGTTCTCAAAAGGTTTTCTTTTTCTTCCTTAATCCCTTTGTTTAGGTCTTTATTTATAGTTTTTTAGGAATATAACGAATTAGGGAACTAGTTATGTTGATTAGAAGTTTTGATTTAGATTGAAACATGATTGAGATTGTAATTGATTTTGATTTTAAATTAGGAAGATTTGATTCAAATTGTTGTTATTTTAGAGATTTGATCAGATTTAGGGTTCGTGTAACTGATGTATTTGGACTGTAATCTTGTATAGATTCAATTGATTTATTTACAAATTCAATCCTTCTCAATCTTTGCTTCTGATTTTATTTGATTTGATACAAACAATAAAATTCTAGGCTTTTAGTTAGCTTGGGGAGAAAGAGATCAAAAGTCACGTGTGTAGCAAAGGAATTAGGGTTTACAAACCCTTGTTGACTTAGTCAACAATACAACAATAAAAAATAAAAAATAATGTAAAAATAAAATAAAATATAATGCATGTGTGTATATTGACCTTAAATCAACCTTAATAATAAGATTTAAATAAATAATAATTTTAAAACCAATCTTTACTTCAGTCATCAATCAAATTTATCAAAGAATATTCTAATGGGCTTCAAGACTCCTAAATGGGCCATTTATTTTTAATTTAAAATAATAAACTCCTTTTGATAAAAAAAACACCTCCTCCCCTTAATGGATTCACCAACATTTACATGGGCTTTTCCAGTGGGCTAAATAAACCAGTAAACCCCTCAAATAAACGTGACACACCCCTCCCCAATTGAATCTTAATACAAAATTTAGAATGCACAACTAAAACCACTTAGATATAAATTATTTATAATTTCAAACAAAAAGTAACAACACCAAGCTTAATAGCAATATATTCAACTATAATGAATTTCCCATTAATAGGGCAAATTTGGGGTATGACAGAATGCATATGATGCTGTTTTGTGATGTTTTTGTGATGTGTTACGAATATTACTAAGAGTTGTATGTGCATAATTATATATTGATTTGATTATGCATTGTTGCTGTTGTGAAAGTTGGATAGTAGTTCAGAAGGGGGCATTTCTATTGTGTGGTCAATGCATGTTGTTTACGATCAGAAAGGGGCCTTAAACATTGTTATTGTTGTTGCATTGATTTGTATAACATGTATCATTTTTGTCGTGTCGTCGAAGAAGCGTGTTAGCTAGTTTACAAGAGGGGACTAGTGACTTGTCTGAAGCTCAGAAGATGGGCTTAGAGCTCAGAATGGGGGGACTCATGTGTTCACAAGGGGAGACCCAGGTCTTGACAGAATCAAATGTTGAGTTGGTACCACATGCGTAGTACCATATTGTGCCGTGAGTCTCATTGCATATATGTATATATTATTGTGGAATGGGTGTGATATTGGGATGATGTTGATTGGGTATTGAAGGTATTATATGGTGTGTGGTTATCTACCATTGCATTCTTTACACCAGTTTATATCGAAGTTTATTTCTCACTTCTTTTCTTAATGTTTTCAACCATGGACATCTTTCAGATAATCAGGAGTAAAGTTTTGTTGTTGTGAGTGGAAGATAGCTTGTTGTAGCTTACCTTCATTTATTTATTGTTTATGGAATTTTATTTCTTTTAGTGCTATAATCTTGGAACATCGGGAATAGGACGTTTAGCATGAGCACCTCTGGTGTTCTCCCCTGCATCATGGATTTCATTGGGTCAACTCCCAAATACATCACCATAATAAATATACCTCTCTAACCCAGACATGCAGAGCAACATGGTATCCATAATGTATCAATAATAAGGTTTCAATGGGCCCTCCTAGATAAGGGTCTGCAAGTGGAGGGAGGCCATCACGTGCAACAGGGGCTTCCTCTTGGTGTACTTGAGCCTGGGAGGAGGACCCATATGATAGGAAACTTATAGAAGAGGATGTTTCCTTATCATGAGGACTAGGTTATATGGTTTCCCGCGTAGCTATGACATGCTCATGTTGAAGATCCCTGTTGCACCGAGCAAACGTGATTAGGGTTTCATGAACGAGTCTCATTTTGTTGTTGTTTTTAGCCATTCTCCTAATTAAAATTGAACAAACACATTAGTTTAAAACCAAAAAGTACCACATTCTATAAAATTTGTAAAGGACCAAATTCAGAGATGCGTCTTTAAAAACCAGAAAGGTCCAGTTTCAGATATGCATCTTCAAAAAAGTTTCGTCTTCTGCTTCAACGGTAGAACCCATTCTTATTCTTATCCTAACAACTAAAAATGTATCAAAATCGAAGTGCATTTTTGTAACATAACCTATTTCAAATCCTAACACTACCTAATGCATGAAAAATAAACTATTTTACCTAATACATTAATAAAAAATC
Organism: Vicia faba; assembly: GCA_948472305.1. Lineage (NCBI taxonomy): Eukaryota > Viridiplantae > Streptophyta > Magnoliopsida > Fabales > Fabaceae > Vicia > Vicia faba. Next base: position 1,003,864,644 of record OX451740.1, on the reverse strand, counting down.
AAAATAAGTTAAATGAAAAACTTACTTAATTAAGAGTTGATAAAGATGAATAATGTTCAATGTATATTATGGAGTAAGTTAGGATTACTAAGATTGAAGTATAGGTTCTCTTGTTGCTTCAAAGATAGTATGGAACAAGGTTTCTCATGAGCTCTAATTGAGGAAGATATTTTTTTCTTCAGAAAATGAAGAAGAGGGAGAGGGAGGGTTTAGGGCGAGATATATATACAAAATAATTTTTTTTTTGATATGAATCTACTAAAGTTTCCTTTAGTTTTAAAACAAGGGTTACTTCAGAGATATATCTGCGAACAAACCCTTAACCACATTCAGAGATGCATCTCCGGGTTAAAGTTGTTATAATATAGTTTGGTTCTACATCTTAGTAATAGTTTTGATGATAACAAATACATGTTATATATATATATATATATATATATATATATATATATATATATATATATATATATATATATATATATATATATATATATATATATATATATATATATATATATATATATATATATATATATATATATATATATATATATATATATATATATATATATATATATATATATATATATATATATATATATATATATATATATATATATATAGAAAAATTATGATATCTAATAAATTATTTAAATAAGCAGAGAAGTTATGTTAAAAGAAGCATAAGAAATTGGCGAACAGTTTGTGCTAAGAAGATCTGATAAGAATTTCTATACAAACACAATTAAAGTATCACGCTCAATAGAAGAAGTCATGATGTTATAACTTCTGAAGCACGAAATATACAAGCTAAAATATGATGAAGCAATACTCTGATGATCTAAAGTCTCAATGATAATAATCTTATTCTGATCAAATTTCAAAAGAAGCAAAGTTCTGATTTGTTACAATTCATTCATTACAAATCAAAGAGTAACTTCTGGTACCAGACAAGATATGTATTTTTGGAATATGCATTAATAACATTTTATCAACCTTCCAAAAACATCTTCTCATGTCTCAAATGGATATAGAGCTTCACCTATATAAAGGAGTTCTTGAAGGGTGATCAAACAACATTTGCGCATACAAAGAAATATTCATAAGCTCTTTAGATCTATTCACTGTGCCCTTAACATTGTGTAAACATCACAGTTGTGATATAGTTGTCAAGAAATATTCTTGTACAAATTTTTATTCACATTTTTGTAATTCCTTGAAAAACCAAGTTATAGTTTAGTCTCAAGAAGACATTGACGGTAGTCTTTGTGTATTGTAATCAAAGTTTTGATTAGTGGATTAAGACCTCAATTGAGAGAGATGAAATCACCTTGGCGGGTGGACTGGAGTAGTTTGAGTTTAAACAAACCAGCATAACAAAACGTGACAAACTGTTTTTAATTTTTTAAAACCCCAATTCAAACCCCCTTTCTTGTGTTTTTCTATCCTTAAATCGGTATCATAGCTCTTGGTTCTGGGTGCTAACACTTAACCGTGTTAGAAAAAGATTCTAGCATGAAAAACACTATGGTGGGAGCAGTTCAAAACAAAAACAATGATAACTATGATGAGAAAGACAGAATCAGTGGCAAACCTCTAATCTTTGATGATGAAAACTTGGATTATTAGAAAGACAGAATCAACCATTTTTTTCTAGCTCATGACGCTGATCTCAGGGATATGGTAATTGATGGTTACATTCATCCAGTTAATATAAGCGGTCAGAAGATCGACAAAAAGAAAATGACAAATCAATAAAAGAAAGAATTCACAAATCATCACAAGGCCAGAACAATCCTCTTGAGTGCTATCTCGTACACCGAGTATGAGAAGATCACAAACAAAGATTCAGATAAGAACGTGTTTTACTCTCTTAGAATGACGCATGAATACAACAAGCAAGTCAAAGAAACCGAAGCTCTTAAACTCATCCAGAAGTATGAGGCCTTCAAAATGGAATAATATGAAATAGTTGAGACAGTGTTCTCAATGTTTCAAATTCTGGTTGTTAGGCTAAATGTTCTAGACAAAGGGTACTCAAGAGTAGTTCATGTAAAGAAAATCATCAAAAGCTTACCCAAGAAATGGAGACTTATGGTCACAATCTTAAAACTAGCCAAATATCTGAACAAAATATCTCTTGAAGAACTAATCATCTCTTTGAGAAGTCACGAGATAGAACTAGAAGAAGATGAGCCCCAGAAGAAAGGTAAGTCTCTTGCTCTTAAATATAATAAAAACTATGAAACTAAAGCTTTTCAGGCAGAAGAAGAAAACTCTGGTGGATCCTCATAAGATGATGACGAACTATCTCTTCTCTCCAGAAGAGCCCATCCGCTATAGAAGCATAAACAAAGGAAATTCAAAAAGCTCAGAAGAACAGGCAATCATTCTAAATCATCCTCTGGATACAAAAACTCTAGCTACAAAGATGTTGTCTACTAAGAATGCAAAGATCCAGGTCACTACAAAAGCGACCACCCCAATCTTCAGAAAGAAAAGCCTAAAAATAAGTTCTTCAAAGAAAAGAAGAAAAGTCTTATGGAAACATGGAATGACTCAGAATCTTCTAAAGCTGAAACTGAATCAGAAGATGAACGAGTCAAAATAGCATTAATGGCCAACATATCAAAAGATACAGATACATTAGAATCTGAATCAGGTTCATAAGAGTTATTTTCAAAATTCTCTAGATCTCAATTAGAAGAAAGTCTGTATGAAATTCTTGAAAGATATCAGCAACTTCGAGTCAAATACAAGAACCAGAAACATGTTCTTGTAACTGAAACTGAAGAAACTAGGAAACAAAAAATAGAAAACTCCGAACTAAAAGAAATTAATTTAAACTTAAAAATGAATTACAAAAAGCTCAGAAAGATTTTGTTTCAGAAGTTTAAAGTAGTTCTGATAACATCATAAAAGAATATGATCACAGTTTTAAAAAATTTCTAGCTAGAAACATAGATAGAAGCAAGATGGTTTCAATGATCTATGGAGTTAGCAAAAATGGCAGAAAAGCATAGGATATGTGAAACCAAAAAGAGAAGAACCATATCAACCAAAGAAAGTTGATGATATGGTCATAAAACACTCACCTTTAAAGTCACACTTCACATATGGACACGCACATGATATAAAATATACTAGTGAATCTTACTCTGCGAATTCTATTGTGAAACCAAAATTCAATTAGAATTTTGGAAACTCTAACAAACAAGGACCCAAAAAGATATTAGTACCTAAGGATAAAATCATCCATGTTGTAGATATCTTTAACAACAAAGTTGAAACACCAGTCTTGGTACTTAGACTCTGGATGCTCTCGACACATGACGAGATGAAAGCATATGTTCCAAATCCTGGAACTTAAATCTGGAGGATACATAGGTTTCAGAGGCAATCAAAAAGGAAAGATCGTTAACTCTAGAACCATTGGTAAATGTACACTTCGCTCTATAACTAATGTTTTGTTAGTAGATGAATTAATGCATAACCTATTATCCATAAGTCAATTAAGTGATAACGGTTATGATATAATCTTTAATCAAAAGTCCTATAAAGTTATTAGTCAGAAATATAGAACAATTGTCTTTAATGGTAAGAGAAAAAACAACATTTATAAAATAAAAATTTTTGAACTAAAAAGTCATAATGTAAAACGCCTTATGTCTATTAACAACGAGTAATGGGTATGACACAGAAGATTGGGCCATGTTAGTATGAGAAGAATATCTTGGATTAACAAACTAAATCTGGTCAGAAGACTCCCTAACTTGAACTTCAGCTCAGATTCTCTATGTGAAGCATGCCAAAAAGGCAAGTTTGCAAACCCCTCTTTCAAATAATTTTTTTTGTTTCTACCTCTAGACCATTAGAACTTCTGCATGTAGATCTGTTTTGACCATTGAAAACTGCATCCATCAACAGAAAGAAATATGGATTAGTGATCATAGATGACTATAACAGATGGACATTGGTAAAGTTCTTAAGACACAAGGAAGAGTCACACTCTGTGTTCTCTACTTTTTGTCACCAAGTTCAAAATGAAAAAGAGTTTAGAATTGTAAAAGCCAGAAGTGATCATGGTGGGGAATTCGAAAACAAATATCTTGAATTTTTTTTAATGATAATGGTATTTCTCATGATTTCTCTTGTCCTAGAACTCCTCAAAAAAAATGGAATTATAGAACTAAAGGATAAAACTTTACAAGAAATAGCTAGAACCATGATCAACGAAATTAACATTGCTAAACACTTCTGGGCATAAGCAGCTAACACATCGTGATATATTCAAAATATAATCTAAATAAGACCTATTATGGAAAAGACTCCTTATGAATTGTGAAAGAACATAAATCCCAACATCTCTTATTTCCATCCATTTGGATGTACTTGTTTTATATTGAACACTAAAGAACATCTGAACAAGTTTGATTCTAAGGCACAAAAGTGTTTCATGTTAGGATACTATGAACGTTCAAAAGGTTATAGAGTATACAACACAAACATGAATTGTGGAAGAATCTATTAGTGTCAGATTTAATGATAAGATTGGCTCTCAAAAGTCAAAGCAGGGTGAATCTTTTGCAGATATAGAAGTTCAAATTACAGGTACTGAAGACAGATCTTCAGGAAAAAAATGTTCAGAACTTCATCAAAATACATAAGAAGACATCAGAGAAAATCCTGAAGAATCCATCCAGAAAAGACAATCCAAAAGCAGCTTAGCACGTCCTGAAAACATGATTCTGGGAAAGAAAGATGTTCCAATCAGATCAATATCTACATTCAGAAATACTGAAGAGTCTCTCATGGGATTAGTGTCTCGGATAGAACCGACTTCCATAGACGAAGCACTTTTAGATGATTATTGGATGCTTGCAATGCAGGAAGAACTAAATCAATTTACCAAAAATGATGTATGTAATCTAGTTCCTAAACCAAAAGGCTTCAACATCATTTTAACTAAATGGGTCATTAGAAACAAGAAAAGTGAACAAGGAGAAGTTGTCAGAAATAATGCACGACTAGTGGCACAAGGTTATATTTAGCTACAAGGGATAGACAATACAAAAACCTTTGCTCTAGTCGCCAGGTTAGAATCTATCATACTTTTAATTTCACTTGCTGTAAATAATGACATCACTCTTTATCAGATGGATGTCAAAAGTGTCTTTTTAAATGGTTACATTGATGAAGAAGTTTATATGCACCAACCCCCTAGTTTTGAAAATAGAATACACCCATAATTTGTTTATAAACTTAAGAAATCATTAAATGGTCTGAAACAAGCTCCCAGAGCCTGGTATGAAAGACTAATTAACTTTCTCTTAGTAAATGATTTTACCAGAGGGAAGGTGGACACACTCTATTCTATAAATAATTTAAAAATGACCTTCTGATTTGTTAAATATACATAGATGATATAATTTTTGGATCTACTAAAGCCTCATTGGGCAAAGAATTTGCTAAGACTATGCAGGAAAAATTTGAAATAAGCTTGATGGGTGAACTCAAGTTCTTTTGGGGAACTCAAATCAGTCAAACTCCAGAAGGAACCTACATACATCAAAGCATGTATGTTAAAGAAATTTTATTTGTTAGAAAGTAAGCCATCCAAAACTTCTATGCATCCTACATGCATTCTGGAAAAGGAAGAGCTAAGTAAGAAAGTAGAACAGAAGCTCTATAGAGGTATGATTGGTTCTCTCCTATATTTAACAGCTTCAAGACCTGATATTCTATATGACATTTGTATGTGCCAGATTCCAATCAGATCCTAGAGAATCTCACTTAACAACAGTTAAGCAAATTTTCAAGTATCTGAAAGGTACTACTAATCTTGGTCTTTGTTCTAGACAATCCAGAGAATATATATTAGTAGGGTACTAGGGTGCTGACTTTGCTGGAGATAGAATAGAAAGAAAAAGTACTGCTGGAAGTTACCAGTTTCTAGGAGATAACTTAATCTCATGGTCCAGCAAAATACAATCCACTATTGCTCTATCAGCTGTTGAAGCTGAATATATAGTTGCAACTGGATGCAGTACTCAGATGCTCTGAGGGAAGAGCCAGCTTGAAGATTTGCATATTTATGAGAGTAACATTCCTATCCTCTATGATAATACTTCTTCTATCTGTCTTTCTTAAAATACTATTTTACATTCTAGGGCTAAACATATAGAAATTAAACATCACTTTATTAGGGACTGTATTCAGAAGGGAATTCTTTGTTTAAAATTTATAGACACAGACCATCAATGGAGTGATGTTTTCAAAAAAACACTTGCTGGGGATAGATTTAATTTCATTATGAAACTCCTTAGTATGGAATTATTCCCATAATGAAAGTGTAGTTTTTGCATATTTAATCCTCATAACTTTTTTATTTGTTTTTGTGAACATCTTAACAATAGTTCTTCAAAAGTGAGAAGGAAAATTGTCTCAGGAACTATCCAGAAGATCTGAATATTTTTTTTGAAAACGCTTCATTTAAAATATAAATGCAAGCATTTCACCACATCGACATCTTCCAACCCTAAACGCTAAGTCACTCTCTAATGCTGAACACATGTTCAAAATCTGAAGGGATGAAACAATTGAGTTGATGCATTGAGGCGCAAGTCACATCGGTAACTGTTCTCAAAATCTCAACGCCACCCCCTTTTCAGAAATCATTACTGTTGTTAATCATTTTGGTTATTTTATTAGTTGAAATTAATTTCATGTTTTCTCTCTGTTGGCTATTTATACCTCACTTTCACCAAATCACTTTCACACCTTCACTCTCACTCACCCTAAATTCTCTGAATTTTCACTTTTTCCCTTTTGTGTGTTCTCAAACCCTAAGTCTATGAACAATGGCTTCTTCTCAACAACAACAAAAATCTAAAGATTCAGCTCCTTAAATCAACATCCTTGGTTCATCCTCTACTCCAAACGAAGAAAGGTATGTTGAACCTACAAGAACTCTCCTTACTTCGGTATATACTCTTGAAGTTATCTTTGAACTCGTAGATGATTTTGAAAGCATGAAATAAAATGGGTATGACCTTACTCCTGATATTGAGTTTCAAGGGTGCACAAAATATTCTGATCGATTAATTGGTCCAGTTTTTCCCAAACTGGTTAAAGAATTCAAGATTCACGCTACTGCATCAAATCATCAAGTAACTTCATATGTAATAGGATAGAAGATCGTCATCACTGAAGATATCATTAGAAAACTTATTTGTCACTATGGAAGCGGAATAAGGTGCAGTGAAATGGAAGAAAAAGGTTTTGACCTAAGCATTGTATCCAAAGAAATCTTCTCTTCTGGACAACCCTCCAGTAAGACAAAAGATCTGAAAGACTATCTCAAAATTTGGTCTAGAAGAATTCTGTGATGTATCAATCATAGAAAACTAACAAGTTCTTGTGACTACATCAATATTGATCAAGAATAACTATTGTACTTCATTGCAACTAAGGCCAAATTCCACTTCCCTCATATTCTATTCAACCATCTAAAGACCAGTGTCAAGGAAACAAGAGAAGAAGAAAGAAACAAAATAGATTGGATTCCGCTAGGAAGGATGATCCCAGATATTCTGACAAAGAATAAACTGATAAAACATCTGAGTGAAGCTCAACAAGCTAGTGTTCTGGAACCTTGTGCTTGAAAGCCTCTAACCATCTCCTAGCACAGAGGGTCAAAACTAAGGTTTTGAATTTAATCAGGAGATATCTGACGTTTTGGGTAAGACTTGATTCCATGCTTCTCTACATGTTCGCGAGCATCTACGATTGGATAATTGATCATAAATTTTGATTGGAAGACGTTCAATTCATCAAAAGGGGAAAATGGTCATTTTGTCAAAAGTCAGCCCAAAGTCAACAGTTGACCAAGTGGACATTTGGTCAACCACCAATTCAAAGAGCCTATTTTCACATAACATGATCAATTTTGTCATAAAATAAAGAGAATTAGTTTATTTGAAGATAACTTGTTGAAGAAGTTATTTGATGATTTGAAAATTTCCTATCTCCATAGTATTGATTTTTGACTTCTCATAACTAGCTAATTTTTTGTTTAAATGGAGAAAATGATACATATTCAGAAAGCTTGAAAAAATCCTTTGACTTTGTCAATGTGGGTGGAAGTCTCAATTGTGAATCATTAGAGAGAAAATTGGATTAGAAGTTTTAGGAACAAGGCTTTAAAGTTGACAAGTCATGCTACACGCCCCTGCAGTTATTTTAACAAACATTTGGGGTTCCATCTTCATGGCTTAATCTCTTTTGACTCAAGTCTCAATTTGAAAAATAAAAATAAGGAGTTTTATGTCATGTGAGCTTCATGTAGCTCTTTGGATTAGGTCAAATGGTCAAATATTGAAGGAAATATGATCTCTCAAAGTTGGTATCTCAAACTAACCAAACCAACGGGCCATGCATGTCATGCATGCGCGCGCGTTCTGTCCAGCCACACCTCTCTTTCTCAATAATTCAAAGCATAATGTTGAAGTTTATCATGAGATATTTCAAAGGGCCTCATAAACACCAATTTCGCATGAGTGAATTTTGAGTCATTTGAGCCACAAGCTATCTGATCAATGAGGCCATGCTAAGTCAGTTTTTGCATAATTTTATTTTGGTGTGTATTCAGTCATTTTGGTCACATGTTTGGCACGAGAACTCTTGATTTTTATTTGCCAAAATAATGATGGGTTGAGTTCACTCAAGATACCACATGTTTATCAAACCAACCCAATCTCACCTTTTTTTCTTTCTGTTTTCCATTTTTACCCCCACTCTCTATTCCTCACTCTATATAAGCTCTTCCTCACTCTGTTCACTACAGACAAGCGAGCCATTAACTCTCATTACAAACACAAGAATTCTCCCTCACACAGAAGAAAAAATCATAATTGCATCTCATATCTCAATCTTCTCTCTTCGAGGTTGATCTTTCTCTCTGCTCTAGTCACAAGCACTTGCTCTGTTCATATTCATAGAAGCTCAAGAGTAAAAATCAGAGGGATTTCTTATTGTTCAAAGGAAATAGTTGAATTTATTTTTCAAATTGCAAGGTATAATATCAGACCTGAAATTCTTCATTTATAGCATGTTTTAGTTAATTCAAATCTTGACTACATGTTCATAGCTGGCTATGCATTAGGCTTGACGTATAATTTTACTTGAATTTGAAGTTTGGGTCGTGTTATGAGCTTCTGAAAGTTGTGAAAAAATTTCATGTTGCAGTGTTTTGGTGCTCCCATTTCTACTTGATCTTGCATCATTTGGAAAAATCATAAGCATCATTGAGTTCCTTGTTATTTTGTGATGAATTTTGATGTTTGGATCATTTTATTTGGTTGAGAATCGAGCAAGATAATTGAATTTGAAAACAGTTTGTTGAATTGCTTAACTTAAAATCATGTTCATGCAGCAACTTTCACGCCCTAATTTCTATATGATTCATGCATCATTTCACGATGTTCTCGATCCTATTGCATTCTACGCATTTTAATCTTGAACTTTGATGTTTACATTTTGAATTTTCATGGAGAAATGAGTGAGAAATTGTGTCAAGAACATTGCATGTTAAAACTGTAAAAAATGAGTTAGAGTTGGTGTTTTGGTAGGGACGATTATGTGTCCTCTCATGATTGAACATGTTTTAAAGCTTTTCACAGCGCTATTTGCTTAAAACTGATGTAATTGATCTGATCATTTATTTGAATTTCTTTCATTTTAAGTGTTTTCTACAAATTATTTTTTAATAGTTTTAAATATTCAAATATTACCACCAAAAATATTTCAAACTTCATTTAGGGTCTATTTTCATATTTTGAATTTTATTTCATAATTTTTCCATTTTTGAATAAATAATTAATAATTGAAGTTTAATTAGGGTTTAATCATATTTTAGTTTTTGATTTTATTTTCTTATTTCCATTAACCTAAAAAATCCACAAAAAATATTATGAGTTTCCCTCTGAGTCTACTTCATGAAAATAATGTTTATCCTATTTTACAAAATTCGTGACACTCTAATTAAATCAATTGGTTAGTTGGTCATTCTTTTTTCAATTTTGATGCATTGTGCAAATATTTTGTTTTAATTTTCTCTTTCAAGATAAAATTCAGAACAAATATGTTTAGAGTTATATAGATATCGATATAATTGTTAATTATTTTTAATTTAATTTACAGTTCATTTTTCTTATTATACAAAATTTTAGAAGTTAATTGTTGTTTTTCAGATCTTCTCTTGCTTAAGCTTAAAGAAACAATTAAACCTCGAATTTACTTCACTTATAAAAATCAAGAAAAATGTGTTTGATGTTATTGAATGATTCAAGAACACAAAAATTATTTTTTTGGATTTTCATCCCTGACATTACATGTTATTTGAAATAATTTTGTCAAACCCCTCTAGTTTGAGCCCTTTGCCAACTAGTCTTTATGATTTCCAATCATTCTCACATTTCCAAGTTAATCCAAGACCTTCAAATGATGTTTCTGACTTTTATAAATATTTATGAAGTTAGGATTTAATTAGCATGATTTTACAAGATCTTTTCCTATTTTAACCTAATTTTGACTTAGGAGTATGCTTAGGGTTTTGCTTTGATAAAAAAGTTTGTATTTAAGAACTTGTGTGCATAGTTTTAGGCTAAATTTTTGCATAGCATATGATTTTGACTTGGTGCTTTTTTGTTCCATTTATACCATTTTTTTCCCATATTTATAACATGCTTTTCTCCTATTAAACTTTGAACGCCTCTTATGACCCTGTTGTTTGTGGTTTGTGCATGTTTTCACTTGTACTTTGTGTGATGCTTGAGCGTGTTTCATTTAAATGCTTTAAGGTATATTAAAATGATAGTATACTTCTTACTTCAATCTTTTTTGACACCTAATACCATGTTTAACCCTCACACACTTCCTACTTTCACATACACAGTTTGTTTTGATTTAAGTGTGTTAATGATTAATGGGGACCTTGAGTCTAATATTTTAATATGGTTTTTTAGAACTTATATGATATTGACTTGGGTGTTATTTTGGGACAAGTTCCTCAAACTCATTGGATCTTGGGTGTTGATAGGTTGGAAAACCAAATCCACCAAAATGGATGAATGATGTTGATGATATTTGAAACCATAATTTCATCTGATACATCCCCTCCTTCTTCATCTTATCCCTTTTCTTATTTGTGCTACATGTTGGAGAATAATTTACATATCATTTCTCTAACATGTGGTACATATATTTCTATTGACCGCCTTAAAATATGTGTGTCTTCTACACAAGTCCACTAACTATTGCTTAACATAGCGCTAAATTTGTCCTGATTCAAGAAATGATCATTCGTGGCCATAACTTATGTTTGAAAGCCCAAGCATGTTAATTTGAAACCCTTGATCCCATAACCTCAAGGTTCATTGTTAGGGGTGTAGCGATAGAAATGTTTAATACTAAGCCATTGGATTGACTAGACTTGCACATATCAAAATAAAAATCGCCACAACGCTTTATTATTTCCAAAGGAATGGGAAAAGAGCGAGTAACCCAAAAAGAGGGGGAAAGATTCAAGGTAAAGGGGTTGGTTAAGAAAAGGGAAGGTTTTAGCACCCTAAACATCTATAGTACTCCGCAGGAACCTCTTTGAAAAATCTGTATATTTTGGCTATAAAATGTTGTATGTAAAATAGATGGTGGAGGTGAGAAAAGAAATATATTTTTTATGATTTTTGCACCCGGTGCGGTTGCGAACCTTTAGTGCCTACGTACCATCTTTCATACAATAGGGGATCAGGGTACACGTAGTTCACCTTTAAAAACTTTAAAACACAAATGTGTTGGTTAATTTTATGAGATAAGACATCATCATCATTGTCCGTGTGGAAAACATACTTACTACCCACAATTATGAGAAAGACGAATTTGCATCATCTCAAAGTGGAGGATGTGACTTGGATTTTAAAATAAACAATACCTCACTCAACACCCAAGTGAAAAATATCTCTTTTCACTACATATTATAGAAGTATAGTTATTTGCATCACTACAAGGATTGACAAGAGTCTAATCTTTTGAGAAAATTTTGAAACCAAAATTGCAAAATGGTTTGAAATGAGATTGGTTGACTTTTAGTCTTCTCACAAAAAATGTCGAGGTATTATTAAATTGATTGAGGTTTATTTATGAAAATGATTTTTTGAAAATACATGGACCTAAGCCCAAGTTTATTATGAAAGTGGTTCAAGTTTAGAAACAAGAAGAGTTTTCAAAAGGAGGAGGAAGATTTTTGAAATTAAAGAAGATGGGAGGAGGAGAAGGGACTATCCTAAAGCATAAGGTAAAATCTAGGGATAAGAACCATCTAACCAACAAGAAGCCAATACTTGACATTATGAGTCAAGATAGAATTCTCATTTTTTGGATTGAAACCAAGCAAGCAAAGATACTAGACCTCTTGAGAGAACCAAACTTTAAGTGTATTAAGTCTTCACAAAAATTGGGTAGAGTAACGGTTGTATACGGGTGAATTCCAGATTACAAACAAAGAATGTAATCACAATAACCTGCACACAAAACAAACAAACAACCCAATGTCCTGAGGTAAACCTCAAGAACTCCATACAAAATATCAATTAAGGTCACAAGGTCTCCAACATAGGTCAAGGCCTCTAATCCTAAGTCCAAGAAGTCCAATACTCCATAATTCCAAGGATAGTAACCAAATAGTTCAAGTATCATTAAATTTTTTTATGGTTCATGTTGATTATTAGGTGTCTTAGAAGAGAAAAGAAAAGCTCAAGTGAGCAAAAATGAAAATGACAAGAAAGTAAATGCTCAAGTGAACAAAATAAAAATGGCATGAAATGTAATGCTTAAAGTAAATGGTACATAAAGCATAAACGATGGTAGAACCAAAGCCTCCACACAACAAGTTGCATTTTTTGTCAAGTATATCATCCATTTGGAATCGTCAAAAGTAACATATAATGATCAACAATATTTAAGTGATCGGTGTTGACCCAAAGTGTTGTAGATCAATTAGAGGATTTGTAGAACCAAAACCTCCACATAATGAATCTCAAGGTTATTGGATCAAAGAGATCAAATCAACATACTTGGGCTTGCAAACATAGGTTTGGGCCACGAATGATCATTTGTTCGAATCGAGACAAAATTTAGCGCTATGTTAAGCAATCGTAAGTGGACTTATATAGAAGTCACACCTATTTTGAGGCGGGTCAATAGCAATCTATGCACCATTTGTTTTGAGACATGATATAGAGATCATGCTCCAATAACACTTAGTGCCATAAGAAATGGATGAGATGAAGAGGGGTGGGAAAGAATATACACCACATTTGAATTAAAATTTAATCAAACTATTATTAAAATCATTCATCCGTTTTTGTGGAGTTAGACTTAACACCACGGATCCAATGATGTTAATAAAGTTCATGATCAAAAATTTAACCCAAGATCAGCCAGAAAATAATCACAAAATAATGAGGTCATCAATATTTGTTACAATATCATTGGATCATTCCATATTTTTTTAGAATTTAAAAATGCATAAAAGTATTTTTAAACATTTAAAACAATTCAAATAAAGTGAAAATTTATAAAAAATATCAAAACACAAAAAAAAATTTTGAAAACATAAAAATCGGAAAGAGAAAAATCAAAAATATTTTTCATAATTTTTTCATATTTTTTGGACTTAAAATGAATTTTCTATCATTTTTTGAAGTTTAAAAACAACTAAATATAAAAATAAAAAATAAAAAATTAAGTCAAAAATATGTGGACCATTGGATAAGAGTCAAAACACGTTAGTAATCAAATCCAATGGATCTGGCACGCTTTGTATATCATGGTCATTAGTGAATAAAGCATATAATCAAATATAAAATCAGATTAAAAAAAAACAAGTGGCGCGCCATCATTGGTTGGAAGATGACACTTTGGTCATCTTAAACCTCTAGCCAACGTGAATTGCAGGCCACTCAAACTTTAAAATCAGAAGCTCAGACATATGGCATTCGCTTCGTCTCTTCAAGACGAAGACAATCACACCTTCGCGACAAATTTATATAAAATGTAGCTCAAGAAATTTGGAAAGAAAGTTTTGAAAAGGGATTTGAAATTTCATGGTCAAAACGTGTTTCCAGATAAAAGCAAGCATTGCAACTAGAACCAGGGCAATTAGAGCTTCACAATGATATCAAAGTTTTGAAGAATTGATGAAGAAATCTACCTATTGAAGTTAAGTTGCAGAACTCTGAAACTAGACTTCTATAGATCAATATAGGGCACGATTCTTGAAGGTAATTGTATGGTTAGCTTCAGGGATGATCATGGAACGTGAATTGATGGAAAAATTGGATTGAAAAAGGCTTGGACACTACTTTTGAAGTTATAGAAAATTGATTTATGAAGCAAGTTTGACAGGGTGATTATGGTTGTTCAAGCTTGAGGAAATGAATGAGGGATGGCCCTCTATTTATAAGGAATCAAATGGAATGTTCAAGCATGTGAAATGATGAAGTTTGGAGGGAAATCGTGTGAACCAGATACACGAGTAAGGTGTGATCTGTTTTGCATCAAAACTCATCCAATACTTGCGTTTTAAGGCTCTAATCCACTTTGGCAAGTTGGTTAAACATGATTAGACCACAAACACGTGCTAATTTTATGTTTAGTAGCCAAAACATGAATTTCAAATTCCGAATTATGAAGAAACTTCAGTTTCAAGTTACTAATTTCAAAACAATGGCATTCTCAGCTCAAGGGGTCTTAGGGCATGATTCTTGATGCTTTAGAAAGATGAGATTAAAAGATTTGCAATGGGAAAAGAATGGAATAAAATGGATGTTTGAGTTGAAAGTTACAATGAGTCAAAGTTGGGAAAAAGAAGTTGACCTTCCATACTTAGAAATATTTCAAGTTTTTCTTAAAAAGTGACCTATAATGTTTTGCATCCAAACATCGCCTTCCTATTGGAATTTTCTCTTGACCAAAAAAGATGGAATGAAATAGACCTCTTGAATGAAATTTTGAAACTTTAACGATTCAAAATCTCCAAAAGTTGAGAGAGTTATGAATTGTTTAAGTTGGCAAAAAATCATGAAGTGACCTATAATATTTTGTATCCTTAGGGCATCTTCCATCCATTTCTCACTTTGCACATAAAATAAGGAATAAAGTTCGCATCCTCAAGTTCCTTATGGAAAAAGAGTGGGCTAAAGGTAATAAAAATTGACCAAGTTATGATCATTTGAAGTCACACATGGAAAATTGGGGGTTCATCTGGAGGACTTGTAATCTTTCTTCAACATTAGGTTTCTTCCACATGAAAATTCCTTGAAACTTTTGAAGTTATTTGTTAATAACCATTTGAAGAGAAGGATGTATTTGGAATCACTCAAAAATACCAAAATATGAGCAAGATATACTTCTTTAAAGTTCAAAACCCTAGCTCCTAGATTAAGAAAATGCTTTGAGGAACTTTGACAATTTTGAACAAGCTTCTTGTACTAAAACTTTAGATTTGTTAATGGAAGTTTTTTAGGATGATAATTATAACTCATAGCCATCAAAACCACTTCCATATATTGAGAATAGAGAAAAATATGCACTTGTGACCAATGGGAAAAAAGCCTTGTCCAAACACGACAACTTCTTCAATCAACCCCTTGTACTTTTGAATCAACCTTAATAAATTTGAAATGTAGTGACCAAAAACCATGCCATTCCATTTCTTCAAAAATAACTTCAATGGTGAGGTTTGAATTTCTCAAGCTCTATCGACTAAGGCATGGGAGTAAACTCATGAACCCATGGATCAAGTTGTCAAGCCACATTGCCTTTACCTACATTACTAATAAGTAAGACAAACCAACATTGCATTTTATTAGTTAAAAGGGAGTCAAAACAAAACATGAATGATCACAAAATAAAAACACGTCAAGGTGCTTGGTGATTCCTCAAAGAGCAAAGCTAAAGATAGGAAGCAGAACCAAGAGCCCTAATGTGACCTTGTTGTGATTGAATCAATATGGTGTGATGGAGGGATCTTAGGGGGAAAATTTGGGTACAACAGCTGCCCTTATTCAAGTTTATTCTATCCAGAGATACGAAGGTTAAAAATATTTGTGTCGACGCGATCGAAGATACTTAAATATAAAACAAACCCTATTTTTGGCCGTAGGATGCCATGCAATGCTTATGAGTATGAATGCATATGAACAACTTCAAAGGGACGCAAAACACCACCGGGGATGTAGAAAAGGAAATAAGGATCAAAAGAGAAACCCAACCAGGAAAATAAATCACTGGTGGATTAAAAGACCCGACCCAAAGAGGATAGTAAAAAGGTCAAAGGATACACCAACTTCTACTGAAGGCAAAACTACCAATGTTTACTGAAGGTAGAAAGAGAAAAGAATAACAACATCGACGTTTACTGACATTAAGCTACCAACATTCACTGAAGGTAGAGAGAAAATATCATATCACCTTCGTTCACTGACAATGAAATACCAACGTTCACTAAAGGTAGAAAAAAGATAACAATCACCAACTTTCACTGATGGTGACCTACCAACTTTCATTGAACGTAGAGAGACAATACCATAGCACCGCTGTTCACTTAAGATAAACTACCAACGTTCACTGAGGGTAGCAAAAAGATGACAATCACAAACTTTCACTGATGGTGACCTACCAACTTTCACTGAAGGTAGATAGAAAATATCATAGCACCGCCGTTCGCTGATGATGAACTACCAACGTTCACTGAAGGTAGCAAAAAGATGACAATCACCAACTTTCATTGATGGTGATCTACCAAATTTCACTGAAGGTAGAGAGAAAATATCATGACACTGCCGTTCACTGATGATGAACTACCAACGTTCACTGAGGGTAGCAAAAAGATAACAGTCACCAACTATCACTGATGGTAACCTATCAACCTTCACTGAAGGTAGAGAGAAAATATCATAGCACCACTGTTCACTGACGATAAACTACCAACGTTCACAGAGGGTAGAAAAAAGATGACAATCACCAACTTTCACTGATGGTGATCTACGAAATTTCACTCAAGGTAGAAGGAAAATATCATAGCACTGCCGTTCACTGACGATGAACTACCAACATTCACTGAGGGTAGCAAAAAGATAACAATCACCAACTTTCACTGATGGTGATCTACCAACTTTCACTGAAGGTAGAAGGAAAATATCATAGCACCGCCGTTCACGGATGATGAACTACTAACATTCATTGAGGGTAGCAAAAAGATAACAAGTTTTACTCTAAAATTCTGGCATTTCACCTAGAACGGGTCTCAACTTCTTCTTTAACCAAGGCATTCTGCCTGGAAAGGGTAATGTATAAGCTATCTCAAATAAAGAGACTACCACTTGCAATAATTTCACAACGAACTTTCTCTACGGTATTGAAAGACTTGCCACTCACTGGAGTATTTTGACAATGAACTGCAAACTATCCATTCATAAAGAAGATAGCAAAAAGGGTAACGTCGACTTTTATGGGGAAGTATAAGTTGCTCAAATAAAGATACCTGCTTCTTGTTGTTATAGGAAGGATTGTAAAAACGACTTTATGGGGAAAGCAATATGGCTTCCTGGGGAAAGAAATATGACTTCCTGGGGAAATGCCAATATATTTCTGCTGAGGAGATAAAGTCTTCTAGTGAAAATAAATGCACATTTTCAAACCAACATTCAAAGCTTGCGTAAATCCAAAGTAATAATATCGCTGGGAGACAAAGATTCAAATTAGAAATAAACTAGAGTGAAACAGTCAACCACAATACATCCTTTGAGAAATAAACTCAAGAGGGAAACCTAAATCATCCAGACAAAGAGCTATACAAAAAGGCTAAAGAAAAAAATCTTCCACGAGGGATAACTCTGTGGGGAAATTGAAATAATATACACTTTCTGCGTAAGACTGACACTCTATTGGAGAGAGGACAACACAACTCTGTAAAATAGGATAATATGTCAACAAAATATTAATGATTGCGAATGAACAATGATTTACTAAATTTAACTATGCATGATGTATGTATGAATGTTTGAGTGCAATCATGTATATGCTAACAAAACAGACATATAATACTAGGAGTAACTTGACCAAACCAACTCGGGCACAAACAACACTCGGCTAAATCACATCCGGGATGAACATCCCATAAGAAAAATAAGCATCAACTGAGGAAACAAAATCTTATTTCGCGGCTTAACTTCACTGAGAAGGAACATAATTCGGAAGGAACAAATCATAGAGACAAAACAGTACAGATACAGGGATATAACATCCTTCTCCAGGCTTCACGGAGCAATAGCACTCATACTTAAATGGGAAAACAAATGCTTTCATGGTCCGCACTTCTACTAGGGATTGCAGTACTGGTTCCAAATAAGTTAAATGGAAATCATATCATCAAAACAAGTTGCATTTGCTTTTTGTCAAATATATCATCCATTTGGAATCCTCAAAAGTAACATGTAATGATCAACGATGTTTAAGTGATCCGCGTTGACCAAACGTGTTGTAGATCCATTAGAGGATTGGTAGAACCAAAGCCTCCACACAATGAATCTCAAGGTTATTGGATCAAAGATATCAAATCAACATACTTGGGCTTGCAAACATAGGTTTGGGCCACTAATGATCATTAATTCGAATCGGGACACAATTTAGCGCTATATAGAAGTCACACCTATTTTGAGGTCGGCCAATAGCAATCTATGCACCATTTGTTTTGAGATATGATATAGAGATCATGCTCCAATAACACTTAGTGCAATAAGAAATGGATGAGATGAAGAGGGGTGGGAAAGAATATAAACCACATTTGAATTAACATTTAATCAAACTATTATTAAAATCATTCATCCATTTTTGTGGAGTTAGACTTAACACCACAGATCCAATGATGTTAATAAAGTTCATGATAACAAATTTAACCCAAGACCAGCCAGAAAATAATCACAAAATGATATTGCATTTAATATATACATTAAAAAAAGGTTTTTAAAATGTTTTAAAATGGAAATGAAAGTGAAAAATATCAACTATATTCAAATTAATCAAGAAATAAAAAGTAAGACCATAGAAAAATCAGAAATGAATTAAAATATTTTTATAAAAATTTTGGTAATTTTTTAAAGTCAGAAACTATTTTTAAAATTAAAAGAAATGATTAAAATAAACCAAAAATGATAAAAAAAATAGAAAAGTCATAAATAAAAAATAAATGAGGTCACCAATATTTGTTACAATATCATTGGATTATTCCATATTTTTTTCAGAATTTAAAAATGCATAAAAGTATTTTTAAACATTTAAAACAATTCAAATAAAGTGAAAATTCATAAAAAAATATCAAAACACAAAATAAAATTGTTAAAAAATAAAAATCAGAAAGATAAAAACCAAAAATATTTTTCATAATTGTTTCAGATCTTTTGGACTTAAAATGAATTTTCTATGATATTTTGAAGTTTAAAAACAATTAAATATAAAACTCAGAAATAAAAAATAAAGTAAAAAATATGTGGACCATTGTATGAGAGTCAAAACACGCTAGTAATCAAATCCAAGGGATCTGGCGCACTGCACATATCATGGTCATTAGTGAATAAAGCATAAAATCAAATATAAAATCAGATTTTAAAAAAAAGTGGCACGCCATCATTGGTTAGAAGATGACACGTTGGTCATCTTCAACCTCCAGCCAACGTGAATTGTAGGTCTCTCAAATTGTAAAATCAGAAGCTCAGACATATGCCATTCGCTTCGTCTCTTAGAGACGAAGACAACCATAACCTCACGACAAATTTATATAAACTGTAGCTCAAGCAATTTGGAAAGAAAGTTTTAAAAAGGGATTTGAAATTTCACGGTCAAAACGTGTTTCTAGATAAAATCAAGTGTTGCTACTAGAACCAGGGAAATGAGAGCTTCACAATGATATTAAAGATTTGAAGAATTGATGGAGAAATCTACCTATTGAATTTGAGTTGCAGAACTCTGAAATTGGACTTCTATGGATCTATATAGGGCATGATTATTGAAGGTAATTGTATGGTTAGCTTAAGGGAAGATCAAGGAAGGTGAATTGATGGAAAATTGGATTAAAAAAGGCTTGAACACTGATTTCAAAGTTACAGAAAATTGAGTTATGGAGCAAGTTTGGTAGTGTGATTCTGGCTGTTCAACCTTGAGGAAATGAATGAGGGATGACCCTCTATATATAAGGAATCAAATGGAATGTTCAAGCGTGTGAAATGATGAAGTTTTGAGGGAAATCGTGTGAACCTGATACACAAGTAAGGTGTGATCTGTTTTGCATCAAAACTAATCCAATCCTTTCATTTTAAGTCTCTAATCCACTTTGGCAAGTTGGTTAAACATGTTTAGACCACAAACGCGTGTTAATTTGATGTTTAGAAGCCAAAACATGAATTTTAAATTCTGACTTATGAAGAAACTTCAGTTTCAAGATACCAATTTCAAAACAATAACATTATTAGCTCAAGGGGTCTTAGGGCATGACTCTTCATGCTTTAGAAATATGAGAGTACTAGCTTTGCAATGGGAAAAGAATGGAATTAAATGGATGTTTGAGCTGAAAGTTACAATGAGTCAAAGTTGGGAAAAAGAAGTTGACTTTCCACAATATTTCAAGTTTTTCTTCAAAAGTGACCTATAATGTTTTGCATCCAAACATGGACTTCCTCTTGGAATTTGCTCTTGACCAAAAAAGATGGCATGAAATAGCCCTATTGAATGACATTTTGAAACTTTAACCATTCAAAATTTCCAAAAATTGAGAGTTATGATTTGTTGAAGTTGGAAAAAACTCATGAAATGACCTATAATCTTTTGTATCCTTAGGGCATCTTCCATCCATTTCTCACTTTGCACATAAAATAAGGAATAAAGTTCGCATCCTCAAGTTCCTTATGGAAAAAGAGTGGGCTTAAGGTAATACAAATTTACCAAGTTATGATCATTTGAAGTCACACATGGAAAATTAGGGTTCATTTGGAGGACTCGTAATCTTTCTTCAACATTACATTTCTTCCACATGAAAATTCCTTGAAGCTTTTGAAGTTATTTGTTACTAACCATTTCAAGAGAAGGATGTATTTGGAATCACTCAAAAATACCAAAAGATGAGCAAGATATACTTCTTTGAAGTTCAAAACCCTAGCTCCTAGATCAAGATAATGCTTTGAGGAACATTGACAATTTTGAACATCCTTCTTCACTACGCCAGAAATAAGTTATGAAAGCGATTTTTTTGGCCTTTAAAAGCGCTTAAAAGCGCTTTCTAAGGTGGCGTTGCTATAGGTTTTAGCAGCTCTTTTTGTTTAATAAAAAGCGCTTTCGTAGGTCTACCTAATACAACACTTTTTCTAAAAAGCTCTCTCTTAAGTAGGATTTTGACAGCGCTTTTTTATGAAGAAGCGCTTTCATAGGACTACCCAAGGCAGTGCTTTTTTCTGGAAAAGCGCTCTCATAAGTTTTCTTTTAGCAGCGCTTTTTTCTGGAAAAGCGCTGTCTAGGTAGACTTTTAGCAACGCTTTTTTCTGGAACAATCAACAAACACTGTTGGGATCTAAAACAAATAAAATCAATGTTTTTTACAAATGAATCTCAGAATGTATAGAAAATAAATCAAATCTTACAGAACAAATAAAATAAAATCAATACATTATAGAATCAAATCAATTACAAACGATTTCAACCCCTAATTTCCTAATCACTCTAAATCTATGCTCTAATCAAACTTGTAACGATGTTTTGCCAAATCTGAAACCCTAAGCCCTATAAATAGCTAAAGAAGAATACAAAAAAGGGGGGAAGATTTGAAGACGAAGCAAAAAAGAAGAAAAAACTTAGAGGAATACGGAGCCTTGCTGTTGAAAAGGAGAAAATATGATTTAGGGTTTCAATATCTGAAACCATAAATCGCGCTGCTGTCAACCTCCCTTAAACGCATCTCCGAGCCGCCGTTACATCACCTTCGAAGGCCATCACCTCCCTTGACCTGCAAATCGAAAATAAAGAAGAATATAAGAACCAGGAACATAACATATCAGAACAATCACGATAAGAGGTAAACGAAACTTAGCTTTTTGATTTCTGCATTTTGATTCCTTCCTCTCAACTCATTCAAAATATCAAACCAACTCCATTTGCAAATGAAAAATATCTTATAAATGGGAGATACGTTTATGATGTCATCAATATCACAAATGGACCATGGGTTACCTACAATGATGCATCGATTTACAAATAAAGTTAGCCACAACTCTCAACCACGTCACTCAAAGTTAACATATTCAGCCTCAAATTTCTCTCATGTTCTGATGCATATCATGTGTGCACATAGCAATCAAAGAAAAACATAATACCTTGGTTTATTCCAGTTAGCCATCTTATTTCGGTTAGCACGTCCATAGTGCAGAGGAGCAGCAACAACCCTACGCGCAACCTCAGTTGCAAGGGGAAATTGGTTTCCCTGGAAACTTGACCTTCTTTTTGCAAGAACTCCCTATGAACCGCAAGTGAACGAGTTAATATCGGAAATATGTACAAAAATGAAAACAAAATATGACTGTGGTGCTTCATACACATACTTGTCTAAGAGAAGATCTCGACTCCATGTACCGACACGCCTTAAAATATCTATCTTGTGCAAAACTGTTTGTAAATTTTTTGCTCTAGTTCTGCATAGACATGAATATGAATCAATCAAGCAAAACTTGTTGTAAATTTAGGGTTTTTAGACATTTTGATTATGTCATCTGTGAACAACACCGACATTAAATATATCAAAAACAATAAAAAGGATGTTATATAAAAAGGTTATGATGAATGTGATATAACAAAAAAAACATACCTAGTGTCATGTCCATCTTCTTCTCTGTAAGAGCAACAAGCTCGGTGATAAGTGGTTTAGCTACCATCTGAAACAAAAGCATGAACAAATATCAATTAAAAATCAGCAACCATATTCAGCATGAATTGAAGGCAAAAATTGATGTAATATGAAGAATCACGGTGGGTAAAGACTTTATTCTAGGGTTTGAGACGACGAATTCGATGAAAAGAGGTAGCGAGAAAGAGATGAATTGAAGGAGATAACTTACGACGGAGGGGAAATCAAACAAACAATCGTGATCAGAGGTTTAGTTTTAAGTTTAAAGTCGGGGGAAGGATCGTGTTTGAGCGCCGCTGCGGGGTTGGTTTTAGGGTTTGATGTTAGATGATAAAGGAAGAAGGTGGAGTAGAGAGAGAGAGAGAGATAGATAGAGAGAGAGAGAGAACGATAATGGTTAATGAACGAATGAACAAAAATGAAAATATAAAATGTATAAAACTACCTACGAAAGCGCTTTTAAAAGCGCTTTCTAAAGGTCATTTATAACAGTGCTTTTACATCAAAAAGCGCTTTCGTAGCATATCCTATAGCAGCGCTTTTAAAAGCGCTTTCTAAAGGCCAGCTTTAGCAGCGCTTTGGAAAAGCGCTTTCTAAGGATGACCTTCAGCAGCGCTTTTGAAAAACGCTTTCTTAAGGTACCCTCTGAAAGGCCAGCTTTAGCAGCGCTTCCCAAAAAGCGCTTTCTAAGGGTGACCTTTAGAAGCTCTTTTGAAAAGCGCTTTCTTAAGGCACCCTTTGAAAGCGCTTTTTTAAGCGAATTTTTTTTAAAACCTACAACAGCGCTTTTTTCCAAAACATGTGCTGCTAAAACTTATTTTTGGCGTAGTGCTTGTACCAACACTTTTAATTTGTTAATAGAAGTTATTGAGGATGATAATGAGAACTCATAGCCATCAAAACGACTTCCATATCTTGAAAATAGAGAAAAATATACACTTGTGACCAATGGGAACAAAGCCTTGTCCAAACATGACAACTTCTTCAATCAACCCCTTGTACTTTTGAATCAACCTTAATAACTTTGAAATGTAGATACCCAAAACATTTCCATTCCATTTCTTCCAAAATAACTTCAATGGTGAAGCTTGAATTTCTAAACCTCTATTGACTAAGGCATGAAAATAAACTCATGAACCCATGGATCAACTTTTCAAGCCACATTGCCTTTACCTACATTATTAATAAGTAAGACAAACCAACATTGCAATTTATTAGTTAAAAGAAAAGTCAAAACAAAACATGAATTATCACAAAAGAAAAACAAGTCAAAGTGTTTGGTGATTCCTCAAAGTGAAAAGCTAAAGATAGGAAGGAGAACCAATAGCCCTAATGTGACCTTGTTGTGATTGAATCAATATGGTGTGATAAAGGGATCTTAGGGGAAAAATTTGGGTACAACAACTGCCCTTATTTAAGTTTCTTCTATCTTGAGATACAAGGTTAAAAATATTTGTGTTGACGCGATCGAAGATACTTAAATATAAAACAAACCCTATTTTTGGCCCTAGGATGCCATGCAATGCTTATGAGTAGAATGTATATGAAAAACTTCAAAGGGACGCAAAACACCACTGGGGGAGTAGCAAAGGAAATAAGGATCAAAAGAGAAACCCAACCAGGAAAATAAATCACTGGTGGATCAAAAGACCCGACTCAAAGAGGATAGTAAAACGGTCAAAGTATAAACCAACTTTTACTGAAGGCAAAACTACCAACATTTACTGAAAGTAGAAAGAGAAAAGAATAACAACACCAACGTTTACTGACGGTGAGCTACCAACATTCACTAAAGGTAGAGAGAAAATATCATAGCACCGCTGTTCACTGGCGATGAACTACCAATGTTCAATGAGGGTAGCAAAAAGATAACAATCACCAACTTTAACTGATGGGGACCTACCAACTTTCACTGAAGGTAGAGAGAAAATATCATAGCACCGCTGTTCACTGACGATGAACTACCAATGTTCACCGAGGGTAGAAAAAAGATAACAATCACCAACTTTAACTGATGGTGACCTACCAACTTTCATTGAAGGTAGAGAGAAAATATCATAGCACCGTCGTTCACTGACGAAGAACTACCAACATTCACTGAAGGTAGTAAAAAGATAACAATCACCAACTTTCACTGATGGTGATCTACCAACATTCACTGAAGGTAGAGAGAAAATATCATTGCACCGCCGTTCACTGACGATGAACTGCCTTAGTTCACTGAGGATAGAAAAAATATAATAATCACCTACTTTAATTGATGGTGACCTACCAACTTTCGCTGAAGGTAGAGAGAAAATATCATAGCACCGCTGTTCACTGACGATGAACTACCAACGTTCACAGAGGGTAGAAAAAAGATGATAATCACCAACTTTCAATGATGGTGATCTACCAACTTTCACTGAAGGTAAAAGGAAAAATCATAGCACCGTTGTTCACTGACGATGAACTACCAACGTTCACTAAGGGTAGAAAAAAGATAATAATCACCAACTTTCACTGATGGTGATCTACCAACTTTCACTGAAGGTAGAAGGAAAATATCATAACCCCACCGTTCACTGATGATGAATTACCAACGTTCATTGAAGGTAGCAAAAAGATAACAAGATTTACTCCAAAATTCCGGCGTTTCACCTAGAACGGGTCTCAACTTCTTCTTTACCCAAAGCATTCTGCATGGAAAGTGTAATGTATAAGATGTCTCAAATAAACAGACTACCACTTGAAAAGATTTCACATCGAACTGTCTCTACGGTATTGAAAGACTTGCCATTCACTGGAGTATTTTGACAATGAACTGCAAACTATCCATTCATAAAGATGATAGAAAAAAGGGTAACGTCAGCTTTTTTGGGGAACTATAAGTTGCTTAAATAAAGAGACCTGCTTCTTTTTGTTATAGGAAGGATTGTAAAAACGACTTTCTAGGGAAAGCAATATGGCTTCCTGGGGAAAGAAATATGACTTCCTGGGGAAATGCCAATATATTTCTGCTGAGGAGATAAAGTCTTCTCGTGCAAAATAAATGCACATTTTCTAACCAACGTTCGAAGCTTGCTTAAATCCAAAGTAATAATATCGCTGGGAGATAAAGACTCAAACTAGAAATAAACTGGAGTGAAACACTCAACCAAAATACATCCTTTGAGAAATAAACTCAAGAGGGAAACCCAAATCGTCGAGACAAAGAGCTGTACAGGAAGGCTAAATAAAAAATCTTCCACGAGGGATAACTCACTGGGGAAATTGAAATAATATACACTTTCTGCTTAAGGCCGACACTCTATTGGAGAGAGAACAACACAACTCTGCAAAACAGGGTAATATGTCAACAAAATATTAATAAATGCGAATGAACAATGATTTATTAAATTTAACTATGCATGATGTATGTATGAATGTATGAGTGCAATCATGTATATGCTTATAAAACAGACATATAATACTAGGAGTAACCAGACCAAACCAACTCGGGTACAAACAACACTCGGCTAAATCACATCCGGGATGGACATCCCATAAGAAAAATAAGCACCAACTGAGGAAACAAAATCCAATTTCGCGGCTTAACTTCACTGGGAAGGAACATAATCTGGAAGTAAAAAATCATAGAGATAAAATAGTACAGATACAAGGATATAACATCCTTCTCTAGGCTTCACCGAGGAATAGCACTTAGATTTCAACGGGAAAAAATGCTTTCACGGTCCGCACTTCTAATGGGGATTGCAATACTGATTTCAAATAAGGTAAATGGAAATCATATCATCAAAACATCAACTGTGGATCTCGTGTTGACTTTATTGGGGAAATAACATACAAACTTCACTAGGGGAGATATCGCCTTATCATCAAGACATCACCTGGGGACTTTGTGCTGAATCCATTGGGGAGATCATAACCATATCGAAGAGAGGAAACCAAGATACGTTCTTCATTGGGGAAACCAGAGATACGCTCTTCAATATTGAGAGTAATTATTGCACCAAATTCTCTGGGGAGAAAGTACGAAACCTCATGGGGATAATAAATTGAAGAGTTAAGAAGTCAAAAATTATAGCAAGGAATCAGTCTTTTGGGGATTTTAAATCGAACCCAACACTTGGCGAGTGAAAACCCAAAAAAAAGTTGATAATCAATTCAACACTTCTTAGATAAAGAACAACCCTTACCTGATTATCGGGTAAACAAAATGAAAGAACTACTGAAAGGGAGATGCCCCGTAAATGAGTTAAGCTCAACATGCACGGGGAGAAAAGACTTCTATCAAATAAGTGAGGCCTTCACCGGGAAATCTCAGATCAAACCTATTCCAAAAAAAGATGCCCTGGGATAGCTTTCTTGGGGAATCAAGAAGTCAACATATAGAAAGAGGTCAAACACTTGGGGAGTTTAAATCAAACCCAACACTTGGCGAGTGAAAACCCAAAAAGTTGACAATTGTCTCAACAATTCTTAGAAAATATACTGCCCTGGTCTAGTTTCCTGGGAAATAAATACCAACAATAATGCCAATACTGCAGGAAAAGGTGACTTTTTGCAAATAATTCCATCTCAGCATACCAACGGGACAAGACCCTTCATCATATGAGAGAAGACTTCACTGGGGAATCTGGAATAGAGACCTCAGACCAAGCAAACCCAAAAATTATAAAATGAACCAACACTTGACTGGGGACACTGGGATCACAAATCCGATATTGCACCTTATGCCAATTGGTATCGTCCTTAATATACAATAAACACGCGTATACCAGCGAAAACAACCTGAGAAAACATTCCCGGGGAAAACAAAACTTTTGAAAATTATTGGAGTTCGTCCATTCTTGGGATCACCACTTTTGTTTTCCTCTTGAATCACAAAATCTAAAGTAAAAGTAAGTTGTAAATCCTTTTTGAAAAACAATTTTGTTATTTAATATTTTTGCTTTTAAAATTATTATCAATAATAAATGGAGTCTTTGTAAGCTGAATAAAATAAGAATTACAAAGAATTGGGTAAAAACTCAAATTTTATTAATAGAATGGTAGTCTGCGAATGGTGAGACTCCACAGATAATTACAAAGTTCGGAAAATGGTAATATATAATGGAAAAGATATATTGAGATACAATGACCACTATTCCCTCTAACAACTTTGAAATCCTGAGTAGCAGCTTCCGTTGAAGTATGGTGAGGATCCAAGAAGATTGTTGCTTCAATGATCAAGTCTTGTCTGATGCAGTTACTTGCCAAGAAAGTCCCTAACTTTTGCCTAAGCTGCCCTTGCGGGTTTTCGACTTAGCGAGCTGTTATTTTATTTCTTTAGGCGAAGTATTTCTTGACTGCATCAGCATTCATGAGACGTGGGAACTCCTCGCTATCCATAGTTTCAAGAATTAATGCACCTCCAGAGAAGGCTTGCTTGACAACATATGGGCCTTCAAAATTGGGAGTCCACTTGCCCCTAAAATCAGCGCTAAAAGACATGATCTTCCCGAGTACGATGTCACCTTCTCTGAATTCACGAGATTTGACCTTCTTATCAAAAGCTTTATTCATTCTCTTTTGATATAACTGCCCATGACACAAAGCCGTCATTCTCTTCTCTTCGATAAAATTCAATTGGTCAAACCTGTTCTGGACCCATTCAGCCTCTGACAACTTGGTTTCCATTATCACACGCAAAGAGGGAATCTCAACCTCGATTGGGAGCACAACTTCCATTCCATACACAAGAGAGAACGAGGTTGCTCCTTTTGAAGTGCGGACAAATGTTCGATATCCATGTAAAGCAAAAGGGAGCATTTCATGGCAATCTTTATAAGTAACAACCATCTTCTGGATGATCTTCTTGATATTATTATTAGCAGCTTCAACAGCCCCATTCATCTTCGGCCTGTACAGAGATGAATTATGATGGACAATCTTGAATTCTTCACAAAGCTCTGTCATTATCTTGTTGTTCAGATTCGAGCCATTGTCGGTGATAATTCTGCTCGGCACACCATACCGACATATGAGATTATTCTTAATGAAGCGCACTACCACCTACTTAGTAACATTAGCTTATGAAGCAACTTCCACCCATTTGGTGAAGTAATCAATTTCTACCAAGATAAAACATTGTCCATTCGAAGCTTTGGGTTCTATCATCCCAATCATGTCAATACCCGACATAGAGAAAGACCACAGGGAAGAAATAACATTGAGAAGTGTCAGAGGCACATAAATTTTGTCCACATAAATATGGCATTTATGGAACTTCTTTGAAAATATGTAACAGTCAGATTCCAATGTCAGCCAATAGTAACCTGCCCTTAGCATCTTTTTAGCCATCAAATGTCCATTGACACGAGTTCCAAATGAACCTTCATGAATCTCATGCATCAACATGTCTGCTTCGAGTCTATCCATGCATCTGAGTAAGACCATGTCATAATTTCTCTTATACAACACATTTTCACTGAGGAAGAAGTTGCCATCCAATCTTCTCAATGTCTTTCTATCTTTATTCAATGCACCAATCAGGTATTCCTGAGTCTGTAGAAAATGCTTGATATCATAATACCAAGGTTTCTCATCTACTACCTCTTCTATTGTAAAAACATGAGCGGGCATATCCAATCGCCGAACTATAATTAGAGGTATATCATTCCAAGTATTCACTTGATACATAGAAGCCAGAGTTTCCAGAGCATCCTCCATTTGATTTTCGTCTCTGGGGATGTGATGGAATTCAACTTTATTAAAGAAGGGTAACAATATTCTAGCATAATATTTGTAAGGGATTAAGCCGGGGTGACGAGTATCCCAATTTCCTTTAATCTGATTTATTACCAAAGTTGAATCGCCATATACATCTAGAATTTTAATTCTGAGATCAATAGCTTCCTCGAGACCCTTGATGCAAGCCTCATATTCTGCCATATTATTAGTACAATCAAATGTCAACCATGCAGTGAAAGGAATGTGTGATCCATGTGTAGTGACAATCACAACACAAATTCCTTTACCCTAAGCTTTCACAACTCCATCAAATATCATACTCCAGCAAGATTCAGGATCAGGACCTTCCTCAGGCAAAGATTCATCACAATCTTTCACTTTCAGAAACATCACATCCTCATCGTGGAAATCATACATCACAGACTGATAATCATCAACTGGTTGGTGAGCAAGATAATCTGCCAACATTCTACTTTTAATAGCTTTTTGAGTGCGGTATTCGATGTCATACTCAGATAACAGCATCTGCCAGCAGGTAATTCTCCCAGTAAGAGCAGGCTTTTCAAAAATGTACTTGATTGGATCCATTTTGGAGATCAACCAAGTAGTGTGATTCAACATATACTGCCACAAACGTTTTGCCGCCCAGGCCAGAGCACAACATGTCTTTTCCAGCATGGAATACTGTGATTCGCAATCAGTAAACTTTTTACTGAGATAATAAATGGAATACTCTTTCTTCCCTGTTTCATCTTGTTGTCCCAAAATACAGCCCATGAAGTTATCAAAAACTGTCAGATACATAATCAATGGTCTTCCTTCAACAGGAGGGAGAAAAATAGGAGGTTCAAGCAGATATTATTTAATACTTTCAAATGCCCTTTGGAAGTCATCTGTCTAAATACAACCTTTATCTTTCTTTAACAACTTAAAGATCGGTTCACACGTTGCAGTCACGTGGGAAATGAATCTGGAAATATAATTCAAACGCCCGAGGAACCCTCTGACTTGATTTTCATTTCTCGGTGTTGGAATTTCTTGAATTGATTTGACTTTATCAGGGTCAACTTCAATCCCTCTCTGGCTAACAATGAAACCCAACAATGTCCCTGACCGAACAACGAAGGTACATTTATTTGGATTCAAGCAGAGACGATACTTCCTCAAACGCTGAAACATCTTCAACAAATCTTCTACGTGCCCTTATTCAGTCTGGGATTTAGCAATCATATCATCAACATATACCTCAATTTCCTTATGCATCAGATCATGGAATAGGGTTGTCATAGCCCTCTGGTACGTTGCACCAACATTTTTCAACCCGAAGGGAATCACTCTATAACAGAATGTTCCCCAGGGTGTGATAAACATTGTTTTTTCCATGTCCTCAAGAGCCATCCTTATTTGATTATACCCAGAAAATCCGTCCATGAATGAGAAAACTATGATTTTTGATGTGCTATCCACTAACATATCAATGTGTGGCAATGGAAAATCATCTTTTGGACTAGCTTTGTTTAGATCTCTATAATCTGCGCACATGCAAACTTGTATGCCTTTCTTCGGTACCGGGACAATATTGGCAATCCACTGAGGGTACACTGATGTCACAAGAAAACCGACATTAATCTGCTTTAGAACTTCTTCTTTGATCTTCACTACCATATCTGGGTGAGTTCTTTTCAACTTCTTTTTGATTGGCGGGCACTCTGGCTTTAACGGAAAACAGTGCTCTACAATTTCTATATCTAGACCAGGCAAATCTTGGTAAGACCAAACAAAAATATCCACATACTCCTTCAGCATCTCAATCAACCTGCTCTTCACATCAAGATGCAGCAATGCTCCAATCTTTACTTCCTTCAGATCTTCTTCTGAACCCAAATTGATTACTTCCAATGGCTCTTTATATGGCTGAATGGATTTTCCTCGCGCTCAAGCAACCATGAGACCTCTTCTGTAATCTCATCATAGTCTTCTTCTTCGGCCCAATACACAGGACGTTCAAAGTTGGGAGAGGATGCAGGGTCATTGTATTCAACGAGTTTTTTAATTAATCTGCACATATGATTTATGATTGCTTTTAGAAACTGGCACATATAACAAGTGATCATGCAGATTGAATTTCAGTTAGTATTTATTTTGAAAGGTTTTTTTTCTTTTGATTACCCTTTTCCAAGAAAAATAAGAAAATAAAGACACAATTTGGGAAACAGAGACAACTTTTATTATTGATTTTAAAAGTCAAAGCCAACAGATAAGCCCATACAATATTAATACTTTCACCTTGGGAAGAGTGAAAGCTTTTCAAAAATATTAACAAAACAAATTACTTTGAATCATGTATGTAAGAGGGAACATCAATGTTGATCTAGTTCTGAACCCTAACTCCGTGTGTCACATAATTTGGCATTTCTGGCTTTGCTTCATCTTCGAAAATGGCATTAACCCCAGAATCAGTTGGATGAAGATAACCCCAACTACGTATGATGTCCTGATACTTTCCTGCAGCTGAATTCATCTTCATGCTCTTACCTTTATCATTCTTCACAGAGAACCCCAAGCCCGCTATATTCTTGTTTACAGGTGGATCAACAATCTGTCCCCATACGTCGCTACGGCCTTTACGCACAACCTGTCGCGCATCCTTAAATGAAGCTATAGATTTCTCATTTCCTCTTATGTTATCAATGGATATAGCTTAGAACTGGGTTCCAACAGCCGCATCATCCACCTCCACAATGCTGAAAGAGGACAAATGAGATATCAATAATTCCTATTCTCCATTTATAATTACCATTTTTCCTTCACGTACGAACTTCAGCTTCTGGTGTAAAGTCGAAGTAACAGCCCCTGCCCCATGTATCCACGGCCATCCCAACAAGCAACTATAAGCGGGTACAATATCCATGACCTAGAAAGTAATATGAAGTAAATGTGGGCCTATATGAATAGGCAAGTCCACTTCACTAATAACAGATTTCCTTGATCCATCAAACACTTTCACAATAATGCCACTTGGGTGCATGGGCGTTCCTTGATATTTTAATTTTATAAGTGTACTCCTCGGTATAACGTTCAATGAAGATCCATTATCAATCAACACATTGGTTAATGAGTCATTCTTGTAGTTCATAGAGATGTGGAGGGCCAGGTTGTGATTCCTTCCTTCATCGGGCAGTTCATTATCGTAGAAACTCAGGTTATTACATGATGTAATGTTCCCTACTACACTGCTAAATTGATCTACATGCATATCACTTTCCACAAAATCTTGGTCCAATACCTTCATCAAATATTCTCTGTGAGCAGAGGAGTACATCAATAAAGCCAAGATAATATTTTTGAAGGAGTCTGCAGTAGCTGATCTACAATTCTGTAGTCGCTCATATTGATTATTTTTAAAATATCGTCCACCTCTTATTCTAGCATAGCTCCACTAGATTAACCCACATTCTTCTTGGCCTCAACATTTTCAACAATCTTTCCAGTACTAACATATTTACGAACAGCTGGTGCAAATTCACCACCGTTGCGGGTCACTCTGCTAGTCTCAGCAATATTTCCAACATTAGGCATTGGCTGGATGGGAACTTCCACACCATCCTCTAAGATTGTAGCATTATATTTGTAGGGTACAACCTTTTCTGACTTGTAGGGGACAAGACCCGACAAACTAATCACCAATGGAGTAATAACTGGCTTGCTAAGATATTCAACTTCAAAATGGGTAGGTGTATCGAAACAAGGCACAATAACATTTACTCCCTCTTCAACACATTCATTCATTACAGAGTTATCTCTAGAAAACAAATCTTTATCTAAGGAGAAGAACTCATCTACAGAGGCATACTCATCATCTGACTCCTCTTCATCCAAACAAACCTCAATCACATCAACTTCGTGGTAATCATCCCTTGGACCTGTAACCTTGATGGTTCCATTGTCCAACAACAACTGAATACCATTCCTAACAATTTAACATCCTCGGGAGTCTCAGCAGCAAATTCGGAAAGATCCATACTGATGTTCTATCTGACCAACCATGTGGCAGAAAGTAGCATGCAATTGTACAAGATCCTCATTCATATACTCCACATCAAAGATTCTGAACTCTCCAGGACATCTAGAAACCATGTTTACTTCCTCTTCATACTCTTCCCTAGGCCTGATTATGTGGATGAGGCCCTCATCCATCATCTCTTGCAAATCTACCTTTATCTTGTCACAACCCTGTATATCTGTACTACAAATAGAACAACCGGCATGATCATGCGTATATTAGCTAAATTCACAGAGGTTTGCATGCATTTTCACCAAATCTCCACTAACCAATTTAATAGCAAAAATTCGAAAGTCGTCTTGACAACCGGCCACCATGTTCACAAAATTTTCTCCCCCATGCTTTGGTAGATGATTATCTTTCACATTAGGGCCAACATCCTTGAAAGATAAGATACCAGACTTCACCAATTTCTATACTTCAGTCTTCAAAGGATCACAATTCTCAACATTGTCCCTGGTTCTCTTTGATGAAAAGCACATGTTTGGTCTTCCTTGTAATACCAAGGCAATGGTGATGGTACAGCGGGAGGTGGTCGGGTCTGAACCAACTTCTTCTGGATTAACGCCGGGAGTAATTCTATATAACTCATATGGATAGGATCATAACTCTCCCTTATCTGATTATACCCTTGATTCCCTTGATAGGATGGTCTTTGATAAGCAACGGTAGTTGGAGCTACACCAACAATTGGACTAACTGAGGCGACTCGCTGATGACGCTGATAATTTCTTCTAGGAGGATTAACCCTCCTCTCTTGCATAACAGCATTCTTATCTCCTTCCTTTTTTTGGAAAACCCATAGGATGGCTTCTTCGCACTTCTAGAACTTTAACTTTTTGTTAAACAACCCTATCTTACAACCTCTTCTAATTGGATACCCATGCCTACCATTTCAGTAAAGTCACTTGGTGCACTCGCTACCATCCTCTCGTAGTAGAAAGCACCCAGGGTCTTTAAGAAAATCTTAGTCATCTCCTTCTCTTCCATGGGAGGAATCACTTGGGCGGCTGCCTCACACCATCTCTATGCATATTCTTTGAATGATTCCTTGTCCTTCTGGACCATGGCCCTGAGTTGATCACGGTCAAGCGCCATGTCCATGTTGTATTTGTATTGTCTGATAAATTCTTCTCCCAAGTCATTGAAAGTATGGATGTTGACATTGTCCAAACTCATATACCACTTGGGCGCAACACCAGTCAAACTATCCTGAAAAAAGTGAATCAACAGACGTTGATCATCAGTATGGGTAGACATTCTTCTTACATACATCACAAGATGAGCACTAGGACAAGTTTTTCCCTTGTACTTCTCAAATTCTAGGACCTTAAACTTCGCAGGTCTCTTGACATTTGGGACCAAGCATATATCATTCACATTCTTCCCGAACAATTCCTTTCCCCTAAGGGCCTTCATCTCTCTCTGCATGTTGTCAAACTATTCTTGAAAATCATCCATTCTATCATAGAGACCCAAGTCTTCACTTGGTGGAGGAAAAGGACAACACATATCATCATTAGAAAATGGAACCATATTCACCAAAGGAGGTGCAACAGGAGCAACATGCACCACAAGAGGTGCAAGAGTAACAGTAGTTTGAACAACTGGAGTATCTTGAGGACCAAGATTGAAACCTACAGGCGCCAAGTTCTCTGGAACTCCCCATGGATAACCTTGAGGCATGCGATTCTGAAAAACAGCTAGAGTAACAAACACAGGAACAATCAGAGCTTCATTAGTAACCCTTGTTTGTTATGGCAGAACACTCGGTGGCTGATTCTGAGCAGCAACCAGAGATTCCATCAGAGTAGTAAGATTGGTCCTGCCGGCCTTCAAAGAAGAAACTTCCTCGCGCAGCTCGTGATTCTCTTGTTCTAAGTTGTCCATCTTCCTTTTGAAATTAGCTCGAGTGTTGTAGTGGTGAGACAGCTTACTGAACGAAGTAAAGAATCTTGGTAAGACACCTGGATATGCATAAAAAATGCAAGAAATATATGAAATATGATGCATGATATGCAGTGCACATGATTTCTTTTATTATTAATATTTCAAGGGACTTAAAGATTTATAGACACATTGCAAATATCAAAGTAATAACACATTTGAAATACTGAATTTTTTTATTATAATAACGTCAAATAGGTTACAAGTTTCAACAATCCTAAGTACAAGATGAAAATAAAGTCTAAAACCATAAGAAGTAAAGCTGATGTAGATCACTCTATAAGTTGGCGCTTCCCTGTAAGCCTGGCGATTTGAGCCTTCAACCTCTGATTTTCTTCTGCATATCTGGTGATGACCTCCTTCCAATCATCTGAACCCTGAAGTGAGAAACTAGCATCTGACTGAGGCTTAGAGGAAAATAAATCCCCTTGCCTCTCCATGGTCTCTACAACCCGACTCTCAAGAATCTCAATTAAGTCGTCTTTCTCCTTCAAGTCTGCTCTATAGGAAATCTATAAAGTTTGACACTTATTCTTCCAAGCATCCTTTCCTGTTGCATCCTGACCAAAGCAAGTTGTATCTCTTCTATATCATCCAATAAGGGAAGAGTGGTCTTCACAAATAAGTTAGTCATAGGTGCTTCCCTAGAATATGGAATCTTCAACTGAATAGCTCTCGTTTGTACCCACTGAAGATAAGGCTCCAAAGAAACAACCCCCATAGGTCCCAAGTGTCTCCTACTCTTCCTATGAATGTGACGCCGGGCCTTTGCAATCTGCTCCCTAGTTTCCTTATGATCTTCTCCCTCCTTCAGAAAGAAACCACTCAAATGAATACTATTTGGTTTATCTCTCATCGGGTAACCAAGCTATCATCGTTCAAGAACAAGGTTGTAGTTAATTCCTCCCTTTGTGCCAAGAAGAGGTACATTGTGGAAACTACCACAACTGTCGACAATATCTATATCATGGTAAGCCCAATGATACCAATCAATATCCGAGTGAGTAAGTTCCATGATCTTAGGAGCCCAACGGGGTTCCTTCCTGACATCCCAGAAAGCATCAGACTGAGGCATATGAGAAATGAACCACCGGTATAACAGAGGCGTGAAACAGACAATCATCCCCCCATGATAAGAATTTCGAAGATGAATAGAGTAATAAGAATCACCCTACAATGTAAGAACTAGGTTTCCAATCATGAATATCTTGATAGATTTAATGTCAACAAACTTGTCCATATTAGGAAATAAAAATAACCTGTAAGCAAGTAGAGAAAAGATAGCCTCAAAAGCGATTGTACTCTTCATCCTGGCCAAGTAACGAGCTTTCTCCAATAATAACTGAGCTGGTAATCCTCTAATCCCTCCTTTAGTAGTCATATGGGCTTCAAACTCAGACTTCCCTAGATGGATCAAAGCAGCAATCTCGTGTGGTTTTGGTTCACCCTCCAAACCAGTAAAAGGAACACGATCGGTAATAAGTAAATCCAACAGATAAGAATACTCCTCTAGTGTAGGCATCAACTAATAGTCATGGAAAGTAAAGCAATGATGCATCGGATCATATAATTGGACCAAGGTCGAGAGAATACCCTCCTTCATCCTAAGCTTCATGAGAGGAATGATGGATCCATACTTCTTCCAAAAATCTGCAGAACACTCAATCTCGGGAATTAGACTGATCAACTCACCTATCTTGGGATCTTTGAAACTGTATTTTTCGGTCTTTCTTTTTCCAGAATCCATGGTCAAAAGGTACCTGAGATATTCACAAATGGTCAACTTTCAAGTCCCTTGAAATATAATTTCTTCAAAAGATGCTTATGAGTGCATGGATGCATGATGCCGCAATCACACACAAGATCACACACATAGGGTTCATAGGTTCAATGTCACGAGCATGGGGTCGAAGGTACTACCCATAAGGTATGGTCTAAAAGTTATCACCTGCCGAACAAGGTTCTAGAGGTTCCCAGAGTCTACATCCTTCCTTCAGATATTACCAATTTCCCTATTAACTCGGTAATTAGTAATATTCTCAAGAAAAACTCGTCTCAGCGTAGTATCGCGTGACAAGTATTTCTGGAGTACTCCGTCATAGCTTCCGCACTACACCTAAAAGGCCAAGATGGGTTAGGTATTCTATGTTCCTCAGCTTCAGCAGGCTCCCAGGTCGAAAGCAGCACATCTTCCCGATTACTCGGTAAACGACACTATAGTAAAAGGGGCCTCCACTGAGTGGGGGATCACATGCCTCTTTTTTTGGGATTACTCCCTCAAAGTTAACATGACTATACGGCCCGTCCTATATTAAAGTTTGCCTAAGTTCGGGTATAGGACTTATAAGTAATCACCAAGCACCCTGAAAACTAGGAAAATCCAAAAAAACAGATATACAACATATAATATATAACAAACAATAACACATATACAGATATAAACAAAGACAAGTTTAACCCACTTAGGGATGGACCAGCAAGAGGTCAATCTTTCCCCAGTGAAGTCGCCATTTTTTTATGTAGCGGTAGAAATATTTAAGACTAAGCCATTGGATTGACTAGACTTGCACATATGAAAATAAAAATCGCCACCGCGCTTTATTGTTTCTAAAGGAATGGGAAAAGAGCGAGTAACCCAAAAAGAGGGGGAAAGATTCTAGGTAAGGGGGTTGGTTATGAAAAGGGAAGGTTTTATCACCCTAAACATCTACGGTACTCCGCAGGAACCTCTTTGAAAAATATGTATATTTTGGCTATAAAATGTTGTATGTAAAATAGATAATGGAGGTGAGAAAAGAAATATATTTTTTATGATTTTTTCACCCTCCGCGGTTGTGAACCTTTAGTGCCTACATACCACCTTTCGTGCAATAGGGGATCAGGGTACACGTAGTTCAGCTTTAAAAAATTTTAAACATAAGTGTGTTGGTTAATTTAATGAGATAAGACATCATCGTCATTGCCCGTGTGGAAAACATACTTACTACCCACAATCATGAGAAAGGAGAATTTGCATCATCTCAAAGTGGAGGATGTGGCTTGGATTTTAAAATCAACAATACCTCACTCAACACCCAAGTGGAAAATATCTCTCTTCACTACATCATGTAGAAGTATAGTTGTTTGCATCACTACAAGGATTGACAAGAGTCTAATCTTTTGAGAAACGTTTTTAGCCAAAATGGCAAAATGGTTTGAAATGAGATTGGCTGACTTTTAGTCTTCTAACAAAAAATGTTGAGGTATTATTAAATTGATTGAGGTTTATTTATGAAAATGATTTTTTTGAAAATACATGGACCTAAGTCCAAGTTTATTATGAAAGTGGTTCATGTTTAGAAACAAGAGGATTTTTCAAAAGGAGGAGGAAGAATTTTGAAATGAAAGAAGATGGGAGGAGAAGAAGGGAGTATCCTAAAGAATAAGCTAAAATCTAGGGATAAGAACCATCTAACCAACAAGAAGCCAATACTTGACATTATGAGTCAAGATAGAATTCCCATTCTTTGGATTGAAACCAAGCAAGAAAAGATACTAGACCTCTTGAGAGAACCAAACTTTAAGTGTATTAAGTCTTCATAAAAATTGGGCAGAGTAACGACTGTATACGTGTGAATTCCATGTTACAAACAAAGTGTGTAATCACATTAACCTGCACACAAAACAAACAAGAACCCAATATCTTATGGTAAACCTCAATAACTATAGACAAAATATCAATTAAGGTCATAAGGTCTCCAACATAGGCCAAGGTTTCTAATCGTATGTCCAAGAAGTCCACAACTACATAATGCCAAGGATAGCAACCAAATAGTCCAAATATCATTAAAGGTTTTTATGGTTCATGTTAATTATTAGGTGTCATAGAAGAGAAAATAAAAGCTCAAGTAAGCAAAAATGAAAATGACAAGAAAGTAAAGGCACAAGTGAGAAAAATAAAAATGGCATGAAATGTAATGCTTAAAGTAAATGGTACATAAAGCATAAAAATAAAAGTATAAAGTAAAAAAATTTAATAATTAGTGGTTAGTTGGATGACCATCTTGAAACTTGCATTTGGAACTCCTTAGAGAATTGGTAGAACCAAAGCCTCCATACAACAAGTTGCATTTGCTTTTTGTCAAGTATAACATCCTTCTCCAGGCTTCACCGAGGAATAGCACTCAGACTTCAATGGGAAAACAAATGCTTTCATGGTTTGCACTTCTACTGGGGATTGCAATACTGGTTCCAAATAAGGTAAATGAAAATAATATCATGAAAAGAAGCTGCATTTGCTTTTTGTCAAGTATATCATCCATTTGGAATCCTCAAAAGTAACATGTAATGATCAACGATGTTTAAGTGATCCGCGTTGACCAAAAGTGTTGTAGATCCATTAGAGGATTGGTAGAACCAAAGCCTCCACACAATGAATCTCAAGGTTATTGGATCAAAGAGATCAAATCAACATACTTGGGCTTGCAAACATAGGTTTGGGCCGCAAATGATCATTTATTCGAATCAGGACAAAATTTAGTGCTATGTTAAGCAATTGTAAGTGGACTTATATAAAAGTCACACCTATTTTGAGGCCGGTCAATAGCAATCTATGCACCATTTGTTTTGAGACATGATATAGAGATCGTGCTCCAATAACACTTAGTGCAATAAGAAAGGGGTGAGATGAAGAGGGGTGGGAAAGAATATAAACCACATTTGAATTAAAATTTAATCAAATTATTATTAAAATCATTCATCCATTTTTGTGGAGTTAGACTCAACACCATGGATCCAATGATGTTAATAAAGTTCATGAGAAAAATTTTAACCCAGGATCAGCCAGAAAATAATCAGAAAATAATATTGCATTTAATATATACATTAAAAAAAGGTTTTTAAAATGTTTTAAAATAGAAATGAAAGAGAAAAATATCAACTATATTCAAATTAATCAATAAATAAAAAGAAAGACAATATAAAAATCAGAAATGAATTAAAATATTTTTATAAAAATTTTGGTAATTTTTTAAAGTAAGAAACTATTTTTAAAATTAAAAGAAATGAGTAAAATAAACCAAAAAGGATAAAAAAAAATTGCAAAGTCAGAAATAAAAAATAAATGAGATCACCAATATTTGTCACAATATCATTGGATCATTTCATATATTTTTTT
Organism: Vicia faba; assembly: GCA_948472305.1. NCBI lineage: Eukaryota > Viridiplantae > Streptophyta > Magnoliopsida > Fabales > Fabaceae > Vicia > Vicia faba. The sequence goes on along the minus strand of OX451740.1, from coordinate 1,003,823,763 downwards.
AGAATTTAAAAATGCATAAAAGTATTTTTAAACATTTAAAACAATTCAAATAATGTGAAAATTTATAAAAAATAACAAAACACAAAATAAAATTGAGAAAAAATAAAAATCAGAAAGAGAAAAATCAAAAATATTTTTCATAATTGTTTCAGATTTTTTGGACTTAAAATGAATTTTCTATGATTTTTTGAAGTTTAAAAACAATTAAATATAAAAATCAGAAATAAAAAATAAAGTCCAAAATATGTGCACCATTGGATGAGAGTCAAAACACGTTATTAATCAAATCCAAGGTATCTGGCGCACTGTGCATATCATGGTCATTAGTGAATAAAGCATAGAATCAAATATAAAATCAGATTTAAAAAAAACAAGTGGCACGCCATCATTGGTTGGAAGATGACACGTTGGTCATCTTCAACCTCTAGTCAACGTGAATTGTAGGTCTCTCAAACTGTAAAATCAGAAGCTCAGACCTATGCCATTCGCTTCGTCTCTTCAAGACGAAGACAACCACACCCTCGCGATAAATTTATATAAATTTTAGTTCAAGCAATTTGGGAAGAAAGTTTTGAAAAGGGATTTGAAGTTTCATGGTCAAAACGTGTTTCCATATAAAAGCAAGTGTTGCGACTAGAACCAGGGCAATGAGAGCTTCACAATGATAACAAAGTTTTGAAGAATTGATGGAGAAATCTACCTATTGAAGTTGAGTTGCAGTGCTCTGAAACTGTACTTCTATGGATCAATATAGGGCACGATTCTTGAAGGTAATTGTATGGTTAGCTTCAGGGAAGATCAAAGAAGGTTAATTATTTGAAAAATTGGATTGAAAAAGGCTTGAACACTGATTTTGAAGTTATAGAATATTGAGTTATCGAGCAAGTTTGGCAGGGTGATTCTGGCTGTACAAGCTTGAGGAAATGAATGAGGGATGACCCTCTATTTATAGGGAATAAAATGGAATGTTCAAGCACGTGAAATGATGAAGTTTGGATGGAAATCGTGTGAACCTGATACACGAGTAAGGTGTGATATTTTTTGCATCAAAACTAACCCAATCTTTGTGTTTTAAGGCTCTAATCCACTTTGGCAAGTTGGTTAAACAAGTTTAGACCAGTGGGCTCAAGGTGATAAAAATTGACCAAGTTATGATCATTTGAAGTCACACATGGAAAATTGGGGGTTCATCTGGAGGACTTGTAATATTTATTCAAATTAAGTTTCTCCCACATGAAAACTCCTTGAAACTTTTGAATTGATTTGTTAATAACCCTTTTAAGAGAAGGATGTATTTGGAATCACTCAAAAATACCAAAAGATGAGCAAGATATACTTCTTTGAAGTTCAAAACCCTAGCTCATATATCAAGAAAATGCTTTGAGGAACTTTGACAATTTTGAACAACCTTCTTGTACCAACACTTTTGCTTTGTTAATAGAAGTTGTTGAGGATGATAATAAGAATTTATAGCCATAAAAACCACTTTCATATCTTGAGAATAGAGAAAAATATGTGTTGTACCCCAATTTTGGCCCCTAAGACCCCTTCATCATACCATGTTGATTCACTCACAACAAGATCACACTAGGATTCTTGGTTCCCCTCCGTACTTTGAGCTTTGCACCTTTTGAGGAATTACCAAGCACCTTGACTTATGTTCCTTTTGTGATCATTAATATTGTTTTGTTTTTTTCACTTAACTAATAAAATACAATGTTGGCTTGTCTTGCTTGTTATCCATGTAGGTAAGGGCAATGAGATTTAACAAATTACTCCATGGGTTCTTGAGTTTATTTCCATGTCCTAGCCAATAAAAGCTTGAGAGTTTAAAACCTCGCCATTGGAGTGGTTTTGTAAGAAATGGAATGGCAAAGTTTTTTTGGGTTCATCCCATTTCAAGGTTATTAGATTTGGCTCAAAAGTACAAGGGGTTGATTGGAGAAGCTGTTATGTTTGGACAATGCCTTGTTCATATTGGCCAACAGGGTCATAGTTCTCTCAAATTTCAAGATATGGAAGTTGTTTTGGTGGCTATGAGTCCTCATTATCATCCTCAACAACTTCTAGTCACAAAGCAAGAATATTGGTATAAGAAGTTTCTTCAAACTTGTCAAAGTTCTCCAAGGCATTCTCTTGATCTAGAAGCTAGGGTTTTGAACTTCAAAGGAGTATATCTTTCTCACCTTTTGGTATTTTTGAGTGATTCCAAAGACGTCCTTCTATTAAAAGGTTTATAAACAAATCACTATAAAGGTTCCAAAGAGTTTTCATGTGGAAGAAACTTGGTGAAGAAGAAAGATTACAAGTCATCCAGATGAATCCACAATTTTACATAAGTAACTTCAATTGATCATAACTTCGTCAATTTTCATCACATTTGGTCCATTCTTTTTCCATAATGATCTTGAATATGTGAACTTTATGCCTTCGTTTATGTGCAAAGTGGGAAAATGGATGGAGGTTGCCTTAAATATGCAAAAGATTATAGGTCATTTCAGGATTTTTGGCCAACTTCAACAAGTCATAACTTGCTCAATTTTTGGAGATTTTGAGTGGTTCAAGTCTCAAAATGTGATTCAAGAGATCTACTTCATTCCATCCTTTTTGGTAAAGAGCAAATTACAAGTGGAAGGCCATGTTTGGATGCAAAAGATTATAGGTCATTTTTAAAGAAGAATTTGAAATATTTCTAAGTATGGAAAGTCAACACTTTTTCTTCAACTTTGACTCAATGCAACTTTCAGCTCAAGCATCCATTTGATTCCATTCTTTTTCCATTGCAAATCTTGTAACCTCATCTTTCTAAAGCATCAAGAATCATGCCCTAAGCCCCATTGAGTTGGAAATGCCATGGATTTGAATTTGGTAACTTGAAACTGAATTTTCCACAAAGTCCGAATTTTGAAATCCATAATGTTACTTCTAAACACAAGATTTATGCGCGTTTTGGACTTAAATTTGATTAACAACTTTCCAGAAGTGATTAGCACCCTAAAACACAAGGTTTGGTTGAGTTTTGATGGAAATGAAGTTACACTTCACTCGTGCTCGACCTTCATTCAATTTCCCTCCAAACCTCACACGAACACATCTTTTTTTAATTCAGTTTTTGAGATTTAAGTTCCCTTTTCCAAAATTCTTTGCGCATTCATCATCCTTAAGCATCATACAAACTCTCCAGCACTTAAACCAATCAAAGCGAGCCATAATTCAAGCTACAGAAGTCTAGTTTCAGAGCTTCTTCCTTGAACTTCGAAAAGGTAGAATTCTCCACAATTTGGATCCAAATCATGCACTAATCTATTATACTCCTTCTCTCGATTCTAATGTTGCTTACAATTTTTAAATCCATTGAGAATTGAGAGAGAAATCTCAAATTGAAGGTGCTCTCTATTTTCTAGGTTTTTGATTCATATCTCTCTCCATACCTTATATAAATTTGGCGCGATGGTGGTGTTAGAATCGTCTTGAAGAGACGAGTTCAATGATACTAGCCTGGGATCCTACTTTTTCCATTTGAAGGATCTCACAAAATCCCCATTGTAGGGTGTCTGGAGGTTGAATATGATGACATGTCTCGTCTCAACCAATGATAGCGTGCCAAACGTATTAATTTCATTGGTTGCCCTTTTTCTGATCCCATGTGTATCTCACTAAGCTCCATATCAAGCACAACGCGTCTAGTCCACTGGATCAACTTACTAACGCGGTTTGACTATGATCTAATGGTCCACATCTTTTTGGTTATATTTTATTTTTTGATTTTATATTGTATATTTATTAAATTTTCAAAAATTCATAACTCTTTTATTTTTTATCATAAAATTATGAAAAAATTCACAAAAATACTTTGAATTATTTCTTATCTCATGACTATTTTTTCATATTTTTATTTTGATATTTGATATTTTTTTGTATTTTTTGAATCATTTGCTTTCTTTTAATTACTTAAAAAATACTTTCTGACATTTTTTAATTCTGAAAAAATTCATAAATATTATTTTGCATATTTTTGACTTTTTGAAAATTTTATGGAATTTTATATTGAGGTTTACTATTTTTGACCTATTTTCTATTTTTTTGATAAATTTTAAATAGTTTAAAAATAGTTTCCGACTTTTAAAAATTACCAAAAATTTTATAAAAATATTTGGATCCATTTCTGATTTTTCTATGGTCTTACTTTTTATTTTTTGATTAATTTGAACATAGTTGGTATTTTTTCTCTTTATTTTCTATTTTTAAACATTATTTTTTACCCTTTTGTATATATTAAAATGTGATATTATTTTGTGACTATTTTCTGGTTGATCTTGGGTTAGATTTTGGATCATGAACTTTATTAACATCATTGGAACCATGGTGTTGAGTTTAACTCCACAAAAATGGATGAATGATTTTAATAATAGTTTGATTAATATTTAATTTAAATGTGGTTTGTATATTTTTTCCCTATCCCTTTTCACCTCATCCCCTTCTTATTGCACTAGGTGTTATTGGAGCATGATCTCTATATCATGTCTCAAAACAAATGGTGCATAAATTGCTATTGACCGGCCTCAAAATAGGTGCGACTTCTATATAAGTCCACTTACGATTGCTTAACATAGCGCTAAATTTTGTCCCGATTCGAATAAATGATCATTCGTGGCCCAAACTTATGATTGCAAGCCCAAGTATGTTAATTTGATCTCTTTGATCCAACAACCTTGAGATTCATTGTGTGGAGGCTTTGGTTCTACTAATCCTCTAATGGATCTACAACACCTTTGGTCAACGCGGATCACATAAACATCATTGATCATTAAATGGTACTTATGAGAATTCCAAATGGATGATATACTTGACAAAAAGCAAATGCAACTTGTTGTGTGGAGGCTTTGGTTCTACCAATCCTCTAATGAGTTCCAAATGCAAGCTTCAAGATGGTCATCCAACTAACCACTAATTATTGACTTGTTTTACCTTATGTTTTATTCTTTCTTATACTTTATGTACTATTTACTTTTAGCATTTACATTTCATGCCATTTTCATATTTGCTCATTTGAGCATTTATTTTCTTGCCATTTTGTAGTTTGCTCACTTGAGCTTTTCTTTTGCTTTCTTAAGATACTTAATAATTTACATAAACCCTAAAAAATATTTAATGGTACTTGGACTATTTGCCTACTAACCTTTGCATTATGGAGCATGGGACTTTTATTGGACTTAGGATTAGAAACCTTGGCCTATCTTGGAGACCTTGTGATCTTATCTGATTATTTTGTCTAACGCTCTTGAGGTTTGCCTCAAGACATTGGGTTGTTTGTTTGTTTTGTGTGGAGGTTATTGTGATTACACCCTTTGTTTGTAATCTGAAATTCACCCATATACAGCCGTTACTATGCCCAATTTTTATGAAGACTTAATACACTTGAAGTTTGGGTTCTCTCAAGGGGTCTAGTATTTTTGCTTGCTTGGTTTCAATCCAAATAATGGGAACTCTTTCTTGGCTCATAATGCCCAGTATTGGCTTCTTGTTGGTTAGATGGTTCTTATCCCTAACTTTTACCTTATGCTCTAGGAAAGCCTCTTCTTCTCCTCCCATCTTCTTTAATTTCAAAAAAAATCTTCTCCCTCCTTTTGAAAACCCTTCTTGTTTAAAACTTGAACCACTTTTATAATAAACTTGGACTTATGTCCATGCATTTTCAAAACATTGTCGTAAATAAACTCCAATCAACTTAATAATACCTTGACATCTTTTTTGTGTGAGAAGACTAAAAGTCAATCAATCTCATTTCAAACCATTTTGCCACTTTGGCTTTTTATCTTTAAAACTTTTCTTAAAATATTAAACTCTTGTCAATCCTTGTAGTGATGCAAACAACTATACTTCTACAATTTGTAGTGAAGAGAGATATTTTCCACCTGGGTGTTGAGTGAGGCATTGTTGATTTTAAAATCCAAGCCATATCCTCTACTTTGAGATGATGGAAATTCTCCTTTCTCATGATTGTGGGTAGTAGGTGTGTTTTCCACACGGATAATGATGATGATGTTTTATCTTATAAAATTAACCAACACATTTGGGTTTTAAATTTTTGAAAGAGGAACTACGTGTACCCTGATCCCCTATTGCAGGAAAGGTGGTACGTAGGCACTAAAGGTTCGCAACCGCGACGGGTGCACAAATCATAAAATATATATTTCTTTTCTCACCTCCACCATCCATTTTATATAACAGTTTTTTATAGCCAAAATATACAAATTTTTTACAAAGAGGCTCCTGCGGAGTACCGTAGATGTTTAGGGTAATAATACCTTCCCTTTGCATAACCAACCCCCTTACCTTGAATCTTTCCCCCTCTTTTTGGGTTATTCTCTCTTTCCCCATTCCTTTTGAAACAATAAAGCGCGGTGGCGATTTTTATTTTGATTTGTATAAAGTCTAGTCAATCCAATGGCTTAGCCTTGAACATTTCTACCGCTACAGAAAAATGGCGAATTCACTGGGGAAAGATTGACCTCTTGCTGGTCCATCCCAAAGTGGGTTAAGCCCATCTTTGTTTATATCTGTATATGTGTTATTATTGTTTTTTGTGTTATATGTTATATGTATGTTTGTCTGGATTTTCCTGGTTTTCAGGGTGCTTGGTGATTACTCATAAGTCCTATACCCGGACTTGGGAAAACTTTAAGATAGGACGGGCAGTATAGTCATGTTAGCTTTGAGGGAGTAATCCCAAAAAAGGAGGCATGATATCCCCCACTCAGTGGAGGCCCCTTTGACTGTAGTGTCGTTTACCGAGTAATTCCGAAGACGTACTGCTTTCGATCTGGGAGCCTGCTGAAACTGAGGACCGTAGAATACCAAACCCATCTTGGCCTTTTAGGTGTAGTGCGGAAGCTATGACGGAGTAATCCGGAAATAGTTTTCACGCAATACTACGCTCGGACGAGTCTTTCTTGAGAATATTACTAGTTACCGAGTTAGTAATATCCGAAGGAAGGATGTAGGTTCTGGGAACCTCTAGAACCTTGTTCGACATGTGATAACTTTAGAAAAACAACTTATGGGTAGTACCTTCGACCTCATGCTCGTGACGTTGAACCTATGAACCCTATATGTGTGATCTTGTGTGTGATTGTTGCATCATGCATCCATGCACTCATAAGCATCTTTTGAAGAAACCATATTTCAAGGGATTTTAATGGTTGACTATTTGTGAATATCTGAGGTACTTTTAACCATGGATTCTGGAAAGAGAAAGACCGGGAAATATAGTTTGAAGGATCCCAAGATAGATGAGTTCATCAGTCTAATTCCCGAGATCGAGTGTTCTGCAGACTTTCGGAAGAAGTATGGATCCATTATCACTCTCATGAAGTTGAAGATGAAGGAGGGTTTTCTCTCGACAATGGTCCATTTCTATGATCCGATGTATCATTGCTTTAATTTTCCCGACTATCAATTGATGCCTACACTGGAGGAGTATTCTTATCTATTGGATTTACCTATTACCGATATTGTACCTTTTACTGGTTTGGAGGGTGAGCCAAAACCACACGAGATTGCTGATTTTATTCATCTGGGGAAGTCTGAGGTGGAAGCCCATATGACTACTAAAGGAGGGATTAGAGGATTACCAGCTCAGTTCTTTTTGGAGAAAGCTCATTACTTTGCCAGAATGAAAAGTACAGTTGCTTTTGAGGCCATCTTTACTCTACTTGCTTACGGGTTGTTCTTATTTCCTAATGTGGACATGTTTGTCGACATTAACGTTATCAGGATTTTCATGATTGGAAACCCAGTTCCTACACTCTTGGGTGATGCTTATTACTCTATTCATCTTCGGAATTCTTATCAAGGGGGAATGATTATCTGTTGCACGCCTCTGTTGTATCTGTGGTTTATCTCTCATATGCCCCAGTCTGATGCTTTTTGGGATGTCAAGAAGGAACCCTGTTGGGCTCCTAAGATCATGGCACTTACTCACTCAGATATTGATTGGTATCATCGAGCCTATCAGGATATAGAGATTATTGACAGTTGTGGTAGTTTCCCCAATGGACCTCTTCTTGGTACAAAGGGAGGAATTAACTATAACCTTGTTCTAGCCCAGAGACATCCTGGCTATCTAATGAGGGATAAACCAAATAATATTTATTTGAGTAGTTTATTTTTAAGGAAGGGTAAGACCATAGGGAAGCTAGGGAGCAGATTGCGAAGGCCTGGCGTCACATTCATAAGAAGGGTAGGAAGGATTTGGGACCTAGGGGTGTGGTTTCTTTTAAGCCATATCTTCAGTGGATCCGATCAAGAGCCATTCAGTTAAAGATGCTGTATACCCAGGAGACACCTATGCCTGATCTGTTTGTGAAGACCACTCCTCCCTTATTTGATGATTTGGAAGAGCTGCAACTTGCTTTGGTTATGATGCAACAGGAAATGGATGCTTGGAAGAACAAGTTCTAGACTTTAGAGAGCTCCTACAAACCAGACCTGAAGGAGAAAGACGACTTGATTGAGATCCTTGAGAGTCGGGCGGTAGAGTCAATGGAGAGGCATGGGGATTTATTTTCTCCTAAGCCTCAATCAGGTGCTGATCACTTACTTCCTGATTTAGATGATTGGAAGGAGATTGCCATCAGACATATGGAAGAAAACCAGAGGTTGAAGGCTCAGATTGCCAGGCTCACGGGGAAGCGCCAGTGTATAAATTGATCTCCATCAGTTCTTTTTCTCAGGATTTTAGATTGTATTTTCATCTTGTACTTGAGATCATTGAAACTTGTAATCCATTTTGGAGTTATTATAATAAAAATTTTCAGTATTTCAGAAAAGCTTTATTACTTTGATGTTTACAATATGTCTATAAACCTTAAATCCCTTGAAATATTAAAATAATGAAATAAAAATAATCATATGCATTGCATACCAAGCATCATATTGCACATATTTCTTGAATTTATTATGCACATCCAGGTGTCTTACCAAGCTTCTTTACATCATTCAGCAAGCTGACTCATCACTATAATACTCAGGCTAATTTTAAGAAGAAGATGGACAACTTAGAACAAGAGAACCACGAGCTGCGCGAAGAAGTTTATGCTTTGAAGGCCAGCATAGCCAATCTGACTACTCTGATGGAAGCTCTGTTGGCTGCTCAGAATCAGCCACCAAGTGTTCAACCTCAACCAACAAGGGCAACAACTGAAGCTCTGACTGTTCCCGTATCTACTACTCCGGCTGTTGTTCAGAATCGCATGCCTCAAGGTTATCCATGGGGAATGCCAGAGAATTTTGCACCTGAAGGTTTCAATCTTGATACTCTAGTGGTTCAAACTATTGTTACTCCGACACCTCCTGTGGTGCATGCTATTCATGCTGCACCTCCTTCGGTGAATATGGTTCTGTTTGTTAATGATGATGTATGTCGTCCTTTCCCTCCACCAAGTGAAGACTTGGGTCTTTATGGCAGAATGGATGATTTTCATCGAGCAGTTTGACAAGATGCAAAGAGAGATGAAGGCCCTCAAGGAAAAGAGCTATTTGGGTAGAATGTGAATGAGCTATGTTTGGTCCCAATTGTTAAGATACCTGCTAAGTTTAAGGTCTCAGAATTTGAGAAGTATAAGGGTAACACTTATCATCGTGCTCACCTGGTGATGTACGTGAGAAGAATGTCTACCCATACTGACGATCAACGTCTGCTGATTCACTTTTTTCAGGATAGTTTGACCGGTGCTACGTTGAAGTGGTATATGAGTTTGGACAGTGCTAATATCCATACTTTTAGTGATTTGGGAGAAGCATTCATCAAACAATACAAGTACAACGTGGACATGGTGCCTGACCGTGATCAACTTAGGGCCATGGTTCAGAAAGACAAGGAATCATTCAAAGAGTATGCACAGAGGTGGCGTGAGGTAGCCGCCTAAGTGATTCCTCCCATGGAAGAGAAGGAGATGACTAATATTTTCTTGAAGACGCTGGGTGCTTTCTACTACGAGAGGATGGTAGCAAGCGCTCCAGGTGACTTTACTGAAATGGTAGGAATGGGTATCCGCTTGGAAGAGGCTGTAAGAGAAGGTCGTTTGACGAAGAGTGAAGGATATGGAGGTGTAAAAAAGCCATCTTATGGGTTTACCAAGAAGAAAGAAGGATATGCAAATGCTGTTATACAAGAGAGAAGGGTAAACGCTCCTAGAATGAATTATCAGCGTCATCAGCAAGTCGCCTCAGTTACTCCTGTTATAAATGCCGCTCTGACTATCGTTGCTTATCAGAGACCGTCCCAGCAGGGGAATCAAGAGTATAATCAGATAAGGGAGATTTATGACCCTATTCCCATGACCTATACAGAGTTGCTACCGACCTTGATTCAAAAAAAGTTGGTCCAGACACGACCACCTCCCGCCGTACCGTCACCATTTCCTTGGTATTACAAAGAAGACCAAACATGTGCTTTTCATTAGGGAGCACCAGGGCATAGTGTTGAGAATTGTTATCCTTTGAAGAATGAGGTGAAAAAATTGGTAAAGTCTGGTGTTCTATCTTTCAAGGACATGGGACCTAATGTGAAAGATAATCCTCTACCCAAGAATGAGGGAGTAAATGTTGTGAATATGGTGGCCGGTTGTCCAGGCGACTTCCGGATTTTTGACATTAATCTGGTTAGAGGAGATTTGGTGAAGATGCACGCAGACCTCTGTAAATTTAGCTACTACATGCATGACCATTCCGGTTGTGCTATTTGCAGTACAAATATACAGGGTTGCGATAAGATAAAGGCTGATTTACAGGAGATGATGGATGAGGGCCTCATTCACAAAATCAGGCCTAGGGAAGAGTATGAAGAGGAAGTGAATATGGTTTCTGGATGTCCTGGTGAATTCAGAAGTTTTGATGTGGAGCATTTGAATGAGGACCTCGTGCAGTTGCACGCTACCTTCTGCCACATGGCTGGTCAGGTGGAGCACCAATATGGATCTTGCCTAGTTTGCTGTCAAGATCCACGAGGATGTTCAATCATGAAGGAGGGTGTTCAGTTAATGTTAGACAATGGAACTATCAAGATCACGGGTAAGAGGGATGATTATGATGAGGTTGGTATGGTTGAAATTTATTTAACGGAAGAAGAGTTAGAGGAAGAGTATGCTTCCGAGGATGAGTATTTTTCTTCAGACGAAGATTTGTTTTCCAGAAATGACTTATTGACGACTGGTTGTGTTGAAGAAGGGGTAAACGTCATTGTGCCTTGTTTTGGCGCACCCGCTCATTTTAAGGTAGAGTATCATAGCAAGCCAGCTCTTACCCCATTGGTAATTAGTTTTCCAGGTCCTATCCCCTACAAGTCAGATAAGGCCGTGCCTTACAAATACAACACTACAATCTTAGAAGACGGGGTGGAAATTCCTATCCAGCCAATTCCCGATGTTGGGAATATAGCTGAAAATAACAGGGTGACCCGTAGCGGTCGTGTGTTTGCTCCCGTTGTTCGGAGAAACGTTGCTGCTGGAAAGAAAATTGCTGAGAATGATGAACCTAAGAAGGCGACATGAGAGACCAGTGGGGCTACGCTAAAGAAAGAAGTGGATGATATTTTGAAGATAATTTAGAAGAGCGACTATAGAATTGTAGATCATCTACTGCATACTCCTTCAAAGATATCTATCTTAGCTTTACTAATGAACTCCTCTGCTCATAGAGAATCCCTGATGAGAGTATTGGACCCAGCTTTTGTGGAGAGTGACATGCCAATAGATCAATTCAACACCGTAATTGGAAACATTACGTCATGTAATAACTTGAGTTTCTGTGATGATGAATTACCAGATGAAGGGAGGAATCACAACCTGGCCCTCCACATATCTATGAACTGCAAGAATGATTCTCTATCCAATGTGCTAATTGATAATGGATTTGTGCTGAATGTTATACCGAGGAGTACTCTCATGAAGTTGAAATATCAAGGAACACCTATGCGCCTGAGTGGCATCATTGTGAAAGAATTTGATGGGTCGAGGAAATCGGTCATCGGTGAAGTGGACTTACCCATCCATATAGGACCATATTTGCTCCAGATAACCTTCTAGGACATGGACATTATTCCCACATATAGTTGTTTGTTAGGACGGCCATGGATACATGAAGCAGGGGCTGTCACTTCAACTTTACATCATAAGCTGAAATTTGTGCGTGAAGGGAAGGTGGTGATTATAAGTGGGGAGAAGGCATTGTTGATATCTCATTTGTCCTCCTTCAGTATTGTAGAAGCGGATGAGGCTGCTGTTGGAACCCAGTTCCAAGCCCTATCCGTTGACAACATAAGGAGAAATGAGAATTTCATGGTTTCGCTGAAGGACGCGCAGCAGGTTGTACGCAATGGTCATAATGCAGTTTGGGGGCGAATTGTGGATCCACCCGTGAACAAGAACAAAACTGGTTTGGGTTTCTTTTCGAAGAATGGCATAATCGGAGATTTGAAGTCAAAGTCTACTATGAGCAACTATCATGATGTTTTCTGCAATGGAGGTTACCTCCATCCAATTGATTCTGACGTTAATGTTGTTAAAGAGGATGAAGAAGAGCAGGAAATGTTGAATTATGTGACGTATGGAGTCAGGGTTCAGAACTGGGTCACCATTGATATTCCCTCTTGCATACATATTTCAAAGTAATTTGATTTGATTAATCTTTTTTTTCTTGAAAGGATTTCACTCTGCCCAAGGTGGAGGTATTAATGTTGTAGGGCTTATCTGTTTGCTATGACTTTTAAGATCATTAATAAAAGTTAACTTTGTTTCCCAAATTGTGTTTTTATTTTTTGCTTTCTTTCTTGGAAATATTAATAAAAAAAACCCTTTCAAAATAAATAATAACTGAAATTCAATCTGCATGATCACTTGTTATATGTGTCAGTTTCTAAAAGCAATCATAAATCATATGTGCAGGTTAACTAAAAAACCCGTTGAATACAATGACCCTGCACCCTCTCCCAACTTTGAATGTCCTGTGTTTGGGGCTGAAGAAGAAGATTATGATGAGATTCCAGAAGAGGTCTCACGGTTGCTTGAGCACGAGGAAAATACCATTCATCCATATAAAGAGCCTTTGGAAGTGATCAATTTGGGTTCAGAAGAAGATCCGAAGGAAGTCAAGATTGGAGCATCGTTGCATCTCGATGTGAAGAGAAGGTTGATTGAGTTTTTGAAAGAGTATGTGGATATTTTTGCTTGGTCTTACCAAGATATGCCCGGTCTAGATACAGATATTATCGAGCATCGTTTGCCGTTGAAGCCAGAGTGTCTGCCACTTAAACAAAAGTTGAGAAGAACTCACCCAAATATGGCAGTAAAGATCAAAGAGGAGGTTCTAAAGCAGATTAATGCTAGTTTTCTTGTGACGTCAGTGTATTCTCAATGGATTGCCAATATTGTCCCAGTACCGAAAAAAGACGGAAAGGTCCGCATGTGCGTAGATTACAGAGATCTAAATAAAGCTAGTCCAAAAGATGATTTTCCATTGCCTCACATCGACATGCTAGTGGATAGCACATGAAAATTCAAAGTATTCTCGTTCATGGACGGATTTTCCAGTTATAATCAAATAAGAATAACTTCAGAGGACATGGAAAAAACAACGTTTATCACACCCTGGGGAACATTCTGTTACAGAGTGATGCCCTTCGGGTTGAAGAATGTTGGTGCAACGTACCCGAGGGCTATAACAACCCTATTCCATGATCTGATGCACAAGGAAATCGAAGTATATGTTGATGATATGATTGCTAAATCCCAGACTAAAGAAGGGCAAATAGAAGATTTGCTGAAGTTGTTTCATAGTTTGAGGAAGTATCTTCTCCACCTGAATCCAAATAAATGCACCTTCGGTGTTTGATCAGGGAAGTTGTTGGGTTTCATTGTTAGCCAGAAAGGAATTAAAGTTGACCCTGATATAGTCAAAGTAATTCAAGAAATGCCAGCACCAAGAACTGAAAAGCAAGTAATAGGTTTCCTCAGGCGTTTGAATTATATTTTCAGATTCATTTCCCACATGACTGCAACATGCGAACTGATATTTAAGTTGTTAAAGAAAGATCAAGGTTGTGTGTGGATGGATGACTGCCAAAGGGCATTTGAGAGTATTAAAGAATATCTGCTTGAACCTCCTATCTTGCTCCCTCCCGTAGAAGGAAGACTATTGATTATGTATCTGACAGTGTTAGATAAATCCATGGGTTGTATTCTGGGACAACGGGATGAAAAAGGGAAGAAGGAGTTTGCCATCTATTATCTTAGTAAAAAATTCACTGATTGTGAGTCACGGTATTCCATGTTGGAAAAAACATGTTGTGCTTTGGCTTGGGCGGTAAAGCGTTTGCGGCAGTGTATGTTGAATCACACCACTTGGATGATCTCCAAAATGGATGCAATCAAGTACATTTTCGAAAAGCCTGCTCTTACTGGGAGAATTGGCCGCTGGCAGATGTTGTTATCTGAATATGATATCGAATACCGCACTCAAAAGGCTATTAAAAGTAGTGTGTTGGCAGATTATCTTGCTCACCAACCAGTGGAAGATCACCAGTATGCAGAATATGCATTCCCCGATGAGGATGTGATGTTCCTGAAAGTGAAAGATTGTGATGAACCATTACCTGAGGAAGGTCCTGACCCTGAATATCGTTGGAGAATGATATTTGATTGAGCTGTTGTTGTACCCCAAAATTTGCCCTCCCATATTCATCAAGAAATTGTCAAAGTCAAGGTCACAAAATTCCCCAAGGGTTGTGCAGCTCAACTGTCTCCTATACAGTCAAAACTAGGGTTTGAGTTTTGGTCAAGCAAATGAACTTTACAAAAGCCCAATCAAGTCTCATATGCCTACAAAGATGGTCAAATGTCCTCATATCAAGTTTCAAGGCATTCAGCTCAAAATTGCACAGTCAAAACCCTAGATTGCACTACAGTCAACTGTAGGGGCAAAATGGTCATTTGGCAGTCAAAAGTTCAAATTTTTGGTCAATATATCATTTTGAAGCCACAAACATCATTTGATCAATGCTTGATCATGATTCTCAAAATTTGGCTCAGAAAATCATCAAGATGCAAAAGTTGCTATATTTGGACAGCTGAAAAAGTCAACTGAAATTGACCAGGGCATAACTTTCACATGGATTATCAGAAAAATTCCATCCAAAGCTCATTTTGAAGAGAAAGACATTTCCTACAATTCATCTTCATGTTCCAAGTCCAAGAAATGCTCTCACAAAAAGTTATCAATTTCAACATTATAGGTCATTTTCAAAAGTCAACAAAAAGTGACTTTAAGTCAAAGGCCATAACTTGATATTGGTAAATCAAAATGACATGGGACCAAAGGCATTGGTTAAAGGACTCAAAGACCTTTCCAAAATGTCCAAGAACATGTGAAGAGCTTAAAAATTGACCAAGTTATGCCTTGTGGAAGTTGGGAAATTTTTAGGAATTTTGAAAAGTCAACATTGATGCAAAAGGCCTAAAAATGCAAATGGGCCCATTTTTCTTCCAAATTTCTTCATGCCAAGCCTATGCACGACCATTAGGCCCAAAGGGAAGTATTTTCATATTTTTTAATTATTTATTTGAATTTATATGAATTTATATTCATTTAAATCATTTTAATTCATGAAAAATATAATCTTAACCTAAACAAATCTTTTTATGCATGCTTTGGACTCTATAACTCGTGCACATGCTAATAGGGAAGGATTTGATGCTAATTGATCAGATTTGGCACAAAAACCATGAGAAAAGATTGTAAAAGATCCTTAACAAATCAAAGATTGAAAACAATTATGGAGATGGATTTTATTGAATCTTTTTAACCTAATTGCTTCCATATATGATCAACATCACAACCCTAAGCATAGAAGACTGAAAGCTGCGCATAAACAAGCACTACAATATTGAAAATTCTCCTAAAAACTCAAACACTGAAATCTAGCTTTTAGGACGATTCAAGCTTTGATTTTTGTTTCATTAGCATCCTGAGACGTCCCTAAACATTTCTCAATCAAGAACAACAAGTCAAACGCCTTGAAACGGTATCACAAAGTCAAACTGTATCAAGAAAATCTTGAAATCGCATAGCATGAATTAAGCATTATTTTGCATTTTTTTTCATGGATTCATGTTTATATTGATGTTTCTGAACTAACTGCAACGTTTGATTGTGTTTTTGAGTCACATACGCGAATTCGCCATTGTCACATACTAGGGTTACAGGTTTCCCAAATTGGGGGTTTCACAACCAAGTAAAATTAGGGTTCAAGATGGCCAGGGTTGGATTCAGCACCTCCAGACGATGATGTCTGAACCCTCGCGATGAATTTATGTTTCATATATTTCTAATCGCTATTTTCTCATAAACCCCCTAAAGCCACGATCAAAAACCGTTGCCCATGAGTTTCTTGTTTCAGGAAAACGAAGAAGATGACCCCGTGTCCATTGGTGATTGGTCCGTTTAAATTTCGCGCGTGTTTAACCAACTAGCTTTATTTTTCTTTTATATTATTTATGATATATTATATATTAAATGAACTTGCATAGCGCAGCTGGCCAGGGGACGCATTTGTAACCTTCAAGACCTGGGTTCAAGTCCCAGGTCTGGCAAAAGTTTCACATTATTTTTCATAAAAAATTCTTATGCAGTGCGCTTGAAGAGGATCACCATATTCCATCAGCATCCCATTAGCCACGCGTCCACAATGATCAAATCAATGTCCAGGCTTCAGGGTACACCCTAGGCATGAGTCAAACGCATCATATGGAATTATGGAAAGTCAGCGAAATCAAGCTTAATGGGCCTTAAATTACCAGGCCTATACCTCCTTATTTGGGGCAACACCCCACCCTGGTTTGCTTTCTTTATTTTATTTTTTATTTTAATTATTGTGTGATTTATTTTATTACTTTAATTAATTAATTCTCTCTTTTCTATAAAATATAAAAACACTAAAAATCAGAAAAATACAAAAAAATATAATATTTATTTTATAATAATTATTTTCATAAATAAATTAAAATGTAGATTATTTAGTGTAATTAGGTTTTCAACTTTAAATCCTTTTTAATAAAAATCCAAAAAATGCGGAATTAGGTTAATTGCTATTTTTTATTCCTTTTAATATTTTTCCCCTTTTTTTAGAATAATAATAATTATTTATTTATTTATTTTTTATTTAAATTGTACATAAATGAATTAGGTTTAATTTAGGTCATATTTTAATTCTTTCTTAATAGTTAAAAAATATTAGAATTAGGGTTTGCCGTTTAATTTAATTAATTTCTTTTTTCATTAAATCTAAGAAAACACAAAAATAAAATATCATTCTCATTTAATTTTAATTTTTAAATCCTTATTAATTTTAATTATTTGCAAAAAGGGTCCAACGCCCGTCATTAATCATTTAATTGCGCATTTATTTTATTATCGCTTATTATAATTATGTAATTGTCCCAAGGCCATGTAACTTTACTTTCCGCACTTTCTTTCTTCGCATTATTTATTTTTTCTGCTAAATCGGGTCTGGTTTAATTTTGGCGATGTGGACCCGCGCCATTTGTAATAGTTTAGATTTATTTCCTCGCAAAATATTTAACTGTTAAAAAAAAGCATGCAAGAATGAATGTCTTAATAAAATCAAGCGTAGAACACGACAACATGACAAGACAAATAACTGAAATATGACACACGATTCGCACACACCACCCCTAGGGTACGCCTCACTGTTGCCTTTCGAAAGGTGATCGTCGAGTAGAGGATGTCTTAGTAAGTCCTCATGATCCGGGAACCTGGCATGAGGGTAGCTTCTAAGGTGTCTTCCCATTGCTCTGGTGATCACCACGTCCCGAATATCGAATTGACCCGAACACCTCCAATGGTGGTGCTATCTACCTCTCAATGGTGGGATGGCACTACTTTAAAGGACTCTTACACAGACGAATTCCTTAGGGTAGGTAGGTTCTCAAGGATACTTGCTCTAATCTCAAAACAAACTCAAAAAGACTTTTCACACTGACACTTTTCAAAAGCTTTCAAAGCAAACTTTTCAAACACTCTGACGTATGAGTCGATCTGAAATTTTTCAAAAGGAACTTTTTAAACCCACATTGAAAAGCAAGCAAACAATTTTGAAAACACATTGAGCAAGTATCTAAGAGCCCATGGATAACCATGGATAGAAAGGGTGCTAACACCTTCCCTTTCTATAATCTACCTCCCGAACCGAGAGCGATCTCTATAAGGAATTTTTCTGTGCTTTTGTCCTTTCCATTTGGAGAAAATAAAAGACGGTGGCGACTCTTGCTTCCGCGACATTTCGCGAACCAGCGTTAAACAGTCAGTTCCAGATCCTCCGATCACAGAACTGGCGACTCTGCTGGGGACTAAACTTAAAGTGAGGTGTACCTTAGGGCTAGTTCATAACTGTGTTTTCAATTGTTTTCCTTGTGTGCTTTAAAATTGTGGGTTGCTTGGGAGTTCTATAGATCCTAACCCGGATCTGGGGGATACCTTCTTAGAAAGTAGCAACAAGGCTGTGAGGGAACTGTGCGGGGTATACCGACATGGTTGAAACAGTCTGCTACGTTGATGTGGCACTTTGGTGTGTACCGGTAACCCTTGAGTTCAGTCAAGGAGAGTACGGGGCCTCCGCGTGGTGTCATGAAGCATCAACAGACCTTAGGAACCTCAATTGAACTATCTTGGCCTCTTTAGGGTAGTGAGATAACTGACTTTGGTGCAGTCCGAGGTTGGTTGATACTCGATACTACACCCAATTAAGGGTTGCTTTCCTGGAATATTTCACTCGCCAGTTCAGTGGCTAAATCGAAACGATGAACAATGAAAGCAATCCCGTGATATTGGGACCCTTAGAACCCGGTTACTTTGATAGGACAGGTTGAACCCACCAACTTCAAGAGGGTACTACCCAGACCTCATGCCGGCCTAAACTCTAAGGGCTCTTTTGTGTGACTTGTGTGCCTTCGTACTTGACTACTTGCATGCTTTATCTGACACATGAACTATTTGCAGGTTTTATTTTAGTCCTTAATTGGGACCCATGACAGGGCTTACTAAGCTTCTTGCAGTTTTTTGTCATAGTCCTTAATTAGGACTCATAACAAAGTTTACCAAGTTTCTCGCAGGTTTTGTTTATAGTCCTCAACTGGGACTCATGACAGGTTTTACTTGATTTTCTTGCAGGTTTCTGTGTATAGTCCTTAATAAGGACTCATAACGGGGATTATTCATATTACCCCATGCATCACGACATCATACCATTGCATACATCCTAACCCATTTCAAGGATCTCAAGGGCTTGCGATGCAGGTCATGATAAATCAAACATCCAGCCAGGGGCAAAAAGGATTTATTTTCCTCTAGCCAAGAGTGTCAGGGGCTATGACCCACTGGATATGGTGAGCCTTTGACCCTTGAAGAAGGGCTCTCAATAATATGCAGTGCCTTCAGTCAAGCTACCGGTTCCAAATGCTAACAAAATTTCTTGTTTATCCCGCGAGGTCCTTGAAAACATTGCATGCATATCATACATCTCATTGCATTGCAGGTATCCCTTGGACAGGTCACTCACCATCTTCGCTGTTTATTTCAGCAATGGCTTTCCAACCAGACAATCAAGATCTCCGTACTCAGAACGCCCAACTGCGAGAAATGTTCTTGAACCTATCCCAGGGGCAAGAAGAAATAAAGACTCTCCTCACCAGGAACTTGACCTTAGGGAATGCAGGGGGCATCAGGAACGATCAGCTGGAAGGACTACAAATTGAGTTGGCAACCATGAAGATCCAAATGATGGGGCAGTTGGTGGGCCAAATGACCCTCATTCAGGACTTAGCTCAAAAACAAGAAGAGCTCCGGGTCCTCGTCACCAAGCTGCTTCAAAATAATCCAGTAGGGCAAACAGCCAAGGTGGAAGCTCCAGCCATCATTCAACCACATGCGGGGCAAGAAGACAAAGGAAAATCTCCTCAGCTTGCTTCAGGGTCACGAGCCCAGCCTCAACGGGGTAGTCAACGTAAACGAAATGCGCCCGGAAGACATTTCTCGGAGACTGATATACCCTCATCCTTTATACTGAAGCGCTTGCTGGAGGTCAATCTGATCACTCTAAAGGACCCTCCCAAGAATCCCAACAGGACAGCTCCAAGGTATAACCCCGACGCCCACTGCGCTTATCATTCAGACAGCCCGGGGCATGCTACAGACGACTGTTGGACCTTGAAGAACAAAATTCAGGATTTGATTGACGAAGGGGTGATAGAGTTCATGCCGGATGGCGAGATGAAAATCTTCCGCTGAGAATTCTCCATCTGGGATAGCTATCTCAAACTAGAAATTTTTGTTCATTAGGATTTTTTCAAGTTGTAATTCCCTTTTGATTATTCAAACATTGGTTCATTGTTAAACGCTGTTATTTCATTAATGCATCGCATACGTCTGTTTTGGGAATTAATACAATTGTTTTCATTATGTTCAAATTATTTTCATATTTTTTCTGATGTCAACTCTTGATCTAAAATTCTAAGCCTCTTGAGGGAGGATGACGAAAACGATACCACGATCTTTACAGTATGCTTTTGAACAGACCCCGCTGATGAGGTACAGGCATTGTTTCAAATCCCTAAACACTGGAGTAATAAGGAAGATAATCCCTCGTCAACCCATCAGAGCCAAAGAAGTAGGAGTTTCATTTTCGAAAATCAAAACCCTTAATCATAACCTGGGGCAGGGTAGTCTCTCAGTTGATCCAAGTGTACGACGAATGACACCGAAGCGCATCTTTACAAAACGAATAAAGACAGTGATGGTTCAGAACAATCAAAAGGACAGGCAGTCATCATCAAAATTCATAAATGAAAAGCCCAAAAAGTCTAAACCTACAAAGGGGACTTATGAAACTGGGGCATCCCGCTGACTGTAATTCCAAAAAAGGAAACAGTTCAGGCAAAAAAAGAAAGGGATAACAAAAATCAAGGAAGAGGTCTCAGAAACCCTCAACCAAAGCAAAAATGACTGCCTAGTCAGAATAAATCATCAACAGCTGAACCATTATTGGAACATCAAAGCAAGGACTCAAACGAGGTCTAACGCACGATCAGCTGAGTATAGGTTTGGAGAACATCACGAAGAGCGGGTGGGTACAAATAATTTGAGCCTTTATCCTTTGTTTCTTAAACCGTGAACCAGGCCACGTTATAGCCCTCAAAAGTCCTAGCTGAAGCATGGGTTAGTTCGAAAGCATACTGTTACGAAAGGTATCCTGACTCCTGAAGGCCTACGGTAAAATACAGAGTTGACATCACGTTTTATAAACAATCACCTGTTTTATGAAAAAGAATGCATTTTCAAAATCTTCAAGACAGACATAAGCTTTGCATTTTTGACATAACCTGGTTTGTATATGACTTTTTGTTTGAACAGCAGGGAAATCCGCCCGATGAATACCTAGTGAACGAAAGCACTTCCAATCAAGGGGCATGTCATGACCATGGTCCATTATCTGGGGCAGTCCAATCAAGATTCGGAGAATCTCTCAAAGGTCAAATAGCCTGGGGCAAATCTCCATCTGAGTCACTTGGGGCACCCCAGCAACGAATCTTGCCTGGTCAGACATCTTCTGGTGATAGGGCAAAACACTTCTAACAGGGGCAGCACCCTACATTCTGAAAGCGTAGACATAGTCGAAAAAATACTACGCATAATCAAAGACCCGCTAGGTTGACATACCTAGGCAAAAATAAGGGCTTCCCGGCGAACCAAAAGGGTTCGAGCAAAATGAAGGGATGAAATGAAAAAAAATCTGTACACCCGGCAAGTCGAAAACCTGAAAAGGCGGCTTGGGCAAGAATGGGTATCCCGGTGGACTGAAAACCCGAAAGGGCGGTCCAGGCAAAAGTTAGGGATCAAAAGCGTACGACTATGTCTCGGCATCTCGTCACCTGCCTACCAGAAGAAGGTTGGCCCATCAACGACTATCAGCATCCCACAGGTCTTCCTCTCCCACCTCAGAAACAGGGGCAATAAAGAGTTGTCTGAGCAGTCTAATTGTTCTATCCTCCAAGGTACCAAGGTAGGTTCAGCCAAAGAACATGACCGAGTATCTTAATTCCCCAGAGAATAAAACAATACATTCTTCTCCAAGCAAATTATCAGACCTCAAGGAAGTTGGGTATCCTCCAGCAGATATCAACCTTCCCCAGCAGCATGAATTCTTAACAAACATCCCCGGCAGTCTTGATCTAAAGATTATTTCCCCGGCGGTATATCAACATTCAAAGGAATCACTTCCCCGCAGTCTAAAACTTCCCCCAGGAGAGTCCAATCCAGTTCCCCCAGGAAAGTTGGAATTCATATCTCCCCAAGCAGCAAGCTTATCCCCAGTAGATTCTGGAAGCTTATCCCTCGCAGAGCACGAACGCGTCGTCCCGGCTTGATTTAAAGAGTTATTTCCGTAACAGGATATAACTGGGTTATCCTCAGCCAAAAGCCACAGAAAGAGCGCCCTCGGCAAAGTATCTTCCTACCCCCAGCGGAGTTCATCAAATCTCCCAGCATAACTCATCAACGGTATCCCCAGTGGAGTTATCTTCAACATTTCAGCAAAGCATCGCTATCCCCACAGAGTAGCACTCCCCAGCATGATCGCTAGAGTATCTTTTCTCCCGCAGA
Source organism: Vicia faba (assembly GCA_948472305.1). Classification (NCBI taxonomy): domain Eukaryota; kingdom Viridiplantae; phylum Streptophyta; class Magnoliopsida; order Fabales; family Fabaceae; genus Vicia; species Vicia faba. The sequence continues at coordinate 1,003,801,035 of OX451740.1, read as the reverse complement.
ATTATTTCATTTTGCCAAGTTTATTCCTCAACGGAGTTACCTTCTCCTACCGGTATTCTTGCAACAATCATCCACAGCAGAAGCAAAATCTCTTCCTCAACATCAGCCCAGGATATGACTTCCCGGCACCCGTCAAGGATTTATTTTCCTAGACGAAAACATACATAAACATCACATACATCATTGTAGCATGCATAACGTATTGCATCATACAAATCTCATTTATATTGATAACATCATTGCTTGATCCATATCATGCATCACATATAACTGACCTCTACCTTTCAGGAAAGATGCAGTTGAAATTCTCAAACATATTTCAAGGATTTCTCTAGTCCAGTTAAATCGACTCCAAACAGATTTTTCTGATAAGGACTCAGTAGAAGTTCTCTTATGGTCCCCTCTCCAACGGCGTGTGAGGTGGTAATTCCTTCTTCAGATGTTTTCCTCTCCGGCATGAGCGTGAGGTGACATTCTCTTATGGTCCCCTCTCCAACGGCGTGTGAGGTGGTAATTCCTTCTTCAGATGTTTCCCTCTCCGGCATGAGCGTGAGGTGACATTCTCTTATGGTCCCCTCTCCAACGGCGTGTGAGGTGGTAATTCCTTCTTCAGATGTTTCCCTCTCCGGCATGAGCGTGAGGTGACATTCTCTTATGGTCCCCTCTCCAACGGCGTGTGAGGTGGTAATTCCTTCTTCAGATGTTTCCCTCTCCGGCATGAGCGTGAGGTGACATTCTCTTATGGTCCCCTCTCCAACGGCGTGTGAGGTGGTAATTCCTTCTTCAGATGTTTCCCTCTCCGGCATGAGCGTGAGGTGACATTCTCTTATGGTCCCCTCTCCAACGGCGTGTGAGGTGGTAATTCCTTCTTCAGATGTTTCCCTCTCCGGCATGAGCGTGAGGTGATATTCTCTTATGGTCCCCTCTCCAACGGCGTGTGAGGTGGTAATTCCTTCTTCAGATATTTCCCTCTCCGGCATGAGCGTGAGGTGATATTCTCTTATGGTCCCCTCTCCAACGGCGTGTGAGGTGGTAATTCCTTCTTCAGATGTTTCCCTCTCCGGCATGAGCGTGAGGTGATATTCTCTTATGGTCCCCTCTCCAACGGCGTGTGAGGTGGTAATTCCTTCTTCAGATGTTTCCCTCTCCGGCATGAGCATGAGGTGATATTCTCTTATGGTCCCCTCTCCAACGGCGTGTGAGGTGGTAATTCCTTTTTCAGATGTTCCCCTCTCCGGCATGAGCGTGAGGTGATATTTCCTTTCAGATTATAATTTCCTATAGTTCCCTCTCCAACGGTGAGTGAGGTGACTCCCCTTGAGATTATAATGTCCTTTGGTTCTCTTCCTGACACTATGAAGATGGTAATTCTCACCAAGATTTTCTCAACGAGCGTTGTTGAGGTTGAAATCATTCGGGATTCTCTTACCATTCATGCTAAGGCAGTAACCATCCCTGGTTCATTCATCAGCGTTTGAAGCTCCAGACTCAGCTCCTGTAACCAATCAGGACATATCTATACCAAGCATCTAAAATCAGCTCCTGCGACGTGTCAGGTACTCATTTTTCTGTTTTGCAGGTATGCAGGTTCTCGCTAAGGAATCTCCTACGCGATCAACGTCCAGATGGCATCTATAAGCCCATCATCCTATCCAGCAACCTCTAAAATGGCATCTATAAGCCCATTCCCTCATCATCACTGCTACTATGTGAGCGCAAATTTCTGGGCACTCTAGTGTTCAATCATCTTCCACCCTCGGATTACGAAAGGCACGGCAGCCAATCTGCACCCTCAGGTCTAAGAAGATTGAACAGGGGCAACTGTTGTACCCCAAAATTTGCCCTCCCATATTCATCAAGAAATTGTCAAAGTCAAGGTCACAAAATTCCCCAAGGGTTGTGCAGCTCAACTGTCTCCTATACAGTCAAAACTAGGGTTTGAGTTTTGGTCAAGCAAATGAACTTTCCAAAAGCCCAATCAAGTCTCATATGCCTACAAAGATGGTCAAATGTCCTCATATCAAGTTTCAAGGCATTCAGCTCAAAATTGCACAGTCAAAACCCTAGATTGCACTACAGTCAACTGTAGGGGCAAAATGGTCATTTGGCAGTCAAAAGTTCAAATTTTTGGTCAATATATCATTTTGAAGCCACAAACATCATTTTATCAATGCTTGATCATGATTCTCAAAATTTGGCTCAGAAAATCATCAAGATGCAAAAGTTGCTATATTTGGACAATTGAAAAAGTCAACTGAAATTGACCAGGGCATAACTTTCACATGGATTATCAGAAAAATTCCATCCAAAGCTCATTTTGAAGAGAAAGACATTTCCTACAATTCATCTTCATGTTCCAAGTCCAAGAAATGCTCTCACAAAAAGTTATCAATTTCAACATTATAGGTCATTTTCAAAAGTCAACAAAAAGTGACTTTAAGTCAAAGGCCATAACTTGAGATTGGTAAATCAAAATGACATGGGACCAAAGGCATTGGTTAAAGGACTCAAAGACCTTTCCAAAATGTCCAAGAACATGTGAAAAGCTTAAAAATTGACCAAGTTATGCCTTGTGGAAGTTGGGAAATTTTTAGGAATTTTGAAAAGTCAACATTGATGCAAAAGGCCTAAAAATGCAAATGGGCCCATTTTTCTTCCAAATTTCTTCATGCCAAGCCTATGCACGACCATTAGGCCCAAAGGGAAGTATTTTCATATTTTTTAATTATTTATTTGAATTTATATGAATTTATATTCATTTAAATCATTTTAATTCATGAAAAATATAATCTTAACCTAAACAAATCTTTTTATGCATGCTTTGGACTCTATAACTCGTGCACATGCTAATAGGGAAGGATTTGATGCTAATTGATCAGATTTGGCACAAAAACCATGAGAAAAGATTGTAAAAGATCCTTAACAAATCAAAGATTGAAAACAATTATGGAGATGGATTTTATTGAATCTTTTTAACCTAATTGCTTCCATATATGATCAACATCACAACCCTAAGCATAGAAGACTGAAAGCTGCGCATAAACAAGCACTACAATATTGAAAATTCTCCTAAAAACTCAAACACTGAAATCTAGCTTTTAGGACGATTCAAGCTTTGATTTTTGTTTCATTAGCATCCTGAGACGTCCCTAAACATTTCTCAATCAAGAACAACAAGTCAAACGCCTTGAAACGGTATCACAAAGTCAAACTGTATCAAGAAAATCTTGAAATCGCATAGCATGAATTAAGCATTATTTTGCATTTTTTTTCATGGATTCATGTTTATATTGATGTTTCTGAACTAACTGCAACGTTTGATTGTGTTTTTGAGTCACATACGCGAATTCGCCATTGTCACATACTAGGGTTACAGGTTTCCCAAATTGGGGGTTTCACAACCAAGTAAAATTAGGGTTCAAGATGGCCAGGGTTGGATTCAGCACCTCCAGACGATGATGTCTGAACCCTCGCGATGAATTTATGTTTCATATATTTCTAATCGCTATTTTCTCATAAACCCCCTAAAGCCACGATCAAAAACCGTTGCCCATGAGTTTCTTGTTTCAGGAAAACGAAGAAGATGACCCCGTGTCCATTGGTGATTGGTCCGTTTAAATTTCGCGCGTGTTTAACCAACTAGCTTTATTTTTCTTTTATATTATTTATGATATATTATATATTAAATGAACTTGCATAGCGCAGCTGGCCAGGGGACGCATTTGTAACCTTCAAGACCTGGGTTCAAGTCCCAGGTCTGGCAAAAGTTTCACATTATTTTTCATAAAAAATTCTTATGCAGCGCGCTTGAAGAGGATCACCATATTCCATCAGCATCCCATTAGCCACGCGTCCACAATGATCAAATCAATGTCCAGGCTTCAGGGTACACCCTAGGCATGAGTCAAACGCATCATATGGAATTATGGAAAGTCAGCGAAATCAAGCTTAATGGGCCTTAAATTACCAGGCCTATACCTCCTTATTTGGGGCAACACCCCACCCTGGTTTGCTTTCTTTATTTTATTTTTTATTTTAATTATTGTGTGATTTATTTTATTACTTTAATTAATTAATTCTCTCTTTTCTATAAAATATAAAAACACTAAAAATCAGAAAAATACAAAAAAATATAATATTTATTTTATAATAATTATTTTCATAAATAAATTAAAATGTAGATTATTTAGTGTAATTAGGTTTTCAACTTTAAATCCTTTTTAATAAAAATCCAAAAAATGCGGAATTAGGTTAATTGCTATTTTTTATTCCTTTTAATATTTTTCCCCTTTTTTTAGAATAATAATAATTATTTATTTATTTATTTTTTATTTAAATTGTACATAAATGAATTAGGTTTAATTTAGGTCATATTTTAATTCTTTCTTAATAGTTAAAAAATATTAGAATTAGGGTTTGCCGTTTAATTTAATTAATTTCTTTTTTCATTAAATCTAAGAAAACACAAAAATAAAATATCATTCTCATTTAATTTTAATTTTTAAATCCTTATTAATTTTAATTATTTGCAAAAAGGGTCCAACGCCCGTCATTAATCATTTAATTGCGCATTTATTTTATTATCGCTTATTATAATTATGTAATTGTCCCAAGGCCATGTAACTTTACTTTTCGCACTTTCTTTCTTCGCATTATTTATTTTTTCTGCTAAATCGGGTCTGGTTTAATTTTGGCGATGTGGACCCGCGCCATTTGTAATAGTTTAGATTTATTTCCTCGCAAAATATTTAACTGTTAAAAAAAAGCATGCAAGAATGAATGTCTTAATAAAATCAAGCGTAGAACACGACAACATGACAAGACAAATAACTGAAATATGACACACGATTCACACACACCACCCCTAGGGTACGCCTCACTGTTGCCTTTCGAAAGGTGATCGTCGAGTAGAGGATGTCTTAGTAAGTCCTCATGATCCGGGAACCTGGCATGAGGGTAGCTTCTAAGGTGTCTTCCCATTGCTCTGGTGATCACCACGTCCCGAATATCGAATTGACCCGAACACCTCCAATGGTGGTGCTATCTACCTCTCAATGGTGGGATGGCACTACTTTAAAGGACTCTTACACAGACGAATTCCTTAGGGTAGGTAGGTTCTCAAGGATACTTGCTCTAATCTCAAAACAAACTCAAAAAGACTTTTCACACTGACACTTTTCAAAAGCTTTCAAAGCAAACTTTTCAAACACTCTGACGTATGAGTCGATCTGAAATTTTTCAAAAGGAACTTTTTAAACCCACATTGAAAAGCAAGCAAACAATTTTGAAAACACATTGAGCAAGTATCTAAGAGCCCATGGATAACCATGGATAGAAAGGGTGCTAACACCTTCCCTTTCTATAATCTACCTCCCGAACCGAGAGCGATCTCTATAAGGAATTTTTCTGTGCTTTTGTCCTTTCCATTTGGAGAAAATAAAAGACGGTGGCGACTCTTGCTTCCGCGACATTTCGCGAACCAGCGTTAAACAGTCAGTTCCAGATCCACCGATCACAGCTGTGAATGCTTATGGTAAATGAATTGGTGTTGTGATTGTCACTCCTCATGGATCGTACATTCATTTTACTACAAGGTTAACATTTGATTGCACTAATAATATGGCAGAATACGAGGCTTGCATCATGGGTCTCGAAGAAGCTATTGATCTAATAATTAAAATTATAGACGTGTATGGTGATTCAGCTTTGGTAATAAATCAAATTAAAGGACAATGGGACACTCGTCACCCTGGCTTGATCCCTTAAAAGATTATGCTAGAAGATTATTACCATTCTCAATAAAGTTGAATTCCATCACATCCCTAGAGATGAAAATCAAATGGCGGATGCTCTGGAAACTATGGCTTCTATGTACCAAGTGAATACTTGGAATGATATACCCCGAATTGCGGTTCGACGGCTGGATAGACCCGCTCATGTGTTTACATCAAAGGAGGTAGCAGATGAAAAACACTGGTATTATGATATCAAGCATTTTCTTCAGACTCAGGAATACCCGATTGGTGCATCGAGGAAAGATAGAAAGACATTGAGAATATTGGAAGGCAGTTTCTTCCACAGTGAAAATGTGTTATACAAGAGAAATTATGACATGGTCTTGCTCAGATGCGTGGATAGACACGAAGCAGACATGTTGATGCATGAGATTCATGAAGGTTCATTTGGCACTCATGCCAATGGACATTCAATGGCTAGAAGCATACTAAGGGAAGGTTACTATTGGCTGACAATGGAATATGATTGTTACAAATTTACAAAGAAGTGCCATAAATGCCAGATTTATGCAGACAAGGTCCATGTTCCTCCGACACTTCTCAATGTGATTTCCTCCCCGTGGCCTTTCTCTATGTGGGGTATTGACATGATTGGGATGATAGAGCCCAAAGCTTCGAATGGGCACCGTTTTATCTTGGTAGAAATTGATTACTTCACCAAGTCGGTGGAGGCTGCTTCATATGCCAATGTTACTAAGCAGGTGGTTGTGCGCTTCATTAAGAATAATCTTATATGCCGGTATGGTGTGCCGAGCAGAATCATCACCGACAATGGCTCAAATTTGAACAACAAGATGATGACAGAACTGTGTGAAGAATTCAAGATTGTCCATCACAATTCATCTCCATACAGGCCAAAGATGAATGGGGAAGTTGAAGTTGCTAATAAGAATATCAATAGAATTATCCAGAAGATGGTTGTTACTTATAAGGATTGGCACGAAATGCTTCGTTTTGCTCTGCATGGATATCGAACATATGTCCGCACTTCAATAGGAGCAACCCCGTTCTCCTTAGTATATGGAATGGAAGTTGTACTCCCAGTCAAGGTAGAGATTACCTCGTTGAGTGTGATAATGGAAACCAAGTTGACGAAGGCTGAATGGGTCCAGAACAGGTTTTACCAATTGAATTTGATTGAGGAAAAGAGAATGATAGCTTTGTGTCATGGCCAGTTATATCAAATAAGAATGAAGAAAGCTTTTGATAAAAAGGTCAAACCTAGTGAATTCAGAGAATGTGACCTCGTGCTCAGGAAGATCATGTCATTCAACACTGATTCTAGGGGCAAGTGGACTCCCAATTTTGAAGGTCCATATGTTGTCAAGAAAGCCTTCTCTGGTGGTGCATTAATTATTGAAACTATGGATGGCGAGGAGTCCCCACGTCCCATGAATGCTGACGCAGTCAAGAAATACTTCGCCTAAAGAAATAAAAGAACAGCTCACTGAGTTGAAAACCCGAAAGGGCGGCTTAGGCAAAAAGGAGCGTCTCGGTAGGCCGAAAACCAGAAAGGGCGGTATAGGAAAAAATTAGAGACATAAACAGAATAAATTTCCCTCTAAGTTGAACACCCGCAAGGGCAGCTTAGGAAAAAGTTAGGGATTTTCTTGGCACGTAACTACGTCAGACAAGACTTGATCGTTGAAGCAACAATCTTCTCGGATCCTCACCATACTTCAACAAAAGCTACTGCTCAGGATTTCAAAAGTTGTTAGGGGGGATACTGGTCATTGTATCTCAATGTATCTTTTCCATTATGTATTACCATTTCCCAAACTTGGTAATCATCTATGGAGTCTCTCCATTCACAGACTACCATCCTATTAATGAAAGTCGAGCTTTTACTTAATTCTTTGTATTTCCTATGCTATTTAGCTTGCAAAGACTCCATTTATTACTGATAGTAACTTTCAAAGCAAAGAGATTAAATAACAAAATTGATTTTTCAAAAAGAAAGAGATTTTCACAATTTACCTTTACTTTGAGATTTGTGATGAAACAATGACAACAAAAATAGTGATCCCAGGAATGGACAAACTCCAGTTGATTTGAGAGGTTTTTGTTCCCCCCGGGAAGGGTTACTCGGGTTGTTTTCTCCGTATTGGATTTATGGTTCCGATATCCTCGGTCAAGTTTGGATTTGTTTCTCCTCTTTTCTGAGTTTTCATAATGTGGAGTTTCAATCCGCGTTTTTCTCCAGCGAAGTGGGTCTAAATTCCCCAGCAAAGTTTGATTCTTTCGGTGTCAGTCTGCTTTATTTGAGACTGGTCTTGCAATCTCCAGTAGGTATGTTACTTTTGAAAAAACACTAGTTTTCCCGATGAAGCCTGAAGAAGGATGTTCTACCCCAGTATCTGTTTAATTTGTCCACCTCTGGATTATGTTTCTCCTTGGTAAAGTTAAAAGCAGGAAGTAGGTTTGGTTTCCGCAGCTGGCCTTTACCTTTCTTCGAATAATCATCTTGGTTGAAGCTTAGACGAGTGTTATTAGTGCCCGGGGCATTTTTGCCTGGTTGTTCCCCATGTTGTGCATCTGTTTTGTCAGCATGCACACGATAACACTCATACATTCATACATGCATCATGTATAGCTAAAATTGACAAATCATTGTTCATTGATATTTGTTAATATTTTTGTTGACATATTACCCTGTTTTGAAGAGATAAGTTACCCTTTTTTCATTAGATCGTCGGTCTTAAGCAGGAAACGCACACTCTTTCAATTTCTCTACTGAGTTGTCCCTCATAGAAGATTTTTGCTTTAAACCTTCTGATATAGTTCCTTGTTTGGATGGATCTTGTTTTCCCTTTTGAGTTTATTTCTCAAAGGATGCATTCATGTTGACTATTTCATTCCAGTTTATTTCTGGTTTGGATCTGTGATCCCCCGACAATATTATTTACTTTGGAATTCTAAAAAAACTCCAAGCTTTGGTTGGTGCATTTATTTTGCACAAGAAGACTTAATCCCCTTAGCGAGAATATCATGGCATCTCCCCAGAAAGTCATAAATCTTGCCTAGAAAAGACATTTCCTTTTACAAGCCTCCATGACCGCAAATAAAAAGTTCTCTTTATTTGAGACAGCTCATGTGTCATCCTTTCCAGGAAGAGTGCCTCGGCTAAAGAAGAAGTTGAGACGCGTTCTAGGCGAAACACCAAAATTTTGGGTAAACTTGTTATCTTTTTGCTATCTTCAGTGAACGTTGATAGTTTATTGTCAGTGAACAGCGGTGGTATTATATATTCTCTTTCTACCTTCAGTGAAAGTTGGTAGACCATCGACAGTGAACGTCGATGTTTGTTATCTTTTTGCTATCTTTAGTGAACGTTGATAGTTCATCGTTAGTGAACGATGATGATATGATATATTCTCTTTCTACCTTCAGTGAAAGATGGTAGACCATCTTCAGTGAACTTCGATGTTTTATATTCTCTTTCTACCTTCAATGAAAGTTGGTAGACCATCGGTAGTGAATGTCGATGTTTGCTATCTTGTTACTATCTTCAGTGAATGTTGATAGTTCATCGACAGTGAACGGCGATGCTGTGATATTTTCTTTTTGCTATCTTCAGTGAACATGGGTAGTTCATCTTCAGTGAACGGCGGTGATATGATATTTTCTCTTTCTACCTTCAGTGAAAGTTTGTAGACAATTGGCAGTGAACGTCAGTGCTTGTTATCTTTTTGCTATCTTCAGTGAACGTTGATAGTTCATCGTCAGTGAACGGTGGTGCTATGATATTTTATTTTTCTATCTTCAGTGAACGTGGGAAGTTCATTGTCAGTGAACGACGGTGATATATATTCTCCTTCTACCTTCAATGAAAGTTGGTAGGCCATCGACAGTGAACGTCGATGTTTGTTATCTTTCTCTCTGCCTTTAGTAAACGTTGGTAGCTTCGCCTTCAGTAGAAGTTGGTGTGCCATCCTACCATCCTCAATGATTCAGTTCTTTTGGTCCACCAGTGATTTATTTTCCTGGTGGGGGTGCTCCTTTGTTTCTTTATTGTTGCGTCCCCAGTTTTATTTTCGCGTCTCTTTGGTCCTGTTCATAAGCATTCATGATCATAAGCATTTGCATGGTGTCTTAGGGCCAAAAAATAGGGTTTTTTTTATATATTTAAATATCTTCGATCGAGACGACACGAAGATTTTTAACCTTCGTATCTCCGGATAGAAGAAAATTAAATAAGGGCAGCTGTTGTATCCCAATTTTCCCCCTAAGACCCCTTCATCATACCTTGTTGATTCACTCACAACAAGATCACACTAGGATTCTTGGTTCCCCTCCCTACTTTGAGCTTTGCTCCTTTTGAGGAATTACCAAGCACCTTGAATTATGTTCCTTTTGTGATTATTAATATTGTTTTGTTTTCTTCACTTAACTAATAAAATACAATGTTGGCTTGTCTTGCTTGTTGTCCATGGAGGTAAGGGCAATGAGATTTAACAAATTACTCCATGGGTTCATGAGTTTATTTCCATGCCCTAGCCAATAAAAGCTTTAGAGGTTCAAACCTCACAATTGGAGTGGTTTTGGAATAAATGGCATGGCAAAGTTTGTTTGGGTTCATCACATTTCAAGGTTATTAGATTTGACTCAAAAGTACAAGGGGTTGATTGGAGAAGTTGTTATGTTTGGACAAGGCCTTGTTCATATTGGCCACCAGGGGCATATTTCTCTCAAATTTCAAGATATAGAAGTGGTTTTGGTGGCTATGAGTCCTCATTATCATCCTCAACAACTTCTGTTCACAAATCAAGAATATTGGAACAAGAAGTTTCTTCAAACTTGTCAAAGTTCTCCAAGGCATTCTCTTGTTCTAGAAGCTAAGGTTTTGAACTTCAAAGGAGTATATCTTGCTCACCTTTTGGTATTTTTGAGTGATTCCAAAGACATCCTTCTCTTTAAAGGGTTATTAAAAAATCACTTCAAAGGTTCCAAAGAGTTTTCATGTTGAAGAAACTTGGTGAAGAAGAAAGATTACAAGTCATCAAGATGAATCCATAATTTTACATAAGTAACTTCAATTGATTATAACTTGGTCAATTTTCATCACCTTGGGTCAATTATTTTTCCATAATTAACTTGAATATGTGAACTTTATGCCTTCTTTTATGTGTAAAGTTGTAAAATGGATGGAGGTTTCCTTAAATATGCAAAATATTATAGGTCATTTCATGATTTTTGTCCAACTTCAACAAGTCATAACTTGCTCAATTTTTGGATATTTTGAGTGTTTAAAGTTTCAAAATGTCATTCAAGAGATCTACTTCATTCCATCTTTTTTGGTCAAGAGAAAATTCCAAGTGGAAGGCCATGTTTGGATGCAAAAGATTATAGGTCATTTTTAAAGAAGAATTTGAAATATTTCTAAGTATGGAAAGTTAACCCTTTTTCTTCAACTTTGACTCAATGCAACTTTCAGCTCAAGCATCCATTTGATTCCATTCATTTTCCATTGCAAAGCTTGTAACCTTATCTTTATAAAGCATCAAGAATCATGCCCTAAGCCCCCTTGAGTTGGAAATGCCATGGATTTGAATTTGGTAACTTGAAACTGAATTTTCCACAAAGTCAGAATTTTGAAATCCATAATGTGACTTCTAAACACAATATTTATGCGCTTTGGATTTAAACTTGATTAGCAAACTTTCCAGAAGTGATTAGCACCCTAAAACGCAAGATTTGGTTGAGTTTTGATGGAAATGAAGTCAAACTTCACTCGTGCTCGACCTTTATTCAATTTCCCTCCAAACTTCCTTGTTTCTTCCAATTTTCATTCCCATTCACTTTCCTATAAAAAAGGGTCATCCACCATTCATTTCTTCAAGCTTTGAGAGCCAAAAACACTCTGCCAAAACCTCACACGAACCCATCTTTTTTGAATTCAGTTTCTAAAATTTAAGTTCCCTTTTCCAGAATTCTATGCGCATTCATCATCCTTAAGCGTCATACAAACTCTCTAGCACTTGAACCAATCAAAACGAGCCATAATTCAAGCTACAGAAGTCCAGTTTCAGAGCTTCTTCCTTGAACTTCGAAAAGGTAGAATTCTCCACCATTTGGATCCAAATCAAGCACTAATCTATTCTACTCCTTCTCTTGATTCTAATGGTGCTTACAATTTTTAAATCCATTGAGGATTGAGAGAGAAATCTCAAATTGAAGGTGCTCGCTATTTTCTGGGGTTTTGATTCATATCTCTCTCCATACCTTATATAAATTTGGCGCGATGGTGGTGTTAGAATTGTCTTGAAAAGACGAGTTCAATGATACTAGCCTGGGGTCCTACTTTTTCCATTTGAAGGATCTCACAAAATCCCCATTGTAGGGTGTCTGGAGGTTGAAGACAATGACATGTCTCGTCTCAGCCAATGATAGCGTGCCAAACGTTTTAATTTCATTGGTGGCCCTTTTTCTAATCCTATGTGTATCTCACTAAGGTCCATATCAAGCACAACGCGCCTGGTCCACTGGATCAGCTTAGTAACGCGTTTTGACAATGATCTAATTGTCCACATCTCATTAGTTTTATTTTATTTTTTGATTTTATATTTTATATTTATTAAATTTTGAAAAATTCATAACTCTTTTATTTTTTATCCAAAAATTATGAAAAAATTCACAAAAATACTTTGAATTATTTATGATCTCATGACTATGTTTTCATATTTTTATTTTGATATTTGATATTTTTTGTATTTTTTGAATCATTCGCTTTCTTTTAATTACTTAAAAAATACTTTTTGACATTTTTTAATTCTGAAAAAATTCATAAATATTATTTTGCATATTGTTGACTTTTTAAAAATTTTATGGAATTTTATATAGAGGTTTACTATTTTTGACATATTTTCTATTTGTTTGAGCAATTTTAAATAGTTTAAAAATAGTTTCTGACTTTTAAAAATTACCAAAAAGTTTATAAAAATATTTGGATCCATTTCTGATTTTTCTATGGTCTTACTTTTTATTTATTGATTAATTTGAACATAGTTGGTATTTTTTCTCTTTATTTTCTATTTTTAAACATTATTGTTTAACCCTTTTGTATATATTAAAATGTGATTTATTTTGTGACTATTTTCTGGTTGATCTTGGGTTAGATTTTGGATCATGAACTTTATTAACATCATTGGATCCATGGTATTGAGTTTAACTCCACAAAAATGGATCAATGATTTTAATAATAGTTTGATTAAAATTTAATTTAAATGTGGTTTGTATATTTTTCCCCTATCCCTCTTCATCTCATCCCCTTCTTATTGCACTAGGTGTTATTGGATCATGATCTCTATATCATGTCTCAAAACAAGTGGTGCATAAATTTCTATTGACCGGCCTCAAAATAGGTACGACTTCTATATAAGTCCACTTACGATTGCTTAACATAACGCTAAATTTTTTCCCGATTCGAATAAATGATCATTCGTGGCCCAAACTTATGATTGCAAACCCAAGTGTGTTAATTTGATCTCTTTGATCCAATAACCTTGAGATTCATTGTGTGGAGGCTTTGGTTCTACCAATCCTATAATGGATCTACAACACCTTTGGTCAACGTGGATCACTTAAACATCGTTGATCATTAAATGGTACTTATGAGAATTCCAAATGGATGATATACTTGACAAAAAGAAAATGCAACTTGTTATATGGAGGCTTTGGTTCTACCAATCCTCTAATGAGTTCCAAATGCAAGCTTCATGATGGTCATCCAACTAACCACTAATTATTGACTTGTTTTACCTTATCTTTTATTCTTTCTTATGCTTTATGTACTATTTACTTTTAGCATTTACATTTCATGCCATTTTCATCTTTTCTTATTTGAGCATTTATTTTCTTTCCATTTTGTACTTTGCTCACATGAGCTTTTCTTTTCCTTTCTTAAGATACTTAATAATCAACATAAACCCTAAAAAATCTTTAATGGTACTTGGACTATTTGGCTACTATCCTTGGCATTATGGAGAATGGGACTTTTCTTGGACTTAGGATTAGAAACCTTGGCCTATCTTGGAGACCTTGTGATCTTATCTGATTATTTTGTCTGGAGCTCTTGAGGTTTGCCTCAAGATATTGGGTTGTTTGTTTGTTTTGTGTGCAAGTTATTGTGATTACACCCTTTGTTTGTAATATGCAATTCACCCGTATACAACCGTTACTCTGCCCAATTTTTATGAAGACTTAATACACTTGAAGTTTGGGTTCTCTAAGGGGTCTAGTATTTTTGCTTTCTTGGTTTCAATCCAAAGAATGGGAACTCTATCTTGGCTCATAATGCCCAGTATTGGCTTCTTGTTAGTTAGATGGTTCTTATCCCTAGCTTTTACCTTATGCTTTAGGATAGCATCTTCTTCTCCTCCCATCTTCTTTAATTTCAAAAAAAAATCTTCTCCCTCCTTTTGAAAACCCTTCTCATTTAAAACTTGAATCGCTTTTATAATAAACTTGGACTTATGTCCATGCATTTTCAAAACATTTTGATAAATAAACTCCAATCAACTTAATAATACCTTGACATTTTTTTTGTGTGAGAAGACTAAAAGTCAATCAATCTCATTTCAAACCATTTTTCCACTTTGGCTTTTTATCTTTAAAACTTTTCTTAAAAGATTAAACTCTTGTAAATCCTTGTAGTGATGCAAACAACTATACTTCTACAATATGTAGTAAAGAGAGATATTTTCCACTTGGGTGTTGAGTGAGGCATTGTTGATTTTAAAATCCAAGCCATATCCTCCACTTTGAGATGATGCAAATTCTCCTTTCTCATGATTGTGGGTAGTAGGTGTGTTTTCCACACGAACAATGATGATGATGCTTTATCTTACAAAATTAACCAACACATTTGGGTTTTAAATTTTTGAAAGAGGAACTACATGTACCCTGATCCCCTATCGCACGAAAGGTGTTACATAGGCACTAAAGGTTCGCAACTGCGGCGGGTTTAAAAATCATAAAATATATATTTCTTTTCTCACCTCCACCATCCATTTTATATAACCATTTTTTATAGCCAAAATATACAGATTTTTTACAAAGAGGCTTTTGCGGAGTACCGTAGATGTTTAGGGTGCTTATACCTTCCCTTTGCATAACCAACCCCCTTACCTTGAATCTTTCCACCTCTTTTTTGGTTATTCTCCCTTTTCCCATTCATTTGGAAACAATAAAGCGTGGTGGCGATTTTTATTTTGATTTGTATAAAATCTATTTAATCCAATGGCTTAGTCTTGAACATTTCTACTGCTACAATATGAACTTGTGACCAATAGGAACAAAGCCTTGTCCAAACATGAAAACTTCTTAAATCAACCCCTTGTACTTTTGAATCAACCTAGATAACTTTGAAATGTAGTGACCCAAAACCTTGGCATGCCATTTCTTCCAAAATAACTTCAATGGTGAGGTTTGAATTTCTTAAGCTCTATTGCTAAGGCATTGAAATAAACTCATGAACCCATGGATCAACTTGTCAAACCACATTGCCTTTACCTACATTATTAATAAGTAAGACAGACTAACATTGCATTTTATTAGTTAAAAGGAAAGTAAAAACAAAACATGAATGATCATAAAAGAAAAACAAGTCAAGGTGCTTGGTGATTCCTCAAAGAGAAAAGCTAAAGATAGGAAGGAGAATCAAGAGCCCTAATGTGACCTTGTTGTGACGGAATAAATATGGTGTGATGAAGGGATCTTAGAGGCAAAAATTGGCGTACAACAAGGGGGCTATGATCTTATCAATCCTCTAATGTATTTTCATGAATATTGGTCTAAGTGGATCATTTAAACATCATTAATCATATATGTTTGCCTTGAGTAATTGGAATTAATGATATACTTGACAAAAAGAAAATGAAACTTGTTGCTGAGAAGCTTTGATTTCATCAATCTTCTAATGAGTTTTCAAATGAAAGTTTCAAACTATGAACCCCATGTTTGTGATCTTGTGTGTGATTGTTGCATCATGCATTCATGCATCCACGAGCATTCTTTAAAACAGTTAATTCAAGGAAATTAAAGTTGACTTTTGCAAATATATCAGGTACTTTTTTACCATGTATTTTTGAAAAAGAAAGACACAGAAGTAAATTTTCAAGGATCCTAACATAGAAGAACTAATGAGTTTGATTCCTGAGATTGAGATCTCTATAGATTTCCGGAAGAAGTATGGATCCATCGTGCCTCTTATGAAGCTCAAGATGAAAGAGGGTATTCTTTCTATAATTCTCCAGTTCTAGGATCCGTTGTGCCGGTGTTTTAATTTTACTGATTATTAGCTGATGCCCACATTGGAGGAGTATTCTTACTTACTTGGTTTACCTATTACTGATCATGTTCTTTTCACTGGCTTAGAAGGAGCACCTAAGTCTCATGAGATTGCTACCATGACTCATTTGAAGAAGTTCGAGATTGAGGCTAATATGACTACCAAAGGAGGAATCAAGCATTTAATTGTTCAGTTTCTATTAGAGAAAGCTCGTTATTTCGCCAAGATGAAGAGTACAATTGCTTTTGAGGCTATATTTGCTTTGCTTTTCTATGGGTTATTCTTATTTTCGAACATCGACAAATTTTTGGATGTCAACGCCATTAGGATCTTTTTGAATGGGAATCAAGTCCCTACACTGGTAGAAGATACTTATTTTTCCATCCATCTTCGGGATTTTTATCAGGGAGGGATGATAATTTGTTGCACACTGTTGTCTTATCAGTGGTTTATTTCTCATTTACCTCAGACTGTTGCTTTTTGAGATCTCAAGAAGGAACCTCGTTGGGCCCCGAAGGTTATGGCTCTCACTTATTCTGAAATTATTTCGTATCATTAAGATTATTATGATGTGGATATTATTTATAGTTGTGGTAGTTTTTCCAATGTACCTCTTCTGGGTTCAAAGGGAGGAATTAAGAATCCTTCTCTCGCGCGTCATCAACTTGGATATCTAATGAGAGACAATCCAAACAACATTCGCCTGAGTGGTTTTTTAATTAAAGAAGGAGAAGATCACAAGGAAGCTAAGAAAGAGATTGAGAAGGCTTGGTTCCATATTCAAAGAAAAGGTAGAAAATATTTGGGACCAAGAGGAGTTATTTCCTTAGAGCCTCATCTTTGTTGGGTACAAGCAAGGGTAATGCAGTTGAACATGCCTTATTCTCGTGAAGAACCTATACCTGATATGTTTATGAGGACTACTCCTCCCCTTTTAGATGATATGGAAGAACTTCAGCTTGATTTGGTTAGGATGCAACAAGAGAAGGAAGCATGGAAGAACAAGTTCCAGAGTTTAGAGGTATCCTACTCAACAAAATTGAAAGAGAAAGATGACTTAATCGAGATTCTTGAGAGTCATGCTATGGAGATGATGGAGAAACAAGGGGATTTGTTTTCGTCTATAACTCGGCTAGGTCCAGGTCACTTGTCTTCTGATTCAGTGGTTGGAAAGACGTCACCGAGTAGTATGTAGAAGAGAATAAATAGTTGAAGGATCAAATAGAAAGACTCAAGGGAAATCGTTAGTGTGTAGAGAGATCTTCATCAGCTTTGGCTCCTTAGAATTTGTAGACTCTATCTTTATTCTCTTGTACTTAGGATTATTGAAACTTGTACTAAAAGTTGTAATCCAGTCCAAAGTTATTATTAAAATGAAATTTTCAGCATTTCCAAATGTGCTAGTGCTTTAATATTTGCGATTGTATATAATTCTTTGAGTTCCTTGAAAATAATAATATAATAAATTATATGCATTGCATATCATGCATCATTTTGCACATATTTTTGCATTCTTGTTCATTCCCAGGTGTCTTACTTGTTTCTATACTTCCAAAGTCGGCAAGTTGTCTCATCGCCATAATACCCAGGTTAATTCTAGGAAGAATATGAAAGGTCTTGAATAAGAGAAACGCAAGTTACACGAAGAAGTTACTCCTTTGAGGGCTTGGATGGCCAATCTGACTGCTTTGGTGGAATGATTTGTGGTTTCTCAGAATCAGCCACCACCTTCTCCTCCATCTCTTCATGCTACTCAGCTACAACAAACTATTGTTTTTTCCGAGGTTCTTTTAGTTCCCATCTTTGTTACTTAAGTTACTTGTTCTCAGTAGTGTATGCCTCAGGGTTACCCGTGGGGAATGCCTGAGAACTTCATGCCAAAAGGTTAGAATCCCGTTGCTCAAGTTTCTTCATTTGCTCAAATTGCTACTATTTCCGCACCTCCTGTGGTGCTCCTGTTTCCTATAATGAGATTCATCATGCATCACCTCATAAAGTGAATGTTATGATTGTTTTTAATGATGAAGTTTATCGTCTTGCTCCTCCACCAAGTGAAAGTTTGGGCTTCTATGACCGATTGAATGACTTTCAAGACCAATTCAATGAAATGCAGGAAGAAGTGATGGCTCTTTGAGGGAAAGAGTTATTTGGACAAAATGTCAGTGATCTCTACTTAGTTCTTAATGTGAAGGTGCCGACAAAGTTTAAAGTACCAGAATTTGAGAAGTACAAGGGAAACTCTTGTCTTTGTGATCACCTGGAGATGTATATCAGAAGGATGTCTACTAATACTGATGACCAACGCTTTCTCATACATTTCTTCCAGGATAATTTAACTCGTGTTGCCTTGAAATGGTATATTGGATTGGACAGTAGCAACATCCACACATTCAATGATTTGGGTGAAGCTTTTATCAAGTAGTATATGTACAACATGTTTTTGGCACCTGATCGTGACCAATCGAGAGTGTTGGCTAATAAGGATAGGGAGTCATTCGAAGAGTATGAGCAGCGTTGGCGTGAGGTTGTTGACCAAGTGGTAACCCCGGTGGGAGAACAAGAAATGACTAAGGTCTTCCTAAAAACCCTTGGTTCATTGTATTATGAAAGGATGGTTGCAATAGGACCGAGTGATTTCACTGAGATGGTAAGTATGGGTGTTCGTCTAGAAGAAGCTCTCAGGGAAAGATGATTGACAAAAGATGAAGGTTTTAGTGGAACGAAGAAATCATCATTTGGATTTTCTAAAAAGAAAGAAATTGAAACAAATGATATCGTTGAGGAAAGAAAGGTTAGACATCCGAGAAGACGTCATCAGTACCAACAACAAGTTTCTTCTGTTACTCCAGTTGTCAATGTAGCTCCGATTGCTGTTGCCTATCAGAGAGTACCTCCTCAAGGTAATCAAGGGCAAGGTCCGAAGAGAGAAGATTTTGGCCCTATTCCGATGAATTATGTAGAATTGTTTATGGCTTTGGTACAGAAGAAATTAATGCAGACTAGGCCTCCCCCTACTATACCTTCACCTTTATCATGGTATTACAAGGCAGATCAAACCTGTGCTTTTTATCAAGGAGCCCTTGGGCACAACATTGAAAGCTGATATCCCTTGAAGTCTGAGGTGCAGAAGATGGTAAAATCTGGTCTCCTGTATTTTAAAGATATTGGTCCCATTGTGAAGGATAATCCACTACCCAAACATGGAGGTGGAAGTGTTGTAAATATGGTTCTTAGTTGCACTAACAATTTCCAGCTTTTTGATATCAACCTAGTTAGAGGTGGTTTAGTTAAGATGCATGTTGATCTCTGTGAATTCAGCTATTATACACATAACCGAGTTGGTTGTAGTATTTGAAGTTCAGATATCCATGGATGTGATAAAGTGAGAGCTGATCTTCAAGAAATGATGGATGAAGATCTTATCCATATAACCAGACCAAGGGCTGAATATGAAGAAGATGTGAATGTGGTTTATGGATGTCATGGTGAATTCTAGATTTTTTATGTGAATTAATTGAATGATTATCTGGTACAGCTGCGCGATACATTTTGTCACATGGGTGGCCAAGAGGTACATCATTATGGGTCCTATCAGATCTGCTATAGAGATTCCCGTGGTTGTTCTATTGTTAGATTTGATGGGTTAGCTATCTTAGAATGCATGATGCAATTTAAAAAAAAGTTTGAATATAAAAGATATTTGATGCAATTAACATAAAATAGGATTAGTATTGGAAAATAATTAATAAACAATTATATTATTATTATTATTAAAAATATATTAAATATTTTTTATAACAATCCAATATTTATTTATCAAAATGACTTTTATGATAAAAAATAATTTTAATGCAAATGAAAACAATATGAGATAATATATATATATATATATATATATATATATATATATATATATATATATATATATATATATATATATATATATATATATATATATATATATATATATATATATATATATATATATATATATATATATATATATATATATATATATATATATATATATATATAAATTAAATAAATGAAATTGAATAAATAAATTACATTAATTAATTAAATAAATTATAAAAACTAAGGGGGTGTATTCATAACTGACGTAGTAAAACCTGGGGGTGTGAGTATCAAGGGCCAAAGCCCATAATTGGTTTTGAAGCCCAAATAACGTCAGGGGTACACATTATGTTTAATAGTAAAATATAGGGGCATGGAAAGCATGGGCTTAAGCCCAATAAATGATCCAATCCAATAAACAGGGGGTGCTTATTTAAGTTGAATGCGTAAAAGGGAGTGTGTATTTAGTACTGGGCTTGGCTCGAATAATGTTTGAATCATGTTAGACAATTTGTGGGAGAGCACATGGTGCTATGGTGTGCTAAGCGTTTATGGATCATTTGATCCAGATCACGTGGCCATTCAAGAGTGAATCCAGAGCCTTTAAGTAAGGAAATCGCGAGGTTGAAAACCATGGTTGACTAGGGAGTATGTTAAGTTATATACATGGAGAGACACGGAGTCTGTATATTCACTCCTTCCACATTTTTGTCATTTTTTCTCATTTATTTCTCTCCACCCAAAAAAAAAATTATTATATTTCTAGAGAGAGAGGCTCTGACCTCTCTTCACCACACCGAAAATCGCCCGCCTAGAGTACCACCGGCCATAAATTTCTTTCGCTAGCGACTGCATCTGGGCAGCACCACCTTCACCCCAATCTCCACCCCAACCTCCACCCTCAAACCCAGAAATCATCATGGGCATCCGTGAAGGCCATCGTTGGGGATGAATGTTTGCCGAAGACATCATCCCTTACCGAAAAACCCCATGAACCCTATTGTGATCAGTGGAAATAGAACTGACTGTTTTTTAGCTGGTTTCGCAAAATGTCGCGGTAAGCAAGAGTCACCACCGTCTTTTATGTTCTCCAATATGGAAAGGACAAAAGCACAGAAAATTCCTTATTCGAGAATGTTTCTCGGTTCGGGAGGTAGATTTATAGAAAGGGAATGTGTTAGCACCCTTTCTATCCGTGGCTATCCACGGGCTCTTAGGTACTTGCTCTTATGTTATCAAAATTGTTTGCTTTTCAAGTGTGAGTGGGTTTTGAAAAAGTTTCGTTTGAAAAATTTCTAAGTAACTCTTGTATCAGTCCTCAAGACTGTATGAAAAATTTGTTTGAAAACTTTTGAAAGTGTAGGTGTGAAAAGTATTTTTGTTTGTTTTGAAAAGAGCAAGTACTTAAGAGAATCTACCTACTCTAAGGAATTAAGATGTGTAAGAGTCCTTTAGATAGTGTTATCCCACCATTGAGAGGTAGGTAGCACCATCGTTGGAGGTGTTCGGGTCAATTCGATTAACGGGACAGTGTGGTCACCGAAGCAACGGTAGGACACCTTAGAAGTAACCCTAATGTCCTAGATCCTTTGTATCCGAGGCAACCGTTTCGAGGCAACTGGATCTTATGGACAGAAGAGCGACCTCTAAGACACCCTATACTTGATGACCATGTTCAAGGCAACCAGTGAGGCGTACCCTAAGAAGTGGCATGTGCTTTGTGTGTTATTTTTCAGTTAATTGTTTTTGTACATGTTATTTGTAAGCTACGGATTGATTTTATTTACATACATTCTTTCATGCATTTAACAGTTAGGGGTGCGGAAAGTAAATTGCGGAAATATAAATTTTACGCTATTACAAGGCGCGGGTCTATACATCGCCAAAAATACAAAGACCCGTTTTGGTAAATAAGTACGAGAAATTAAATAAAGCGATAAACCTAATTACTATTACATTCTTGGAAGCAATTACATAATAATCAGAATAAAGTAAATGCGCGCGACTAAAAATTAATCGGGAACGTTCTAAGGGTTTTGACCCTCTTAATAAAAGAAATGAATTTTTTTGTCTTTTTTTTTGAATTAAATGCAATTAATTAAATAAAGCCTAATTACTAATTAATTAATTAAAAGGAAAAATAATGTTTTTGTGTTTTTTATATTTTTAATGGAAATAAAATAAAGGAATTAAAATTAAAAGTTAATAAAAACCTAATTCTAAACTTATTTTAATTATTAAGAGAAAAAAGTTAAAGTTACCTAATTAATAATTAATTCAATTTATTAGTATTTAATTACAAAAATAAAATAATAATAATAATAATAATAATAATTTTAGTTCTTTTTTTTTGGATTTTTTTATAAAAATGTTAATTATGTTAATTGTACTAATAATTAATAATAAAAAAAAGGTTATAAAAGAAAAGAAAAATAAAGAGATAAAGAGAAATAATAAAACCAAAGGGAGGTATGGGCCAGAAATGGGGTGTTCTGAATTGAATTGTGAGTCCCATTTGAATCCAGCTTTGTTTGACTTTCTGTAATCCAGTGCTTGTTGGTTGACTGGGCGCATGGTGAGGACCACCTCCTGGCCTTTAGATGCATGCTTGTAGCCACCTGGCGCTTTGGATTTGTGAGGCGCATGATAAGCCTTTTTTGAAGCCTGCACACAAATACGTAAGAAAAAATAATATGGGATTTTGAGGGGACCTGGGAAAACTTACAGCGCGGTATGATGGACCTTAGGACGTGGCAAGGGTTGCTTTAGCTTCAGAGTATGGCAAAGAAGAGAGTCACGTTCTCCTTTTGGCCTGAAAATACTTGCAACACTCCTTTTGATGTCACACTTTTTTTGACACTTTTTGGATTTTGCTCTGGCCGTTTGTGCACACTCTAGGTTGTGAATGAGGCTTGCAAGGCTTGTATATATAGTAATGAGTAAGAATAATTCACATTAAGGAGCTTTTAACCATTGCCATTAAGCTTTGGATTTTCTCATAACCACCATTAAAGAAACTTGCCATTTTTTGTTCAAAATTTGAATTTCATGCTCATAATATGCTTGGCACGAACTTGGCATGTGTATTATGATGCATCAAGGTCATTCAAACCACAAGATATCCCTTAATTAATTTTTTTGATTTTTATTTGAATTTTATGGATTTAAATGAATTAAATCAAATAAAATTAAATAAAAATAGAAAAATTAATGTTTAATCTTGAAATTGATCATGGGACACGTGGGTGGGATGGAAAAGCTGAATCAAGTGGAAAAAGTGGGCCCTTTTGTCAAAAATTGAAGTTTCAAGGATAGTTGACTTTGGCCATTTCACAAACATTTCCCAACTTCTCCAATGCATATCTTGCTCAATTTTGATCATATGAACATGTTCTTGGACATTTTGGAAAGGTCTTGAAATCCTCTAACCAATACCTTTGTTCCCATGTCATTTTGATTTACCAATCTCAAGGTATGGTCTTTGACTTAAAGTGCCTTTTTGTTGACTTTTGAAAATGACCTATAATGTTGAAATTGATAACTTTTTGTGAGAGCATTTCTTGGACTTAGAATGTGAAGATGAGTTGTAGGAAATATCTTCCCCTTCAAGATGAGCATTGGATGGGATTTTTATTATGAACCATGAAAAAGTTATGCCTTGGTCAAGTTACAGTTGACTTTTCAACTGTCCCAAAAATAGAAACTTTTGGCATCTTGATGATTTTTGAGCCATTCTTGTGGAATCATGATCAAGACTTGATCAAATTATGATTGTGGCTTCAAAATAAGATGTTGACCAAAATTTTTGACTTTTGACTGCCAAATGACCATTTTGCCCCTATAGTTGATTGTGAAGCAATTAGGGTTTTTGACTGTGCAACTTGACCTTGTGAGCCTTGAAACTTGATATGTAGGTGCTTGACAATGTATATGAGCATCTGGGACTTGATTGAGCCCTTGAAAACCTCAACTTCCTTGCAAGAACCAAAACCCTAATTTTGACTGGCTTAGGAGGATGGTTTGATTGTGCAACCCTTGAGTAGACTAGAGCAAATTGAGATGATGCTTGTCAAACTTGAAGAATATGGGAGGGAAAATTTTGGGGTACAACAGTTGCCCCTGTTCAATCTTCTTAGACCTGAGGATGTAGATTGGCTTGTGTGCCTTTTGTGATCCGAAGGTGGAAGATGATTGAACACTAGAGTGCCCAGGAATTTGCACTCACATAGTTGAGTATCAGCAGCATGATGGCGGGAATTGGCTTACAGATGCCATTTGGAAAGATGATAGATAGGAGGATGGGCTTATAGATGCCATCTGGAGATGTGACAGAACCTTGTCGGGAATGGGCTTATAGATGCCATTTGGAACTGTGATGGATAGTTGTGGAGATGGGCTTATAGATGCCATCTAGGTGTCGATCGCGTAAGAGATTCCTTAGCGAGAACTTGCGTACCTGAGAAAGAAAGATAATTACCTGGCCTATTATAGGGGTTGATCTTCAAACTCTTCATGCAGACATGCCATGGCTGGATACAGGTATCGAATCTACAATTGGTTGCTCATAGATGTGCCCTGGCTAGATACAGGAATCGAATCTGGAACTTCAAAAGGTTGATGGGTTGTCTCTACTGACAGGTTATCTCGGAAAAATCTTTAGGATTTAATTGAACCAGAGGAGGTTTTGTCTTTCTTGACGAGTTGTCTCTTTGGACGTGTTGTCTTCATGGATGGGTTGTCTTCAACGACGAGTGATCTTCAATGACGAGTTGTCTTCAATGACGAGTTGTCTTCAATGACGAGTTGTCTTCAATGACGGGTTGTCTTCAATGATGGGTAGTCTCCAATGACGAGATGTTCTTCAATGACAGGTGTCTATACTGATGGGTTGTCTTAAATGATGAGTTGTCTATAATGACGGGTTGTCTTCAATGACGGGTAGTCTCCAATGACGAGATGTCTTCAATGACGTGTGTCTATACTGACGGGTTGTCTTGAATGACGAGTTGTCTATAATGACGAATTGTCTTCAATGAAGGGTGTCTATACTGACGGGTTGTCTTAAATGACGAGTTATCTTCAATGACGAATTGTCTTAAATGACGAGTTGTCTTCAATGACGAGTTGTCTTCAATGACGGGTTGTCTTCAATGATGGCTAGTCTTCAATGACGAGATGTCTTCAATGACGGGTGTCTATACTGACGGGTTGTATTTAATGACGAGTTGTATTCAATGACGGGTTGTCTTCAATGACGAGTTGTCTTCAATGACAGGTGTCTATAACGACGGGTTGTCTTCAATGACGAGATGTATTTAATGACGGGTGTCTTCAATGACGAGTTGTCTTCAATGACGAGATGTCTTCAATGACGGGTGTCTTCAATGACGAGTGTGAGTGTCTATGACGACGAGTGTCTATAACGACGAGTGTCTATAACGACGAGTGTCTATAACGACGAGTGTGAGTGTCTCTGACGACGAGTGTCTATGACGACGAGTGTCTATGACGACGAGTTTCTATAACGACAAGTGTCTCTGACGACGAGTGTCTATAACGACTGGTGTGAGTGTCTATGACGACGAGTGTCTATAACGACGAGTGTCTATAATGACTGGTGTGAGTCTCTATGACAACGAGTGTCTATAACAACGAGTGTCTATAACGACTGGTGTCTATAACGACTGGTGTCTATACTGACGGTTGTCTATAACGACGAGTGTCTATAACGACGAGTGTCTATAACGACGAGTGTCTATAACGAATGGTTGTCTTCTTTGACTGGATGAGTATCAGAAAAACCTTTGGGATTTAGCTGGACTTGTATTTTTTGACTGAATTTGTCTTCTTTGACTGGATTGGTCTCTTTCGACTGTATCTGTCCTTTTTAACATAGCTGATCATTTAACTGTATCCTTCCTGAAAGTAAGGTCAGTCATATGCAAAGCATGGCATGGATCAAGCGATGATGTTCTCAACATAAAATGAGATTGTATGATGTGTATATGCATGTATCATGATGATGCGATGTTTATGAATGTATTCTCGTCTAGGAAAATAAATCCTTGACGGATGCCGAGGGCTTATTGAATCCTGGGCTTGATGTTTGAAGAGTAGAGTTCTTCGTTTCCGCTGGGGATGATGGTTGCAAGAATAAACCGGTAGGAGAAGATGACTTCGTTGGGGTAATAAACTTGTTGGAGAGATTACTCTGCGGGGAATTACTCTGTGGGAAGAGAGGTACTTTGCTGAGATTTGATGATAACTCCGCTGGGGATACCTTTGATAAGCTTTGTTGAGGGAATTGATGAACTCCGCTGGGGGATAGGAAGAACTTTGCCGAGGATGATCTTTCCATGGTATTAGGCTGAAGATAACCCAGTTATAAGCTCTGGTGGAGAATAACCTTTGAATAAAGCCGGGGAGACGCATTGGCTCTGCAGGGGATAAGCTTCCAGAATCTACTGGGGAGGAGCTTCCGGAATCTACTGGGGAGATTGATTCAACTTTCCTGGGGAAACTTTTGAACTATACTGGGGAATGGCCCCACTGGGGTGTCTGGTATTCTGCCGGGGAACAATCTTAGATCAGGACTGCCGGGGATACTTGCTTAGGAACATCTGTATACTCCGCTGGGGAATATTGAGATTTTCTGGGGATGCCCATCTTCCTTAAGGCTGACAGTAGATTACTCTGCTTGGGGAGAGCGTCGTTGACTTGCTGGAGATATTGTGCCTTTTTAGGGCTGATGGGAGACCAACTCTGCTTGGGGAGAGTATTGTTGATTTATCTTACTCTGCGAGGAGTGGAGGTATCTTGGTTACGTTCTTCAGCTGAACTTACCTTGGTACCTCGGCGGACAGAGCAGCTTGATCCCTTGGACAACTCATTATTGCCCTTGTTTCTGTGGGAGAAGGTACCTGTAGAGGTGCTTGAGGACTGCCGATTTGACAAATCTTCTTCTGGTAGGCAAGTGACAAGATGACGGGACATAGTCGTACGCTGTGATCCCTAAATTTTTCCTGGACCGCCCTTTCGGGTTTTCAGTCCACCGGGATACCCATTTTTGCCCAAGCCGCCTTTTCAGGTTTTCGACTTGCCGGGTGTACAGATTTTTCTATTTCATCCCTTATTTTTGCCCGAACCCTTTTGGTTCGCCGGGAAGCCCTTATTTTTGCCTAGGCGTGTCAACCTAGCGGGTCTTTGATTATGCGTAGTATTTTTTCGATTATGTCCGTGCTCTCAGGATGTAGGGAAGTGCCTCTGTTGTTGTGTTGCCATGCTACCAGAAGATCTTCGTCTGATCATCCAATTCCCCAAGTGATCCAGATGGAGATTCGCCCCAAGTTGGTTGGCCCTTTGAGAGATTCTCCGAATCTTGACTTAACTGCCCCAGATGATGGGCAACGATCATGTTTGCCCCTTGGTTGGGAGTGATTTTGTTCATCAAATATTCTTCGTGCGAATTTCTTTGCTGTTCGAACAAATAGTCATATGCAATCAATGTTATATTAAAAATGCAAAGCTTATGTCTGTCTTAAAGTTTTTTGAAAATGCATTTTTTCAGTAAAACAAGCAAATTTTGTAACATGTGATGTCAACTCAGGATTTTACAGCGAGCCTTAAGGAGTCAGGATACCTTTGGTAACAGTATGCTTTCGAACTAAACCCATGCTTCAGCTAGGACTTTTTAAGGGTTGTAGCATGGCCTAGTTCACGGTTTAAGAAACAAAGGATAAAGGCTCAAATTTTATTTGTACCCACCCGCTCTTCGTGATGTTCTTTGATCCTAAACTCAGCTAATCGTGCGTTAGACCTTGTTTGAGTCTTTGTCCTGATATTCCAATGATGGTTCAGGTATTTGACAGTTTATTTTGAGTAGGCAGTCATTCCCCATTTTTTTGTTGAGGGTTTGTAGGACCTCTTTCTTTTTGATTTTGTTATCCCTATTTTTGCCTGAACTGTTTCTTTTGTAATTTACAGTCAGCGGGATGCCCCAGTTTTTGTAAGTCTTTGACTTGTTGGGCTTTTATTTTGAGAAATGATGACTGCCTGTCTTGACGTTTATAGGGAACCATCACTTGTCTTTTGTTTTGTAAGGACCTCTTCGGTGCCATTCGTTGTGCACCTGGATCAACTGAGAGAACTACCCTACCCCAGGTTATGATTAAGGGTTTTAATTTTCGAAAAGAAAAACTCCTACTTCTTTGGCTCAAAGGGGTTGACGAGGGATTATCTTCCTTATAACTCCAGTGTTTAGGAATTGAAACAATGCCTGTACCTCATCAGCGGGGTCTGTTCAAAAGCATACTGTAGATTGTGGTATCGTTTTCGTCATCCTCCCTCAAGAGGCTTAGAATTTTAGATCGAGCATTGATCATCACACAAAAATATGAAAGAAATTTGCAATATAGTGAATACGAAATAATTACTTCAAAACAGACATGTGTAATGCATTAATGAAATAACAATGTTTGATATGAATAAAATGTTTAAACAATCAAAGAAAAATACAATTTGAACATTCGAATTAACAAAAGTTTCTTAATTTGAACTAGTCATCTCAGATGGAAGATTCTCAGCAGAAGATGTTCATTTTACCACCCGGCATGAAATCTAGAACCCTTCCGTCGATCAAGTCTTGAATCTTGTTCCTCAGGCTCCAACAGTCGTCAGTGTCATGTCCAGGGCTGTCAGAATGGTAGGCACACCTTTCATCAGGATTGTACTTTAGGGAGGTTATGTTGAGCTTCTTAGGAGGATCCTTTAAAGCAATCAGCTTGACTTCCAACAAGCGTCTCAGTATCAGTGATGATGGTATACCAGTCTCCGAGAAATGTCTTCCAGACGTATTTCGCTTACGCCGATTACCCTGTTGACGTTGGTGAGGTCGATGCTAGGCTTGTGACCCTGAAGCAAACTGAGGAGCTTTTCCCCGGTCTTCTTGCCCCACAGGTGGTTGAATGATGGCTTGCTCTTCAACCTTAGATGTTTGCCCCAGTTGGTTATCCCGAAGCAGTTGGTTGACGAGAACCCTGAGCATCTGGGTTCTCATTGTATCCACCTCAGCTTGTAGACGTTTCAGCCGTTCGTCCCTATCGTCTTCAGGACTGTTCCTGACCAAAGTCCCCATGAGGAGTGTTCTCAACTCTTCCTGCCCCCTTGGATAGGTTTAGGAGGATTGCCTTGAACCGAGTCTCTTGAGCATAAAGATCCTGATTGTCTTGTTGGGAAGCCATTGCTGAAATAAATAGCGAAGAAGGTAAGTGACCTGTCAAAAGGGTACTTGCAATGCAATGATATGTATGTATGCATGCGATGTTTTCAAGGATCTCGCGGGGTAAACAGAGAAACTTGTTAGAATTTGAATTTGGGTAGCTTGATTGAAGGAACTTCATGTTGCTGAGAGTCCTTCTTCAAGAGTCAAGGCTCACCATATCGAGTGGGTCATAGCCCCTGACTCAAGTTATCAACCTTGGCTAGAGGAAAATAAATCCCCTTTGCCCCTTGCTAGACACTTGGTTCATCATGACCGGCATCAGAAACCCTTGAGATCCTTGAAATGGATTAGTCCTTATGTAGGATGTATGCAATGGTATGATGTTATGCTATGCATGGAGTGATGTAACTAGGCCCTGTAATGAGTCCCAATTAAGGAGTGTAAACAAAACCTGCAAGGAACTCGTGTTGTTAGATAACAAGTATGCAAGTAATTCAAGTTTGAAGGCACACAAGTCACACAAAGAGCCCTTAGAGTTTAGGCCAGCATGAAGTTTGGGGTACTACCCTTTTTCAGTTTCGTTGGTTAAGACCTGTCCTATCAAAAGTAACCGGGTTCTAGAGGATCCCAATATCACTGACTACCCTCGATCAGTCATAACTCCAGCATCGCAATCTTTTCTTGCGGCCAGAACCATCACGAGAGTTTAGCCTCAATGGGTGTAGCATACTGCTACTGTTCTATGGCCAAGTTGGGTCAATTTAGGGTTCTCAGGTCGGTTGGTGCTTAATGACTCCTCAGAAGACCCATATTCTCCTCGTTGCAACACAAGGGATATCGGTACAGACCAAGGTGCCACACCAACGTAGCCACTGTTTCACCCGTGTCGGTCTATGCCGGACAGGTCCCTCACAACTTATGCTACCTAAAGGGTATTCCCCAGATCCGGGTTAGGATCTATGAAACTCTGATGCAATGCCCACAAATATAAAGCAAACAAAACATTCAATTGAAAACATAAGTATGATCTAATCCTAAGGTACACCTCACTTTTATGAGTATTCCCCAGCAGAGTCGCCAGTTCTGTGATCGGTGGAAATAGAACTGACTATTTTTTAGCTGGTTTCGCGAAATGTCGCGGTAAGCAAGAGTCGCCACCGTCTTTTATGTTCTCCAATATGGAAAGGACAAAAGCACAGCAAAATTCCTTATTCGAGAATGTTTCTCGGTTCGGGAGGTAGATTTATAGAAAGGGAAGGTGTTAGCACCCTTTATATCCGTGGTTATCCACGGGCTCTTAGGTACTTGCTCTTATGTTTTCAAAATTGTTTGCTTTTCAAGTGTGAGTGGGTTTTGAAAAAGTTTCGTTTGAAAAATTTCTAAGTAACTCTTGTATCAGTCCTCAAGAGTGTATGAAAAATTTGTTTGAAAACTTTTGAAAGTGTAGGTGTGAAAAGTATTTTTGTTTGTTTTGAAAAGAGCAAGTACTTAAGAGAATCTACCTACTCTAAGGAATTAAGATGTGTAAGAGTCCTTTAGATAGTGCTATCCCACCATTGAGAGGTAGGTAGCACCATCGTTGGAGGTGTTCGGGTCAATTCGATTATCGGGACAGTGTGGTCACCGAAGCAACGGTAGGACACCTTAGAAGTAACCCTAATGTCCTAGATCCTTTGTATCCGAGGCAACCGTTTCGAGGCAACTGGATCTTTTGGACAGAAGAGCGACCTCTAAGACACCCTATACTTGATGACCACGTTCAAGGCAACCAGTGAGGCATACCCTAAGAAGTGGCATGTGCTTTGTGTGTTGTTTTTCAGTTAATTGTTTTTGTACATGTTATTTGTGAGCTACGGATTGATTTTATTTACATACATTCTTTCATGTATTTAACAGTTAGGGGTGCGGAAAGTAAATTGCGGAAATATAAATTCTACGCTATTACAAGGTGCGGGTCTATACATCGCCAAAAATACAAAGACCCGTTTTGGTAAATAAGTACGAGAAATTAAATAAAGCGATAAACCTAATTACTATTACATTCTTGGAAGCAATTACATAATAATCAGAATAAAGTAAATGTGCGCGACTAAAAATTAATCGGGAACGTTCTAAGGGTTTTGACCCTCTTAATAAAAGAAATGAATTTTTTTGTCTTTTTTTTGAATTAAATGCAATTAATTAAATAAAGCCTAATTACTAATTAATTAATTAAAAGGAAAAAGAATTTTTTTGTGTTTTTTATATTTTTAATGGAAATAAAATAAAGGAATTAAAATTAAAAGTTAATAAAAACCTAATTCTAAACTTATTTTAATTATTAAGAGAAAAAAGTTAAAGTTACCTAATTAATAATTAATTCAATTTATTAGTATTTAATTACAAAAATAAAATAATAATAATAATAATAATAATGTTAGTTCTTTTTTTTTGGATTTTTTTATAAAAATGTTAATTATGTTAATTGTACTAATAATTAATAATAAAAAAAAGGTTATAAAAGAAAAGAAAAATAAAGAGATAAAGAGAAATAATAAAACCAAAGGGAGGTATGGGCCAGAAATGGGGTGTTCTGAATTGAATTGTGAGGCCCATTTGAATCCAGCTTTGTTTGAATTTCTGTAATCCAGTGCTTGTTGGTTGACTGGGCGCATGGTGAGGACCACCTCCTGGCCTTTAGATGCATGCTTGTAGCCACCTGGCGCTTTGGATTTGTGAGGCGCATGATAAGCCTTCTTTGAATCCTGCACACAAATACGTAAGAAAAAATAATATGGGATTTTGAGGGGACCTGGGAAAACTTACAGCGCGGTATGATGGACCTTAGGACGTGGCAAGGGTTGCTTTAGCTTCAGAGTATGGCAAAGAAGAGAGTCACGTTCTCCTTTTGGCTTGAAAATACTTGCAACACTCCTTTTGATCTCACACTTTTTTTTGACACTTTTTGGATTTTGCTCTGGCCGTTTGTGCACACTCTAGGTTGTGAATGAGACTTGCAAGGCTTGTATATATAGTAATGAGTGAGAATAAGTCACATTAAGGAGCTTTTAACCATTGCCATTAAGCTTTGGATTTTCTCATAACCACCATTAAAGAAACTTGCCATTTTTTGTTCAAAATTTGAATTTCATGCTCATAATAGGCTTGGCACGAACTTGGCATGTGTATTATGATGCATCAAGGTCATTCAAACCACAAGATATCCCTTAATTAATTTTTTTGATTTTTATTTGAATTTTATGGATTTAAATGAATTAAATCAAATAAAATTAAATAAAAATAGAAAAATTAATGTTTAATCTTGAAATTGATCATGGGACACGTGGGTGGCATGGCAAAGCTGAATCAAGTGGAAAAAGTGGGCCCTTTTGTCAAAAATTGAAGTTTCAAGGATAGTTGACTTTGGCCATTTCACAAAAATTTCCCAACTTCTCCAATGCATATCTTGCTCAATTTTGATCATATGAACATGTTCTTGGACATTTTGGAAAGGTCTTGAAATCCTTTAACCAATACCTTTGGTCCCATGTCATTTTGATTTACCAATCTCAAGTTATGGTCTTTGACTTAAAGTGCCTTTTTGTTGACTTTTGAAAATGACCTATAATGTTGAAATTGATAACTTTTTGTGAGAGCATTTCTTGGACTTGGAATGTGAAGATTAGTTGTAGGAAATGTCTTCCCCTTAAAGATGAGCATTGGATGGGATTTTTCTGATGAACCATGAAAAAGTTATGCCTTGGTCAAGTTACAGTTGACTTTTCAGCTGTCCCAAAAATAAAAACTTTTGGCATCTTGATGATTTTTGAGCCATTCTTGTGGAATCATGATCAAGACTTGATCAAATGATGATTGTTGCTTAAAAATAAGATGTTGACCAAAAATTTTGACTTTTGACTGCCAAATCACCATTTTGCCCCTACAGTTGATTGTGAAGCAATTAGGGTTTTTGACTGTGCAACTTGACCTTGTGAGCCTT
This sequence comes from Vicia faba, assembly GCA_948472305.1. Classification (NCBI taxonomy): domain Eukaryota; kingdom Viridiplantae; phylum Streptophyta; class Magnoliopsida; order Fabales; family Fabaceae; genus Vicia; species Vicia faba. Next base: position 1,003,767,898 of record OX451740.1, on the reverse strand, counting down.
GAAACTTGACATGTAGGTGCTTGACAATGTATATGAGCATCTGGGACTTGATTGAGCCCTTGAAAACCTCAACTTCCTTGCAAGAACCAAAACCCTAATTTTGACTGGCTTAGGAGGATGGTTTGACTGTGCAACCCTTGAGTAGACTAGAGCAAATTGAGATGATGCTTGTCAAACTTGAAGAATATGGGAGGGCAAATTTTTAGGTACAACACCTATGAATCCAAAACCTAACCCTAGGGTTATCACATGAACCCTATCAAAATCCAAACCCATAAATATATAAACTTAAGAAACCTAACTATAAACACCTAGAACCCTAACACTAACCTAACCTAAACCTAAGCCCAAATTTCTAGAAAACCACATATCAAGCATCAAACAACAACAATAACAACAAAATTAACACCATTAGCTAAGTTCAATCATGTTTACCTTTCCTGTAGAGACTATTTAGTATAATTCCTCTTCTTATTTTTTCGAACCCACTTCTAATCTCATTCCCTTATTCTTCGCGTGTACCCGAATTGGAGGGAGTCTAGCTCAAATAAATTAGGCTTCAAATAATGAACCCGGATTCCTTGTGGTTGAAGAGATTTCACTTAAGGGTTTGAGGATTGATAGAAGCAATCCCAAGTTCTCCAAAGGTTTTCTTTTTCTTCCTTAATCCCTTTGTTTAGGTCTTTATTTATAGTTTTTTAGGAATATAACGAATTAAGGAATTAGTTATGTTGATTAGCAGTTTTGGTTTAGATTGAAACATGATTGACATTGTAATTGATTTTGATTGTAAATCAGGAAAATTTGATTCAAATTATTGTTATTTTAGAGATTTGATCAGATTTAGGATCCGTGTAACTAATGTATTTGGATTGTAATCCTGTATAGGGTCACGTGTGTAACAAATGAATTAGGGTTTACAAACCCTTGTTGACTTAGTCAACAATACAACAATAAAAAATAAAAAATAATGTAAAAATAAAATAAAATATAATGCATGTGTGTATGTTAACCTTAAGTCAACCTTAATAATAAGATTTAAATAAATAATAATTTTAAAACCAATGTTTACTTCAGTCAACAATCAAATTTATCAAAGCATATTCTAATGGGCTTCAAGACTCCTAAATGGGCCGTTTAGATTTAATTTAAAATAATAAACTCCTTTTGATAAAAAACACCTCCCCCCCTTAATGGATTCACCAACATTTACATGGGCTTTTCCAGTGGGCTAAATAAACCAGTAAACCCCTCAAATAAACGTAACACACCCCTCCCCAATTGAATCTTAATACAAAATTTAGAATGCATAACTAAAACAACTTAGATATAAGTTATTTATAATTTCAAACAAAAAGTAACAACACCAAACTTAATAGAAATATGGTCAACTATAATGAATTTCCCATTAATAGGGAAAATTTGGGGTATGACATAATGCATATTACTAAGTGTTGTATGTGCATAATTATACAATTATTTGATTATGTATTGTTGTTGTTGTGAAAGTTGGATAGTAGTTCAGAGGGGGGGGGGGATTTCTATTGTGTGGTCAATGCATGTTATTTACGATCGAAAATGGGCCTTAAACATTGTTATTGTTGTTGCATTAATTTGTATAACATGTATCATTTTTGTGGTGTCGTCGAAGAAGCATGTTAGTTACTTCACAAGAGGGGACTAGTGACTTATCTAAAGCTCAGAAGTTGGGCTTAGAGCTCAGAATGGGGGGACTCATGTGTTCACAAGGGGAGACCCAGTTCTTGAGAGAATCAAATATTGAGTTGGTACAACATGCATAGTACCATATTGTGTCATGAGTCTCATTGCATATATGTATATATTATTGTGGAATGGGTATGAGATTGGGATGATGTTGATTGGGTATTGAATGTATGATATGGTGTGTGGTTATCTACCATTGCATTATTTACACCGGTTTATATCAAAGTTTATTTCTTACTCCTTTTCTTAATGTAGTCAACCATGGACATCTTTCAGATAATCAGGAGTAAAGTTTTGTTATTGTGAGTGGAAGATAGATTGTTGGAGCTTAACTTCATTTATTTATTGTTTATCGCATTTTAGTAGTTTTAGTGCTCTAATCTTGGAACATCGGGAACAGGACGTTTAGCATGAGCACCTCTGGTGTTCTCCCCTGCATCATGGCTTTCATTGGGTCAGCTCCCAAATACATCACCATCATAACATGGGCCTTAACACATTTGATCCTAGTATGATCAAGTAACTTCCCTCTTATGGGAAGGCGTAGAAGGCAAGCGACGTCATCTAGTGTAATCATCATCTCGCTAATAGGGAAGTGGAAAGATGACATTTCTTTATGCCATCTCTCTGAAAAATCCCCGAGCATGTCATGGTTGATGGTTGCGTACCAGGAAGAACACAGACCGAAATTACCAGAGTATCTGATGAAAATTTGGAACCATTCATCCTTAGGATAAAAAATATTGCGAATCTTTTTTGCATGATTAATAGATTTCAAACAATTGCATTCCTATTAAAAAGAATATATAACAAGTATAAATCACATTGAATTTTCTTAAAACAGAAAAATAACAACCGTTAATAAATATACCTCTGCGACCCAGACATGTAGAGCAACATGGTCAGTGGGCCCTCATAGATAAGGGTCTACAAGTGGAGGGAGGCCATCATGTGCAACAGGGGCTTCCTCTTGGTGTACGTGAGCTTGGGAGGAGGACCCATATGATAGGCAGCTTCTAGAAGAGGATGTTTCCCTATCATGAGGCCTAGGTTAGACGGTTTCCCGCATAGCTCTGGCATACTCATGTTGAAGATCCCTCTTGCACCAAGCATACATGATTAGGGTTTCATGAACGAGTCTCGTTCTGTTCTTGTTTTCAGCCATTCTCCTAATTAAAATCGAAGAAACACATTAATTTAAAAACCAAAAAGTACCACATTCTATAAAATTTGTAAAGGACCAAATTCAGAGATGCGTCTTCAAAAACGAGAAAGGACCAGTTTCAGATATGCATCGTCGAAAAAGCTTTATCTTCTACTTCAACGGTATAACCCATTCCTATTCTTATCCTAACAACTAAAAATGTATCAAAATCATAGTGCATTTTTGTAACATTACCTATTTCAAATCCTAACACTACCTAATGCATGAAAAGTAAACTATTTTACCCAATACATTAATAAAAAATTAAAATAAGTTAAATGAAAAACTTACTTAAATAAGAGTTGATAATGATGAATAATGTTAAATGTAGATTGTGGAGTAAGTTAGGATTACTAAGATAGAAGTAGAGGTTCTCTTGTTGCTTCAAAGATAGTATGGAACAAGGTTTCTCATGAGCTCTAATTGAGGAAGATTTTTTTTTAGAAAATGAAGAAGAGGGAGAGGGAGGGTTTGGTGCGAGATATATAGACACATTAAAATATTTTTGGCGATGAATCTCTTAAAGTTTCCTTTAGTTTGAAAACAAGGGTTACTTCAGAGATATATCTACGAACAAACCCTTAACCACATTCAGAGATGCATCTCCGAGTTAAAGTTGTTAGAATATAGTTTGGTTCTACATCTTAGTAATAATTTTGATGATAACAAATACATGTTATATATATATAGAAAAATTATCATCTCTAATAAATTATTTAAATATCCAGAGAAGTTCTTATAAAAGAAGCATATGAAATCAACGAACAGTTTGCTCTAAGAAGATCTGATAAGAATTTTTATACAAACACAATTAAAGTATCACACTCAATAGAAGAAGTTATGATATTATAACTTATGAAGCACCGAATATACAAGCTAAAATCTGATGAAGCAATACTCTGATGATCTAAAGTCTAAATGATAATAATCTTATTCTAATCAAATTTCAAAAGAAGCAAAGTTCTGGTGCGTTACAATTCATTCATTACAAATCAAAGAGTAACTTCTGGTACCAGACAAGATATGTATTTTTGGAAAGTGAATTAACAACATTTTATCAACCTTCCAAAAACATCTTCTCATGTCTCAAATGGATCTAGAGCTTCGCCTATATAAAGGAGTTCTTGAAGGGTGATCAAACAACATTTGCGCATACAAAGAAATATTCATAATCTCTTTAGATCTATTCACTGTGCCCTTAACATTGTGTAAACATCACAATTGTGATATAGTTTTCTAGAAACATTCTTGTACAAATTTTTATTCACATTTTTGTAATTCCTTGAAAAACCAAGTTGTAGTTTAGTCTCAAGAAGACATTGACGGTAGTCTTTGTGTTTTGTAATCAAAGTTTTGATTAGTGGATTAAGACCTCAATTGAAAGAGATGAAATCACCTTGGCAGGTGAACTGGAGTAGTTTGAGTTTAAACAAACTAGGATAAACAAACGTGTCATATTGTTTTTAATTTTTTAAAACCCCAATTCAAACTCCCTTTCTCGTGTTTTACTATCCTTAAATTGGTATCGTAGCTCCTGGTTCTGTGTGCTAACACTTAATTGTGTTAGAAAAAGATTCTAGAAAGAAAAACACTATGGTGGGAGCAGTTCAAAATAACAACAATGATAACTATGATGAGAAAGACAAAATCAGTGGCAAACCTCCAATCTTTGATGATGAAAACTTCGATTATTGGAAAGACAGAATAGGCCGTTTTTTCTAGCTCATGACTTTGATCTTTAGGATATGGTAACTGATGGTTACATTCATCCAGTTGATATAAGCGGTCAGAAGATCGACAAAAAGAAAATGACAAATCAATAGAAGAAATAATTCACAAATCATCACAAGGCCAGGATAATCCTTTTGAGTGTTATCTCATACACCGAGTATGAGAAGATCACAAACAGAGATTCAGATAAGAACATGTTTTACTCTCTGAGAATGATGCATGAATGCAACATGCAAGTTAAAGAGACCAGAGCTCTTGCACTCATCCATAAGTATGAGGCCTTCAAAATGGAAGAATATGAAATAGTTGAGACAATGTTCTCAATGTTTCAAATTCTGGTTGCTAGGCTAAATGTTCTAGACAAAGGATACTCAACAGTAGATCATGTAAAGAAAATCATCAGAAACTTACCCAAGAAATGAGACTTATGGTCACAATATTAAAATTAGCCAATGATCTGGAAAAAAATATCTCTTGAAGAACTAATCAGCTCTTTGAGAAGTCACGACATAGAACTAGAAGAAGATGAGCCCCAGAAGAAAGATAAGTCTCTTGCTCTTAAATCTAATAAAAAATATGAAACTAAAGCTTTTCAGGCAAAAGAAGAAAACTCTGGTGGATCCTCATCAGAAGATGACGAACTATCTCTTATCTCTAGAAGAGTCCATCCCCTATAGAAGCATAGACAAAGGAAGTTCAAAAACCTCAAAAGAACAGGAAATCACTCTGAATCATCCTCTAGATACGAAAGTTCTAGCTACAAAGATTTTGTTTACTACGAATGAAAAGAGCAAGGTCACTACAAAAGCGACTGCCCCACTCTTCAGAAAGAAAATCCTAAAAATAAGTTCTTCAAAGAAAAGAAGAAAAGTCTTATGGCAACATGGGTTGACTCATAATCTTCTAAAGCTGAAATTGAATCAGAAGACGAACGAGTCAAATTAGAATTAATGGCCAACATATCAGAAGATACAGATACATTAGAATATGAATCAGGTTCATAAGAGGTATTTTCAAAATTCTCTAGATCTCAATTAGAAGAAAGTCTATATGAAATTCTTAAAAGATATCAACAACTTCGAGTCAAATACAAGAACCAGAAACACGTTCTTATAACTGAAACTAAAGAAACTAGGAAACAAAAAATAGAAAACTCTGAACTAAAAGAAATTAATTCTAAACTTAAAAATGAATTACAAAAAGCTCAGAAAGAATTTGTTTCAGAAGTTTCAAATTTTTCTTATAACATCATAAAAGAATATGATCACAGCTTTAAAAGATTTCTAGCTAGAAACATAGATAGAAGCAAGATGGCTTCAATGATCTAAGGAGTTAGCAGAAACGACAGAAAAGGCGTAGGATATGTGAAACCAAAAGGAGAAGAACCATATCAACCAAAGAAAGTTGATGATATGGTCATAAAACACACACCTTTAAAGTCACACTTCACATATCGACACGCACATGATATAAAATATACTAGTGAATCTTACTCTACGAATTCTATTGTGAAACCAAAATTCAATCAAAATTGTGGATACTATAACAAACAAGGACCCAAACAAATATTAGTACCTAAGGATAAAATCATCCATGTTTTAGATATCTTTAACAACAAAGTTGAAACACCAGTCTTGGTACTTGGACTCTAGATGCTCTCGACACATGACGAGATGAAAGCATATGTTCCAAAGCCTGGAACTTAAATATGGAGGATACATAGGTGTTGTACCCCAAAATTTTCCCTCCCATATTTCTCAATACATGTTAAGTGAGGTCCTCAAATTGCTCAAGGAAGTCCAAGAGTTGACCAAACAAACTCTCTCCTAAAGGCAGTCTACCTCAAATTAGGGTTTCATTTTTCATCAAGATGCTTGAGACCAAAGGATCCCAAATTCTAACCATTGTCCTAATATGTTCTCAAGATCATCCATGTCATGTTTCAAGCCTTGCAGAGGAAGTTTGCTCATTCAATGGCTCAAAGGCCTGAAAATCAACTATGCTAGGTCAAAAGTCAATTGTGGCTCACATACAGTCAAACTTCAATATTTTTGGTAAACATATTCATTTTGAAGTATCATTTATCAATTTATCAAGGGTTTATCATGATTCATCAAGGATTGCTCACAATTCATCAAAACCCAAAAGTTGCTAAATTAGGGTTTTGTAGGAAAAGTCAACTCAACTTTGACCAAGCATACCTTTCTCATACTTTATCAGAAATGACCCATACAAAGCTCATTTTAAGAGGATTAAATTACCTACAATTCATCTTCATCTCCCAAGTTCAAAATATGTACTCACAAAGTGATATGAATTTGACATTATAGGTCATTTTGAAAAGTCAACAAAAACACCTTTTGGGTCAAAGCTTCATACAAGAACATGGAAGACTCAATTGAGATGAGACCAAAAGGGTTGCTTAGAGGGCATCCTAAGATTTCTAAAAAGTCCAAGAATACCTCTCTAGGGTCAAAATAGTGAGAGTTATGCATTGGCCATGTTGACCTTTTTTTGCAAAATTGCCAAAAGTCAAAAGTGCTCAAATTTTCATTTTTTGCTAAATGGGTCCAACTTTTTATGCTTGCACTTCAATGATAACACAGTCCACGACCTATGGGACCCTCCATGCTTTATTTATTTATTTATTTAACTTATTTTGATTTTTATTCACTTAAAATTCAAATAAAATCAAATAAATCTAAATAAATTATATATTGTGTTTTAGGGATGATTTTTGCATTGAAGGAAGATCTTATTTGCTGTCAATTGAGAATCAATTCGTGCAAGGCTGATTTGGGTAGAAAAAGATTGAATTTGAGCAAATTTGGAAAGACATCATATGCCATGAAAGACCAAATCAGATCTTCATAATGGACAAGATTGAATCTGTTTTTGTTGACCTAACATGTTGTATTACATATAGAGAAGAGATCCAATGCATAAGAAGAGGTTGAGCAGTCGTGCAAAATGGATGAATGATGTTCATGATATTTGAAACTATAATTTCATCTGATACATCCCCTCCTTCTTCATCTTATCCCTTTTCTTATTTGTGCCACATGTTAGAGAATAATCTACATATCATTTCCCTAACATCTAGTACATATATTGCTATTGACCAACCTCAAAATAGGTGTGACTTCTACACAAGTCCACTTACGATTGCTTAACATATCGCTAAATTTACCCTGATTTAAGAAATGATCATTCATGGCCCAAACTTATGTTTGCAAGCCCAATCATGTTAATTTGAAACCTTTGATCTCATAACCTTGAGGTTCATTGTTAGGGGGCTATTATCTTATCAATCCTCTAATGAATTTTCATGAATTTTTGTCTAAGTGGATCATTTAAACATCATTGATCATATATGTTTGCCTTGAGTACTTGGAATGAGTGATATACTTGACAAAAAGCAAATGAAACTTGTTGCTGAGAAGCTTTGATTTTATCAATCTTCTAATGAGTTTTCAAATGCAAGTTTCAAACTATGAACCCCATGTTTTTTATCTTGTGTGTGATTGTTGCATCATGCATTCATGCATCCACGAGCATTCTTTAAAATATTTAATTCAAGGAACTAAAAGTTGACTTTTGCAAATATATCAGGTACTTTTTGACCATGTATTTTGGAAAAAGAAAGACTCAGAAGTACATTTCAAGGATCCTAACATAGAGGAACTAATGAGTTTGATTCATGAGATTGAGAGCTCTACAGATTTCCAGAAGAAGTATGGATCCATCGTGCCTCTTATGAAGCTCAGGATGAAAGAGGGTATTCTTTCTATATTGGTCCAGTTCTAGGATCCGTTGTGCCGGTGTTTTACTTTTCCTGATTATCAGCTGATGCCCATATTGGAGGAGTATTCTTAGTTACTTGGTTTACCTATTACTGATCATGTTCCTTTAAATGGCTTAGAAGGAGAACCTAGGTCTCATGAGATTGCTACCATGACTCATTTGAAGAAGTTCGAAATTGAGGCCAACATGACTACCAAAGGAGGAATCAAGGGTTTACCTGTTCAGTTTCTATTAGAGAAAGCTTGTTATTTCGCCAAGATGAAGAGTACAATTGCTTTTGAGGCTATCTTTGCTTTGTTTGCCTATGGGTTATTCTTATTTTCGAACATCGACAAATTTGTGGATGTCAACGCCATTAGGATCTTTTTGAATGGGAATCAAGTCCCTACATTGCTAGAAGATACTTATTTTTCCATCCATCTTTGGGATTTTTATCAGGGAGGGATGATAATTTGTTGCACACTGTTGTCTTATCAGTGGTTTATTTCTCACTTACCTCAGACTGTTTCTTTTTGGGATCTCAAGAAGGAACCTCATTAGGCCCCAAAGGTTATGGATCTCACTTATTTTGAAATTGTTTGGTATCATCAAGATTATTATGATGGGGAGATTATTAATAGTTATGGTAGTTTCTCCAATGTGCCTCTTCTTGGTACAAAGGGAGGAATTAACTACAATCCTGTTCTCTTGCTTCGTCAACTTGGATATCCAATGAGAGACAATCCAAACAACATTGATCTGAGTGGTTTCTTTCTCAAAGAAGGAGAAGATAACAAGGAAGCTAAGAAATAGATTGAGAAGGCTTGGTGCCATATTCATAGAAAAGGTAGAATAGATTTGGGACCAAGAAGAGTTATTTCCTTAGAGCCTCATCTTCGTTGGGTACAAGCAAGGGTAATGCAGTTGAACATGCCTTATTCTCGTGAAGAACCTTTACCTGGTATGTTTATGAGGACTACTCCTCCCCTTTTAGATGATGTGGAAGAACTTCAGCTTGCTTTGGTTAGGATACAACAAGAGAAGGAAGCATGGAAGAACATGTGCCAGAGTTTAGAGGTGTCCTACTCAACAAAATTGAAAGAGAAGGATGAATTAATCGAGATTCTTGAGAGTCGTGCTATGGAGATGAAGGAGAAACAAGAGGATTTTTTCCCTCTAGAACTCAGCTAGGTCCAGGTCACTTGTCTTCTGATTCCGATGGTTGGAAAGACGTCACCGACAAGTATGTAGAAGAGAATAAATAGTTGAAGGCTCAAATAGCAAGACTCAAGGGAAAGCGTCAGTGTGTAGATAGATCTTAACCAGCTTTGGCTCCTTAGAATTTGTAGACTCTATCTTTATTGTCTTGTACTTAGGATTATTGAAACTTGTACAAAAAGTTGTAATCCAGTCCGAAGTTATTATTAAAATGAAATTTTCAGTATTTCCAAATATGCTAGTGCTTTAATATTTGCAATTGGCTATAATTCTTTGAGTTCCTTGAAAATAATAATAATAATAAATTATATGCATTGCATATCAATCATTTTGCACATATTTTTGAATTCCAATTCATTCCCAGGTGTTTTACTTGTTTCTATACTTCAACAGTCGGCAAGTTGTCTCATCGCTATAATACCCAGGCTAATTCTAGGAAGAAGATGAAAGGTCTTGAATAAGAGAATCGCGAGTTGCACGGAGAAGTTACTGCTTTGAGGGCTAGTATGGCCAATCTGACTACTTTGGTGGAATCATTTGTGGTTGCTCAGAATCATCCACCACCTCCTCCCCCATCTCCTCGTGCTACTCAGCTACAACAAAAAATTATTATTTCCGAGGTTCTGTTAGTTCCCATGTTTGTTACTTCAGTTACTGGTGCGCAGTACTGTTTGCCTCAGGGTTACCCATGGGGAATGCCTGAGAACTTCATCCAGAAGGTTACTATCATGCTGTTGAAGTTTCTTCATTTGCTCAAATTGTTGTTATTTCCGCACCTCATGTGGTGCATGTTACTCTTGTTTCCTATAATGAGATTCATCATGCTGCGCCTCATAAGATGAATGTTATGCCTGTTTTTAATGATGAAGTTTATCGTATTTCTCCTCCACCAAGTGAAATTTTAGACTTCTATGAACGATTGAATGACTTTCAAGACCAATTCAATGAAATGCAAGAAGAAGTGAAGGCTCTCCAAGGGAAAGAGCTATTTGGACAAAATGTCAGTGATCTCTACTTAGTTCCTAATGTGAAGGTTCCAACAAAGTTTAAAGTACCTGAATATGAGAAGTACAAGAGTAACTCTTGTCTTTGTGATCACCTGGTGACATATATCAAAAGGATGTCTACTCATGCTGATGACCAACGCTTTCTCATCCATTTCTTCCAGGATAATTTAACTCGTGTTGCCTTGAAATGGTATATTAGATTGGACAATAGCAACATCCACACATTCAATGATTTGGGTGAAGCTTTTATTAAGTAGTATAAGTACAACATGTTTATGGAACATGACCGTGACCAAATGAGAGCGTTGCCTCAGAAGGATAGGGAGTCATTCGAAGAGTATGAGCAGCGTTGGCGCGGGGTTGCTGCCTAAGTGGTACCCTCGGTGGGAGAACAAGAAATGACTAAGATGGTAAGTATGGGTGTTCGTCTAGAAGAAGCTCTCAGGGTAATATGATTGACATAAGACAAAGGTTCTAGTGGAACGAAGAAATAATCATTTGGGTTTTCTAGAAAGAAAGAAATTGAAACAAATGATGTCATTGAGGAAAGAAAGGTTAGACATCCGAGAAGACGTCATCAGTACCAACAACAAGTTGCTTCTGTGACTCCAGTTGTCAATGTAACTCCGACTGTGGTTGCCTATCAGAGAGTACCTCCTCAAGGTAATCAGGGGCAAGGTCCAAAGAGAGAAGATTTTGATCCTATTTCGATGAATTATGTAGAATTGTTTTCGGATTTGATTCAGAAGAAATTGGTGCAGGCTAGGCCTCCCCCTGATATACCTTCACCTTTATCATGGTATTACAAGGTGGACCAGACTTATGCTTTTCATCAAGGAGCCCCTGGGCACAACATTTAAAGTTGATATCCCTTGAAGTCTGAGGTGCAGAAGATCGTAAAATCTGGTCTCCTGTCTTTTTAAGATATTGGTCCCAATGTGAAGGATAATCCACTACCCAAACATGGAGGTGGAAGTGTTGTAAATATGGTTATTGGCTGCCCTCGTGATTTCCAGATTTTTGATATCAACCTAGTTAGAGGTGGTTTAGTTAAGATGCATGTTAATCTCTGCGAATTCAGCTATTATACACATAACCATGTTAGTTGTAGTATTTGCAGTTCAAATATCCATGGATGTGATAAAGTGAGAGCTGATCTTCAACAAATGATGGATGAAGGTATTATCCCCATAATAAGACCAAGGGATGGTTATGAAGATGTGAATATGGTTTATGGATGTCATGGTGAATTCCAGATTTTTGATGTGAATTACTTGATGATTATCTGGTACAGCTCCACACTACATTTTGTCACATGGATGGCCAGGAGGTACAACATTATGGGTCCTATCAGATCTGCTATAGAGATTATCGTGGTTGTTCTATTGTAAGAAGAGGTGTTCAATTGCTGTTAGATAATGGTACTATTAGAGTAACAGGTAACAAAGATGATTATAATGGAGTGAATGAGATTAAAGACTACCCTGTTGAGGCAATGGCGGATGATGAGTACATATCTGCTGATGAGTTCTTTTCTTCTGATGAAGGTATGTTTTCTGATAATGATTTTTCAATTCATGAGTATTTAGAAGAGTTGGGGTGAATGGTATTGTACCATGTTTTTGTGTTCCCGCTCATGTCCCATATGAATCAGACAAAGTTGTGCCTTATAAGTACAATGCAACTATCCTAGAAGATGGTGTGGAAATTCCTATCCATCTTTTGTCCCATGTTGATAATATTGCTAAAGATAGTCAGGTAAATCACGGTGGTTGTGTCTTCGGCCCTATTTTCGAGGAGATGTTGATCCTGGCAAAAAGATTATTGAGAATGTTGAACCTAAGAAAGCGCTAGGAGAGTCTAGTGGCACTTCCTTGGAAAAAGAGGTTGACGATCTATTGAAAATCATCAATATGAGTGATTACAAGATTGTGGATCAGTTGTTGCAAACCCCATCTAACATTTCCATTCCAGCCTTGTTGATGTACTCCTCTGCTCATCGGGAATCTCTAATAAGGGTCTCGGATCAGGCTTTTATTGAAAAGGCATATGTCTCTGGATCTGTTCAGTTGTGTTGTAGGGAATATTACATCTTGTAACAATCTGAGCTTTTGTGATAACGAGTTGCTGGATAAAGGAACAAATCATAACCTGGCTCTGCATATATCTATGAATTGTAAGAATGACTCTTTGTCCAATATGTTGATTGATAATGGATCTGCTCTGAATGTCATACCGAGAAGTACTCTCAAGATACTCAAGTACCAAGGAACTCATATGCACCCTAGTGAAATTATATTCAAATCACCTTTCAGGTTATGGACATTATCCCCGTCTATAGTTGTTTATTGGTATGACCGTGGATCCATGAAGCCAAAGCTGTTACTTCAACCTTGCATAAGAAGCTGAAATTTGTCCATGAAGGAAGAGTAGTAATTATGAACGGTGAGAAAGCTCTGTTGATATCTCACTTGTCTTCCATTAGCATTGTAGAAGCTAATGAAGCCGATGTTGGAACTCTGTTACAAGCTTTTTCCATTTATAATATAAGATAGAAGGAAGATTTTATCGCCTCATTTATGGATCCACAATAGGTAGTGCAAAAAGGCCCTAGCAAGGTGAGGGGCCAGGTTACTAATCCTCCTGTGAACAAGAATTGAACTAGTTTAGTTTTTTCCATGAAGAAGGAAGTTGTGAAGCTGAAGTCCGCTCTGAGAAAATATCAAGATATCTTTCACAGTGCAAGGTATCTCCATCCGACAACTCCAAGGATCAACATTATTCTCGAAGATGAGTAAGAGATGCTGAACTTTGTGTCGCATGGAGTCAGAGTCCAGAATTGGATCACTATTGATGTCCCTTCTTGCATTCACCTTTCAAAGTAATTTGTTTTTTATTTGTCTTTTCAAAAACATTAACTCTTCCCAAGGTGAAAGTAATTATGTTTTATAGGCATGTCTGTTGTTTTGATTTTTAAAATCATTAATAAAAGTTATTTTTGATTGCCAAATTATGTCTTTATTTTCTGCTTTTTCTTGGAAAATGGTAATCAGAAAAAACCTTTCGAAATAAATAATAATTGTAAATAAGTCTGCATAATCACTTGTTACATGTGCTAGTTTCTAAAATCAATCATAAATCATATGTGCAGATTAAATAAATAAACCTGTTGAGTGAAATGACTATGCACCCTCTCCCAAATTTGAATATCCTGTGTATGTGGCTAAAGAAGAGGAACACGATAAAATCCCATAAGAGGTCTCACGATTGATTGAGCACGAGAAAAGTACTATTTAACCGTATAAAGATTCGTTGGAAATGATTAACTTGGGTTCAGAGGAAGATCTAAAAGAAGTCCAGATTGGGGAACTGCTTCATTCCGATGTGAAGAGCAGGATGATTGAGTTGTTGAAAGAATATGTAGATATTTTTGCTTGGTCTTATCAAGACATGCCTGGTTTAGATACTGATATTATGGAGCATCATTGGCCGCTAAAGCCAGAATGTCCACCGATCAAGCAGAAATTGTGAAGAACTCATCCTGACATGGCAATGAAGATTAAAGAGAGGTTTTGAAATAGATTGATGTTGGTTTTCTCATGACATAAATTTACCCTCAGTGGATTGCCAATATTGTTCCAGTACCAAATAAAGATGGAAAATTCCGCATGTGCGTTGATTATAGAGATTTAAATAAAGCAAGTTCGAAAGATAATTTCCCATTGCCATATATTAATATGTTGGTTGATAGCGCTTAAAGATTCAAAGTGTTCTCATTCATGGATGGATTTTCGGATACAATCAAATTAGAGTGGCTCTTGAGAACATGGATAAAACAACGTTTATCACCCCCTAGGGAACATTTTGTTATAGAGTCATGCCCTTCGGGTTGAAGAATGCTAGTGCAATGTACCAGAGGGCTTTGACCACCCTATTCCATGATCTGATACATAAGGAAACTGAGGTATATGTTAATGATATGATCACCAAATCTCAGACTGAGGAAGGGCATATAGAATATTTTTTGAAGTTGTTTCAGCATTTGAGGAAGTATCATCTCCGTTTAAATACAAATAAATGTACTTTTGGTGTTCGTTTAGGAAAATTGCTAGGTTTCATTGTACGCCAAAATGGAATTGAAGTTGATCCTGATAAAGTTAAGGAAATTTAGGAAATTCCTGCACCAAGAGCTAAAAAATAAGTTAAACGCTTTCTAGGACGTTTGAATTATATTTCCATACTTATTTCCCATATGCCTGCAACATGTGAACCAATCTTCAAGTTGTTAAAGAAGTATCAAGGTTGTTTATGGATGGATGATTTCCAAAGGGAATTTGAAAGTATCAACGAGTATCTGCTTGAGCCTCCTATCTGGCTCCCTCCTGTTGAAGGAAGACCATTGATTATGTATCTGACCGTGTAAGATAATTCTATGGGCTGTATTTTGGGACAACAAGATGAAACAGGAAGAAAAGAGTATGCCATTTATTATCTCACCAAGAAGTTTACTTACTGTGAGTCACGATATTCCACGCTAGAAAAAACATGTTGTGCTCTGGCCTGGGTGGAAAAGCGATTGCGACAATATATGTTAAATCGTACTACTTGGTTGATTTCCAAAATGGACCCAATTAAGTATATTTTTTAAAAACCTGCTCTTATTGGAAGAATTTCCCGTTGGAAGATGCTATTTTCTGAATATGATATTGAATACCGTACTCAGAAGGCTATTAAAGACAGTGTGTTGGCAGATTATCAGTTTGTTAAATATGATTTCCCTAATAAGGACATGATGTTTTTGAAAGTTAAATATTGTGATGAGCCTTTGCCTAAGGAAGGTCCCGATCCCGAATCCCGGTGGGGTATGGCGTTTGATGGGGTTGTAAATGCTTATGGAAAAGGAATTGGTGTTGCGATTATCACTCCCCATGGGTAACATATCCCTTTTACAACAAGGTTGACATTTTATTTTACCAATAACATGGCAGAATATGAAGCTTGTATCATGGGCCTTAAAGAGGCTATAGATCTCAGAATTAAAATTATTTATGTATATGGTGATTCAACTTTGGTGATAAATCATATCAGAGGAGAATGAGAGACTCGTCACATTGGCTTGATTCCCAACAAAGATTATGCAAGAAGATTATTATCTTTCTTCAATAAAGTTAAATTCCATCATATTCCAAGATATGAGAATCAGATGTATTGGCCACTTTGGCTTCCATGTATCAAGTGAACGCTTGGAATGTTGTACCTCAGGTTATAGTTTAACCTCTCGATAGACCAACTCATGTGTTTTCTACAGAGGGGACGTCGGATGAAAAACATTGGTATTATGACATCAAGCACTTTATCCTGGCTTAGAAATACCCGATTGGTGCGACGAACAAAGATAGAAAGACCTTGAGAAAGTTGGAAGGTAGCTTTTTCCTCAATGAAAATGTGCTATACAAAAGAAATCATGACACGGTCTTGCTCAGATGCATGGGTAGACACGAATGAGACATGTTGATGAATGAGATCCACGAAGGTTCCTTTGGTACCCATGCCAATGGACATTCGATGGAAAAGAAGATGCTTAGAGTAGGTTACTATTGGTTGATAATAGAATCTGCATGTTACAAATTTGCAAAGAAGTGCCATAAATGTCATATTTATGCTGACAAGATTCATGTGCCTCCAATACTTCTCAATGTTATTTCTTCCCAATGACATTTTTCTATGTGGGGTGTTTATATGATTGGAATGATTGAACCCAAGGCATTGAATGCACATCATTTTATCTTGGTGGCAATGGACTACTTCACCAAGTGGGTGGAAGAAGCTTCTTATGCCAATGCCACCAAGCAGATGGTAGTACACTTTATCAATAACAATCTTATATGTCTGTATGTGTGTGCCAAGCATGATTATCATTGACAACAACTCAAATATGAATAACAAAATGATGATAGAACATTGTGAAGAATTTAAAATTTTCCATCACAACTCATCTCTTTATAGGCCCAAGATGAATGAGGCTATTGAAGCTGCTAATAAAAATATTAAGAATATCCTCTAGAAGATGGTTGTTACCTATAAGGACTGGCATGAGATGCACCCTTTTGCTTTGCATGGGTACCGTACATCCATCCTCTCTTCAACATGGGAAACATTCTCTCTTGTGTATGGTATGGAAGCACTGCTCCCCATTGAGGTTTAGATTCCCTCTTTGTGTGTAATAATGGAAACCAAATTGTCAGAGGCCGAATGGGTCCAGAAAAGGTTTAACCAGTTTAATTTAATTGAAGAAAAGAGAATGAAGGCCTTGTGTCATGGTAAGTTATATCAAAAAATAATGAAGAAATATTTTGATAAAAATTTCAAGCCTCGTGAATTCAGAGAAGGCGACCTCGTGCTCAGAAAGATCATGTATTTTAACACTGATTCTAGAGGAAAGTGAACTCCAAATTACGAAGGCCCATCTGTAAATTACGAAGGCCCATCTGTTGTCAAGAATGCCTTCTCTGGCGGAGCATTGATTCTTGAAACTATGGATGGCAAGGAGTTCCCACGTCCCATGAATGTTGATGCAGTCAAGAAATACTTCACCTAAAGAAATAAAATAATAGTTCGCTAAGTTGAAAACCTGGAAGGGCGGCTTAAGCAAAAAAGAGCGTATCAGTAGGCTGAAAAACTAAAAGGACGGTCTAGGAAAAAGTTAGAGACATAAACAAAATAAATTTTCCCGGTAGGTTAAAAACACGCAAGGGCGACCTAGGAAAAAGTTAGGGATTTCTTGGCAAGTAACTGTGTCAGACAAGACTTGATCTTTGAAGCAACAATCTTCTCGGGTTCTCACCACACTTCAGCTGAAGCCTCCGCTCAGGAATTCAAAGTTGTTAGGGATAATAATGGTTATTGTATTTCAATGTATCTTTTCCATATATTTACTATTTCCAAAAATTTGTAATCATCCATGGAGTTATGCCATTTGCAGACTACCATTCTATTAATAAAGTTTAAGCCTTTATCCAATTATTTGTAGTTCTTATTTTATTTTGTTTGTAAATATTTTATTTATTATTGATAGTAATTTTCAAAACAAAAAGACTTAATAATAAAAAATGTTATTGAAAAGAATTTACAAATTACTTTTTTACTTTAGATTTTGTGATTGAAGTGGAACAAAAGTAGTGATTCCAAGGATGGATGGACTCTGAAGTTTTGAAAATATTCCCAAAAAGATATCTCGAGATCACTCTTGCTGATATACGCATGATCCTCTTTTGTTTCTTTCCTCGAATAGTTGGAGTTCATACAAATTGATATATGGAGTGATGTTGGGCCTGTAATCCTATTTTTCTCCAGGTTGATTATTTAGTTTTGGGTTTGCACGGTTTGATACCTTTATCCCATATTCTCCAGTCAAGTCTTGTTGTGGATTTCTCAAGCTGAGTGTGATTCTTTCCTCAGCTAGGTTGTGATCAAGAGGAAATTATAAAGTTGTGAGGTCTTTGCTCATTTGCTTATTTATTTCTCCCTTTTGGGTGTTGATAATGGATGAAGAATCATTGGCAGAACACTGCTCTGTCCAGTTATGACATTGTTGTTTTTATGTGCTCCCTAGGTAGCCATACAAAGGCAGTATATTTCCTAAGAAGTGTTGAGACAACTGTCAACTTTTTGGGTTTTCTCTCGCCAATTGTTGAGGTTGATTTAAAATCCCCATAATTTTGAATTCTTGATATGATGTTAACTTCTTAATTCCCCAGATGAATCAAGGACGATATTTCCCTTTAAGGTGAATATCCCCATGAAGTTTCATAATTTCTCCCCAGAGAAGTTTGCACAACCATTACTCTTGATATTGAAGAATGTATTTGAGCTCCCCTCGATTATGTGGCGTTGTTTTCCCCAGTAAAGTCAGTATGTAATCCCCACTGAGTTATCCCTTGTGGAAGAATTTTTCTTTAGCCTTCCTATTCATCTCATTATATGAATGGAACATGATCCCCATTTGAGCTTATTCCTCATCGGGTGTTGTCTTGGTTGACTATTTCGCTCCAGTTTGTTCCTGGTTTAAATCTGTGACAATGTGCATTTATTTCGCACAATTTGACATTATTTACCTCAGCAGGAATGTATTGGAACTTCCTTGTTATACCCCAATTTTTACCCCTAATATTTCTCATCATCTCACTTTTATCAATACAACATGATCACACATTAGGGTTGGTTTTCCTTATCTTTATCTTATCCTTAAATTTTCTCTTAAGGGATTACCAAGCACCTTGAAGTGTGTATCTTGTACATGTGTTATTTAAAATAACATTAAAATATGTATATATGTTTCTTTAAATGTTCATATTGTAGGGGGTGATACAATTGCATGCATCTCACCATATAACCCAGGGTTGAGGGTTGGTTCTCAATCAAATGACTCTTCAATAGATTGAAAGAGCTCATGTTTCAAGGCTATGTCCATGATGTCAAAGATTTTTGGCTCAAATAATTCCATCACGTTATTTAGGTCAAGCTTTCTTCAAGGTTTGTGTTGACATTCACCAAGGAGCTAGGTTCATGTGTTTATTTCCATGCCTTCTTCAACAAGCTTCATTGAGACTTAAGCTCCATTTTTTGAGCGTGCTTCAAGACAATATCCTTTCCAGACCTATTATGATTCATCATGATTTGTTTTGTCAAGAAATATTAAAATATTCAAAGTTTGGTTCAACAAGTTTGACCTTATTGAGCAAATACTTGATTTAGTGATCACAAGTCTATAACTCTCTCAATTTTCAACATTTTGAGTTGGTTCTTTTTGCTATGGAATATTATCATCATCAACAACAACCTCTCTTCACATGACAAGATCCAATTTTTCAAGAAAATTCATCAAAGGTTGAAAGGGGTTTCAAGTCATTTTTGGCACTTTCTAAGGTAAGGTTTGTTGACTTCCAAGGACCATATCTTACTCATTTTTTGAGATGTTTGAGTGACTCCAAATCCATGATTCTTTTCATATGGTCCTTAACAACCTCTATTATATAAGGCTAATTTTTAATTGAACATCATTAATGATTGAGAAAGATTACAAATCTCCTTGAAAGGTCTTTGAATTTTAGGGTTTAACTTGAAATGATCATAACTTGTTCAATTTTTATCTCATTGAGCCCGTTATTTTTCCATAATGATCTTAATGGAGTTATATTCAACTCTTATTTTATGTTAAAAGTTTTAAAATGGTTAGAAGTTTCCTTAAGAGTTCAAAAGATTATAGGCCACTTCATGGATTTCCATCAACTTCACAAGGTCATAACTCTCTCAATTTTTGAAGTTTTTGGATGATTCAAGTTTCACAATGCTCTTTATGAATTCTGCTTCATTCCACCTTCATTGACAAAAACATAAATTTGAGTAGAAGGCTATGTTTGAAGGCAAGAGATTATAAGTCACTTTTGAACTCAAAACTTGAAATTTTTCTAAGTCCACAATTCATGGTTTTTTTCACGATTTCAATTGATCATAAATTTTTACTCAAGAATCCAAATTATACCTTTCTTGACACATTATAAAGTTTGTGGTGAAATATTTCCATTGCAAAAAGAATGAGGTCATAAAGTTCCTTACATTATTGGTACCATGGTTGTAAAGTTGGTATCTTGAAGCTGAAGTTTAATGTTCAGTAAGATTTGAAAATCAATTTAAAACCAATTACAAGCCTTTTTAAGGATGAATTTCGTTCCTAGTCATGTTTAGGCACTTGCCATAATGAGAAACAACCCTTAAACCATCCAATTTGTTGCGTTTTGAGCCATGTGAAGTCACACTTTTTCCATTTAACAGGTTCACACGATTTCATTGATTTTTCATCCAATTCACATGCTTGAACCTTTAATTATGTCCAAATATAAATAAGGATCATCCCTCACTCATTTCCTCAAGCTTGGATAACCAAAATTAACCCGCCACTTTCTTTTCACAATTCACTTTTTTGAGTTTTCAAATTCAGTCTTTCCTTGCTTTTCAACTCAATATTTTGTTCTATTTCACTCTAGTGAACTTGTGTGGAACTTCGCAAGCAAAAAGCAAGCCAAATCATGCCCTATTCTGCTCAAGCAAAGTCTTGTTTCAGAGCAATTTTCAACTACTTCGTTAAGGTAGATTAAGGCACATATTCTTTTAACCCAAATTACTGCAATTGTCTATGAAGTTCACTAATGCCTGCTATTAACTCAATTTTGATGAATCAATGCATTTGATGCTTCTGTTTTTTATTTCAAAATTTTCAAAACTCTCTGGTTTTTATCAAATCGACAACGTTGTGATTTATATAAAATTTTCGCCAGAATATGGTTGTGATCGTCTCAAATAGATGCATCTAATGGCACCATTGTGAATTTGTAGATTTACAGATTGAAGGATTTATATTTTTCCCTATTTGCAGGAGGCTGGAGGTTGAAGACGGCCTACACGTCGTTCTTCAACTAATAATACATAGCCATTTGTTTTATTTTTTTTGTTGGACTTTTTTGTGTTACATAAGCGCGCATTGGCTTGGATCCATGATACTCCCTTGCCTGATATCCATTAGATCTGTCAGCATGTATAAGTGAGTTAGATCCAATGCATGGTTTTTTCTGATTTATTTTCTTTTCCAAAATTATTTTTAAGTCCATTTTATCTTTAAAAATTCATAACTCTTTTATTTTTTATCCAAAAAAATTAGAAAGAATATACAAAAAAACTTTGAATTATTTTTGACTTGGTGAATAATTTTTCATATTTTTATTTTGATGTTTGATATTTTTTATAATTTTTGTATTGTTTTCCATATTTTAATTGTTTTAAAAATACACTTTGATCTATTTAAATTCTGAAAAAATTATGGAAGGATTCAATGACCTCTTGACAAATACTGGTGACCTCATTTTATTTTCATTTCTTATTTTAATATTTTTTTCACAATTGTTTGGTTTATTTTTCATATTTCTTTAAATTTAAAATTAGTTTCTGACTTAAAAAAATTCCAAAAACATTTGTCAACACTTATTAATTCATGTTTGACTTCTGACTATTTTTTGGGATTTTTATTTGGTATTTTAGTATACATTGTGTATTTTACCAATTATTTCCATTTTATTAACCATTTAAATATTGTTTTATTAAATATTATTTTATTATTTGTTTGGTCCTGATATGTGTGTTATTTTGGGACAAATTCCTCAACCTTATTGGAACTTGGGTGTTGATAGGTTGAAAAACCAAATCCACCAAAATGGATGAATGATGTTGATGATATTTGAAACTCTAACTTCATTTAATACATCCCCTCCCTCTTCATCTTATCCCTTTCTTACTTGTGCTACATATTGTTGGAGAAAATCTACATATCATTTCTCTAAACAAATGGTACATAGATTACTATTGACTGGCCAAAAATAGGTGTGACTTCTACAGAAGTCCACTTACGATTGCTTAACACAATGCTAAATTTTGTCTCGATTCAAGAAATGATCATTCGTTGCCCAAACCTATGTTTGCAATCCCAAGTATGTTTAATTTGAAACTTTTGACCCAACAACCATGAGGTTCATTGTTAGTCGGCTTTGAAATCATTAATCCTCTAATAAACCATCATAAAATTTGGTCTAAGAGAATCATTTAAACATCGTTGATCATATGTTGTCGCTTCGAGAACTTGAAATGAATGATATACTTGACAAAAAGCAAACGCGACTTGTTGTTGAGAAGCTTCGATTTTATCAATCTTCTAATGAGTTTTCAAATGCAAGTTTTAAGATGGTCATTCCACTAACCTCTAACTTCTAATTCACTAAAAATTGATTTTTACTTTATGCTTTTATTTCATGTGTTTACTTTTATGTACCATTTACATTAGCATTTACATTCCATGCTATTTTTATCTTTTCTCATATGGGAACTTATGTATGTCACTTTAATTTTGCTCACTTGAGCTTTTATTTTATTTTTTAAGACACTTAATAATTAACTTGAACACTAAAAAAATTTAATATTACTTGAACTATTTGGTTACTATCCCTGGCATAATGGAGTTGTGGATTTCTCGGAATTAGGATTAGAAGCCTTTGATACCCTTGAGACCTTGTGACTCTGATTGTTATTTTTTTGTTGGAGTTCGTGGGGTTTACCCTAAGACATTGAGTTGAATTTCTTTGTGTGCAGCTTATTTTGATTATGTGCTTTATCTGCGATTGAGAATTCCTCTGTATACAACCGTTACTCTGCCCAATCTTTGAAGACTTAAATCATCTAAAGCTTGGTATTCTTAAGAGGTTTAGCATCTATGCTTTCTAGGTTTCAATCCAAAGGATGGGAATTCTCCATTGACTCATTATGTCAAGTGTTGGCTTCTTGCTGGTTAGATGGTTATTTTCCTTAGCTTTTACCTTATGCTTTAGGATAGTATTTTCATCTCCTCCTATCTTCTTTAATTTCAAAAATATCCTCCATCATTTTTAAAATTCTTCTTATTTTTCAGACTTGAACCGCTTTCATAATAAACTTGGACTTCGGTCCATGCATTTTCAAAAATATTTTCTTAATCAAACTTTAATCAACTTAATCATACTTTGACATTTTTTGTTAGAATACTAAAATTCAATCAATCTCATTCAAATCATTTTTCTACTTTGGCTTTTCACTTTAAAATTTTCTCAAATGATTAGACTCTTGTCAATCCTTGTGGTGATGCAAGCTACTATACTTCTATGATATATAGTGAATTGAGATATTTTTCACTTGGGTGTCAAGTGAGGCTTTGTTGATTTTAAAATACAAGTTATATCCTCCACTTTGAGATGGCGTAAATTCTCCTTTCTCATAATCGTGGGTAATAAGTATATTTTCCACTCGGATATGACGATCATGTCTCATTTCTTAAAATTAACCAACACACTTGTGTTTTAAATTTTTTAAAGGTGAACTACGAATACCCTGAGCCCTTATTGCAGGGAAGGTAGTACGTAGGCACTAAAGTTCTCAACCACGGAGGGTTCAAAAAATTGTAAAATATACTTCTTTTCTCATCTTCACCATCAAGTTTTGTAAACAACATTTATAGCCAAAAATACACAAATTTTTAAAGAGGTTCCTGCGGAGTACAGTAGACGTTTAGGGTGTTAATACATTCCCTTTGCATAACTAACCCCCGTACGTAGATTCTCTCCCCATCTTTTTTGTGTTATTAGCTATTTTTCCATTCCTCTGGAAACAATAAAGCACGATGGTGATTTTTATTTGATCTATGTGGGTCAAGATAATTCAATGGCTTAGTCTCAACAGTTCTACTGCTACAGAAAAAATGGCGACTTCACTGGGGAAAGATCGACCAAATGCTGGCCCATCTCTAAGTGAGTTGAGTCTATCTTTGTTTATATTTGTGTATGTGCTATTATTTGTTGTATATTAAATGTTGTATATGTTTGTCTGAATTTTTCTGGTTTTCAGGGTGCTTGGTAATTTCTCATAAGTCCTCTACCCGAACTTGGGAAAACTTAAGATATTAAGTTGTAAACATCAAAGTATGAATATAGAAGATGAATTTAGAATCGTATCAAAACATTGATCAAGTTATCATCAAGATAAATCATCCATTTTGGTGGATTAAGGTTTTCACTCGATCAACACCTAAGATCCACTAAGCTTGATGAAACTTGTAATGTTTACAAAGAAAGACTTCCATATTCCTTGAAAATCAAGATAAAGGGTGTCATGGATGCATGAAGGCATGGCTATGCAACAACCACAAGCAAGGTCACAATTAAAGTTGAAAGGTTCAACGTCACGAGCATGAAGTCAAAGGTAAGAACCACCCACAAGGGATGGACTAAGGTCTTAAAATCACTTGTAGATAAAGGTTCTAAGGAATCCCATAGTCTACATTTTTCTTTTGGATATTACAAACTTCTCGATTACTCAGTAATTAACAATATTTTCAAGAAAAATATGTCTAAGCACAACATTTCCTGACAACTACTTTCGGATTACTCCTTCATATTCTTCGCACTATATCTAAAAGGCATAGATGGGTTAAGGGTTCTACGGTTCTCAGCTTCTCTGGCTCCCAGGTTGAAAGAAAAAATGTCTTCCCAATTACTCGGTAAACAAATACTACATTCAAGGGGACCTCCACTGAGTGGGGGATTTCATTTCTCCTTCTTCGGGATTACTCCTTCAAAGTTAACATGACTATACCGACTGTCCTAATCTAAGTGTAACTTAGTCCGGGTATAAGACTTATCCTTTGTAATCAAAACCCAAATAACCACAATATATCACATATAATCAAACAATCAAGTAATAATAAAAAAACAAATATGACAAATTAGGCTTAACCCACTTAGGGATGGACCAGCAAGAGGTCAATCTTTCCCCAGCAGGGTCGCCAATTCTGTAACAGTGAAAATCAGAGATCAAGCTATTGATTAACTTGACTCACAAATAAGCAAGAGTCACCATCGCGCTTTATTAATTCCAAGAGAAAATGGAAAAGAGAGAAATAAAACCCTTAAATATGCAATGTAAAGTAATACTTAAAAGTAATGAAAATACAATGTGTTTTTTGAAAGAGATTGAAAGTTTGGGGGTTGGTTATACAAATGGAAGGTACTAGCACTCAACGCATCTGCGATACTCCGTAGGAACCTTTTGAAATAACTTTATTTTTTTGTTAAAATTATTTTTTTGGTCAAAATAGGTGTTGATGATATTTTGAAGATACGACGACCTAGTGTCGAAATTTTGACTTAAATGGGTGTGAGTTTTAAAATTGAGTCTTTTAGGAAAATTTGTTTTAAGATTAACAAAATAAAATAAAAATGAAGGGTTTCGTACAATCATATCAGATATATTTTATGACATGAAGTCAACAAAGTTAAAATATTTTCCTTGCATTAAAACAAACAAACAATAAATTAAGCTATAAAAATTAAAATGAACTAAATCGAAAATATTCCAAAATTTACTAACATATAAAAGGAAAATCATAAAGAAATAAATATAAACTAAAATTGATGACGAGTGAATAATAAGAAATACCAAATGACAGAAGAAAAATCAAACATAAAGAGATATAACAAAAATTAACTCTAAACTAAAATTGAAATTTCTAAGGTTATTAAGTTAAGTCTAAATTAGATTAAATTCTAAAGTTTACTAACTAAATCAAATAAAAATTATAAAATTAATAACTAAACTAAATAAAATATTCTAAAGTTATTAACTAAACTAAATAAAATATTCTAAAGTTATTAACCAAACTAAATAAAATATTCTAAAGTTATTAACTAAACTAAATAAAATATACTAAAATTATTAACTAAACTAAAGAAAACATTCTAAAGTTACTAACTATGTTTAATAAAACTTTTAAAGTTACTAACTAAACAAAATAAAAATTCTAAAAAATAATATTAAGTTAATTCTAAACTAAAATAATTAAAAAAAGTATAATTAAAAAACTACATGATTAATTACAAACTAACTAACTTAAATTAATAAAGTAAAGCTAAGAAAAATAAAATAAAATTAAATAAAACAATGGTGTAAAGTAGAAAATAGGGGAGAGCTAGAAATCACATGGGCTTTTAAATGGGATAAGGCCCAACAAAAACAAAATAGTTAAACAAAATAATAAAATAAACTGGGCACGAAACAGTAAAATTGAGGTGTGTGAATAATTGAAAACCAGATTGGGCCGAATTAGGTGAGGCCCATGATAATAAAAGGACAGTTAAACAAATAGCCAAAATTTTCACTGGGCCAGACCGGGTATGAACCGAATCCAAGGCCTCCTTAAAACATTAGACCGGGTTGGATAAACCCTAAAAAAACACAATTCGCCTCTTTCCTTTTGAATCACAGCAATTGCTCTTCATATCTATCTCATCTACACCGCGATTTTTTGCGTAAAAACAAACATGAACAAATACATCAACCTCACCTCAATCTCTCGACTCGTCTTCGTGACCCTTCCATCTTCATACACGAAAACATGACTTCTTTGTTTCTGATCTATGATGGCAACCACCTCTCAATTCTGTTTTCATGGCTATAATGTCTCAGCTCTCACAATTTCGCATTGTTTGTACTACCCGCGTCAAAAAAAAAAACGACAATGATTTTGTGCCCTATTTTATGCTACCAGTTCTTCCTCTCCTGGGAACCTATGGCATCAGTAGTGATAATGCTCGTCTCAATCTTCTGTATGATAACAGTTCACTCAGGATTGCTACTTGACGGTAAACAAACTAACCATTCTTATATTTTTCTTTTAGAAAATTTTCCATTCATAGTTTCTATTTTATAATGAAATTATGTTGTACCCCAAAATTTGCCCTCTCACTTAACAGGAATTTACTCACAAGATCTCCTTTGACTCAAGACTGGACTAGGGTTGATCAGTTCAAGACACCTCCTTAAGCACTGATGACCAAAATTAGGCTTTGAGTTTTCACAAGAATTGTTTTACTTCTAATGCCCCATATGACTTTCATGGGTCATTATGGACCCCCAAGATCACTCATGTCAAGTTTCAAGCCTTGGATCACACTTTTGCTCAGTCAATTGAGCAGTTGACCTAAAAATCAACTATATTGGGGAAAAAGTCAAATATGGTCAATTTACAGTCAAACATCATAATTTTTGATCCACATCAACATTTTAAAATCATATGTATCATTTTATCAAGTTTGGACCATAATTCCTCAAGAAATTTGATCAAATCTTCAAAAGGGAAAAATGGTCAAAATTAGGGTTTTGACTGGAAAAGGGCAATTTCTGATTTTTTTACCTAGCAAATGATCAATTGGTTTAAGGCATGATTTAAAGAGTTAAATTGCATCATTTTTACCTAATTACATGGCTTAAAACATTACAAGTCCAATGGGATGACAAATGAATTTTGCAGTCAACTAATCAAAAGTCAACTGCATACTGAAAAGTCAAACTTTGACTTTTTGGTCAAATTCAAATGCCAAAGATCACAATTCATCAAAACATGTCAAAATATGAAACTTATTCATCAAGAAATCCAAAATTCGAGATTTCATTTTGAAAAGTTAAAATTTCTAAACTTAGAAATTTTTCCAAGTGTTGGAAATTTCTAATTTTTTTCATAACTTTGAGCAAACTTTTCACCATGATGCAAGGTGATTCAAGAGAAACTTCCAACATGAAATTTGTAGATATCCATGAAATCTACAACTTTTCTTCACACAAATTCTTCCAAAAGTTCTTGGATCTCAAGTTATAATTTTAAGAACATGTGGTCATGAAACAAAACACTTAGTGAAATTTTGCCCTAATTTGGTCAGGATTTGGACCCAACTTCATGGCACTTTTGCATATAGTTCCAATGGGAATCTTCAAAATAAATTCATATATGAGTTGTAGATCACATTGCAAGATTTTCAAAATGTTCCATAACTCCTTGAGATCATTTTTGAGTAGGGAGAATCGAAGACATGAAGTTAGGATTTTTTCACTTGAATTACAAGTCATTTTGTGATGAACAAAATTCAGATTCAAAGTTATGTTGTATAACCTCTACTTTGAAGGCCTCAAACTTTTTAGGAACTCCATAATTAATTGCTTGCACAGCTGTTAGATGTCTCATCCCAAGCATTCAATGCAAGGCCATGCTTTATACTCATTTTGGGAAGAAAGTGCACATTGCCATTTTGATAAAGTGACTTTTTGCAAAAACTGGTTCTTGAGCCTTGCACTTGTTCTCTTCTGATCATAAATGTCTTATAACACAAGAGAAATGTTTTAGACACTTACAATCACCCAGCCTATGCTTGTACTACACATTGAAACTTGGTTTCCCACTTTTCTTGAAAATCAAGTAACATAGCAAAAAGCTTGAAACTTGTACTTCTGACTTGCCAAACTACTCAATAACTTTTGCTTATACATAGACAAACAATTTGCCACAAAACACATGCATGCTTGACCCCTAAAAACACCAAGAGCTCAGAATCACATCTCATACCTCAATTTTCACCTAAATTGACCAAAAACATGAAACTCATAACTCTCTTGTGCGTTTTCAAGCCTTTTGGTTCCTAAATTTTCTAAATGTCATTTAGAATTGATCCCACACCCTGTTAAAAGGCAGTAACACCATTAACTCCATCCTCCATTTTTAAAAATAGATCTTTTCACTTGGACTTCTCCAAAACTCCTCAGCTACTTTCAGCTCAAGCTAAGCATCCCATTAGCTTCCTGGAAACTTGAGGAAGCTAACCCAATCATTGGAACTCACTAAAAGCTTCTCAAACTCCAAACTCGATACCCTCTTGCAAGGTAAGTTTTCTAAATTTGTAACTTTTCATACAGGCATCATCAATGATTTATTTGTGAATGAAACATGTCGATATCATTGCCCTAAAGCTAACCATGTTCATAGTTTTCATTAATTTTGTTTGAGCTTAGAGAATTTTAAGATTGAAATTTATGATATTTTTAGGGTTCAGATTATGGCCAATGAAATTCATGTTTGTCTTTGATCTAAAGTTTTAATGCTTTACATTTCTGAAACCGTGAGGAAATTTGCTACAAGTTTCATGTTTACAGTTTTCATTTTTGTTGAGATTTGAACGAGTTACAGAGGTTCTGGCTGGGCGTGAGGTTGAAGATGAAGTTGGCCTCAGGAATGTGTTTACCATATGTATTTATTGTTTGATTTATATAAACGGATTTAAAGCCGCCCTCATGTCGTAGAATCGCGCGCTTGTAACCAAAGGGACCTGGGTTCGAGCCCTAGTGGTACCCTTTTGTTTTTTTTTATACATTTTTTGCATTTCTGACTTCTTTTTTGGCATGCGCTGGGCCTCCTTGGGCCTTGTCGTTTTTGTTTTTGCTTTCTAACCCCCTTGCAGGTTATTCACACCCCTGGCCCAGTTTTATTTTCTTTTTCTTATTTTTTATTTATTTGTTTTCTTAATTATTTTTCTAATATTAAAATATCATAAAAAATATAAAAATAATAGATTTATATTTTGACATAGTTTATTTATTTTTTCTCACAAAAAATATTTTATTTAATCAATACTTTATTTATTTCACTAATTATCTTTGTAAATTTAATTAAAAATAGGTTTTAGTTATTTTCTTTTACACCAATTAAAATATATTATTTTAATATAAAAAAAGGCCAAAAATATTTTATAACACTATAATTATATTCAAGACAAAAATACCAAAAATACTTTTCTTAAACTTAATTTCTTTCTAATCAATTAATAGATTTAGGGTTTTATTTAAAATCTTTTCTTAGTAAATTTAGGTTTAATTAATTATTTTCTTCTAGTTAATTAGGTTAAAATCAAACCCCTTTTCTCATAAAAATCCAAACAAATATCCATTTACTTTACATTTCACATTTTTGTACATTTATTCATCTTGTACATTATTTATTTCAATTCTTGTAAAAATTAAATATGTTTGTAATAAATTAATTAGGTTTATTTTCTTGCAATCCCCATTTATAATTTGTACACCCCCTCCCACAAGTATTGTAATAGCGTAGTAACTTTAAATTCCGCAATTTATCGCTTTATATATAACATGCTAGTAATTAGGGTTTGTATGGAAAGACTAAAACCAATAAACTAGAAAACCCTAATCAAAGACAAAGTCAAGCATGAAGGCAATACACTTTCACACAAGCACCCCCTAGGGTAAATCCACTTGGTTGCCTTTACAAAATGGCCATATTACGCATGTGAGGCATCTTAGCAAAAACAAGCAAAATATAAGATCATAGTCCCTCGACGACCCTATATAAGTTTCCTTTCAAATGATCTTAGTCCCTAAAAGAGAATTCTAAGATACCTTGCAACATTTCTAACGATGGTTATACAATGACCCACACCCGTCCCGTTTACATTCAAATATAGGGTTACTTACCAAATCAATGGTAAAATGAAAATGTCAAAGGAAAGAGGAAATGAACCTGAAAGACTTTTGAGTAGGTAGAATGCTCCTAATTACTTGCTCCATTTCAAAACAAAACATCCTTGCTATTTTCAAAAACAAACACCTACACTTTTAAAACATCTTACAAACTTGAAAACATTTTCAAAAGATTAATATCTTTGTATACATTCTTACGAACGAGAATCATTACAAAGTTCACCTAAACAATGGCCTCTTTACAAAATACTTTCAAAAATCACATAAAAGCACAATTTCAAACAAAAGCAAGTGATCTAGCAAGTAACTAAGAGCCCATGGAAAACCATGGATGAAAAGGGTGATAATACCTTCCTTTTTCATAATCTACCCCCCAAACTCAAGAAATAATCTCAATGGTGTTTCCTGTGCTTTTTCACCTTTCCTTTTGGATAAAAGAAAAGTTGGTGGCGACTCTTACTAACTGCAACATTTGCGATCAAACGCAAAACCTTCAAGTCAGTTCTCCCACCGTATCACAAATGAAAAATTAGATAAGTTTTTAAGTACAGGGATACAACAGTGATAACATTAATAGGTCCACAAATGACTTACAAATGATAGCATGATAAACGGTACTACAAGAAATTCTTTATTCAACAAAATAGTAAGGTATCATGAAACAGAAATAGGAGATTTGGTTTAGATCGCAGTGAATAAGTATGCAACTACAACAAGTTATGAACGTAAACAAATGCAGAGGTGTAAAATTTATGCAAGAAACCTTACCTATCGTAGCCTCTCCGATGGAGTTTCACAAGAAGGTACCTCATACCCTTTCTTCTTCTTCTTTTAATTGTTATTCTGGGGTGTAACTTAATTGGTGAGGGCTATTGTGAGGTTTTGAAGGAAGTTAAAAAGTTGAGTATTAAATTAGATTCTGTAGGTATTTTGAAGCGTATTTGTTAAGTTGTAGAGGGATGAGTTTTGGGGTTTGGATCGAATAGAGAATGTATGATGCGACTGTGTTGGGAAATAAAAATAAGTTTTGGGGGTTTGAGAGGGAGATATTTTTTGAATGATTTGTAGGTTGTTTTGAATGAAGCTTCGAATGCTTGTTGATGATATTTCGGTTGAAAATTCTGATGTTTCTTAGTAGAGTGTTTGTCTATGAATAATTTTTTTGGTTGTGATAGTGTGATTCTTTTTGGAATTTTTTTGTGTAATCTTCCCCAAATATTAGTCAATTCCTACTGGTTTTTTGTGTGCCTCCCTTATTCTATTGCATGAAGCCTTCTTATAAGCCTGTTGGAGTGACTTTGGAAGGAATGTTTTTGGTAACTTTAAACAAAAGTAGTATGCTTTGTTCGAGCTTTCTTGATGGAGCTTTTTGTATAACTAATTATGTGTAACTCTTGGCTTGATATGGTGCAGGTTTGGACAGGATTGGGGGCAACAAAGAGGTTGTTTTTGGACTGGTGTATAGTTGATTTTGATCTGTCTTTTACAGGGCTGATATGCAGAGTGGACAACAACATTTTATACAAATTTGTGTGTTGTAGCATGGCTGGAAATTGGGCATATTTTAATGGGCTCTTGACATGTTTTTTATGGGCCTTTAAACTCTTTTGTATTACTGAAAATTTTAGCTAATCACACACTTGTTTTATTTTTCACTAGTTGATGAAGAAAGTATGAAGATTGGAAGATGGAGCTTTGATAATGAAGGCATGGAGAATTTGAGAGACCTTGAAGATGAAGTCTTTAGGCATAGAAACTTGAAGAATTTTTTTGTGATTATAACTTGAAACTTTATTGAATGTAACATGGGCCTTAACTTGTATGATTTGCAAATGAATGAAATAATGGTTACTTGGGACTTTGAAATTGTATTTTTTGACGTGTCTTGCAAATTGAATGAAAACCTTTGAATGATGTTGAACTTTTGTCAATTTGAAATCAATAGACTTGAATTTGGAGTTTTGAACTTTGAATCATGAAGTGGATTATAGAATTTGATTTCACTTTGAATATTATGATCATGATCTCTTGATTTTGAATCTTGAGAGTGATCTTTGGATAAAAGATTTAAAAAATTGATGAACATCTTAATTTCCAAGCAGCATGTAGAATTGATGTGGCTGATGTTTTAATTTGAACATTGACTTGGAACTTCCAAAATCATGAAAGAAAAAAACTTCCTTCCATATTTTGAATTATGAATGAACTTGAATCCATGTGTTTGACATGATATCTAGAAAAATAACCATGGTTCCTGACTTGAATAATCACAAGGATAAGATTTGAAGAAATTATAGCGTTTTCAAGACTTTTGGTTCCTAAATTTTCTAAACATCATTTAGAACCGACCCCACACCCTATTATAAGACAGTAACATTATTAACACCATCCTCCATTTTTAAAAATAGAGCTTTTCACTTGGACTTCTCCAAAACTCCTCAGGTAATTTCAGCTCAAGCTAAGCATCCCATTAGCTTCTTGGGAACTTGAGGAAGCTAACCCAATCATTAGAACTCACTGAAAGCTTCTCAAACTCCAAACTCGATACCCTCTTGCAAGGTATGTTTTCTAACTTTGGAACTTTTCATACATGCATCATCAATGATTTATTTGTGAATGAAACATGTAGATATCATTGCCCATAAGCTAACCATGTTCATAGTTTTCATTAATTTTGTTTGAGCTTAGAGAATTTTAAGATTGTGACTGAATCGGTGAGGGCTAATGTGAGGTTTTGAAGGAAGTTAAGAAGTTGAGTATGAATTAGATTCTATAGGTATTTCGAAGCGTATTTGTTAAGTTGTAGAGGGATGAGTTTGTGGGGTTTGGACCGAATAGAGGATGTATGATGCGACTGTGTTGAGCAATAAAAATAAGTTTTGGGGGTTTGAGAGGGAGATATTTTTTGAATGATTTTGCAGGTTGTTTTGAATGAAGCTTTGAATGCTTTTTGATGATATTTCGGTAGAAAATTCGGATGTTTCTTAGTAGAGTTTTTGTCTATGAATAATGTTTTTGGTTGTGATAGTGTGATTCTTTTTGGAATTTTTCTGTGTAATCTTCCCCAAATATTAGTCACTTCCTACTGGTTTTTTGTGTGCCTCCCTTATTCTATGGTAGGAAGCCTTCTTATAAGCTTGTTGGAGTGACTTTGGAGGGAATGTTTTTGGTAACTTTAAACAAAAGTAGTATGCTTTGTTCTAGCTTTCTTGATGGAGGTTTTTGTATAACTAATTATGTGTATCTCTTGGCTTGATATGGTGCAGGTTTGGACATGATTGGGGGCAACATAAAGGTTGTTTTTGGACTGGTGTATAGTTGATTCTGATCTGTCTTTTGCAGGGCTGATATGCAGAGTGGACAACAACATTTTGTACAAATTTGTGTGTTGTAGCATGGCTAGAAATTGGGCATATTTTTATGGGATCTTGACATGTTTTTTATGGGCCTTTAAACTCTTTTGTGTTACTGAAAATTTTCCCTAATCACACACTTGGTTTCTTTTTCACTAGTTGATGAAGAAAGTATGAAGATTGGAAGATGGAGCTTTGATAATGAAGGCATGGAGAATTTGAGAGACCTTGAAGATGAAGTCTTTAGGCATAGAAACTTGAAGAATTTTTTTGTGATTATAACTTGAAACTTTATTGAATGTAACACGGGCATTAACTTGTATGATTTGCAAATGAATGAAATAATGGTTACTTGGGACTTTGAAATTTTATTTTTTGATGTGTCTTGCAAATTGAATGAGAACCTTTGAATGATGTTGAACTTTTGTCAATTTGAAATCAATAGACTTGAATTGGGAGTTTTGAACTTTGAATCATGAAGTGGATTATAGAATTTGATTTCACTTTGAATATTATGATCATGATCTCTTGATTTTGAATCTTGAGAGTGATCTTTGGATAAAAGACTTAAAAAATTGATGAACATCTTAATTTCCAAGCAGCATGTATAATTGATGTGGTTGATGTTTTAATTTGAACATTGACTTGGAACTTCCAAACTCATGAAAGAAAAAAATTTCCTTCCATATTTTGAATTATGAATGAACTTGAATCCATGGATTTGACCTGATATCTAGAAAAATAACCATGGTTCCTGACTTGAATAATCACAAGGATAATATTTGAAGAAATTATAGCGTCTTCAAGCCTTTTGGTTCCTAAATTTTCTAAACGTCATTTAGAACTGATCCCACACCCTGTTACAAGACAGTAACACCATTAACACCATCCTCCATTTTTAAAAATAGAGCTTTTCACTTGGACTTCTCCAAAACTCCTCAAGTAGTTTCAGCTCAAGCTAAGCATCCCATTAGATTCCTGGGAACTTGAGGAAGCTAACCCAATCATTGGAACTCGCTGAAAGCTTCTCAAACTCCAAACTCGATACCCTCTTGCAAGGTAAGTTTTCTAACTTTGGAACTTTTCTTACAGGCATCATCAATGATTTATTTGTGAATGAAACATGTTGATATCATTGCCCTAAAGCTAACCAAGTTCATAGTTTTCATTAATTTTGTTTGAGCTTAGAGAATTTTAAGATTGTGACTGAATCGGTGAGGGCTATTGTGAGGTTTTGAAGGAAGTTAAGAAGTTGAGTATTTAATTAGATTATGTAGGTATTTTGAAGCGTATTTGTTAAGTTGTAGAGGGATGAGTTTGTGGAGTTTGGATCGAAAAGAGGATGTATGATGCGATTGTGTTGGGCAATAAAAATAAGTTTTGGGGGTTTGAGAGGGAGATATTTTTGGAATGATTTTGCAGGTTATTTTGAATGAAGCTTTGAATGCTTTTTGATGATATTTCGGTGGAAAATTCATATGTTTCTTAGTAGAGTTTTTGTCTATCTATAATGTTTTAGGTTGTGATAGTGTGATTCTTTTTGGAATTTTTCTGTGTAATCTTCCCCAAATATTAGTCACTTCCTACTGGTTTTTTGTGTGCCTCCCTTATTCTATTGCATGAAGCCTTCTTATAAGCTTGTTTGAGTGACTTTGGAGGGAATGTTTTTGGTAACTTTAAACAAAAGTAATATGCTTTGTTCTAGCTTTCTTGATGGAGCTTTTTGTATAACTAATTATGTGTAAATCTTGGCTTGATATGGTGCAGGTTTGGACAGGATTGGGGGCAACATAAAGGTTTTTTTTGGACTGGTGTATAGTTGATTCTGATCTGTCTTTTGCAGGGCTGATATGCAGAGTGGACAACAACATTTTGTACAAATTTGTGTGTTGTAGCATGGCTGGAAATTCGGCATATTTTTATGGGCTCTTGACATGTTTTTTATGGGCCTTTAAACTCTTTTGTATTACTGAAAATTTTCGCTAATCACACACTTGTTTTATTTTTCACTAGTTGATGAAGAAAGTATGAAGATTTGAAGATGGAGCTTTGATAATGAAGGCATGGAGAATTTGAGAGACCTTGAAGATGAAGTATTTAGGTATAGAAACTTGAAGATTTTTTTTGTGATTATAACTTGAAACTTTATTGAATGTAACATGGGCATTAACTTGTATGATTTGCAAATGAATGAAATAATGGTTACTTGGGACTTTGAAATTGTATTTTTGATATGTCTTGCAAATTGAATGAGAACCTTTGAATGATGTTGAACTTTTGTCAATTTGAAATCAATAGACTTAAATTTGGAGTTTTGAACTTTGAATCTTGAAGTGGATTATAGAATTTGATTTCACTTTGAATATTATGATCATGATCTTTTGATTTTGAATCTTGAGAGTGATCTTTGGATAAAAGACTTAAAAAATTGACGAACATCTTAATTTCCAAGCAGCATGTAGAATTGATTTGGTTGATGTTTTAATTTGAACATTGACTTGGAACTTCCAAACTCATGAAAGAAAAAAAGTTCCTTCCATATTTTGAATTATGAATGAACTTGAATCCATGGATTTGACATGATATCTAGAAAAATAAC
Source organism: Vicia faba (assembly GCA_948472305.1). Lineage (NCBI taxonomy): Eukaryota > Viridiplantae > Streptophyta > Magnoliopsida > Fabales > Fabaceae > Vicia > Vicia faba. The sequence continues at coordinate 1,003,731,331 of OX451740.1, read as the reverse complement.
CATGGTTCCTGACTTGAATAATCAGAAGGATAAGATTTGAAGAAATTGTAGTGTCATGAATCATAATTCAAAGTGGTCAAGAAACTTTTAATCCAGAAAATGTCATATAAAGTTTTCGATAAAATCCGTATCACTCTAAACACAAGTTTTCTCTTGACCTACTAAATTTGAACTTGTAAACGTTGAACTTTTGGTTAATGTGCTTTGAATCAATCTACGAACTTGATCCTCCCTCACATTCCCATGCACATTAATGGATATGCGAACCAATGATGATGAAATCTTGAATGTGCTTTGAGGAAGTTTTGGAGAAGCTTGAGACCACTTGTCAAACAAGTCATGTGTTGTACCCCAAAATTTTCCCTCCCACATTTCTCAATACATGACAAGTAAGGTCTTCAAATTGCTCAATGAAGTCCAAGAGTTAGCCTAACAAACTCTCTCCTAAGGCAGTCTACCCCAAATTAGGGTTTCACTTTGCATCAAGATGCTTTAGTCCAAAGGATCCCAAATGCTCATCATTGTCCTAATATGTTCTAAAGATCATCCATGTCAAGTTTCAAGCCTTGCAGAGGAAGTTTGCTCAGTCAATTGCTCAAAGGCCTGAAAATCGACTATGCTAGGGCAAAGGTCAACTATGGCCCACATACAGTCAAACTTCAAGATTTTTGGTCAACATCCTCATTTTGAAGTATTATTCATCATTTGATCAAGGGTTGGTCATGATTCCTCAATGATTGCTCACAATTCATCAAAACCCAAAAGTTGCTAAATTAGGGTTTTGTAGGAAAAGTCAACTCAATTTTGACCAAGCATAAATTTCTCATACTTTATCAAAAATGACCCATCCAAAGCTCATTTTGAAAAGGATGTAATTCCATACAACTCATCTTCAGCTCCCAAGTTCAAAATATGCACTCACAAGAAGATATGAATTTGGACATTATAGGTCATTTTGAAAAGTCAACAAAAACACCTTTTGGGTCAAGCTTCATACATGAACATGGAAGACTCAATTGATATGAGACCAAAATGGTTTATTAGAGAACATCTTAATCTTTCTAAAAAGTCCAAGAACACATCTCTAGGTTCAAAATTGAGGGAGTTATGCATTGGCCATGTGGACCCTTTTTGCAAAATTGCCAAAAGTCAAATGTGTCCAAAATTGCATTTTTTGCTAAATGGGCCCAACTTTTTATGCTTGCACTGAGTTTGTAATGTGACCCACAACCCATGAGCCCTTCCCCTTGTCATTCTTTTATTTTTGTTATTTATTTTGATTTTATTTCATTTAAATCAAAAAATCAATATAAAATAGTGAAAATATCAAAAATTAATTAAATCTTGAGATTTTGTGCATGATTAGGTCCATTACACAGCTGGAACCAAGAACAAATCGTGCAAGGTTCAAAATGGACAGAAAAAGATTGAATTTGCTTGTTTTGGAAAGATTTGGTACAAGGATCAAATCATGAATCAATATTCATAATTTGAAGAGATTTGATACAAAATTGAAACCCTAATACATTCTAGTATACATAAGGAACAAGTGCAGACCAAAAGAGAGAGGCTAGAGGCGTGCAAAGGCAAAGAAAAAATTGCAAAAATTCAAGAAAAAGTGCAAATTGATTTCCAAGTTTCAGACCATCTCAAGCCATTCTAATCATACCAATCAATTGCTGGACTCCCCAGGATCGTGTTTCAACCGCTAGCAAGCTTCCCCGCGCCTTGAAACGCCATGTAAGAGTCACACGGTTTATCTCTTTTCTTGAAATTCTAATATCTTAATTCTGGCATCTTTAACATGATTGATTATCATATTTTTAATCCTTGAGATGCTTGCAAGCTAATGGTTATAGTTAATTGTATTTTTGTTGACTGAACACGAAGCTTCCATGGCTAGCGTTCTTGCTTCGTTTTTAGGGGTTTTATGTACAGGGAAAATTGTACCTTAATATTGGTACCATGATGCTCGTGAGGTTGAAACGAGTTGATTGGTATCATTGGTTTTGATTTATCATACACACACAGGATTTTGGAATGAACAAGGGTTATTCCTACGCCTGGTGTCTGTAGGTAAAAGCCTTTTATCTAAAACGATGGAAGCCACGAAGAAGATGATGGTGTCGCAGTATGCGAGTGGCTTGTTTGAATATGTGCGCGTTTTGGGAAGCGTGGCATGTTATTTGCATTATATTTTATTTGTTTCGTTATTATTACAACTAACAGGCTAGCGCAAATGATGAGGTTGTTGGCCTTTGTTGCACACGTCATGGGTTCGATCCCAGGCGTGTGCATTTTATTTTCTCAACATTTTCAGGGCAATCCAGTGTATCATATGGCAAGGCATCCATCGTGTACTATCCATATCTGGCCGTCCCATCCATCAAGGCTGCAGATCCAAGGCTATCCAATGAAGGACCACCATGCGCCTAAGTCAATGAATACACAAGATCTGGCAAAGTCAAAAAGGGCCAGGAATTGTTGGGCCTAGAAGTCAGATTCATACCCCCTTTCTTGCTAAGCAGCAACCATGCCCATTCTTCCTCTTTTCTTTTTTTTCCTTTTATTTGATTTAATTTGCTTAAATATTTTTTAACAAAATTAATTTCTATTTTTCATAAAATCATAAAATCAACAGTTTTCACAAAAAAAATAGAATTAGGTTTTATTTTATCAAATTTAATTTAATGTTAGTTTAATTTAATCTAGGGTAATTCTAACTTTTTTTTATATAATTAAAATCAATTAGAAAAATTAGGGTTAGACTTGTGATTTAATTTAATTTGTATTTCTTTTCTCAATAATAAAAAAAATACAAAAAGATAGGTTAATTTAAATATTTTTCTTAACTAAAATTAATTAGTGATTAGGTTATTTTCATTCAATTGAACTTTATTTTCTCAAAATAGCACAAAAACGACAAAAAATTATTTTTCTTGTAATTTTCAATTAGGTATAGTTGGTCAAAACCCTAATTATTTTGCATTCGATTCATCGTGCGTGTTTATTATTTTTTTGCAATATTAATGTAATTGTCCACGGTATGTAATAGTTTAAATTAGGATTTTCTTTATTTATCGTTTTTACGGGTTTTTTGGCTATGTAATTAATCCCTACCCCGAAGCCTTGTAATAGCGTAGGTTTTATTTCCCGCATTTTAATTCTCACAAATATTAATTGTTTAGATGTATGTTAATAGGATTGTATGACAAAGATTGCATGTTAATTTAAAGCGGCTAGAAAACCCTAATGTGCAAAGATAATAACTGAAATCAAATCACTCGCACATTCGCACTCTTAGGGTATACTCTCACTTCGGTTGCCTTCGGTAAACGGTAATTAAGTATATGGTGTCTTAGTGGTTGCCCTCCTGTCTAACAAATATCAAAAGTCCTGTTCAGAAATTTTGCCTCGGAAAGGTTGCCTCGGTATTGTTGCCTCGAATATGATCTTAATACTTTACGGCTATTACTAAGACGTCCTAACATTGCTTTAGTGATCGTACGTCCCTTACGAATTGACCCTTACAACTCCAACGACGATGCTACCTATTTCTCAACAGTAGAATAACATTGTCTAAAGGAAACGAGAATAGAAACAATCCTTTTTCGAGTAGGTAGATGCTAGTAGGTACTTGCTCAAAAACAAACTTTTTCACACCAAACACTTTTCGTACAAAGTTTTCAAAAAACAACTTCGTAACACTTTTGAGGACAGAAACAAGGGTTAAAACAAAGTAAAACAAAACTTTTCAAAACAAACACACACAAGAAATTTTAAAAGATGAGCAAGTGTCTAAGAGCCCATGGAAAACCATGGATAGAAAGGGTGCTAACACCTTCCCTTTCTATAATCTACCCCGTACTCAAAATATCTCAAAAAAGGATTTTTTGTGTGCTTTTTTTTCCTTTTCGGTTGGATAAAATAAAAGCAGGTGGCGACTCTTGCTTACCGCGACATTTTGCAAACAAAAAACGTAAAACGCAAACCAGCATTTTCAAAACAGTCGGTTTTGCCACCGTATCACATCGTGGAAATAAACACACGATCCTCTGAAGTTCCATAAGACATCTTTGATCAAAATGAGATTGAACGATTCTTAAGACTCTATGCTCTAAGATTAGAAGTTGTGCCTTGATGAACCAATCTTCGAGAATCAATAATTAATTGTACTTCTGACTCGAGGGACTCAAAACCCTAATTAAAATGCTACGCCTGATGCCCTTGATTCATACCTGTCTCTGCACATGACACCGAAGAATCAAAAACATACACATTTGTATTTGATTAGAAGTTAGTGATGCATAAGATAAGATGTTCTCAACACTTAATAATCTCTGCATGAGAGTTGCTCGAAGGAGAGAGAGTTAAAACCGACCATGTTGTGACCTTGAGGCTTTATCAAAAATGCAAATGAAGAGGGGGTCTTAGGTCAAAAATTGGGGTATGACAACGGGGAAGAAATGACATTGAGAAGTGTTGGAGGCACATGTATTTTGTCGGTGTAAATCTGAAACTTCTGACACTTCTTTGCAAATTTGTAACAATCAGATTCCATTGATAGCCAATAGTAACCTGCCCTAAGCATCTTCTTTTCCATCGAATGTCCATTAGCATGGGTACCAAAGGAACCTTCATGGATCTCATGCATCAAAAGGTTTGCTTCGTGTCTATCCATGCATCTGAGCAAGACCGTGTCATAATTTATTTTGTACAACACATCTTCATTGAGGGAAAAGATACCCGCCAACCTTCTCATTGTCTTTCTATCTTTATTTGACGCACCATCCGAGTATTCCTGAGTCTGAAGAAAATGTTTGATATCATAATACCAAGGTTTCTCATCTGACATTTCTTATGTTGTAAACACATGAGCTGGTCTATCCAAACGCCGCACTGTGATACGAGGCACATCATTCCAGGTATTCACTTGATACATAGAAGCCAATGTGGCCAAAGCATCTGCTATCTGATTTTCATCTTTGGGAATATGATGGAATTCAACTTTATTAAAGATGGGTAATAAACTTCTAGCATATTATTTGTAAGGGATCAAGCCAGGGTGACAACTATCCCATTGTCCTTTGATCTAATTTATTACCAAATCTTAATCGCCATATACACCTAGAACTTTGATTTTGAGATCAATAGCCTCCTCAAGACCCATGATACAAGCTTCATACTCTGCCATATTATTGGTACAATCAAATTTCTCTCTTCCAGTAAAATGAATATGTGATCCATGATGAGTGATAATCATAGCACCAATTCCTTTCCCATGAGCATTCACAGCTCTATCAAACACCATGCCCCATTGGGATTCAGGATCAGGACCTTCTTCAGACAATGTTTCATCACAATCTTTTACTTTCAAAAACATAACATCCTCGTCAGGGAAATCATATTAAACAGACTGACAATCATCAACTGGTTGGTGAGCAAGATAATTCGGTAACACACTGCTTTTTATAGCCTTTTGAGTATGGTATTTAACATCATATTCAGACAACAACATCTGCCAACGGGTAATTCTCCCAGTAAGAGCAGGCTTTTCAAAAATGTACTTAAATGGATCCAATTTGGAAATCAACCAAGTAGTATGATTCAACATATATTGTCCCAACCAATTTGTCTCCCAGGACAAAGCACAACATGTCTTTTCCAATATAGAGTATCGAGACTCACATCTAATAAACTTCTTGCTGAGATAAAAATGGCATATTTCTTCTTCCTTGTTTCATCTTGTTTTCCCAAAATACAACCCATAGAATTATCTAAAACTGTCAGATACATAATTAATGGTCTTCCTTCAACGAGAGGGAGCAAGATGGGATGTTAAAGCAAATACTCTTTAATACTTTCAAATTCACTTTGGAAATCATCTGTCCACACACAACCTTGATCTTTCTTTAACAACTTAAAGATCGGTTCACATGTTGTAGTCATATGGGAAATAAATCCTGAAATGTAATTCAAACGCCCAAGGAAGCCTCTAACTTGATTTTCAGTTCTTGGCGCTGGCATTTTTTGAGTTACTTTGACTTTATCAGGATCAACTTCAATTCTTTTTTGGCAGACAATGAAACCTAACAATTTCCCTGATCGGATACCAAAGGTGCATTCATTTGGATTCAAGCAAAGACGATCTTCCTCAAACGCTGAAACAATTTCAAAAAATATTTTACATTCCCTTCTTCAGTCTTGGATTTAGCAATCATATCATCAACTTATACCCCAATTTCCTTGTGCATCAGATCATGGAATAAGGTTGTCATAGCCCTCTGGTTCATTGCACCAACGTTCTTCAACCTGAAGGGCATCACTCTATAACAGAATGTTCCCCAGGGTGTGATAAACGTTGTTTTTTCCATGTCCTCAGGAGCCATTGATTTGATTATATCCGGAAAATCCATCCATGAACGAGAATACTTTGAATTTTGTTGTACTATCGACCAACATATGAATATGTGGCAATGGAAAGTCATCTTTTGGACTAGCTTAGTTTAAATCTCTATAATCTACGCACATGAAAACTTTTCCATCTTTCTTTGGTACTAGGACTATATTGGCAATCCATTGAGGGGATACTGATGTCATAAGAAAATCGTCATTAATCTGCTTTAAAACTTCTTCTTTAATTTTCACTGCCATATCAGGGTGAGTTCTTTGCAATTTCTTCTTGATTGTCGGGCAATCTGGTTTTAGCTGCAAATGATGTTCCACAATATCAGTATCCAAACTAGGCATGTCTTGGTATGACCAAGTAAAGATGTCCACATACTCTTTCAACAATTCCATCAACCTGTTTTTCACATCGGGATACAGTAATGCTCCAATCTTGACTTCTCTTGGATCTTTCTCTGAACCAAAATTGATTGTCTCCAACGGCTCTTTATATGGATGAATAGCACTTTCCTTGAGCTCAAGCAACCATGAAACCTCTTCTAGAATTTCATCATATTCTTCTTCTTCGACCCCATACACAGGATATTCAAAGTTGGTAGAGGGTGCAAGGTCATTGTATTCATCTTTTTTTTAATTAATCTGAACATATGATTTATGATTTCTTTTAGAAACTGACACATATAGCAAGTGATTATGAAAATTTATTTACAGTTATTATTTATTTTGAAGGATTTTTTCTGATGACCATTTTCCAAGAAAAAGCAGGAAATAAAGACGTAAATTGGGAATCAAAGATAACTTTTATTATTAATTTTAAAGATCAAAGCAAATAGATAAGACCATACAATATCAACTTTCACCTTGGGCAGAGTGAAAGATTTTCTGAGAAATATTAGCAAAAGAAAAATTACTTTGAGATATGAATGCAAGAGAGAACATCATTGGTGATCCAATTTTGGACTCTAACTCCATGCGTCAAATAGTTAGGCATCTTATGCTCTGCTTCATCCTCCATAAAAGAATTGATCATAGGAACAATTGGATGAAGATAACCCCCGCTATGAAAGATATCCTGATATTTTCCCAAAGCAGACTCCGGCTTCATGTTCTTACCTATATCATTCTTCAAAGAGAATCCCAAACCAGTTCTATTCTTGTTTACATATGGATCAACAATCTTCCCCCATACTTTACTATGGCCATTATGGACAACCTGCTGAGCATCTTTAAACGAAGCTATAGAATTCTCATTTCCCCTTATATTATCAAATGATAAAGCTTGGAACTGAGTTCCAACAACAACTTCATCTGCTTCCATAACACTGAAAGAGGATAAATGTGATATTAACAATGCATGTTCTCCATTTATGATGACCACCTTTCCTTCATGCACGAACTTCAACTTTTGGTGCAAAGTCGAAGTGACAACACCTGCCTCGTGGATCCACGATCATCCTAGCAAATAACAGTAATTGGGCACAATATCCATAACCTGGAAAGTAATCTGAAATAAACGTGGGCCTTTGTGAATAGGCAAATCTACTTCCCCAATAACAGACTTCCTAGATCCGTCGAAATCTTTCAGAATTATGCCACCTGGGCGCATGGGAGCTCCTTCATACTTCATCTTCACAAGCGTGCTCCTTGTTATAACATTTAAAGGGGATCCATTGCCAATCAACACATTTTAAAATGATTCATTCGTATAGTTCATGGAGATATGGAGAGCTAAATTATGATTCCCACATTCATTGGGCAATTCATCATCACAAAACCTCAGGTTATTACAGGATGTAATATTCCCTACCACACTGCTGAATTGGTCCAAAGGCATATCACTAGGCTTGATCCAACACTCTCATCAAAGATTCCCTATGGGAAGAAGAGCTCACCAGTAAGGCCGAAATAGATATCTTTGATGGTATCTACAACAATTGATCTACGATCTTATAGTCACTCATCTTGATTATTTTCAATATATCATCCATGTCTTTTTCCAGGGTAGTACCACTAGATTCCCCCAGTATTTTCTTAAGTTCAACACTTTCAACAATCTTCTTATCAGCACTAAGATTCCCTCGAATAACTGGCATAAAATCATGGCCACTGCAGGTCACTCGAGTGACTTCAGCAATATTCTTGACATCAGACAACAACTGGATGGGAACTTCCACACCATCCTATAGAATTGTAGCATTGTATTTGTAGGGAACAACTTTGTCTGATTCGTAAGGAATAGGACCCGACAAGAAAATCACCACTGGAGCAACAACTAGTTTGCTACAGTATTAGATTTCTATAGGGAAAGGATCACCGAAACAAGGCACAATAACATTCACCCCCCTCTTCTGAATACTTAGGCAACACTAAATCATTACTGGAGAATATATCTTCATCTGAGGAAAAAAATTCATCTGCAGAAGCATACTCATCATCTGACACAGTCTCATCCAAGCAATCTTCAATCACATTAATCTCATTGTAATTATCTCTATTGCTTGAAACTTTGATAGTACCATTGTCCAACAATAATTGAATACCATTTCTCACAATGGAACAACCACGCAAATCTATGCATCACATAATGCGAGACCCATAATAGTGTTCTACTTGACCATCCATGTGATAGAAAGTAGCGTGCAACTGCACCAAATCATCATTCATATGATTCACATCAAAGATCCGGTATTCTCTGGGACATCCCAAAACCATATTCACATCCTCTTCGTACTCTTCCCTAGGCCTGATTATATGAATGAGGCCTTCGTCTATCATTTCCTGAAGATCAACTTTTATCTTAACGCACCTCTGTATATTTGTACTTCAAATACCACAACCAGCATGGTCATGTGTATAGTAACTAAACTCGCAGAGGTCAGCATGCATTTTCACCAAATCTCCTCTAACCAGATTGATATAAAAAATAAAAAAGTCCCCTGGACAACCAGCAACCATGTCCACAGTATTGGCTCCTCCATGCTTTGGCAAAGGATTATCTTTTACGTTAGGGCCAACATATTTAAAGGATAAAAGGCCAGATCTCACCATCGTTTGTACTTCATATTTCAAAGGATAACAGTTCTCAACACTGTGCCCTGGCGCTCCCTGATGAAAATAACGCGTCTGGTCTGCCTTATATTACCAAGGCAAAAGCGATGGTACAGCGGGGGGTGGCCTGGTCTGAACCAACTTCTTCTGAATTAATGTCAGGAGTAACTCCGCATAACTGAAGGGAATAGTGTCAAAATCCTCTCTCTTCAGATTCTTCCCTTGATTTCCCTGAGGATATGGTCTTTGATAAGCAACTGTAGTCAGAGCCACATTGACAACTAGAGTTACTAAAGCTACCTATTGGTGGGGCTGATGATTTCTTCTAAGAGGATTAACCCTTTTCTCTTGAATGACAAAATTTGTATCTCCTTCTTTCTTCTTGGCAAACCCATACGAAGGCTTCTTGGTACTACAAGAATTTCCGCCTCTTGTCAAACGGCCCTGTCTTACGGCTTCTTCCAAACGAACGCCCATACTCACCATTTCGGTAAAATCACTCAGTGCACTCGCCACCATTCTTTCATAGTAAACGGAACCTAGCGTCTTCAGGAAAATCTTTGTCATCTCTTTCTCTTCCATTGGTGGGATCACGTGGGCGACTACTTCATGCTACCTATGTGCATATCCTTTAAACGATTCCTTGTCTTTCTGGACCATTGCCCTGAGTTGATCACGATAAGGTTCCATGTCCACATTATACTTATACTATCTAATAAATGCTTCACCCAAGTCGTTGAAAGTATGAATTTTGTTATTGTCTAAACTCATGTACGACTTCAATGCAGCACCAGTCAAACTGTCTTGAAAAAAGTGAATTAACAAATGTTGATCATCGGTGTGAGTAGACATCCTTCTCACATACATCACAAGATGACCACGGGGGTAGGTATTTCCCTTGAATTTCTCGAATTTCGGTACTTTGAACTTTGCAGGTATCTTCACATTTGGAACCAAACACAGATCATTCACATTCTACCCAAACAGTTCTTTTCCTCTTAGGGCCTTCATCTCTTTCTACATCTTATCAAACTGGTCCTGAAAATCATCCATTCGATCATATAAGCCTAAGATTTCACTTGGTGGAGGAATAGGACGATACATTTCATCATTAACAAATGACACAACATTCACCGAAGGAGGTGCAGCATAGTGGGTCTCATTTGTAGCAGCAAGACTAATATGCACCATAAGAGGTGCAGGAGTAGCAGCAGCTTGGACAATTGGAGCAGCTTGAGTGTTAAGATTAAAACCTTTTGGCATGACGTTCTCTGGAATTCCCTATGAACAACCCTGAGACATACGATTCTGAGCAACAGTAACTGGGGCAACAAAAACGAGAGCTGATGGATCTTCAAAAGCAATTGTTGTTTGTTAAGGTTGAGCAAGTGGTGGCTGATTCTGAGTAGCTACCAATGATTCCATCAAAGCAGTTAAATTAGCCATACCGGCCTTCATAGAAGTAACCTCGTTGCGTAACTCGCGATTCTCTTGATCAAGATTCTACATTTTCTTCCTGGAATTAGCCCGAGAATTGTATTGGTGAGACAACTTGCTGAACAAAGTAGAGAAATTTATTAAGACACCTGGGTATGAAAAGAAATGCAAGAAATATGTAAATAATGATGCATGATATGCAATGCATATGATTTATTTTATTATTAATAATTCAAGGAACTCAAAGACTTATGAACAATTTGCGAATAATAAAGTACTACACATTTGAAATACTAAAAATTTTCATTATAATAACTTTAAATTGGATTACCTCTTTTTTGTACAAGTACAAAAAGAAGATAGAGTCTAAAAAGCCTAAGAAAGCAAAGCTGATGAAGATCACTTCACACACTGACGCTTTCTTGTGAGTCTTGCGATCTGAGCCTTCAATTGCTTGTTTTCTTCTGCATACCTATTAGCAACCACTTTCCAATGACTAGAGTCGGGAAGTGAATCACTAAGTCTTGAATGAGCGCTAGAGGAGAATAAATCCTCTTTCTTCTCCATCATCTCTATAGCACAAATCTCGAGAATCTCAATCAAGTAATCTTTCTCCTTCAAGTCTGCTCGGTAGGATATCTCTAAAGTTTGACACTTATTCTTCTAAGCTTCTTTCTCCTACTGCATCCTGATTAGGGTCAGCTAAAGCTCTTCCACATCATCCAAAAAGGGAGGAGTGATCTTCACAAACATATCTGGCATAGGTGCTTATCAGGAATATGGCATTTTCAATTGGATGGCTCTTTCTTGTACCCACTGAAGATAAGGCTCCAAAGAAACAACACCTCTAGGTCGCAATTCCTTCCTACTCTTCCTGTAAATATGACTCCAAACCTTTGCAATCTCCTCTTTAACTTCCTTATGATTCTCTCTCTCTCTCTAAGAAAGAACCCACCCAAATGAATACTATTTAGCTTATCCCTTGTTGGATATCTAAGCTGTCATCGTGCAAGAACGAGATTGTAGTTAATTCCTCCCTTTGTACTAAGAAGAGGCACATTGGAGAAACAGCCACAACTATCGACGATCTCTAAGTCATGGTAAGCCTGATGGTACCAAACAATATCTGAATGAGTGTGGGCCATAATATTTGGGGCCCAACAAGGTTCCTTCCTGACATCTAAGAATGCAAAAGACTGAGGCAAGTGAGAAATAAACCACTGATACAACAAAGGCGTGTTGTAACACCCCAAATTCTACCCGGTAGTTATAACAAAAAATCAGAGTACTTAAAAATACCCAACACATTTGGGATATCACAATTCAACATGTTGCAACACATAAATAGATATATAACACTTTAGTTTTTGGAGTAACATATAACAACTTGGACCAGCTTTTAAAATGAAACCACTTCTTTTGTTAATAACACAGCAGCATCATAATTACAACTTCAAGTAGCATCATATGTTTCATTCAACTAAAAAAACTTGAGAGACAACATATTATTTCATATAATTAAACTTAGGATTCCACAACTAAAACAATTTCAACAAGTAAACAACTATTTTCTCATTCCCCCCCCCCCCCCCCCCCCCCCCCCCCAAGTGCTATGTACCAGAGCAACCAACCGACTTGAACTAATAAGGCTAAGAAAATCTTCATTCATTAATACCTGCATGTTCCCAACAGAGGGCAACATTCAAACAGTAAGGGGTGAGATTCTTAAATCATATAAGTGAGCGCATGATAAAACATATATTAGAACTAGGTCACGCAAAAATAACCACTTCACAACAACAATCACAATAGGATATCATCAAAATGCAACAAATAATTCATCAACACAACAGCTCAATTGTACAAATTAGAATGCGATTCAATGTTATGAAAATGCATGTGGTACCATTGGAGCAGAACTCCCATCTTAGAAAATCTGCCAATAAATAGAGGCATCAACAAGGCATAAGCCTTCAACATAATATTTTGTCAATCCAGGCCAACGTGGTGCCAATCTAGGCCAACTTAATAATGGAAATGTATGTGACTTAATGAATGCAATAATCATATACAACACAACAATGTATTCGAAAACATTGGCATAAGCCTACAACTTAATCAACTTATCAATCACAACATATTCAACTACAACAATGGATTCAACAACGTTGGCATAAACCTACAACTTAATCAACTTATCAATCATAACATATTCAACTACAACAATGTATTCAACAACGTTGGCATAAGCCTACAATTTAGTACGTCACAACAACAATACCATATCACCAATTAGTAATGTGACAACAACATAATTTATTCGATAATAACTTATTCACAGCAATAACCAACAACACAATCCCATATACCGGAACCATTCAACTTAATTCGACTTCATCTGCAAATTAACTTTATTGTACATGATTCTAACAAAACAAATTAACAAAAAATACTGATATTTATATAAGACTTATTCCGAAAATTTCAACTGATTTCAGTTAACCAATTTTTATTGCCCAAATCTACAAATTCGGCTAATCGATATTACTTAATATACTATTATTACTACTTTTTACTTATACTGCTACTAATCAATTTATTCTACTAAATTACGCTACCTCGGCTATTTATCTCACTGCCATTATTGGTCTCTGCCAAAACTACTTGTTCGTTATCCACAACTTCCACCGATAACTCTGCTAAATTATTACATCTGCCACTAATATATTACTCTGTTAAATTATTTATTACCAACTCTACAACTAAAACCATCACTGCTATTTTAATTTCCACATCTACTACTAACTTAATTCTACTAATTATTAACTCTGCTATAACATGCTACTTCTATTAATGTTCCTTCTACTATAACATGCTACTGATAAGAATAGTTAATTTTTTCCCAAACTGCTTTTTCTATTAATAAAACTCTATACTGATACCATATAGAAAAATGTACAACATAGTGCCACAAAATAGAACAAGTTCCCATGCCCAAAGGTGTGCCGCACGGCACACCCTCCCACTTCCTCATTATGCTGATTGGCACGTCCATGGCCACTACCAGCTGCCGTTTAACAGCATCTAACCAACAACAAGCTGCCGTTCGGCAGCATTCCAGGCATAGTTTCCCTTCTCTATTTTCTTCTCTCATCCACTCGATACTGTTTTAATGGATTTTCTGCTACTGTCTATTATTCCAAATCCAATCCAGACAAGTATATAACACAGTAATACATTAATCTGTTGACAATTCTTTAATCACATCAATTGTTAATAATGTTTATCACAACAACACAAACCAACACAAATCAACACACAGTAATAGTCCCACAAACTAATTCCCACATACAAAATATCATATACCTCATTATAGGATAAGAAACCCCACTCTTATCTTGTTTGGTTTGATGACTACTCTATGTGTCTCCGATTTGAATCTCCTCTTGGCCTCTTGGTTCAACTTCATGTAGCTCTATTCTTCTCCAAAAACCTTATTTTCCTCTTTCTCTTATCCTTCCTGATAACACTAACTCTCTTTCTTTTTCTTATTTTCTAATAATAATATATATTATTCTATTAATTCAAATAATATTGTTTCTCTTAGTGGGCCTACATACACACCCCACTATTAATATTATCACAACATAAGCCCAATTAAATAAATAGTCACATAATATAATCTAATATTATTTCCAACAATATTCTTCAACTATGATTGATGCATACTTTAAATAAAACTAACTCGCAAATAATATTCTAATAATAGTTCTCCGACTAAACCGTATAATTTATCTGACTATCAACTTACCGCTCAACTCAACATATTTATCCAATTATGCTTCTTAGAATAATAATTATAATTCTCAACTTCGACAATTTCCAATAATTAAATCCTTAATTAATTTAATTAAATAATTAATTAAATTTGTGGCATTACAACTCTCCCCCACTTAGGATATCTTCTTCCTCGAAAATCTACTCGATACTACCACCATTAACGCGAAGTTCACATCCAACTTTTTGATCCCCAAGTCGCGTTTGGCCACACTTTGAACACTACTTGACCAACATAACAATAATTCTACACAATTCAATCGATTACACACATGCCAATCATTCAACACCTCGCGACATAATCGTTACTAGCATCTCAGCTACTCCACCATAATCTGACATACCAACATTTTAAGTAGCAACAACTATGACACACTTATACTTGAATATACATCATCTCAATATCATCTTAATACCTTTTTCAACCTCTAAACACATACACAATTTCATTCCCGTATGTCAGTTATCAACAAAATATCAACAAATTTGTTCACATCGTCGTATCATTCTTATAGTGACATCAACATAGCCAACATAATCGACTTCGTCATATTATGAAATATTATTCCTTTACTTACGGTAACTAACAACAACATCACGGCAACGAGAAACAAATAATCACAACATCAACTTTACTATATAACTCAACAATTATGCACACAACTCACCATCAACTAACAACCACAATAATCTTCTTATAAAATCCGCAAATATTTACTAGCAAACTTATTACTCTGGCATATCATCTCTACATCGACAATCTACCAAATCAAGCATGTAGATTAATATACACCATTAAGATAGCACAATAAATATATATCATCCAACATGGTCTCGTATACTATCAACAATGGATTGAGGGTGATCAGTTCCTCAATTTGTCAATTACTATTCGACAACCTTAAGGGAGTATAAATCGTCGTACCAAACTATAATAGTGTTTCCTTAAAACTCGTATTCAAGTTTTCTAAAACACAACATGTCTAATCCTCATTCACCTACCATCCCATGATGACCAATCATTCTCTAACTCTAGATCTGTTGGCATATCAATACATTGCAAATCCTTTTACTCTAGTCTGAGTCTTTATCTACATAAAGGATTCTAACAACATTCTTGAACTCTTAATCCTATTTCGAATTTCATAACATCAAAAATACATGTATCTCCACCTATCAAACTCATTCCAATCATACTCTCAACAGTATCATCTTATCTAACAACATTTCATATATATCTACACCTCAAACAACTACGATAGTAATCATCTAAGCTCAACAAGCTACTAACCTCTATAAGAGGCTTCATCGTTCTCCAACTTAGAACTGCGTCCACCTTTAGTGGATCTACATAAACTTTCACTTGGAAATCAAATTACTCAAGAGAACTCTTCTCCCAAAACTATAACATACATCTTGACAACTTAGCATAAATCTTCCTCCTTTTCGACACCGTAAATTTCACACAACTTTGCAATATCGTCTTTCGTTCTAATTAATAACACAAAAGCTTTCCAAATTATACCTTTTATTTCACAATTTACTTTAAATAAATCTTCCAATTTCTCCTATAATTCACCCAACTCGGACGCTGACGTCCCGTACAACACTGAAGAACAAGTCTAGTACCAAAGACAAGCTTAACAACAATTTGCATTTACTTCCAATATCATCACGTGATAAATGAATCTATTACAGCTACTAGAACCATTTTTAAAATTAAGCCCATTTTTTTTATCTTTCTAACGCTTCAAATGGACCTCAAATCGGATGCTCGGAACTCTAGTTATGAATTTTCGAAGTCCCATGAGAATTCTGCAGTTTCCTGCGATTCGCTTACGAAAATTCTACTCCGAAACTCATTTGTCTTCAACTTAGACATATTCCAAACAAATCTTAACATATCTCATGCTCCCAAACTTCTTATAACTCGAGAGATGCATTCCTTCGCCAAAGTTCAGGTTCCAAAACAGTAGGGCAACAATTCTAGCATTGTCGTCGTCGGCAGCACACCAAACCAACACCTTTCAATTGAACATATCCGAGAAGCAAAGATTCTCCCCCACTTATCTTCAACCAACTTCCTGCATACAACCCGATTAGAAAAACAACAAGCAGCAACAGTGTTTCACACACTTGTTGCGCACTAAGGAATAAACGACATTAGCCAACTTGGTCGGACGGACCGACCTGCTTTGATGCCACTATTGTAACACCCCAAATTATACCTGGTAGTTATAACAAAAAAATCAGAGTATTTAAAAATTTATAACACATTTGGGATATCACAATTCAACATGTTGCAACACATAAACAGATACATAACACTTTAGTTTTCGGAGGAACATATAACAACATGCATCAGCTTTAAAAACGAAACCACTTCTTTTATTAATAACGCTGCAGAATCATAATTACAACCTCAAGTAGCATCATATATTTCATTCAACTAAAACAACTTCAGAGACAACATATTATTTCATATAATTAAACTTAGGATTCCAAAACTATAATAATTTCAACAAGTAAACAACTATTTGCTCATTCCCACCCCCCCCCCCCCCCCCCGAGTGCTACGTATCAGAGCGAACAACCGGCTTGAACTAATAAGGCTAAGAAAATCTTCATTCTTTAATACCTGCATGCTACAAACAGAGGGAAAAAATAGTAAGGGGAGAGATTCTTAAATCATATAAGCGAGAGCATGATAAATCATATATTAGAACCAGGTCACGCAAAAATCACTACTTCACAACAACAATCGCAACAGGATATCATCAAAATGCAACAATTAATTCATCAACACAACAACTCAATTGTACAACTTAGAATGCAACTCAATGTTATGCAAATGCATGTGGTACCATTGGAGCAGAACTCCCAACTTAGAAAATCTGCCAATAAATAGAGGCATCAACAAGGCATAAGCCTTTAACTTAATATTTTTCCAATCCAGGCCAACGTGGTGCCAATCCAGGCCAACATAATAATGCAAATGTATGTGACATAATGAATGCAATAATCACATACAAAACAACAACGTATTCGACAATGTTCGCATAAGCCTACAACTTAATCAACTTATCAATCACAACATATTCAACTACAACAATGTATTCAACAACGTTGGCATAAGCCTACAACTTAATTAACTTATCAATCATAACATATTCAACTACAACAATGTATTTAACAACGTTGGCATAAGCATAAAATTTAGTACGTCACAACAACAATACCATATCACCAATTAGTAATGTGACAACAACACAATTTATTCGATAATAACTTATTCACAACAATAACCAACAACACAATCCCATATACAAGAACCATTCAACTTAATTCGACTTCACCTGCAAATCAACTTTATTCTACATGATTCTAACAAAACAAATTAACGAAAAATACCCATATTTATATATGACTTATTCCGACAATTTCAACTAATTCCGGTTAACCAATTTTTATCGCCCAAATCTACAAATTCGGCTAATCGATATTACTTAATATACTATTATTACTACTTTTTATTTATACTGCTACTAATCAATTTATTCTACTAAATCACGCTACCTCTGTTATTTATATCACTACCATTATTGGTCTCTGCCAAAACTACTTGTTCGCTATCCATAACTTCCACCAATAACTCTCTGCTAAATTATTACATATGCCACTAATATACTACTCTGTTAAATTATTTATTACCAACTCTACAACTGAAACCATTACTGCTATTTTAATTTCCACATCTAATACTAACATAATTCTACTAATTATTAACTCTGCTACTTTATTCTACTGTTCCTCTAAATTTACCACTTATTATTATTTCTGCTATTATCCTCTATCACATAAAACAACTCTACAAAATACACTACTTCTATTAATGTTCGTTCTGTTATAACATGCTACTGATAAGAATAGTTAATTTATTCCCAAACTGCTTTTTCTATTAATAAAACTCTATACTTATACCATATAAAAAATGTACAACATAGTGCCACAAAACAGAACAAGTGCCCCTGCCCAAAGGTATGTCTCACGGCACACCCTCCCACTTCCTAATAGTGCCGATCGGTACCTCCATGGCCACTACCAGCTGCCGTTCGGCAGCATCCAACCAACAACAAGTTGCCGTTTGGCAGCATTCCAGCCATAGTTTCCCTGCTCTATTTTCTACTTCTTTCATCCACTCGGTACTGTTTTAATGGATTTTCTACTACTGTCTACTATTCCAAATCCAATCCAGACAAGTATATAACACAGTAATACATTAATTCATTGACAATTCTTTAATCACATCAATAATTATAAATGTTTATCACAACAACACAAACCAACACAAATCAACAGACAGTAATAATCCCACAAACTAATTCCAACATACAAAATATCATATACCCCATTATAGGATAAGAAACCCCACCCTTAACTTGTTTGATTTGATGACTACTCTATGTGTCTCCGATTTGAATCTCCTCTTGGCCTCTTGGTTCAACTTCACATAGCTCTCTTCTTCTCCAAAAACCCTATTTTCCTCTTTCTCTTCTCCTTCCTGATAACACTAACTCTCTTCCTTTTTCTTATTTTCTAATAATAATATATATTATTCTATTAATTCAAATAATAGTGTTTCTCTTAGTGGGCCTACATACACTCCCAACTATTCCTACTATCATATCATAAGCCCAATTAAATAAATAGTCACATAATATAATCTAATATTATTTCCAATAATATTCTTCAACTTTGACAGATCCACACTTTAAATAAAACTAACTCGCAAATAATATGTTATTAATAGTTCTCTGACTAAACCGTCTAATTTATGTGACTATCAACTTACCGCTCAAATCAACATATTTATCCAATTATGCTTCTTAGAATAATACTGATAATTCTCAACTTCGACAATTTCCAATAATTAAATCCTTAATTAATTTAATTAAATAATTAATTAAATTCTAGGCGTTACACGTGCAACATATGATCATTCCTCCATGATAAGAATCCCGAAGATGAATAGAGTAGTAAGTATCACATAATAATGTAGGAAATAGATTCCCTATTAAAAAGATCCTGATGGCATTGATGTCCACGAAGTTATCGATGTTCAAAAATAAGAATAACACATAAGCGAGTAGAGAAAAGATGGCTTTAAAAGCAACTATACTCTTCATCCTAGCAAAGTAACGGGCTTTCTCCAATAAGAACTGAGCGGGTAATCCTCTAATCCTTCCTTTGGTAGTCACGTGGGCTTCAACCTCAGACTTCCCTAAATGAACCAAAGAAGCAATCTAATGAGATTTTGGTTCCCCCTCCAAGCCGGTGAAAGAAACATGATCAGTAACAGGTAAACCCAGCAAATAAGAATACTCCTCCAATGTAGGCATAAATAGATAACCAGGGAAAGTAAAGCATTGATACATCAGATCATAGAACTATACCAAAGTCGAGAGAATACCCTCCTTCATTCTGAGCTTCATAAGAGATACGATGGATCCATAGTTATTCTGAAAATCTGTAGAACTCTCAATCTCCGGAATTAGACTCATAAAATTAAATATCTTGGGATTCATGAAACTTTATTTCCGAGTCTTTCTTTTTCCAGAATCCATGGTCAAAAGTACCTGTGATATTCACAAAGAGTCAACTTTAAGTCCCTTGAATCATAATGTCTTAAAAGATGCTCATGGGTGCATGAATGCATGATGCAACAATCACACACAAGATCACAAATATGGGGGGGGGGGGGGGGGGGTCATAGGTTTGACGTTCGTAGGATGGAGTCAAAGGTACTACTCATAAGGTATGATCTAATAGTTTATCACCTACCAGACAGGGTTCTAAAAGGTTCCCAGAGTCTACATCCTTCCTTTAGATATTACCAACGTCCCGATTGACTCGGTAATTAGCAATATTCTCAAGAAAAACTCATCTGAGCATAGTATCACTTGACAACCATTAACGAATTACCCCTTCATAGCTTCCGCACTACACCTAAAAGGCCAAGATGGGTTAAAGGTTCTACGATCCTCAGTTTCAGCAGGCTCTCAGGTCGAAAGCAGCACGTCTTCCTGATTACTCGGTAAATAACACTACAGTAAAAAGGGCCTCCAATGATTGGGGGATCTCATGCCTCCTTTTTTTGGATTACTCCCTCAAAATTAACATGACTATATTGCCCGTCCTATCTTAAGTTTTCCCAAGTCCGGGTAGAGGACTTATGAGAAATCACCAAGCACCCTGAAAACTAGGAAAATCCAGACAAACATATATACAACACATAATATACAATAAATAAAAACACATACACAAATAGAAACAAATATGGGCTTAACCCTCTTACGGATGGACCAAAAATAGGTCAATATTTCTCCAGTGAAGTCGCCATTTTTTCTGTAGCAGTAGAAATGTTGAGACTAAGCCATTGGATTGACTTGACTCACACATATCAAAATAAAAATCGCCACCGCGCTTTATTTTTCCAAAGGAATGGGAAACGAGCGAGTAACCCAAAAAGAGGGGGAGAGAATCTAGGTAAGGGGTTTTTTTTATGAAAAGGGAAGGTATTAGCACCCTAAGCATCTAAGGTACTCCGCAGGAATCTCTTTGAATTTTTGTGTATTTTGGCTATAAATGTTGTATAAAAATAGATTGTGGAGATGAGGAAAGAAGTATTTTGATAATTTTTGCACCCGCCGCGGTTGTGAATCTTTAAGGCATATGTACCACCTTTCGTGCAATAGGGGATCAGGGTACTCGTAGTTCACCTTTAAAAATTTTAAAACACAAGTGTGTTGGTTAATTTTAAGAAACGAGACATCATCGTCTTATCCAAGTGAAATAACATACTTACTACCCACGATCATGAGAAAGGAGAATTTGCATCATTTCAAAGTGGAGGATATTTCTTGGATTTTAAAATCAACAAACCCTGACTCAACACCCAAGTGGAAAATATCACTTCACTACATATCATAGAAGCATAGTAGCTCACATCACTACAAAGATTAACAAGAGTTTAATCTTTTGAGAAAAATTTTAAAATAAAAAGTCAAAGTGGCGAAAATGGTTTGAATGAGATTGATTGACTTTTAGTCTTCTAAAAAAAATGTCAAAGTATTATTAAGTTGTTTAAGGTTTGATTAAGAATATATTTTTGAAAATTCATGGACCTAAGTCCAGGTTTATTGTGAAAGCATTTCAAGTTTGGAAAATAAGAAGAGTTTTCAAAAGGAGGGAGAAGATTTTTTTGAAAATAAAAAAGATGGGAGGAAGTGAAGGGACTATCCTAAAGCATAAGGTTAAAGCTAGGGAAAAGAACCATCTAACCAACAAGAAGCCAACACTTGACATAATGAATTAATGTAGAATTCCCATTCTTTGGATTGAAACCATACAAGCAAGGACAATATAACCTCTCGAGAATCAAACTTCAAATGCAATAAGTCTTCAAAAAAATTTGGCAGAGTAACAGCTGTATACAGGTAAATTCACAATCAAAGTATATAATCAGAATAACCTGCACACAAAGAAAACAAATAACCTAATGTCTTGGGGTAAACCCCAAGAACTCCAGACAAATAGCAATAGAAGTCACCAAGTATCAAGGTAGGTTGTTGTACCCCAAAATTTGCCCTCTCATTCTTCAAGGCCTTTCTCACAAGGATTTTCAAGATTCAAGCTTGAACAAGTGCATTGGGATTTTCCAATACCAAAATTAAAAGGAAACTGTCAAAAAGGGAGAAAACAGATAAAAATAACATTTTGACAAATTTGGAGGAAAACAAGTCTCCTTCGATTCAGCACCCTTCGACTGACTCTTGGCCTCCTTCGAATGCAACTTGGGCATGTCCTTCATTTTGAACTTAAAGCCTCCTTCGAATGCAAGTTTAGGTACATCCTTTGTTTGGGTTGGGAACCTCCTTCGAATCCACTTGCACCAAGGGGCTCTTGCAGACTTTGCCTCTCACAAGTTTCGTTTGAGCCAAGAGATATCTTCATACAAGATTTGACTAAGTTCTTGCTTCCCTTGAAGGAACACCCTTCGATTTAGAAGCCAGGAACTTCCCTCACGCCAAAAGGCAATGACTCCCTTTATGATTGTTTCGATCCACATGCTTCGATTGGGCAACATGTTTCCTTCGAACACCAGCTTTCGATTGGGAAATATGTTTGTTTCGATCCAAGCTTCAACTGGGCATTAGCTTCCTTCGAGTAAGCTTGTTTCGACCATAAGCTTCGATTGAGGCAAAGGCTTTCTTCGAATAAGTGCGCTTCGATCTCATTCTTTCATTCGACTTAAGACCAAATCTCATTTGCCAGGCTATGTTGCCTCTGAATCTTTACATAATCAGAGGCTTGTACAAGGGTTTTAAACTTTGTCTTTTGGATAATACTATCTTTGGTTAAAGGCTATATACCCTTTCTTTTCATAGAAAGTACTTTTATCATAAAAGAAGATTTCCACCTGAATTTGGTCTGAGCACAAGCAACACCAAAAAGCATAAGTCACATCTTCTGCACCCCAACTGCCAACAGGCCCCTCACTTATACCTTTCACGTTACCTATTATTTTATTATTTACAAGGCTGGCTATTGAAACCATGTCCATTCTTTTTCTCTATAAATAGAGGAATTTTTGCAAAGCTAGGAGAGGATCTTGGGACCAGAGGAACGTATCTCCCAAATTTTCTCAAATACAATAAAAAAACTCTCAAGTTCATCAACACTTGAGAAATCACAAAAAGCCCAGAATCACATACTTACTTCCTTCGATTCTGAAGAACAAGTACTCTTCAATATCCTTCGAATCCAGTTTGGAAATAAACATAAGACTTGTTTCTTTCCTCCCTTCGAATCCAGCATTCCAAGCACAACTATTGACCCCCTCTTTCAAATCCAGCATCCTGGGCCTCCACTCAAGGTCCCACACCTATTCAAAGCCTCCATCAAGGTAAGTCACTCTTACCCTTGAACCTTTCATTTCATGGCATAACATGTAAATAATCTTTTCGTTCATTTCAAGCATGTATATACCATTGTTCCTTTCGTTTCCACCCTTTTAACATGTTTTTTTAGAGTTAACCCTTTCGTTTTGCTTTTTGTTTACCTGAACTTGCTTTAACTATTAAACTTTTTACAACACAAATACTAGCATGGCCTCGGGCCATGTTGCCATTTAATGCTTGAAATGAAAGAAACAGGAAACAGGAAATAGGAAACGAAGCTTCTGGCTACTACCCTCTTTCTCCAGGTCAAACGAAAGAGACAACCAGGAGGAAAACCATGTTGACTTCTACGCCCAGACGAAAATCATGCCTTCACTGGTTCCAGGCTCAGTTGAAAGGCATTCCCTCGCTGCTTTCAACCTTCAGTCGAAGAAGACAACAAGGCAGAACCAGAGGGCTTCGCCATAGACTGACTTCCAGGCCAATCGAAGGACAGGACCTCACTGGTGCTATCCCCAATCAAAGGAGGCCAACAGAATGAAAGTCGAAGGGTGCTACTTCCTGGGTCGAAGAACTCATCTTCCTTTCTTTTATTTTGTTTTTGCCTTTACATTTTCTTGCCTTTCAATATGGTTGTAATAGTGTATGATTTATTTTTTCCACTTTTTATTACTTTTGTACAAATGTTAGTAATTAGGTGTGTATGGTAAGATAAAACCAACAAATAGGCTACCCTAATCAAAGAGTAAATGCATGTAAATAAAACACGTTTGCACACTTACACCCTTAGGGTAATTCCATTTGTTGCCTATCAGAAAATAGTCATATCCCTCGAGCATGGACGTTTTAGCAAAGACCCTCGATAAAAGATCATAGTCCCTCGATGACCCTCAACGTTGCCTTCGGTAAATGATATAGTCCCTAAAACAACATTGCTAAAACGTCCCATATGTTGCCTTCTATGACTATATAAACGTCCCAATGCCCGTCCCTTCACATCCAACGATGGGGCTTCTTACCAAATCAATGGTAAGATAGCCACATCCAAAGGAGGAGGAAAAGCACATTTAAGACCTTTCTAGTAGGTAGATTCTCTCCTAGTTACTCGCTTGCTCACAACAAAAACATTTTTACCCACACTCTCATCTTTGAACTGTTTTCGAAACAAACACTTTGTAGGCGTTCTTATAGAAACGAGAACCATTACGAAGTTCCATTTTCAAAATAGTTTCAAAAACACATCTCAGAAACACACTTTTGAACTATTTTCGAAACAAACACTTTGTAGGCGTTCTTATAGAAACGAGAACCATTACGAAGTTCCATTTTCAAAATACTTTCAAAAAACACACACCACAAGCACATTCAAACAAAAGCAAGTGATCTAGCAAGTAAATAAGAGCCCATCGAAAACCATGGATGAAAAGGGTGTTAATACCTTCCCTTTTCATAATCTACCCCCCGAACTCAAAAAACATCTCTAAAGGTCTTTCCTGTGCTTTTTCACCTTTCCTTTTTGGATAAAAGAAAAGTCGGTGGCGACTCTTGCTAACCGCAACATTTGCGATAAAATGCAAAACCCTCAAGTCAGTTCTCCCACCGTATCACAGAACTGGCGACTCTGCTGGGGACATTATAAAAGTGGGGTTAACTTAGGGATAAATCACATTTACTTGCCTATATTGTTTGATTTGTATGCTTTACATTATGGTTCTTTGTTTGGGTTTGAATCCTCTACCCGAATTTGGGAAACATTATAGGTAAGTAGCAATACGTTGTGGAAATTGTGCGGGGTATACCGACATGGTCTAAGAAATAGCTACGTTAGTGCGACATATTTGTGGGTACCGGTAACCTTTGAGTTAATCAAATAGAATACGGGGCCACTGAGTGATGTCATGAAGCACTAATGAACTTCTAAAACATTTACTTGACCAACTTGGCCTTTAGGATGTGGTGAGATGACCGGCTTTGGTGCAGTGCAAAGTCGGTAGATACTCGATACTACACTCATTGAGGTTTGGTTTGTTGGGATATTTCGGTCGCCATTAAAGAGGCTTGAGCTGAAACAATGACCAAGGAAACAATCCAGTGATATTGAGCTCCTTAGAACCCGGTTACTATTACTACGACAGGTTAAGCCAACTAAACTTCAAGAGGGTACTTACCTACAAACTCGATGCAAGCCTAAACCTAAGGACTTGTCTGCTTTGCGTGTACATGATTATTTGTATAAGCTTGTTTACTTCGCATACTTGTGCATAACATCATAACATCATACCATAGCATTTTCAATAACCATTTCAAGGATCTCGAGGGTCTTTGATGCAGGGTCACGTTGAACCAGAAGTCTACCAAAGGGCAAGAGGATTTATTTCCCTCTGACCAAACGTCGTCAAAGATCAATTACAACAAACTTGAGTCAAGGGCTATGACCCACTTGACATGGTGAACTTGATTCTTGTGGAACGACATCCACTAATACAAAGTTCTCCAATCAAAGATGTTGATAAAAAATCAACTTCTAACTGTTTCTTGTGTTTACCCTGCGAGATCCTTGAAAACATGCATCCACATATCATGCATCATATCATGACAGGTTTCTCCCGTACAGGTTTCCTTATCTTCCTACTGTTTATTTCAGTAGAGATGGCTCTAGAGCAGACTATCAAGGACATCCAGGCTCAAAACGCTGAACTTCAAGAGATGTTCTTGAACCTATCCAAGGGACAAGAAGAGGTCAAGGCACTCCTCACCAGGGGCATGATCCTGGGAAATCCTGGGGACAACAGAGATGACCAGTTAGAACGGCTACAAACCGAGATAGCCATAATGAAGGTCCAAATGATGGGACAACTGGTAGGCCAGATTGCTCTTATCCAAAATCTGGCACAAGGACAAGAAGAGCTGAGGGTCCTCATCAACAAGCTTCATCGGGATGGATGTAACCAAATGGGGCAAACATCTAGGATTGAGGATCAAGTCATCATTCAGCCTCCCTTGAGACAAGAAGCCGAGAGAAGACCTTCCCAATTTGCTTCCGCGTCACAAACCCAGCAACCCCCTCGTCAACAAGGACAGGGTAATCGAAGTAAACAGGTTCCAGCCGTTAGGCAATTCACCAAACTCGACATGCCTATATCGCAGGTCTTACAACACCTATTGAACTTGAATTTGGTCACATTAAGGGATCCTCCTTGGAATCCCAATACCTCTACTCCTAGCTATCATCTAAGTGCATTATGTGCATACCACTCCAATAATCCTGGGCATGATACAAATGACTGTTGGGCTTTGAAAAATAAGATCCAAGACCTGATCGACGAGGGAGCTTTGGAGTTCACACAAGATGGCCAGACTGAATTCTTCTGTCATCCTTCAAAGGCTCACCACCTAAAGTGACAAGTTCAGACAAAGAGGCTTCTGTTCATTTGAATTTTCAGTTGTAATTTCTTTTGCTTGTTCAAACAATTATCTATTAATGTCAAACTTTGTTTCATTAATGCATTGCATATGTCTGTCTTGATTTGATTCACTCATTTTCATGCTTTTTACTCGCTTTATGACATTCAACTCTTGCTAAAAGTTATAAGCCTTTAGAGGGAGGATGAAGAAAACAATGCCATAATCTCATATAGTATGCTTTTGGACAGACCTTGCTGACGATGTACATGCGTTCTTTCAAATCCTAAACACTAAAGTTATAAGGAAGATAATCCCTAATCAACCCCTTCGAGCCAAAGAAGTAGAAGTTTTCTGTATACAAATTGAAACCTTTAATCAAAACCTGGGGCAGGGTAGTCTCTCAGTTAATTCAAACGTGCGTTTAGCTGCAAACTCTCATTTCGTAATATAACGAATAACATCAAAAACATTCCTCTGGAATAAAAATACGGTGATGGTTCCCTATCACATAGGCAGTCATTATCTCTCAAAAAAAGGAAAGGCCCACTAAGTCAAAACCTACAAAGGAGACTTAAGAGAACTGGGGCATCCCGCTGACTTTAATCTCAAAACAAGAACAGTCAGGAAAAAATTAGGGATAACAAATCAATAAAAAGAGGTTACTACAAATCCTCAACAAAATAAAAAAATGTTGCAAAAATGACGGCCTTCTGATAAACTTAACCTGTCTGAACCATCACGAAAACGTCATTCCAGACTCAATAGGAGTTCAAACGTACAATTAACTGAGTTTAGGACTGAAGAACGTCACGAAGAGCGGGTGGGTACAAATATATTTTGAGCCTTTATCCTTTGTTTCTTAAATCGTGAACCAAGCCACGTTACAACCTTTCGAAAGTCCTAATTGAAGCATGGGTTAGTTCGAAAGCATACTGTTACAAAAGGCATCCTAACTCCTATAAGGCTTTACTCAAAATCCTGAGTTGAATTTTTCTTACAAAAATTTCTTGCTAAAAAACGCATTTTCAAAATTTCAAGACAAACATAAACTTTGCATTACTTGAATATCAATGTTTGCATATGGCTATTTGTTTGACAGCGAAGAAATTCACACAATGAATATCCAGTGAACGAAAGCTCTATCAGTGAACAAAATCAATTCAAGAAGGATGACACTTCCATTGACAAATCTCCTATCAACAGGGGGACATGACATGTCACTATCCAGCACACCTGGGGCAGTCCAGTAAGGATTCCAAGAAATCTGTCAAGAACTGTAGAGTAACCAGGGGCAAGTCTCCATCTCCGTCACTTGGGGCATTGAACGTCAATCCCGACAAAGGGTTACGTACAGTCAAACATTTCCTGGAAGTGCCACAAACACTAGGGGCAGTGACAAATCTACCCAAAATCCTTCTCATAGGATGACTCCCAACCAGAGTTTCAATCTCTGATAACCTCTTCCCAGCTAAGTCAACCTCAAGAATCCTCGAGGGCTTCCCCCAACAAAGTTGTCACCTCTCTAGCGGACCGGCAACAAGGTTTATTTCCCCAACAAACCGTAGGATTCCCCAACTTGAGTTTGCCTCTCCGACTACTAAAAATCAAAGGACCACAACTCCTCTTCCCCAGTAGACTACTCTACAATCCCCAGCAAGTTATTATGAAACCTGGACTCGACCAAATATCAGTTCAACTTCGATTCCCCAGTAAGAGCAACCGACGACCGAGACTCCTGAACTCTTTCCCCAAGCAGGAATAAACATACTCCCCACAGAGTTTTCAATATTTCCCAGCGGAGTTCTCCTCAAACAACAAAACAGGAATCCCTGGTGGAAACATTCTAAGTAAAGTTTGAAGACACACATACTCTTCAACAACAGTCTAGAATTTAAAAAACTCCCTGACATTTGTCAAGGATTTGTTTTCCCATACAAAAATACATTCATAAACATTTCACATTTCATACCTCCTATTTACATACATGATAATTGCATACGACACGATATCATTTATTTTGAGAACATCATGACATCATGCATTTCATACATCATGACATTGCATACATGCTAATGTTTTACCTTTTCAGGAAAAGGTCAATCAACAGGTGGCTACCATCAGCCTTTTCAAGTTCCAGATTAATACCTGTAGCAAGCCAGGAAAACTATCTGTGGATGAGAGATTGAAGATTAATACATGTAATAAGCCAGGAAAACTATCCTTCTTTCTCAGGTCAGAGATTAATACCTGAAACCAGACATGACAACTATCTCGTTGACCAACCTTTTCAAGTTCCAGATTAATACCTGAAACCAGACAGGACAACTATCTACTTGACCAGCTGAAGCAAACCTACATAGGTTCCTTCTTTCCAAGATGGAGTTTTACACGGACTCATCATCAGGCAACCCTACACAGGTTCCTTCCTTCCAAGATGCAGTTTCACACGGACTCATCATCAAGCAACCCTACACAGGTTCCTTCCTTCCAAGATGCAGTTTCACACGGACTCATCATCAGGAAACCCTACACAGGTTCTTTCCTTCTAAGATGCAGTTTCATACGGACTCATCATCAGGCAATCCTACATAGGTTCCTTCCTTCCAAGATGCAGTTTCACACAGACTCATAATCAGGCAACCCTACACAGGTTCTTTCCTTCGAAGATGCAGTTTTACACGGACTCGTCATGAAGCAACCCTACACAAGTTCCTTCTTCCCAAGATGATGTTTCACACGGACTCATTATCAAGAAACCCTACACAGGTTCTTTCTTTCCAAGATGAAGTTTCACACGGCCTCATCATGAAGCAATCCTACACAGGTTCCTTCTTCCCAAGATGCAGTTTTACACGGACTCATGATCAGGAAACCCTACACAGGATCCTTCTTTCCAAGATGCAGTTTTACACGGACTCATCATCATCAGGCAACCCTACACAGGTTCCTTCTCAATTCCAGATGCAGTTTTACACGGACTCATCATCAAGAAACCCTACACAGGTTCCTTCTTTCCAAAATGAAGTTTTACACGGACTCATCATGAAGCAACCCTACACAGGTTCCTTCTCATGAAATTTTAGATGAAGTTTTACACGGACTCATCATCAAACAACCTAACTTTCCAATACAATTCAGATGCGCTCCAGACACGGACGCCATGCTGGAAATCATCCAGTTCCAGCTTATAGATACAATCCAGCAATAACCTCTAGATGGCATCTTTAAGCCCATCTCCACAAATATCTGTTACCTCTCAAAATGGCATCTTTAAGCCCATTCCCCATATAATCAACTAACACATCTTCGAGTGCAAATTTTCTGGGCACTCTAGTGTTCAATCATCTTTCACCTTCAAGTCACGAATGGCAGATTTATCAATCTAACTCTTCAGGTGTAAGAAGATTGAACAGGGGCAGCTGTTGTACCCCAAAATTTTCCCTCTCATTCTTCAAGGCCTTTCTCACAAGGATTTTCAAGGTTCAAGCTTGAACAAGTGCATTGGGATTTTCCAATACCAAAATTAAAAGGAAACTGTCAAAAAGGGAGAAAACAGATAAAAATAACATTTTGACAAATTTGGAGGAAAACAGGTCTCCTTCGAT
The DNA here is from genome assembly GCA_948472305.1 of Vicia faba. NCBI lineage: Eukaryota > Viridiplantae > Streptophyta > Magnoliopsida > Fabales > Fabaceae > Vicia > Vicia faba. Next base: position 1,003,700,631 of record OX451740.1, on the reverse strand, counting down.
TCAACACCCTTCGACTGACTCTTGGCCTCCTTCGAATGCAACTTGGGCATGTCCTTCATTTTGAACTTAAATCCTCCTTCGAATGCAAGTTTAGGTACATCCTTCGTTTGGGTTGGGAACCTCCTTCAAATCCACTTGCACCAAGGGCCTCTTGCAGACTTTGCCTCTCACAAGTTTCGTTTGACCCAAGAGATATCATCATACAAGATTTGACTAAGTTCTTGCTTCCCTTGAAGGAACACCCTTCGATTCAGAAGCCAAGAACTTCCCTCACGCTAAAAGGAAATGACTCCCTTTATGATTGTTTCGATCCACATGCTACGATTGGGCAACATGCTTCCTTCGAACACGAGCTTTCCATTGGGAAATATGTTTGTTTCGATCCAAGCTTTAACTAGGAATCAGCATCCTTCGAGTAAGCTTGTTTCGACCACAAGCTTCGACTGAGGCAAAGGCTTTCTTCGAACAAGTGCACTTCGATCTCATTCTTTCATTCGACCCAAGACCAATTCTCATTTGCCAGGCTATGTTGCTTCTGAATCTTTACATTATCAGAGGCTTGTACAAGGGTTTTAAACTTTGTCTTTTGGATAATACTATCTTTGGTTAAAGGCTATATACCCTTTCTTTTCATAGAAAGTACTTTTATCATAAAAGCAGTTTCCACCTGAATTTGGTCCGAGCACAAGCAACGCTAAAAAGCATAAGTCACATCTTCTGCACCCCAACTGCCAACAGGCCTCCCACTTGTACCTTTCATGTTACCTATTATTTTATTATTCTACAAGGCTGGCTATTGAAAACATGTCCATTCTTTTTCTCTATAAATAGAGGAATTTTTGCAAAGCTAGGAGAGGATCTTTGGACCAGAGGAACGAATCTCCCAAATTTTCTCAAACACAATAAAAAACCCCCAAATTCATCAACACTTGAGAAATCACAAAAAGCCCAGAATCACATACTTACTTCCTTTGATTATGAAGAACAAGTACTCTTCAGTATCCTTCGAATCCAGTTTGGAAAGAAACATAAGACTTGTTTCTTTCCTCCCTTCGGATCCAGCATTCCAAGCACAACTATTAACCCCCTCTTTTGAATCCAGAAACCTGGGCCTCCACTCAAGGTCCCACACCTATTCAAAGCCTACATCAAGGTAAGTCACTATTACCCTTGAACCTTTCATTTCATGGCATAACATGTAAATAATCTTTTCGTTCATTTCAAGCATGTATATACCATTGTTTCTTTCGTTTCCACCCTTTTAACATGTTTTTATTAGAGTTAACCCTTTCGTTTTTCTTTCTGTTTACCTGAACTTGCTTTAACTATTAAAATGTTTACAAGACAAATACTAGCATGGCCTCAGGCCATGTTGCCATTTAATGCTTGAAATGAAAGAAACAGGAAAAAGGAAATAGGAAACGAAGCTTCTGGCTTCTACCCTCTTTCTCCAGGTCAAACGAAAGAGACAATCAGGAGGAAAACCATGTTGACTTCTAGGCCCAGACAAAAAGCATGCCTTCACTGATTCCAGGCTCATTCGAAAAGCATTCCCTCACTGCTTTCAACCTTCAGTCGAAGAAGACAACAAGGCAGAACCAGAAGGCTTCGCCATACACTGACTTCCAGGCCAATCGAAGGACAGGACCTCACTGGTGCTAGCCCCAATCGAAGGAGGCCAACAGAATGCAAGTCGAAGGGTGCTACTGCTTGGGTTGAAGAGCTCATTTTCCTTTCTTTTATTTTGTTTTTGCCTTTACATTTTCTTGCCTTTCAATATGGTTGTAATAGTGTAGAATTTATTTTTCGCACTTTTTATTACATGTGTACAAATGCTAGTAATTAGGTGTGTATGGTAAGATAAAACCAACAAATAGGCAACCCTAATCAAAGGCTAAATGCATGTAAATAAAACACGTTTGCACACTTACACCCTTAGGGTAATTCCCTTTGTTGCCTATCGGAAAATAGTCATGTCCCTCGAGCATGGATGTTTTAGCAAAGACCCTCGATAAAAGATCGTAGTGTTAGAACAAAGTTTGAATCTACTACCCTAAGTTTAAGTTTTGATGATAACAAAATGCTAAGATACATTAATTGTATGATTCATGTAAGACACATATGCTATCTAAAAATTACTTTCTGTTTTACAGAAACTCTGATGGGTATCAGCATGAGAACATCCTAATCAGCATCAGAAAATTGAATATCAACATCAGCATCAGAAGATGCAATATCAGATACCAGAATCAGAAGAACAACTCACGCTTATGCTGAAGCTTGATGAACAGATCTGCGCTCAACACTCTGAACTCTGATAAAGACAACAACAGTTCATCAGCACTTAATGTAACACGCCGTTTATATTTAAATGTTATTTCATTAATTATTTTCCAAAACTATTAAATTATATCTATTTTTAGAAATATATTCAATTGATATCGATTAAAATATTAATTGGGTAATATGAAATAAAAATATTTATTATGTCGAAATATTATTTTGAATAATATTAATTTGGTGTGTAGTAATATTTGACTTTGTTTGATTAATTGGCATGATTAGGTTTATATAGAATAAATATTATTTAGTGTAATATTGTTTTAATAGAGTTATATATTATAATTTGAATTAAATAATTGTTGGGGCCAAATTATAATTTTAGAAAGGTAGAGGGAGGAAAGTTAGTAGTAGAAGGATAGTTTTATAAAATAGAAAAGTAGAGTTAGTAAGAGTAGTTGGTAAGAAGAGAAAGAAGAAAGAAAAGAGAGAAGAAGAAGAGAAGAGAAGGAGAAGGCTAGGGTTTGTTCTACAAAATCATCATCTTGTTCCAAGAAAATCAACACTAGAGGTAAGGGTTTGACTTCCACCAATTATTTAGTGTGTGATTTTATAGTTTTGATTTTGGAATAAATTAGGGGTTTAGGGTATTAGTTTCACTATTATGCTATGATGAAAAAAAAATTGGTGTATTGATGAAATTGAGAGATGATTTTGGACCCAATATAATTAGAGATGCATATATTTAAGTAACTTAGGATTTCCTTTGCAAAATTCTAAACAATTACTACTGTAGCGGTATATTAGTAAGTAGCATTAAAAGCATTTGTTTGTTTATTGTAGCGCTAGGATTAATTTTTGAAGGCACTTGGAGTATGAACATAGTGCTGTAGCGCATATGGATAGATGAAGTAGTATTTAGGATAATTCTTGTTTACTGTAGTGCATATGAAGAGTAGTATATAGAAGGAAGTACTTGCATTGATACTGTGGCGTAAGATGATGTAATAAATAGAAGCAATCAGTTGCTTGCATTCTGTAACGTGTGAGAAGGGTAGTGCTTAGCATATTGTTTTCAATCCTATAGCATAGAAGGAAATAAAGTAATATATAAATGCATTTAGTTACTTGTTGTAGCATAGAAGTGTAGTAGCATCATATGGCAATTGTTTTGGCATCCTGTAGCGGTATAAAAAAAACATGTAGTAATATTTAGAATCAAATACTTACTACTGTAGCGAACTGAATACATTAATATTTTAAGGCACTTGGCTTGCTAGTACAGTAGGGAATTTTAGAAGTAATATTTAATGGCATTCGTTTTGCATACTGTAGCTACTACGTTCCGGTTTACTAGTACAAAATATTTAATAATAATGATTTAATATCTTTAATAAATAATTTTGTAGGATTTATAAATAGAAATAATAGAATTTTTGGCAGATAATTAATTAAGCGATTTTAGCCCAAATAGTCCGAATTATTATGCGGTTTATGGTAGTAATTTTGGTTGACTGTTGGGTGACATTTTTGTTGAAAAATGGAATTTTTGCAGGTGAAGTCGAATTAAGTTGAATGCTTCCGGTTTATGAAATTGTGTTTGATTTGAATAAATCATGGAAGTAACATTGTTTAAACTTGTACATTACTTGATTTGTGAATTATATTTGCAATGCATGTACAATTGTTGGTATTTCATTGTGTTGGAATATGTGGTATGTGTATGTTAAGGTCGGAAGTGGTCTTAATTGCATACGAGTTGTTGGTTGTACATTGCATGGTATGGTTGGTCTTGAAATAGAGACGGTGAAACAGTGGGTTCATATTTTATAGACGTTGATCCTTGAATGGAAATAGACGTAGTGGCTTTGACCCGGAAAGGGAACATAGGCGGTGTAACATGGGTTCACAAAAATAGACGTTGATCCTATAGTGGAAATAGACGTAGTGGCTTTGACCCTATGTGGAAAAATAAGAGGTGGAACTTTGGGTCCACAAGTCGGTACCGCATTCGCATGTGTTGAGTCGTATTTTGAGTCACATGCATAATTTTGTATATTGTGTATGTGTGTTGATGTGTTTGGTTATGTGCCAAAATTTGTTGTTGTTTGAATAATGGTTATGTGCCATTGATGTGAGTATTCAGATAATTGGTTTATATGGTTAATGTGTTGGAAATGGCTTCCTTGAGTACGGATACTATATGTGATAAAATGAATATGATAATGATGTGTTGCTTTATTTATTGCCATTGCTTTACCTTAATTACATGTTATATGATTATTGGAATTCTTACCCTTCTGTTTGAAAATGCTTTTGATGGCATTGTTCAGGTACCGAGGATGGTAGCGCGAGGCGCTAGTTAGCGGATGCATTGGATTGCAATCTGTTTTATTTTGATTAGAGTCGAGTCGATGCTCTGGTAGTAACACCTGGGGGGGGGGGGGTATATTTAGTGTCGAACTCGTCTATTTTGTATTCGGATTATGATGTATATAATCCTTACTTTGTGTATATTATTTTGTGTATGTGAGACTTGATAACATATGCTTTATGTGAATTATCATGGCTTGATGCCTTAAATTATGTCTTGATTCCTCCATGAATGGAGATGAAGTTAAATATTGAAACTCCGTTGCGTTTGCACGAGAGAAAGAAGTTAAATATTTATGTATGTTTGTTTTGTGTTGATATGCTTAAATTTACAAAGGTACCCTGTCCGTTTTTCTTTAAAATTTTGGAATGTGATGTGTGTTGTGACATCCCTTCCGTGCAATTTATTTTCTCTGATTTTAATTCCTGCCTATTATTTGGGGTAATTTGAAGGGGTGTTACAATAGTGGTATCAGAGCATAGTCGGTCAGTTGTCAGGTCTTATTTTTGTTAATCCCTTGTATTTGATTGTGTGGCTAACGCGATCAATACTTTGTGTTGTAGAGAAGATGGCTGGTAGAAGGAATGATGATGCTTTAGCTGAGGCATTGAGGTTGCTTGCGGGGTCAATAAATCAGATGCCGCAAACGACTCAAGCGCCACATGATGGTACTGAAGATGCTTTTCATGCTCTTGGGAAGTTCCAAAAGAACAACCCGCCTACTTTCAAGGGAGAGCATGCTCCGGTGGAAGCTCAAGAATGGTTAAAAGCAATTGAGAAAATTTTTCGTGTGATGAATTGCACCGACGCTCAGAAAGTGCAATTCGGAACACACATGCTGATTAAAGAGGCCGAAGACTGGTGGATCAACGCTAGTCAGAGGTATGAGGAGGAGCATGTTGTGGTGACTTGGGAAATTTTCCGAGATGCATTCTTGGAGAATTATTTTCCGGAGGATGTTCGTGGTAAAAAGGAAGTTGAATTCCTGGAATTGAAGCAAGGTAGTGGTTCGGTAGCTGACTATGCGGCTAAATTTCATGATTTGATCAAATACTGTCCTCACTACAACACTGTTAATGCTGAGAGGTCGAAGTGCCTTAAGTTTGTTAATGGTTTGAGGCCGGACATAAAGAAGGCGATTGGGTATCAGCAGATTACAAGATTCTCTGAGTTGGTTAATAAGAGTCGTATCTACGACGAAGACAGTCGAGATAGCACTGCTTATTACAAGAGCTTGAGTGAGAAAAGAGGTAAGGGACAGATGCGTCCTAAGCCTTATGATGGAAGAGGAAAGAGACCAATAAGTAGTGGAAAGAGTCCGAGTGGGGGAGTGACTACTCCAATCAAATGTTTTAAATGTGGTAAAGAGGGACATCGTGCTATGGAATGTCGCCAGGGGATAATTAAGTGTTTCAAGTGTGACAGGGTGGGTCACAAAGCGGTGGATTGTAGAGTTGGTGTGAGTGTAACTTGCTTTAATTGTGGTGAGCGAGGCCATATAAGTACCAAATGTCCAAAGCCAAAGAAAGAAGCTAGAAAAGTATTCGCTTTATCTGGAGCAGAGACTTCTGCTGAGGAACGTCTAATCAGAGGTACATGCTTTATCTCTAATGTGCCTTTGGTTGCTATTATTGTTACGGGTGCGACGCATTCGTTTGTTGCTTTAGATTGTTCCAAGAGATTGGGCCTTGTCTTGTCTACTTTGGATCGAAGTATGGAGGTAGATACACCTGCGATGGGTTCAGTTTCTACTTCAGTTGTTTGTTTGAAGTGTCCTTTGCGCATGTGCGGAAGAGATTTCGAAGTTGATCTCGTGTGTCTTCCTTTGCATCAGATAGATGTGATTCTGGGTATGGACTGGTTGAAAGCCAACCATGTCTATATCAACTGTTTTTCTAAGGCTGTTCTTTTTCTCGAGTCCGAGAAAGATGGTGTGGTTTTCTTGTCTACACAGCAAGTTGAGAAGAGTGTGAAGAATGGAGACGGGTTGTTTATGCTTATGGCGAGTATGGTTTTGGAAGATGGTAGAGTAAGAAAGGATTATCCTGTGGTATGCGAATTTCCTGAAGTGTTTCCTGAAGAGATTACGGATTTACCTCCTGAGCGTGAGGTAGAGTTTTCCATCGACTTAATTCCTGGTACTAGTCCTGTTTCAATGGCTCCTTATAGGATGTCACCGTCAGAACTAGTGGAACTGAAGAGTCAGCTGGAAGAGTTACTTGACAAAAGGTTTATTCGTCCTAGTGTGAGTCCGTGGGGTGCTCCAGCTTTACTTGTGAAGAAGAAAGAAGGAACAATGAGACTTTGTGTGGATTATAGGCAGCTAAACAAAGTGACCATTAAGAACAAGTATCCTTTGCCAAGGATTGATGATTTAATGGATCAGCTGGTAGGTGTGTGTGTGTTTAGCAAGATTGACTTGAGGTCAGGCTATCATCAGATTCGCGTGAAAGCAGGTGATATTCAGAAAACTGCGTTCAGAACTCGTTATGGACACTATGAGTATTCGGTGATGCCTTTTGGTGTTACGAATGCACCTGGTGTGTTCATGGAGTATATGAACAGAATCTTTCATGAGTTTCTGGATAAGTTTGTGGTGGTGTTCATCGATGACATTTTGATTTATTCCAAGAGTGAAGCAGAGCATGCCGAACACTTGGGAATTGTTTTGTCAATTCTGAAGGAAAATCATTTGTTTGCTAAACTTTCGAAGTGTGAATTCTGGTTAGAACAAGTGAGTTTCCTTGGTCACGTGATATCTCGTGGAGGTATTGTTGTGGATCCTTCGAAGATAGAAGCCGTGTCAGAATAGGAATCTCCAAAGTCAGTTTTTGAGATTTGAAGCTTTCTTGGTTTAGCGGGTTATTATCGTAAGTTCATTGAAGGCTTTTCCAAGCTAGCTTTACCGTTGACACAATTGACTAGGAAGAGTCAAGCGTTCGTGTGGACTCCGCTGTGTGAAGATAGTTTCCAAGAGTTGAAGAGAAGGTTGACAACTGCGCCAGTTTTGATTTTTCCTAAACCATCTGAACCGTTTACGGTCTATTGCGATGCTTCCTTGATGGGTTTAGGAGGTGTGTTAATGCAAAATGGGCAGGTTGTGGCGTATTCTTCGAGGCAACTCAAGGTGCATGAGAGGAATTATCCAACTCATGACTTGGAGTTGGCAGCGGTGGTTTTTGTGTTAAAGATTTGGAGGCATTATTTGTTTGGGTCGAGATTCGACGTCTTTAGCGATCATAAGAGTTTGAAATATCTGTTTGATCAAAAAGAGTTGAATATGAGGCAAAGAAGGTGGCTAGAGTTTCTTAAAGATTATGACTTCAGTTTGAATTACCATCCTGGTAAGGCAAACGTGGTTGCAGATGCTTTGAGCAGGAAGTCTTTACACATGTCTATGTTGATGGTTAAAGAATGGGAATTGTTGGAGCAATTTCGAGATTTGAGTTTGGTGTGTGAAGAGACTTATTTTGGCGTGAAGCTTGGTATGATGAAGCTTGCTAGTGGTGTCTTGGAAGAGATTAGAGATGGGAAAAAGTCAGATTTGGTTTTGGTTGACAAGTTTACTTTGGTGAATCAAGGTCAAGGTGGAGAGTTCAGAATTGATGAGAATGGAATTTTGAGATGTCATGATAGAGTTTGCGTTCCCGATGTGGGGGATGTGAAAAAGAGGATTCTTGAGGAAGGTCATAGAAGTGGGTTAAGTATTCACCCTGGTGCTAAGAAGATGTATCAAGATTTAAAGAAGCTGTTTTGGTGGCCTTGTATGAAGAAAGAAATTGCTGAGTTTGTGTATGCTTGTTTGGTTTGCCAAAAGTCTAAGATTGAACATCAGAAGCCTTCGGGTTTGTTGCAACCGTTGTCTATTCCTGAGTGGAAGTGGGATAGTATCTCGATGGATTTTGTTTCTAGTTTGCCGAGGACTCCGAGTAACCATGAGGCTATTTGGGTCATAGTGGATAGATTGACTAAATCTGCACACTTTATTCCGATTAGGATGGATTACACTATGGAGAAGCTTGCTAAGTTGTATGTGGAACAGATTGTTTGTTTACATGGTATTCCTACATGTATTGTTTCAGATAGAGATCCGCGTTTCACTTTAAGATTTTGGGAAGTTTTACAAAGAGCCTTGGGTACTAAGCTGATATTGAGTTCCGCTTATCATCCTCAGACGGATGGTCAAACAGAGAGAACAATTCAGTCACTTGAGGATTTGTTGCGTGCTTGTGTTTTGGATCAAGGAGGTTCATGGGAGAGTCATTTGCCTTTGATTGAGTTTACTTATAATAATAGTTTTCATTCTAGCATTGGCATGGCTCCTTTTGAGGCATTGTATGGAAGACGGTGCAGGACACCTTTGTGTTGGTACGAGACGGGAGAAAGTGCTATAGTTGGTCCAGAATTGGTTCAAGAGGCTACGGATAAGATCAAATTGATAAGAGAGAAGATGAAAGTGTCTCAAAATCGCAAAAAGAGTTACTATGACAAGAGGAGGAAACCTCTTGAGTTCAAGAAGGATGAACATGTGTTTTTGAAGGTGAATCCAACTACGGGTGTTGGAAGGGCGCTTAAATCGCGGAAGTTAACACCTCGGTTTATTGGTCCTTATCAGATTTCAGAGTGGATTAGAAGTATGGCTTATCGGATTGCATTTCCGCCATCACTTTCAAATTTGCATGATGTGTTTCACGTTTCGCAATTACGAAAGTATATTGCGGATCCGTCTCATGTTATTCAAGCGGATGATTTGGAAGTAAGAGAAAATTTGACGGTTGAGGTTTTACCGGTGAGGATTGAAGATAGAAAGGTGAAACAACTAAGAGGAAGAGAGATTGCTTTGGTTAAAGTTGCATGGGGTGGTTCGGTGAATGGTAATGTGATGTGGGAGCTTGAAAGTCGGATGCGGGATTCCTATCCCGAATTGTTCGTTTAGAGGTAATTTTCGAGGCCGAAAATCTTTTAAGTGGGGGAGAGTTGTAACACGCCGTTTATATTTAAATGTTATTTCATTAATTATTTTCCAAAACTATTAAATTATATCTATTTTGAGAAATATATTCAATTGATATCGATTAAAATATTAATTGGGTAATATGAAATAAAAATATTTATTATTTCGAAATATTATTTTGAATAATATTAATTTGGTGTGTAGTAATATTTGACTTTGTTTGATTAATTGGCATGATTAGGTTTATATAGAATAAATATTATTTAGTGTAATATTGTTTTAATAGAGTTGTATATTATAATTTGAATTAAATAATTGTTGGGGCCAAATTATAATTTTAGAAAGGTAGAGGGAGGAAAGTTAGTAGTAGAAGGATAGTTTTATAAAATAGAAAAGTAGAGTTAGTAAGAGTAGTTGGTAAGAAGAGAAAGAAGAAAGAAAAGAGAGAAGAAGAAGAGAAGAGAAGGAGAAGGCTAGGGTTTGTTCTACAAAATCATCATCTTGTTCCAAGAAAATCAACACTAGAGGTAAGGGTTTGACTTCCACCAATTATTTAGTGTGTGATTTTATAGTTTTGATTTTGGAATAAATTAGGGGTTTAGGGTATTAGTTTCACTATTATGCTATGATGAAAAAAAAATTGGTGTATTGATGAAATTGAGAGATGATTTTGGACCCAATATAATTAGAGATGCATATATTTAAGTAACTTAGGATTTCCTTTGCAAAATTCTAAACAATTACTACTGTAGCGGTATATTAGTAAGTAGCATTAAAAGCATTTGTTTGTTTATTGTAGCGCTAGGATTAATTTTTGAAGGCACTTGGAGTATGAACATAGTGCTGTAGCGCATATGGATAGATGAAGTAGTATTTAGGATAATTCTTGTTTACTGTAGTGCATATGAAGAGTAGTATATAGAAGGAAGTACTTGCATTGATACTGTGGCGTAAGATGATGTAATAAATAGAAGCAATCAGTTGCTTGCATTCTGTAACGTGTGAGAAGGGTAGTGCTTAGCATATTGTTTTCAATCCTATAGCATAGAAGGAAATAAAGTAATATATAAATGCATTTAGTTACTTGTTGTAGCATAGAAGTGTAGTAGCATCATATGGCAATTGTTTTGGCATCCTGTAGCGGTATAAAAAAAAACATGTAGTAATATTTAGAATCAAATACTTACTACTGTAGCGAACTGAATACATTAATATTTTAAGGCACTTGGCTTGCTAGTACAGTAGGGAATTTTAGAAGTAATATTTAATGGCATTCGTTTTGCATACTGTAGCTACTACGTTCCGGTTTACTAGTACAAAATATTTAATAATAATGATTTAATATCTTTAATAAATAATTTTGTAGGATTTATAAATAGAAATAATAGAATTTTTGGCAGATAATTAATTAAGCGATTTTAGCCCAAATAGTCCGAATTATTATGCGGTTTATGGTAGTAATTTTGGTTGACTGTTGGGTGACATTTTTGTTGAAAAATGGAATTTTTGCAGGTGAAGTCGAATTAAGTTGAATGCTTCTGGTTTATGAAATTGTGTTTGATTTGAATAAATCATGGAAGTAACATTGTTTAAACTTGTACATTACTTGATTTGTGAATTATATTTGCAATGCATGTACAATTGTTGGTATTTCATTGTGTTGGAATATGTGGTATGTGTATGATAAGGTCGGAAGTGGTCTTAATTGCATACGAGTTGTTGGTTGTACATTGCATGGTATGGTTGGTCTTGAAATAGAGACGGTGAAACAGTGGGTTCATATTTTATAGACGTTGATCCTTGAATGGAAATAGACGTAGTGGCTTTGACCCGGAAAGGGAACATAGGCGGTGAAACATGGGTTCACAAAAATAGACGTTGATCCTATAGTGGAAATAGACGTAGTGGCTTTGACCCTATGTGGAAAAATAAGCGGTGGAACTTTGGGTCCACAAGTCGGTACCGCATTCGCATGTGTTGAGTCGTATTGTGAGTCACATGCATAATTGTGTATATTGTGTATGTGTGTTGATGTGTTTGGTTATGTGCCAAAATTTGTTGTTGTTTGAATAATGGTTATGTGCCAATGATGTGAGTATTCGGATAATTGGTTTATATGGTTAATGTGTTGGAAATGGCTTCCTTGAGTACGGATACTATATGTGATAAAATGAATATGATAATGATGTGTTGCTTTATTTATTGCCATTGCTTTACCTTAATTACATGTTATATGATTATTGGAATTCTTACCCTTCTGTTTGAAAATGCTTTTGATGGCATTGTTCAGGTACCGAGGATGGTAGCGCGAGGCGCTAGTTAGCGGATGCATTGGATTGCAATCTGTTTTATTTTGATTAGAGTCGAGTTGATGCTCTGGTAGTAACACCTGGGGGGGGGGGGTATATTTAGTGTCGAACTCGTCTATTTTGTATTCGGATTATGATGTATATAATCCTTACTTTGTGTATATTATTTTGTGTATGTGAGACTTGATAACATATGCTTTATGTGAATTATCATGGCTTGATGCCTTAAATTATGTCTTGATTCCTCCATGAATGGAGATGAAGTTAAATATTGAAACTCCGTTGCGTTTGCACGAGAGAAAGAAGTTAAATATTTATGTATGTTTGTTTTGTGTTGATATGCTTAAATTTACAAACGTACCCTGTCTGTTTTTCTTTAAAATTTTGGAATGTGATGTGTGTTGTGACATCCCTTCCGTGCAATTTATTTTCTCTGATTTTAATTCTTGCCTATTATTTGGGGTAATTAGAAGGGGTGTTACACTTAAGCAGCGTCAGAATGAGCCAAAGCCAGAACACGCTTTAGTTGCAACGGTACTGTGCATTCAAGATGAGTTATTACCAACGGAATCATTCCAGATAAGATCTGCTTAATAAGGAAAGAATGTTATTGGCATTGAAACAAGATTATTGCTCCAACGTTCACTAATTCCAATGCTATATAAACAAGTCAATGAAGATTGAATTGGCTAATGCTCTACAACGATCTCCACGCCTAAAAGCTATTCATAATCTTCCTTACTCTCAGTTTGCTAAAAGCTCCAAAATTCCTTACTCAATTATTTTTAGCAATCTAGTTTCCATAAGCTTAAGTTGTGTAGTATCACAGTTGTGATAAACAGTTTTGTAGAAAACATTCACACACCTAGATTTCAATTCTTTGTAATAAAGTGATTCCTTGAGAAACCGGTTTGTGGTTTGCATCAAGAAGGCTTTAGCAGTTGTTAAAGAAGATTGTAATATTCAGTTGAATATAGTGGATTAAGACCTCGTTGGAGAGAGGCGAAATCACCTTGACGGAGGGACTGGAGTAGTTTGAGATCAAATGAACCAGGATAAAAATATCGTGTTGATTGCATTGATTTTCAGTTTTACAATTCAACCCCCCCTTCTTGTGTTTTTCACTTCTTCAATTGGTATCAGAGCGCCTGGTTCTGAGCTAAAACACTTAACCGTATCAGTACAAGATCCAGCGTCAGAAAAATACAATGGCAGTAAACTATCAACACATCAGCAATGACAACCATGAAGACAGAGACAGATTCAGCGGCAAACCTCCAGTCTTTGATGGAGAGAACTTTGATTACTGGAAAGACAGAATAGAAAGCTTCTTTCTGGCACATGATGTTGATCTGTGGGACATGGTGACAGATGGATACACGCACCCAGTGAATGCAAGCGGTCAGAAGATTGACAGGAAAGCAATGTCTGACCAACAAAAGCGTGACTTCAAAAATCACCACAAGGCCAGAACCATACTTCTCAGCGCCATCTCTTATGTTGAATATGAAAAGATCTCCAACAGAGACACAGCAAAGGACATATTTGACTCACTCAGAATGACGCATGAAGGCAACGTTCAGGTCAAAGAAACCAAAGCTCTTGCGCTCATTCAGAAGTATGAGGCATTTAAAATGGAAGAAACTGAATCCATTGAAACAATGTTCTCAAGATTCCAAATCCTGGCGGCTGGTCTCAAGGTTCTGGACAAAGGATACTCTACTGCTGATCATGTCAAGAAGATCATCAGAAGCTTACCAAAGCAGTGGAGACCAATGGTTACAGCGCTGAAGCTAGCAAAAGATCTCAACCAAATTTCTCTGGAAGAACTTATCAGCTCCCTCAAAAGTCATGAGATAGAGCTAGAAGCTGACGTACCTCAGAAGCAAGGTAAGCCTTTAGCATTAAAATCTAACAAAAAATCTGAGTCTAAAGTTTTGCAGGCAGTTGAAGAAACATCTGATGGATCCTCATCAGAAGAAGACGAACTTTCTCTCCTCTCCAGAAGAGTGAACCAACTGTGGAAGCAGAGGCAAAGGAAGTTCAAGAATCCCAGAAGATTTGATCAGAATGAGTCCTCTTCCAGATACAGAAGGACAGATTATTCCTCTGGATACAGAAGATCTGAAGGCTCCTCGGGAAGCAGAAAGCCAAACACCAAGGACATCATCTACTATGAGTGCAATGAGCAAGGACACTACAAGAGTGACTGCCCAAAGCTTCAGAGGTAAAAGCCCAAAAAGAAGTTTGGAAGAGAAAATAAGAAAAGTCTCATGGCCACATGGGATGACTCTGACTCGTCTGAAGCTGACTCGGAATCAGATGATGAGAGAGAAAACATAGCTCTCATGGCCAACATTTCAGAAGACAGCGAAGCTTCTGAATCCGACTCAGAATCAGATACTGAAGAACCCACCCAGATGAATACTATTTAGCTTATCCCTTGTTGGATATCTAAGCTGTCGTCGTGCAAGAACGAGATTGTAGTTAATTCCTCCCTTTGTACTAAGAAGAGGCACATTGGAGAAACAGCCACAACTATCGATGATCTCTAAGTCATGGTAAGCCTGATGGTACCAAACAATATCTGAATGAGTGTGGGCCATAATATTTGGTGCCCAACAAGGTTCCTTCCTGACATCTAAGAATGCAAAAGACTGAGGCAAGTGAGAAATAAACCACTGATACAACAAAGGCGTGCTGTAACACCCCAAATTCTACCCGGTAGTTATAACAAAAAATCAGAGTACTTAAAAATACCCAACACATTTGGGATATCACAATTCAACATGTTGCAACACATAAATAGATATATAACACTTTAGTTTTCGGAGTAACATATAACAACTTGGACCAGCTTTTAAAATGAAACCACTTCTTTTGTTAATAACACAACAGAATCATAATTACAACTTCAAGTAGCATCATATGTTTCATTCAACTAAAAAAACTTGAGAGACAACATATTATTTCATATAATTAAACTTAGGATTCCACAACTAAAACAATTTCAACAAGTAAACAACTATTTTCTCATTCCCCCCCCCCCCCCCCCAAGTGCTATGTACCAGAGCAACCAACCGACTTGAACTAATAAGGCTAAGAAAATCTTCATTCATTAATACCTGCATGTTCCCAACAGAGGGCAACATTCAAACAGTAAGGGGTGAGATTCTTAAATCATATAAGTGAGCGCATGATAAAACATATATTAGAACCAGGTCACGCAAAAATAACCACTTCACAACAACAATCACAATAGGATATCATCAAAATGCAACAAATAATTCATCAACACAACAGCTCAATTGTACAAATTAGAATGCGACTCAATGTTATGAAAATGCATGTGGTACCATTGGAGCAGAACTCCCATCTTAGAAAATCTTCCAATAAATAGAGGCATCAACAAGGCATAAGCCTTCAACATAATATTTTGTCAATCCAGGCCAACGTGGTGCCAATCTAGGCCAACTTAATAATGGAAATGTATGTGACTTAATGAATGCAATAATCATATACAACACAACAATGTATTCGAAAACGTTGGCATAAGCCTACAACTTAATCAACTTATCAATCACAACATATTCAACTACAACAATGGATTCAACAACGTTGGCATAAGCCTACAACTTAATCAACTTATCAATCACAACATATTCAACTACAACAATGGATTCAACAACGTTGGCATAAGCCTACAACTTAATCAACTTATCAATCATAACATATTCAACTACAACAATGTATTCAACAACGTTGGCATAAGCCTACAATTTAGTACGTCACAACAACAATACCATATCACCAATTAGTAATGTGACAACAACATAATTTATTCGATAATAACTTATTCACAGCAATAACCAACAACACAATCCCATATACCGGAACCATTCAACTTAATTCGACTTCATCTGCAAATTAACTTTATTGTACATGATTCTAACAAAACAAATTAACGAAAAATACTGATATTTATATAAGACTTATTCCGAAAATTTCAACTAATTTCGGTTAACCAATTTTTATCGCCCAAATCTACAAATTCGGCTAATCGATATTACTTAATATACTATTATTACTACTTTTTACTTATACTGCTACTAATCAATTTATTCTACTAAATTACGCTACCTCGGCTATTTATCTCACTGCCATTATTGGTCTCTGCCAAAACTACTTGTTCGTTATCCACAACTTCCACCGATAACTCTGCTAAATTATTACATCTGCCACTAATATATTACTCTGTTAAATTATTTATTACCAACTCTACAACTAAAACCATCACTGCTATTTTAATTTCCACATCTACTACTAACTTAATTCTACTAATTATTAACTCTGCTATAACATGCTACTTCTATTAATGTTCCTTCTACTATAACATGCTACTGATAAGAATAGTTAATTTTTTCCCAAACTGCTTTTTCTATTAATAAAACTCTATACTGATACCATATAGAAAAATGTACAACATAGTGCCACAAAATAGAACAAGTTCCCTTGCCCAAAGGTGTGCCGCACGGCACACCCTCCCACTTCCTCATTGTGCTGATTGGCACGTCCATGGCCACAACCAGCTGCCGTTTAACAACATCTAACCAACAACAAGCTGCCGTTCGGCAGCATTCCAGGCATAGTTTCCCTTCTCTATTTTCTTCTTTCATCCACTCGATACTGTTTTAATGGATTTTCTGCTACTGTCTATTATTCCAAATCCAATCCAGACAAGTATATAACACAGTAATACATTAATCTGTTGACAATTCTTTAATCACATCAATTGTTAATAATGTTTATCACAACAACACAAACCAACACAAATCAACACACAGTAATAGTCCCACAAACTAATCCCCACTCTTACCTTGTTTGGTTTGATGACTACTCTTTGTGTCTCCGATTTGAATCTCCTCTTGGCCTCTTGGTTCAACTTCATGTAGCTCTATTCTTCTCCAAAAACCTTATTTTCCACTTTCTCTTATCCTTCCTGATAACACTAACTCTCTTTCTTTTTCTTATTTTCTAATAATAATATATATTATTCTATTAATTCAAATAATATTGTTTCTCTTAGTGGGCCTACATACACACCCCACTATTAATATTATCACAACATAAGCCCAATTAAATAAATAGTCACATAATATAATCTAATATTATTTCCAACAATATTCTTCAACTATGATTGATGCATACTTTAAATAAAACTAACTCGCAAATAATATTCTAATAATAGTTCTCCGACTAAACCGTCTAATTTATCTGACTATCAACTTACCGCTCAACTCAACATATTTATCCAATTATGCTTAGAATAATAATTATAATTCTCAACTTCGACAATTTCCAATAATTAAATCCTTAATTAATTTAATTAAATAATTAATTAAATTTGTGGCATTACAACTCTCCCCCACATAGGATATCTTCTTCCTCGAAAATCTACTCGATACTACCACCATTAACGCGAAGTTCACATCCAACTTTTTGATCCCCAAGTCGCGTTTGGCCACACTTTGAACACTACTTGACCAACATAACAATAATTCTACACAATTCAATCGATTACACACATGCCAATCATTCAACACCTCGCGACATAATCGTTACTAGCATCTCAGCTACTCCACCATAATCTGACATACCAACATTTTAAGTAGCAACAACTATGACACACTTATACTTGAATATACATCATCTCAATATCATCTTAATACCTTTTTCAACCTCTAAACACATACACAATTTCATTCCCGTATGTCAGTTATCAACAAAATATCAATAAATTTGTTCACATCGTCGTATCATTCTTATAGTGACATCAACATAGCCAACATAATCGACTTCGTCATATTATGAAATATTATTCCTTTACTTACGGTAACTAACAACAACATCACGGCAACGGGAAACAAATAATCACAACATCAACTTTACTATATAACTCAACAATTATGCACACAACTCACCATCAACTAACAACCACAATAATCTTCTTATAAAATCCGCAAATATTTACTAGCAAACTTATTACTCTGGCATATCATCTCTACATCAACAATCTACCAAATCAAGCATGTAGATTAATACACACCATTAAGATAGCACAATAAATATATATCATCCAACATGGTCTCGTATACTATCAACAATGGATTGAGGGTGATCAGTTCCTCAATTTGTCAATTACTATTCGACAACCTTAAGGGAGTATAAATCGTCGTACCAAACTATAATAGTGTTTCCTTAAAACTCGTATTCAAGTTTTCTAAAACACAACATGTCTAATCCTCATTCACCTACCATCCCATGATGACCAATCATTCTCTAACTCTAGATCTGTTGGCATATCAATACATTGCAAATCCTTTTACTCTAGTCTGAGTCTTTATCTACATAAAGGATTCTAACAACATTCTTGAACTCTTAATCTTATTTCGAATTTCATAACATCAAAAATACATGTATCTCCACCTATCAAACTCATTCCAATCATAATCTCAACAGTATCATCTTATCTAACAACATTTCATATATATCTACACCTCAAACAACTACGATAGTAATCATCTAAGCTCAACAAGCTACTAACCTCTATAACAGGCTTCGTCGTTCTCCAACTTAGAACTGCGTCCACCTTTAATGGATCTACATAAACTTTCACTTGGAAATAAAATTACTCAAGAGAACTCTTCTCCCAAAACTATAACATACATCTTGACAACTTAGCATAAATCTTCCTCCTTTTCGACACCGTAAATTTCACACAACTTTGCAATATCGTCTTTCGTTCTAATTAATAACACAAAAGCTTTCCAAATTATACCTTTTATTTCACAATTTACTTTAAATAAATCTTCCAATTTCTCCTATAATTCACCCAACTCGGACGCTGACGTCCCGTACAACACTGAAGAACAAGTCTAGTACCAAAGACAAGCTTAACAACAATTTGCATTTACTTCCAATATCATCACGTGATAAATGAATCTATTACAGCTACTAGAACCATTTTTAAAATTAAGCCCTTTTTTTTATCTTTCTAACACTTCAAATGGACCTCAAATCGGATGCTCGGAACTCTAGTTATGAATTTTCGAAGTCCCATGAGAATTCTGCAGTTTCCTGCGATTCGCTTACGAAAATTCTACTCCGAAACTCATTTGTCTTCAACTTAGACATATTCCAAACAACTCTTAACATATCTCATGCTCCCAAACTTCTTATAACTCGGGAGATGCATTCCTTCGCCAAAGTTTAGGTTCCAAAACAGTAGGGCAACAATTCTAGCATTGTCGTCGTCGGCAGCACACCAAACCAACACCTTTCAATTGAACATATCCGAGAAGCAAAGATTCTCCCCCACTTATCTTCAACCAACTTCCTGCATACAACCCGATTAGAAAAACAACAAGCACCAACAGTGTTTCACACACTTGTTGCGCACTAAGGAATAAACGACATTAGCCAACTTGGTCGGACGGACCGACCTGCTCTGATGCCACTATTGTAACACCCCAAATTATACCCGGTAGTTATAACAAAAAAATCAGAGTATTTAAAAATTTATAACACATTTGGGATATCACAATTCAACATGTTGCAACACATAAACAAATACATAACACTTTAGTTTTCGGAGGAACATATAACAACATGCATCAGCTTTAAAAACGAAACCACTTCTTTTATTAATAACGCTGCAGAATCATAATTACAACCTCAAGTAGCATCATATATTTCATTCAACTAAAACAACTTCAGAGACAACATATTATTTCATATAATTAAACTTAGGATTCCAAAACTATAACAATTTCAACAAGTAAACAACTATTTGGTCATTCCTCCCCCCCCCCCCCCCCCCCCCCGAGTGCTACGTATCAGAGCGAACAACCAGCTTGAACTAATAAGGCTAAGAAAATCTTCATTCTTTAATACCTGCATGCTACAAACAGAGGGAAAAAATAGTAAGGGGAGAGATTCTTAAATCATATAAGCGAGAGCATGATAAATCATATATTAGAACCAGGTCACGCAAAAATCACCACTTCACAACAACAATCGCAACAGGATATCATCAAAATGCAACAATTAATTCATCAACACAACAACTCAATTGTACAACTTAGAATGCAACTCAATGTTATGCAAATGCATGTGGTACCATTGGAGCAGAACTCCCAACTTAGAAAATCTTCCAATAAATAGAGGCATCAACAAGGCATAAGCCTTTAACTTAATATTTTTCCAATCCAGGCCAACGTGGTGCCAATCCAGGCATACTTAATAATGCAAATGTATGTGACATAATGAATGCAATAATCACATACAAAACAACAACGTATTCGACAATGTTCGCATAAGCCTACAACTTAATCAACTTATCAATCACAACATATTCAACTACAACAATGTATTCAACAACGTTGGCATAAGCCTACAACTTAATTAACTTATCAATCATAACATATTCAACTACAACAATGTATTTAACAACGTTGGCATAAGCATAAAATTTAGTACGTCACAACAACAATACCATATCACCAATTAGTAATGTGACAACAACACAATTTATTCGATAATAACTTATTCACAGTAATAACCAACAACACAATTCCATATACAAGAACCATTCAACTTAATTCGACTTCACCTGCAAATCAACTTTATTCTACATGATTCTAACAAAACAAATTAACGAAAAATACCCATATTTATATATGACTTATTCCGACAATTTCAACTAATTCCCGTTAACCAATTTTTATCGCCCAAATCTACAAATTCGGCTAATCGATATTACTTAATATACTATTATTACTACTTTTTATTTATACTGCTACTAATCAATTTATTCTACTAAATCACGCTACCTCTGTTATTTATCTCACTACCATTATTGGTCTCTGCCAAAACTACTTGTTCGCTATCCATAACTTCCACCAATAACTCTCTGCTAAATTATTACATATGCCACTAATATACTACTCTGTTAAATTATTTATTACCAACTCTACAACTGAAACCATTACTGCTATTTTAATTTCCACATCTAATACTAACATAATTCTACTAATTATTAACTCTGCTACTTTATTCTACTGTTCCTCTAAATTTACCACTGATTATTATTTCTGCTATTATCCTCTATCACATAAAACAACTCTACAAAATACACTACTTCTATTAATGTTCGTTCTGTTATAACATGCTACTGATAAGAATAGTTAATTTGTTCCCAAACTGTTGTTTCTATTAATAAAACTCTATACTTATACCATATAAAAAATGTACAACATAGTGCCACAAAACAGAACAAGTGCCCTTGCCCAAAGGTATGTCTCACGGCACACCCTCCCACTTCCTAATAGTGTCGATCGGTACCTCCATGGCCACTACCAGCTGCCGTTCGGCAGCATCCAACCAACAACAAGTTGCCGTTTGGCAGCATTCCAGCCATCGTTTCCCTGCTCTATTTTCTACTTCTTTCATCCACTCGGTACTGTTTTAATGGATTTTCTACTACTGTCTACTATTCTAAATCCAATCCAGACAAGTATATAACACAGTAATACATTAATTCATTGACAATTCTTTAATCACATCAATAATTATAAATGTTTATCACAACAACACAAACCAACACAAATCAACAGACAGTAATAATCCCACAAACTAATTCCAACATACAAAATATCATATACCCCATTATAGGATAAGAAACCCCACCCTTAACTTATTTGGTTTGATGACTACTCTATGTGTCTCCGATTTGAATCTCCTCTTGGCCTCTTGGTTCAACTTCACGTAGCTCTCTTCTTCTCCAAAAACCCTATTTTCCTCTTTCTCTTCTCCTTCCTGATAACACTAACTCTCTTCCTTTTTCTTATTTTCTAATAATAATATATATTATTCTATTAATTCAAATAATAGTGTTTCTCTTAGTGGGCCTACATACACTCCCAACTATTCCTACTATCATAACATAAGCCCAATTAAATAAATAGTCACATAATATAATCTAATATTATTTCCAATAATATTCTTCAACTATGACAGATCCACACTTTAAATAAAACTAACTCGCAAATAATATGTTATTAATAGTTCTCTGACTAAACCGTCTAATTTATGTGACTATCAACTTACCGCTCAACTCAACATATTTATCCAATTATGCTTCTTAGGATAATACTGATAATTCTCAACTTCGACAATTTCCAATAATTAAATCCTTAATTAATTAAATTCTAGGCGTTACACGTGCAACATATGATCATTCCTCCATGATAAGAATCCCGAAGATGAATAGAGTAGTAAGTATCACATAATAATGTAGGAAATAGATTCCCTATTAAAAAGATCCTGATGGCATTGATGTCCACGAAGTTATCGATGTTCGAAAATAAGAATAACACATAGGCGAGTAGAGAAAAGATGGCTTTAAAAGCAACTATACTCTTCATCCTAGCAAAGTAACGGGCTTTCTCCAATAAGAACTGAGCGGGTAATCCTATAATCCGTCCTTTGGTAGTCACGTGGGCTTCAACCTCAGACTTCCCTAAATGAACCAAAGAAGCAATCTCATGAGATTTTGGTTCCCCCTCTAAGCCGGTGAAAGAAACATGATCAGTAACAGGTAAACCCAGCAAATAAGAATACTCCTCCAATGTAGGCATAAACAGATAACCAGGGAAAGTAAAGCATCGATACATCAGATCATAGAACTATACCAAAGTCGAGAGAATACCCTCCTTCATTCTGAGCTTCATAAGAGATACGATGGATCCATAGTTATTCTGAAAATCTGTAGAACTCTCAATCTCCGAAATTAGACTCATAAAATTAAATATCTTGGGATTCATGAAACTGTATTTCCGAGTCTTTCTTTTTCCAGAATCCATGGTCAAAAGTACCTGTGATATTCACAAAGAGTCAACTTTAAGTCCCTTGAATCATAATGTCTTAAAAGATGCTCATGGGTGCATGAATGCATGATGCAACAATCACACACAAGATCACAAATATGGGGGGGGGGGGGTCATAGGTTTGACGTCCGTAGGATGGAGTCAAAGGTACTACACACAAGGTATGATCTAATAGTTTATCACCTACCAGACAGGGTTCTAAAAGGTTCCCAGAGTCTACATCCTTTCTTTAGATATTACCAACGTCCCGATTGACTCGGTAATTAGCAATATTCTCAAGAAAAACTCATCTGAGCATAGTATTGCTTGACAACCATTAACGAATTACCCCTTCATAGCTTCCGCACTACACTTAAAAGGCCAAGATGGGTTAAAGGTTCTACGATCCTCAGTTTCAGCAGGCTCTCAGGTCGAAAGCAACACGTCTTCCTGATTACTCGGTAAATAACACTACAGTAAAAAGGGCCTCCAATGATTGGGGGATCTCATGCCTCCTTTTTTTGGATTACTCCCTCAAAATTAACATGACTATATTGCCCGTCCTATCTTAAGTTTTCCCAAGTCCGGGTAGAGGACTTATGAGAAATCACCAAGCACCCTGAAAACTAGGAAAATCCAGACAAACATATATACAACACATAATATACAATAAATAAAAACACATACACAAATAGAAACAAATATGGGCTTAACCCTCTTACGGATGGACCAAAAATAGGTCAATATTTCTCCAGTGAAGTCGCCATTTTTCTGTAGCGGTAGAAATGTTGAGACTGAGCCATTGGATTGACTTGACTCACACATATCAAAATAAAAATCGCCACCGCGCTTTATTTTTTCCAAAGGAATGGGAAACGAGCGAGTAACCCAAAAAGAGGGGGAGAGAATCTAGGTAAGGGTTTTTTTTTATGAAAAGGGAAGGTATTAGCACCCTAAGCATCTAAGGTACTCCGCAGGAATCTCTTTGAATTTTTGTGTATTTTGGCTATAAATGTTGTATAAAAATAGATTGTGGAGATGAGGAAAGAAGTATTTTGATAATTTTTGCACCCGCCGCGGTTGTGAATCTTTAAGGCATATGTACCACCTTTCGTGCAATAGGGGATCAGGGTACTCGTAGTTCACCTTTAAAAATTTTAAAACACAAGTGTGTTGGTTAATTTTAAGAAACGAGACATCATCGTCTTATCCAAGTGGAATAACATACTTACTACCCACGATCATGAGAAAGGAGAATTTGCATCATTTCAAAGTGGAGGATATTTCTTGGATTTTAAAATCAACAAACCCTGACTCAACACCCAAGTGGAAAATATCACTTCACTACATATCATAGAAGCATAGTAGCTCACATCACTACAAAGATTAACAAGAGTTTAATCTTTTGAGAAAAATTTTAAAATAAAAAGTCAAAGTGGCGAAAATGGTTTGAATGAGATTGATTGACTTTTAGTCTTCTAAAAAAAATGTCAAAGTATTATTAAGTTGTTTAAGGTTTGATTAAGAATATATTTTTGAAAATTCATGGACCTAAGTCTAGGTTTATTGTTAAAGTATTTCAAGTTTGGAAAATAAGAAGAGTTTTCAAAAGGAGGGAGAAGATTTTTTTGAAAATAAAGAAGATGGGAGGAGGTGAAGGGACTATCCTAAAGCATAAGGTTAAAGCTAGGGAAAAGAACCATCTAACCAACAAGAAGCCAACACTTGACATAATGAATTAATGTAGAATTCCCATTCTTTGGATTGAAACCATACAAGCAAGGACAATATAACCTCTCGAGAATCAAACTTCAAATGCAATAAGTCTTCAAAAAAATTTGGCAGAGTAACAGCTGTATACAGGTAAATTCACAATCAAAGTATATAATCAGAATAACCTGCACACAAAGAAAACAAATAACCTAATGTCTTGGGGTAAACCCCAAGAACTCCAGACAAATAGTAATAGAAGTCACCAAGTATCAAGGTAGGTTGTTGTACCCCAAAATTTGCCCTCTCATTCTTCAAGGCCTTTCTCACAAGGATTTTCAAGATTCAAGCTTGAACAAGTGCATTGGGATTTTCCAATACCAAAATTAAAAGGAAACTGTCAAAAAGGGAGAAAACAGATAAAAATAACATTTTGACAAATTTGGAGGAAAACAAGTCTCCTTCGATTCAGCACCCTTCGACTGACTCTTGGCCTCCTTCGAATGCAACTTTGGCATGTCCTTCATTTTGAACTTAAAGCCTCCTTCGAATGCAAGTTTAGGTACATCCTTTGTTTGGGTTGGGAACCTCCTTCGAATCCACTTGCACCAAGGGGTTCTTGCAGACTTTGCCTCTCACAAGTTTCGTTTGAGCCAAGAGATATCTTCATACAAGATTTGACTAAGTTCTTACTTCCCTTGAAGGAACACCCTTCGATTTAGAAGCCAGGAACTTCCCTCACGCCAAAAGGAAATGACTCCCTTTATGATTGTTTCGATCCACATGCTTCGATTGGGCAACATGTTTCCTTCGAACACGAGCTTTCGATTGGGAAATATGTTTGTTTCGATCCAAGCTTCAACTGGGCATTAGCTTCCTTCGAGTAAGCTTGTTTCGACCACAAGCTTCGACTGAGGCAAAGGCTTTCTTCGAATAAGTGCGCTTCGATCTCATTCTTTCATTCGACTTAAGACCAAATCTCATTTGCCAGGCTATGTTGCCTCTGAATCTTTACATAATCAGAGGCTTGTACAAGGGTTTTAAACTTTGTCTTTTGGATAATACTATCTTTGGTTAAAGGCTATATACCCTTTCTTTTCATAGAAAGTACTTTTATCATAAAAGAAGATTTCCACCTGAATTTGGTCTGAGCACAAGCAACACCAAAAAGCATAAGTCACATCTTCTGCACCCCAACTGCCAACAGGCCCCTCACTTATACCTTTCACGTTACCTATTATTTTATTATTTTCAAGGCTGGCTATTGAAACCATGTCCATTCTTTTTCTCTATAAATAGAGTAATTTTTACAAAGTTAGGAGAGGATCTTGGGACCAGAGGAACGAATCTCCCAAATTTTCTCAAATTCAATAAAAAAACTCTCAAGTTCATCAACACTTGAGAAATCACAAAAACCCAGAATCACATACTTACTTCCTTCGATTCTGAAGAACAAGTACTCTTCAGTATCCTTCGAATCCAGTTTGGAAATAAACATAAGACTTGTTTCTTTCCTCCCTTCGAATCCAGCATTCCAAGCACAACTATTGACCCCCTCTTTCAAATCCAGCATCCTGGGCCTCCACTCAAGGTCCCACACCTATTCAAAGCCTCCATCAAGGTAAGTCACTCTTACCCTTAAACCTTTCATTTCATGGCATAACATGTAAATAATCTTTTCGTTCATTTCAAGCATGTATATACCATTGTTCCTTTCGTTTCCACCCTTTTAACATGTTTTTTTAGAGTTAACCCTTTCGTTTTGCTTTTTGTTTACCTGAACTTGCTTTAACTATTAAACTTTTTACAACACAAATACTAGCATGGCCTCGGGCCATGTTTCCATTTAATGCTTGAAATGAAAGAAACAGGAAACAGGAAATAGGAAACGAAGCTTCTGGCTACTACCCACTTTCTCCAGGTCAAACGAAAGAGACAACCAGGAGGAAAACCATGTTGACTTCTACGCCCAGACGAAAATCATGCCTTCACTGGTTCCAGGCTCAGTTGAAAGGCATTCCCTCGTTGCTTTCAACCTTCAGTCGAAGAAGACAACAAGGCAGAACCAGAGGGCTTCGCCATAGACTGACTTCCAGGCCAATCGAAGGACAGGACCTCACTGGTGCTATCCCCAATCAAAGGAGGCCAACAGAATGAAAGTCGAAGGGTGCTACTGCCTGGGTCGAAGAGCTCATTTTCCTTTCTTTTATTTTGTTTTTTCCTTTACATTTTCTTGCCTTTCAATATGGTTGTAATAGTGTATGATTTATTTTTTCCACTTTTTATTACTTTTGTACAAATGTTAGTAATTAGGTGTGTATGGTAAGATAAAACCAACAAATAGGCTACCCTAATCAAAGAGTAAATGCATGTAAATAAAACACATTTGCACACTTACACCCTTAGGGTAATTCCATTTATTGCCTATCAGAAAATAGTCATATCCCTCTAGCATGGACGTTTTAGCAAAGACCCTCGATAAAAGATCGTAGTCCCTCGATGACCCTCGACGTTGCCTTCGGTAAACGATATAGTCCCTAAAACAACATTGCTAAAACGTCCCATATGTTGCCTTCTATGACTATATAAACGTCCCAATGCCCGTCCCTTCACATCCAACGATGGGGCTTCTTACCAAATCAATGGTAAGATAGCCACATCCAAAGGAGGAGGAAAAGCACATTTAAGACCTTTCTAGTAGGTAGATTCTCTCCTAGTTACTCGCTTGCTCACAACAAAAACATTTTTACCCACACTCTCATCTTTGAACTATTTTCGAAACAAACACTTTGTAGGCGTTCTTATAGAAACGAGAACCATTACGAAGTTCCATTTTCAAAATAGTTTCAAAAACACATCTCAGAAACACACTTTTAAACTATTTTCGAAACAAACACTTTGTAGGCGTTCTTATAGAAACGAGAACCATTACGAAGTTCCATTTTCAAAATACTTTCAAAAAACACACACCACAAGCACATTCAAACAAAAGCAAGTGATCTAGCAAGTAAATAAGAGCCAATCGCAAACCATGGATGAAAAGGGTGTTAATACCTTCCCTTTTCATAATCTACCCCCCAAACTCAAAAAACATCTCTAAAGGTCTTTCCTGTGCTTTTTCACCTTTCCTTTTTGGATAAAAGAAAAGTCGGTGGCGACTCTTGCTAACCGCAACATTTGCGATAAAATGCAAAACCCTCAAGTCAGTTCTCCCACCGTATCACAGAACTGGCGACTCTGCTGGGGACATTATAAAAGTGGGGTTAACTTAGGGATAAATCACATTTACTTGCCTACATTGTTTGATTTGTATGCTTTACATTATGGTTCTTTGTTTGGGTTTGAATCCTCTACCCGGATTTGGGAAACATTATAGGTAAGTAGCAATACGTTGTGGAAATTGTGCGGGGTATACCGACATGGTCTAAGAAATAGCTACGTTAGTGCGACATATTTGTGGGTATCGGTAGCCTTTGAGTTAATCAAATAGAATACGGGGCCGCTGAGTGATGTCATGAAGCACTAATGAACTTCTAAAACATTTACTTGACCAACTTGGCCTTTAGGATGTGGTGAGATGACCGACTTTGGTGCAGTGCAAAGTCGGTAGATACTCGATACTACACTCATTGAGGTTTGGTTTGTTGGGATATTTCGGTCGCCATTAAAGAGGCTTGAGCTGAAACAATGACCAAGGAAACAATCCAGTGATATTGAGCTCCTTAGAACCCGGTTACTATTACTAGGACAGGTTAAGCCAACTAAACTTCAAGAGGGTACTTACCTACAAACTCGATGCAAGCCTAAACCTAAGGACTTGTCTGCTTTGCGTGTACATGATTATTTGTATAAGCTTGTTTACTTCGCATACTTGTGCATAACATCATAACATCATACCATAGCATTTTCAATAACCATTTCAAGTATCTCGAGGGTCTTTGATGCAGGGTCACGTTGAACCAGAAGTCTACCAAAGGGCAAGAGGATTTATTTCCCTCTGACCAAACGTCGTCAAAGATCAATTACAACAAACTTGAGTCAAGGGCTATGACCCACTTGACATGGTGAACTTGATTCTGGTGGAACGACATCCACTGATACAAAGTTCTCCAATCAAAGATGTTGATAAAAAATCAACTTCTAACTGTTTCTTGTGTTTACCCTGCGAGATCCTTGAAAACATGCATCCACATATCATGCATCATATCATGACAGGTTTCTCCCGTACAGGTTTCCTTATCTTCCTACTGTTTATTTCAGTAGAGATGGCTCTAGAGCAGACTATCAAGGACATCCAGGCTCAAAACGCTGAACTTCAAGAGATGTTCTTGAACCTATCCAAGGGACAAGAAGAGGTCAAGGCACTCCTCACCAGGGGCATGATCCTGGGAAATCCTGGGGACAACAGAGATGACCAGTTAGAACGGCTATAAACCGAGATAGCCATAATGAAGGTCCAAATGATGGGACAACTGGTAGGCCAGATTGCTCTTATCCAAAATCTGGCACAAGGACAAGAAGAGCTGAGGGTCCTCATCAACAAGCTTCGTCGGGATGGATGTAACCAAATGGGGCAAACATCTAGGATTGGGGATCAAGTGATCATTCAGCCTCCCTTGAGACAAGAAGCCGAGAGAAGACCTCCCCAATTTGCTTCCGCGTCACAAACCCATCAACCCCCTCGTCAACAAGGACAGGGTAATCGAAGTAAACAGGTTCCAGCTGTTAGGAAATTCACCAAACTAGACATGCCTATATCGCAGGTCTTACAACACCTGCTGAACTTGAATTTGGTCACATTAAGGGATCCTCCTTGGAATCCGAATACCTCTGCTCCTAGCTATCATCTAAGTGCATTATGTGCATACCACTCCAATAATCCTGGGCATGATACAAATGACTGTTGGGCTTTGAAAAATAAGATCCAAGACCTGATCGACGAGGGAGCTTTGGAGTTCACACAAGATGGCCAGACTGAATTCTTCTGTCATCCTTCAAAGGCTCACCACCTAAATTGACAAGTTCAGACAAAGAGGCTTCTGTTCATTTGAATTTTCAGTTGTAATTTCTTTTGCTTGTTCAAACAATTATCTATTAATGTCAAACTTTGTTTCATTAATGCATTGCATATGTCTGTCTTGATTTGATTCACTCATTTTCATGCTTTTTACTCGCTTTATGACATTCAACTCTTGCTAAAAGTTATAAGCCTTTAGAGGGAGGATGAAGAAAACAATGCCATAATCTCATATAGTATGCTTTTGGACAGACCTTGCTGACGATGTACAGGCGTTCTTTCAAATCCTAAACACTAAAGTTATAAGGAGGATAATCCCTAATCAACCCCTTCGTGCCAAAGAAGTAGAAGTTTTCTGTATACAAATTGAAACCTTTAATCAAAACCTGGGGTAGGGTAGTCTCTCAGTTAATTCAAACGCGCGTTTAGCTGCAAACTCTCATTTCGTAATATAACGAATAACATCAAAAACATTCCTCTGGAATAAAAATACGGTGATGGTTCCCTATCACATAGGAAGTCATTATCTCTCAAAAAAAGGAAAGGCCCACTAAGTCAAAACCTACAAAGGAGACTTAAGAGAACTGGGGCATCCCGCTGACTTTAATCTCAAAACAAGAACAGTCAGGCAAAAATTAGGGATAACAAATCAATAAAAAGAGGTTACTACAAATCCTCAACAAAATGAAAAAATGTTGCAAAAATGACAGCCTTCTGATAAACTTAACCTGTCTGAACCATCACGAAAACGTCATTCCAGACTCAATAGGAGTTCAAACGTACAATTAACTGAGTTTAGGACTGAAGAACGTCACGAAGAGCGGGTGGGTACAAATATATTTTGAGCCTTTATCCTTTGTTTCTTAAATCGTGAACCAAGCCACGTTACAACCTTTCGAAAGTCCTAATTGAAGCATGGGTTAGTTCGAAAGCATACTGTTACAAAAGGCATCCTAACTCCTATAAGGCTTTACTCAAAATCCTGAGTTGAATTTTTCTTACAAAAATTTCTTGCTAAAAAACGCATTTTCAAAATTTCAAGACAAACATAAACTTTGCATTACTTGAATATCAATGTTTGCATATGGCTATTTGTTTGACAGCGAAGAAATTCACACAATGAATATCCAGTGAACGAAAGCTCTATCAGTGAACAAAATCAATTCAAGAAGGATGACACTTCCATTGACAAATCTCCTATCAACAGGGGGACATGACATGTCACTATCCAGCACACCTGGGGCAGTCTAGTCAAGATTCCAAGAAATCTGTCAAGAACTGTAGAGTAACCAGGGGCAAGTCTCCATCTCCGTCACTTGGGGCATTGAACGTCAATCCCGACAAAGGGTTACGTACAGTCAAACATTTCCTAGAAGTGCCACAAACACTAGGGGCAGTGACAAATCTACCCAAAATCCTTCTCATAGGATGACTCCCAACCAGAGTTTCAATCTCTGATAACCTCTTCCCAGCTAAGTCAACCTCAAGAATCCTCGAGGGCTTCCCCCAACAAAGTTGTCACCTCTCTAGTGGACCGGCAACAAGGTTTATTTCCCCAACAAACCGTAGGATTCCCCAACTTGAGTTTGCCTCTCCGACTATTAAAAATCAAAGGACCACAACTCCTCTTCCCCAGTAGACTACTCTACAATCCCCAGCAAGTTATTATGAAACCTGGACTCGACCAAATATCAGTTCAACTTCGATTCCCCAGTAAGAGCAACCGACGACCGAGACTCCTGAACTCTTTCCCCAAGCAGGAATAAACATACTCCCCACAGAGTTTTCAATATTTCCCAGCGGAGTTCTCCTCAAACAATAAAACAGGAATCCCTGGTGGAAACATTCTAAGTAAAGTTTGAAGACACACATACTCTTCAACAACAGTCCAGAATTTAACAAACTCCCTGACATTTGTCAAGGATTTGTTTTCCCATACAAAAATACATTCATAAACATTTCACATTTCATACCTCCTATTTACATACATGATAAGTGCATACGACACGATATCATTTATTTTGAGAACATCATGACATCATGCATTTCATACATCATGACATTTCATACATGCTAATGTTTTACCTTTTCAGGAAAAGGTCAATCAACAGGTGGCTACCATCAGCCTTTTCAAGTTCCAGATTAATACCTGTAGCAAGCCAGGAAAACTATCTGTGGATGAGAGATTGAAGATTAATACCTGTAACAAGCCAGGAAAACTATCCTTCTTTCTCAGGTCAGAGATTAATACCTGAAACCAGACATGACAAC
This sequence comes from Vicia faba, assembly GCA_948472305.1. NCBI lineage: Eukaryota > Viridiplantae > Streptophyta > Magnoliopsida > Fabales > Fabaceae > Vicia > Vicia faba. Next base: position 1,003,668,791 of record OX451740.1, on the reverse strand, counting down.
TATCTCGTTGACCAACCGTTTCAAGTTCCAGATTAATACCTGAAACCAGACAGGACATCTATCTACTTGACCAGCTGAAGCAAACCTACATAGGTTCCTTCTTTCCAAGATGGAGTTTTACACGGACTCATCATCAGGCAACCCTACACAGGTTCCTTCCTTCCAAGATGCAGTTTCACACGGACTCATCATCAAGCAACCCTACACAGGTTCCTTCCTTCCAAGATGCAGTTTCACACGGACTCATCATCGGGAAACCCTACACAGGTTCTTTCCTTCTAAGATGCAGTTACATACGAACTCATCATCAGGCAAACCTACATAGGTTCCTTCCTTCCAAGATGCAGTTTCACACAGACTCATCATCAGGCAACCCTACACAGGTTCTTTCCTTCGAAGATGCAGTTTTACACGGACTCGTCATGAAGCAACCCTATACAAGTTCCTTCTTCCCAAGATGATGTTTCACACGGACTCATTATCAGGAAACCCTACACAGGTTCTTTCTTTCCAAGATGAAGTTTCACACGGCCTCATCATGAAGCAATCCTACACAGGTTCCTTCTTCCCAAGATGCAGTTTTACACGGACTCATCATCAGGAAACCCTACACAGGTTCCTTCTTTCCAAGATGCAGTTTTACACGGACTCATCATCATCAGGCAACCCTACACAGGTTCCTTCTCAATTCCAGATGCAGTTTTACACGGACTCATCATCAAGAAACCCTACACAGGTTCCTTCTTTCCAAAATGAAGTTTTACACGGACTCATCATGAAGCAACCCTACACAGGTTCCTTCTCATGAAATTTTAGATGAAGTTTTACACGGACTCATCATCAAACAACCTAACTTTCCAATACAATTCAGATGCGCTCCAGACACGGACGCCATGCTGAAAATCATCCAGTTCCAGCTTATAGATACAATCCAGCAATAACCTCTAGATGGCATCTTTAAGCCCATCTCCACAAATATCCGTTACCTCTCCAAATGGCATCTTTAAGCCCATTCCCCATATAATCAACTAACACATCTTCGAGTGCAAATTTTCTGGGCACTCTAGTGTTCAATCATCTTTCACCTTCAAGTCACGAATGGCAGATTTATCACTCTAACTCTTCAGGTGTAAGAAGATTGAACAGGGGCAGCTGTTGTACCCCAAAATTTTCCCTCTCATTCTTCAAGGCCTTTCTCACAAGGATTTTCAAGGTTCAAGCTTGAACAAGTGCATTGGGATTTTCCAATACCAAAATTAAAAGGAAACTGTCAAAAAGGGAGAAAACATATAAAACTAACATTTTGACAAATTTGGAGGAAAACAGGTCTCCTTCGATTCAACACCCTTCGACTGACTCTTGGCCTCCTTCGAATGCAACTTGGGCATGTCCTTCATTTTGAACTTAAAGCCTCCTTCGAATGCAAGTTTAGGTACATCCTTCGTTTGGGTTGGGAACCTCCTTCAAATCCACTTGCACCAAGGGCCTCTTGCAGACTTTGCCTCTCACAAGTTTCGTTTGACCCAAGAGATATCATCATACAAGATTTGACTAAGTTCTTGCTTCCCTTGAAGGAACACCCTTCTATTCAGAAGCCAAGAACTTCCCTCACGCTAAAAGGAAATGACTCCCTTTATGATTGTTTCGATCCACATGCTACGATTGGGCAACATGCTTCCTTCGAACACGAGCTTTCCATTGGGAAATATGTTTGTTTCGATCCAAGCTTTAACTAGGCATCAGCATCCTTCGAGTAAGCTTGTTTCGACCACAAGCTTCGACTGAGGCAAAGGCTTTCTTCGAACAAGTGCGCTTCGATCTCATTCTTTCATTCGACCCAAGACCAATTCTCATTTGCTAGGCTATGTTGCTTCTGAATCTTTACATTATCAGAGGCTTGTACAAGGGTTTTAAACTTTGTCTTTTGGATAATACTATCTTTGGTTAAAGGCTACATACCCTTTCTTTTCATAGAAAGTACTTTTATCACAAAAGCAGTTTCCACCTGAATTTGGTCCGAGCACAAGCAACGCTAAAAAGCATAAGTCACATCTTCTGCACCCCAACTGCCAACAGGCCTCCCACTTGTACCTTTCATGTTACCTATTATTTTATTATTCTACAAGGCTGGCTATTGAAAACATGTCCATTCTTTTTCTCTATAAATAGAGGAATTTTTGCAAAGCTAGGAGAGGATCTTGGGACCAGAGGAACGAATCTCTCAAATTTTCTCAAACACAATAAAAAACTCTCAAGTTCATCAACACTTGAGAAATCACAAAAAGCCCAGAATCACATACTTACTTCCTTTGATTCTGAAGAACAAGTACTCTTCAGTATCCTTCGAATCCAGTTTGGAAAGAAACATAAGACTTGTTTCTTTCCTCCCTTCGAATCCAGCTTTCCAAGCACAACTATTGACCCCCTCTTTTGAATCCAGAAACCTAGGCCTCCACTCAAGGTCCCACACCTATTCAAAGCCTCCATCAAGGTAAGTCACTCTTACCATTGAACCTTTCATTTCATGGCATAACATGTAAATAATCTTTTCGTTCATTTCAAGCATGTATATACCATTGTTTCTTTCGTTTCCACCCTTTTAACATGTTTTTATTAGAGTTAACCCTTTCGTTTTGCTTTCTGTTTACCTGAACTTGCTTTAACTATTAAAATGTTTACAAGACAAATACTAGCATGGCCTCAGGCCATGTTGCCATTTAATGCTTGAAATGAAAGAAACAGGAAAAAAGAAATAGGAAACGAAGCTTCTGGCTTCTACCCTCTTTCTCCAGGTCAAACGAAAGAGACAATCAGGAGGAAAACCATGTTGACTTCTAGGCCCAAACAAAAAGCATGCCTTCACTGATTCCAGGCTCAGTCGAAAAGCATTCCCTCACTTCTTTCAACCTTCAGTCGAAGAAGACAACAAGGCAGAACCAGAAGGCTTCGCCATACATTGACTTCTAGGCCAATCGAAGGACAAGACCTCACTGGTGCTAGCCCCAATCGAAGGAGGCCAACAGAATGCAAGTCGAAGGGTGCTACTGCTTGGGTCGAAGAGCTCATTTTCCTTTCTTTTATTTTGTTTTTGCCTTTACATTTTCTTGCCTTTCAATATGGTTGTAATAGTGTAGAATTTATTTTTCGCACTTTTTATTACATGTGTACAAATGCTAGTAATTAGGTGTGTATGGTAAGATAAAACCAACAAATAGGCCACCCTAATCAAAGACTAAATGCATGTAAATAAAACACGTTTGCACACTTACACCCTTAGGGTAATTCCCTTTGTTGCCTATCGGAAAATAGTCATGTCCCTCGAGCATGGATGTTTTAGCAAAGACCCTCGATAAAAGATCGTAGTGTTAGAACAAAGTTTGAATCTACTACCCTAGGTTTAAGTTTTGATGATAACAAAATGCTAAGATACATTAATTGTATGATTCATGTAAGACACATATGCTATCTAAAAATTACTTTCTGTTTTACAGAAACTCTGATGGGTATCAGCATGAGAACATCCTCATCAGCATCAGAAAATTGAATATCAACATCAGCATCAGAAGATGCAATATCAGATACCAGAATCAGAAGAACAACTCACGCTTATGCTGAAGCTTGATGAACAGATATGCGCTCAACACTCTGAACTCTGATAAAGACAACAACAGTTCATCAGCACTTAAGCAGCGTCAGAATGAGCCAAATCCAGAACACGCTTTAGTTGCAACGGTACTGTGCATTCAAGATGAGTTATTACCAACAGAATCATTCCAGATAAGATCTGCTTAATAAGGAAAGAATGTTATTGGCATTGAAACAAGATTATTGCTCCAACGTTCACTAATTCCAATGCTATATAAACAAGTCAATGAAGATTGAATTGGCTAATGCTCTACAACGATCTCCACGCCTAAAAGCTATTCATAATCTTCCTTACTCTCAGTTTGCTAAAAGCTCCAAAATTCCTTACTCAATTATTTTTAGCAATCTAGTTTCCATAAGCTTAAGTTGTGTAGTATCACAGTTGTGATAAACAGTTTTGTAGAAAACATTCACACACCTAAATTTCAATTCTTTGTAAGAAAGTGATTCCTTGAGAAACCGGTTTGTGGTTTGCATCAAGAAGGCTTTAGCAGTTGATAAAGCAGATTGTAATATTCAGTTGAATATAGTGGATTAAGACCTCGTTGGAGAGAGGCGAAATCACCTTGACGGGTGGACTGGAGTAGTTTGAGATCAAACGAACCAGGATACAAATATCGTGTTGATTGCATTGATTTTCAGTTTTACAATTCAACCCCCCCTTCTTGTGTTTTTCACTTCTTCAATTGGTATCAGAGCGCCTGGTTCTGAGCTAAAACACTTAACCGTGTCAGTACAAGATCCAGCGTCAGAAAAACACAATGGCAGTAAACTATCAACACATCAGCAATGACAACCATGAAGACAGAGATAGATTCAGCGGCAAACCTCCAGTCTTTGATGGAGAGAACTTTGATTACTGGAAAGACAGAATAGAAAGCTTCTTTCTGGCACATGATGCTGATCTGTGGGACATGGTGACAGATGGATACACCCACCCAGTGAATGCAAGCGGTCAGAAGATTGACAGGAAAGCAATGTCTGACCAACAAAAGTGTGACTTCAAAAATCACCACAAGGCCAGAACCATACTTCTCAGCGCCATCTCTTATGTTGAATATGAAAAGATCTCTAACAGAGACACAGCAAAGGACATGTTTGACTCACTCAGAATGACGCATGAAGGCAACGTTCAGGTCAAAGAAACCAAAGCTCTTGCGCTCATTCAGAAGTATGAGGCATTTAAAATGGAAGAAACTGAATCCATTGAAACAATGTTCTCAAGATTCCAAATCCTGGCGGCTGGTCTCAAGGTTCTGGACAAAGGATACTCTACTTCTGATCATGTCAAGAAGATCATCAGAAGCTTACCAAAGTAGTGGAGACCAATGGTTACAGCGCTGAAGCTAGCAAAAGATCTCAACCAAATTTCTCTGGAGGAACTTATCAGCTCCCTCAGAAGTCATGAGATAGAGCTAGAAGCTGACGTACCTCAGAAGCAAGGTAAGCCTTTAGCATTAAAATCTAACAAAAAATCTGAGTCTAAAGTTTTGCAGGTAGTTGAAGAAACATCTGATGGATCCTCATCAGAAGAAGACGAACTTTCTCTCCTCTCTAGAAGAGTGAACCAACTGTGGAAGCAGAGGCAAAGGAAGTTCCAGAATCCCAGAAGATCTGATCAGAATGAGTCCTCTTCCAGATACAGAAGGACAGATTCTTCCTCTTGATACAGAAGATCTGAAGGCTCCTCAGGAAGCAGAAAGCCAAACACCAAGGACATCATCTGCTATGAGTGCAATGAGCAAGGACACTACAAGAGTGACTTCCCAAAGCTTTAGAGGTAAAAGCCCAAAAAGATGTTTGGAAGAGAAAATAAGAAAAGTCTCATGGCCACATGGGATGACTCTGACTCGTCTGAAGCTGACTCGGAATCAGATGATGAGAGAGCAAACATAGCTCTCATGGCCAACATTTCAGAAGACAGCGAAGCTTCTGAATCCGACTCAGAATCAGATACTGGAGAGGTATTTCCTGACTTTGCAATTAATTTTACTAAGGCTAAACTTGCTGAAAGCCTTAACGAAATTCTGGAAAGGTACCAGCAGATTCGAGTTAAATTCAGAAACCTGAAAACGAATCTTGAATCTGACTCTGATAAGACTGAGAGTCTTAGATTGGAAAATTCTGAGCTGAGAAACAAAATTTCAAAATTAGAAAATGTTTTACAAAACTCTCAAAAGGAACCAATTTCTGAAACTCCCAGCAGCGCTGATGAGATCATCAAGGAGTATGATCACAGTTTCCAGAAGTTCCTTGCTAAAAGCATAGATAGAAGCAAAATGGCTTCAATGATCTATGGAGTTAGCAGAAACGGCAGGAAGGGAATAGGATACCAAGGTAAGGTTCCTACACCAAAGAATGTCATGGATTTAACCATTAAACACACTCCTCTGAACTCACATTTTGTGTATGGTCACACACATGATATTAAATACACTAGCAGTAAGTATTCTGTGAAACCAAAATTCAACCAGAGTTTTGGTAAATCTAACAAATCAGGACCCAAGAAAATCTGGGTACCTAAGGATAAAATAATACATGTTGCAGATATCTTTAGAAGCAAATCAGAAACACCATTCCTGGTACCTGGACTCTGGCTGCTCGCGACACATGACGGGAAGAAGGCATATGTTCCAAAGCCTGGAACTTAAGCCTGGAGGCCACGTTGGCTTTGGAGGCAATCAGAGGGGAAAGATAATTGGCTCTGGAACTGTAGGTAATGGAAATCTTCCCTCTATAAATAATGTTCTGCTAGTAGATGGATTAATGCATAATCTGTTATCTATAAGTCAATTAAGTGATAACGGTTATGATATAATCTTTAATCAAAAATCATGTAAAGCTGTTAGTCAGAAAGATGGGACTATCCTGTTTAATGGAAAGAGGAAAAACAACATCTATAAAATCAAACTTTCTGAACTGAAAAGTCAGAATGTAAAGTGTCTTCTGTCTGTTAACAACGAGCAGTGGATCTGGCACAGAAGATTGGGGCATGTTAGTATGAGAAGAATATCTCAGATTAACAAACTCAATCTGGTCAGAGGACTTCCTAATTTGAAGTTCAATTCAGATGCTCTGTGTGAAGCATGTCATAAAGGCAAATTTTCAAAACCTTCTTCCAAATCTAAAAATGTTGTTTCTACCTCTAAGCCATTAGAACTTCTGCACATTGACTTATTTGGACCAGTTAAAACTGCTTCAGTCAGTGGCAAGAAGTATGGGTTAGTAATCGTAGATGACAATATCAGATGGACATGGGTAAAGTTCTTAAGACACAAGGACGAGTCACACTCTGTGTTTGTCACCTTTTGTAACCAAGTTCAGAATGAAAAGGATCTTAGAATCGTTAAAGTCAGAAGTGATCATGGTGGAGAATTTGAAAACAAATATTTCGAGTCATTCTTTAATGACAAAGGCATTCTGCATGATTTCTCATGTCCTAGAACTTCCCAACAAAATGGAGTTGTAGAACGAAAGAACAGAACATTGCAAGAAATGGCCAGAACCATGATCAATGAGACAAACGTTGCTAAGATCTTCTGGGCAGAGGCAATAAACACAGCGTGCTACATTCAGAATAGAATCTCAATAAACCTATTATGGAAAAGACTCCATATGAATTGTGGAAGAACAGAAAGCCCAACATTTCATATTTTCATCCATTTGGATGTACTTGTTTTATGTTAAATACAAAAAATTATTTAAACAAGTTTGACTCTAAAGCACAAAAGTGTATTATGTTAGGATACTCTGAACGCTCAAGAGGATACAGAGTATACAATACAGAAACACAGATTATGGAAGAATCAATCAGTGTTCGTTTTGATGATAAGCATGACTCTAAAAAGTCAAAGAAGAATAAAGTTTTTGCAGGTATGGAAATTGAATTTACAGGTTCTGAAGACAAGTCATCAGAAGCTCTCAACAAAGACACTCCTTCAACATCTGAAAGGAGCACTACTAGCAATCCTACAACAACTGCTGATCAACCTCAGAAGAGACTACCCAGAAGCAGCTTGGATCACCCAGAAGAAACTATCTTAGGAAGAAAGGAAGATCCAATCAGAACAAGAGCAAGCTTCAGAAACTCTGAAGAAACCCTCATGGGACTTGTGTCTCTGATTGAACCTTCTTATATTGATGAAGTACTTCTGGACAACGACTGGATTCTGGCAATGCAAGAAGAGCTGAATCAATTCACCAGAAATGACGTATGGGATCTTATTCCCAGACCAAAAGGATTCAACGTCATTGGAACAAGATGGGTGTTCAGAAACAAGCTAAATGAACAAGGTGAAGTCATCAGAAACAAGGCACGACTGGTAGCACAAGGTTATAGTCAGCAAGAGGGGATAGACTATACAGAAACCTTTGCCCCAGTCGCCAGGTTAGAATCTATCAGACTTTTAATTTCACTTGCTGTTAATAGAGGCATCACTCTGTATCAGATGGATGTCAAGAGTGCATTCTTAAATGGATATATAGAAGAAGAGGTGTATGTGCACCAACCCCATGGTTTTGAAAATACAAAACATCCAGAACATGTTTTCAAACTAAAGAAGTCACTATACAGTCTGAAACAAGCTCCCAGAGCTTGGTATGAAAGACTAAGTAATTTTCTGTTAGAAAAAGAATTCACCAGAGGGAAGGTGGACACTACCTTATTCTGTAAGTCAGTTAAGAATGACATCTTAGTCTGTCAAATTTACGTTGATGATATTATCTTTGGATCTACTAATCCTTCTCTTGGAAGAAAATTTGCTAAGTGTATGCAGGCAGAATTTGAGATGAGCCTCATGGGGGAACTGAAATTCTTTCTAGGAATTCAGATCAATCAAACTCCAGAGGGAACTTACATTCATCAGAGAAAATATGTCAGAGATCTTCTAAAGAAATTTGACCTCTCAGAATGTAAGCCATCAAAGATTCCAATGCATCCCACGTGCATTCTGGAAAGAGAAGAGGTAAGGAAAAAGGTAGAACAGAAGGTCTACAGAGGTATGATTGGTTCTCTCTTTTATCTCACAGCTTCAAGGCCTGATATCTTGTTCAGCGTTTGTATTTGTGCTAGATTCCAATCAGATCCTAGAGAATCTCACTTAACAGCTGTTAAGCAAATTTTCAAGTATCTGAAAGGTACTACTAATCTGGGTTTATTTTATAGAAAATATAGTGATTACAGCTTAGTAGGCTACTGCGATGCTGACTTTGCTGGAGACAGAGTAGAGCGTAAAAGTACTTCTGGAAGCTGCCAGTTTCTGGGAGAAAATCTGATCTCTTGGTCCAGCAAAAGGCAATCCACCATTGCGCTATCAACAGCAGAAGCTGAGTACATAGCAGCAGCAGGATGTAGCACACAAATGCTCTAGATGAAAAGTCAGCTTGAAGACTTCCAGATCTTTGAGAGTAACATCCCTATACTCTGTGACAATACTTCTGCTATTTGCTTAAGTAAGAATCCCATTTTACATTCTAGGGCTAAGCATATAGAAATAAAACATCACTTCATTAGGGACTATATTCAGAAAGGAATTTTGAACTTAAAATTTATTGATACATACCATCAATGGGCTGATATCTTCACTAAACCCCTTTCTGAAGATAGGTTCAATTTCATTCTGAAACATCTCAGCATGAAACTTTGCCCAGAGTGAAAATGTCTTAATTCTATATATTATCCTTCAGAATGTGTTTTCTTTTTACTGTGAACTTCTGATCAATTTCTTTCAGAATGATAGACATGCAGATTGTATCAGATTCTATTCTTAAAGATCTGAGCGTTTCAGCTAAAGAATAGGCGTGTTGTTCACTAAATCAAACAGATGTCATCCAATCATCAGCAAATCTCTGAAGCAGAACGCGTGCACGCTTATGAGAAGGCAAAGCGCTGATTGGGTGCATTGAGACACATGTCTGGTAACCGTTTCAAGTATCTTTCTCAAATCCCCCAAAATCAGCAAGCATTAAATGAAAGTAATCATGTTTTAAAACGTAATCATAATTTTATTTCTCTTTCTTGAAACCGTTTACACTTTCAAAAAGTATTTTGAAATCTATTTAAGCACAATAACACCATTCATTAATCCTTTACCGTTTCTTACAATCTTACAAATATTTTTCTGCATTTTCCTTGTGTGTTCATCTCTCTCAAAAGAAACCCATTTTTCAGTTTTCTCAGAAAAACCCTAAGTGTGAACATGGCAACCTCCAACAATGTCTCTGCAGGTTCTCAAAATAAGGCTTCTTCTGAACAATACAAGATTCCTCTCAGAACACTCCTTACACCAGTGAAGAATTTGGAAGTGCTGTCTGAACTGATTGTTGACTTCTCCAGTCTGAAAGAAAATGGATTTGACTTGACAGAAGAAGTTAGGGCACAGGGATGGGAGAGATATTTTGACAGGTTGGTTGGACCAACATTCCCAGTATTGGTCAAGGAGTTCTGGATTCATGCGTCCACATCAACACATCTTGTTACCTCCTTCATAATGGGAAAGAAGATTGTGATCACTGAGGATCACATAGCAAGATTGATTGGATACAGTGGCGGTGGCGTCCACTGTATCGATATGGCTGAAAGATGCTCTAATATTGTTGTCATTGCAGAACAGATTTTCACCCTTGGGGTGCCCAGCAGCAAAATCAGAGACTTAAAGGATCAGAACAGAATATGGGCGATGATCATTCTGGGGTGCTTTAATCACAGGAAGCCAACAAGCTCTCCTGATTATATAAATATAGATCATCAGTTTCTGATCTACTTTATTAATCAGAAGGTAAAAATCAATTTGGCTCATCTTCTGTTTAATCACCTCAGGATCAGCGTCAAGGAGACAAGGGAAGAAGAAAGGACAAAGAGGGATTGGATACCCTTTGGCAGGTTAATATCAGATATTCTGACTGAGAATAGGCTGATAGAGCACCTCACAGAAGCTCAGGAATTAAGTTACATTGAACCTACTGTTGGCAAGCCTCTGAACGCCAAGAATCTGAAGAAAATGAAACTGATAGAGAATATCAGAAAGGAGCCCAGTGTTACTCCTCTTGCTGACATCACCAGCAGAAGAGTCCCTCTGGACGACTTTCCATTATTTTCTGAGATAGAATCAAAACCAGTTGTGGTTCTCAGATACTTGGACGCTTGCAAGGCTGATGGTACATATCCCAAACTGAATATTAAAGATCTGCACCAACAACAACCAGAAGTTGCTATGAAGAAGACGAAGAAAAGAAAGGCCACTTCAGCAGGACCATCCCAGCAGACCCCTAAATTCTTCTGCTATTCCAACATCAATTCCAACTCCAACTTCACATGAAATTCCAATCCCCATACCAACTATTGATGAAACCGAACCAGAAGATGACCCTTCTGAGTCACTGACTCTCAGGAGACCCCGCACCAAAAATCCAAAACCCACACCATCAACAGAATCAGAACTTGACAAAGTTCTGTCTGATATTGATGAACGTGTTTCTGCTCACCTCTCAAACAATCCAAACACTGAACCAGAAATTGCCCACTCTCCTCAACCCGAACAACCTCTCTCACCCATACCAGAAGAACCACAAATTCCTGAACAACCAGAAATTCCTCCTCCTTCTCCACAACCAGCAATTCCTCCTCCCTCTCCTCAATCAGAAATTCATCCACCATCACCTCAACCATCACCTCCACAACCTGAGTTTCATCATTCTGAAACTCCATCACCTAAACCTCATTCTCCTCAATCCTTTGAGCCATAACCCTTGGAAATTCAGCTTCCATGTGGAAAAACTATAACCATGGCCCAACTGCCATCCTCGCCAGAAACTACCCCTCCAAATACTCCAAAAACTCCAAACAGTCCAATTATTATTTCTGATTCTCCCACTCCATCTCCCAAACAAACTACAGAAGACCCCAGCAGGACCTTCATCGACTTAACAATCCTTGACCGTCTTGCTGATCTCAAACACAAAATAGCCATTCCCAAACCAAAACAGCCAGATGTTGGCTCTGGCATTGTGAATTTTGAAACAGGTTTGCAGCAATGGATTGCTTCTCTAAAGCAAGTTTGCCCTGGAATGTTTGACCCTGCTGTCTCAGACCAACTCTGGACACGATTCAGAATATGGGTACGTGCTGAAGCCCTCAAGCTGCAAGACATCAATTATGAACAGGCACAACAGAACTTCAGCAAGTTGCTGAAGGAAGTTGAAAGTCAGCTGCCACAGGAAGTAGTGCTCCTTCTGGATAGTGAGCCATGGTCTGAGAAGCGTCCAGCTTCAAAAGTGCAGCCAGAAGAGGATCAGACTATTCAAGCTGAAGAGGTTAGTCAAGCTGAAGATGTTGCAGAAAGCTCTCAGAAGCTTCCTGCTTCTGATATTTCTCAAGCTTCCTTGGACAGGCAAACTCTGGAAGAGCTGAAGCTGAATGATATTCGTCTGCAGCAAAGAATGGATGAAAGTGATCAGAAGATGAAGGAAAGGATGGATGTGCAAGACAACAAGATAGATACAGTAGTCAGCATGGTGCACAAGCAGAATGAGACTGCTGATCAGATTAAGACAATGCTGGAGACTCTGTTCACACGCTTTCCTCCCCAACCTTAGTTTTTTCATTCATGATATTTTTCACTGTTTTCTTTGCATATTATCTGTACTGTTTTGTCTGGCTCTGAATTTTAATATAACAAGTTTTTCTGCTCTGATCGTTTTAGCTTATATTGCTTACACTTTTTGATTGCTGACAAAAAGGGGGAGAACAAGAATGATATTTTTCAATAACGAATTACTGAGACAAAAAGTCTTAAACATTCTAACACTCTGATATTCTTGAATGTTTTCTGTTTTTGCATAAGCTTACAGGTACAAGAAGTTAATCATCTCTGATACACTGAAGCTGCTCTGATATACTGATCTGAAGCTCTGATATTGCTCTGATATTCTGATGTTCAAAGAAAGCCAATAAAGATCTGATCCTGAAGAACTCTTGGAATTAAAAAGGGAAGTAATAAATTCAGGGGGAGTTTCTCCGATCTAAACTCTGATATCTCTTTATCCCTTATCCTTGATAACTTACTATTTAATTCTTATACAACTTACTCTTTAGTTATCTCTGATACTTTTCATGCTAATCTTCAATTAAAAAATATCTAGTTTTTGTCATCATCAAAAAGGGGGAGATTGTTAGAACAAAGTTTGAATCTACTACCCTAAGTTTAAATTTTGATGATAACAAAATTCTAAGATACATTAATTGTATGATTCATGTAAGACATATATGCTATCTAAAAATTACTTTCTGTTTTACAGAAACTCTGATGGGTATCAGCATGAGAACATCCTCATCAGCATCAAAAAATTGGATATCAACATCAGCATCAGAAGATGCAATATCAGATACCAGAATCAGAAGAACAATTCACGCTTATGCTGAAGCTTGATGAACAGATCTGCGCTCAACACTCTGAACTCTGATAAAGACAACAACAGTTCATCACCACTTAAGCAGCGTCAGAATGAGCCAAAGCCAGAACACGCTTTAGTTGCAACGGTACTGTGCATTCAAGATGAGTTATTACCAACAACATCATTCCAGACAAGATCTGCTTAATAAGGAAAGAATGTTATTGGCATTGAAACAAGATTATTGCTCCAACGTTCACTAATTCCAATGCTATATAAACAAGTCAATGAAGATTGAATTGGCTAATGCTCTACAACGATCTCCACGCCTAAAAGCTATTCATAATCTTCCTTACTCTCAGTTTGCTAAAAGCTCCAAAATTCCTTACTCAATTATTTTTAGCAATCTAGTTTCCATAAGCTTAAGTTGTGTAGTATCACAGTTGTGATAAACAGTTTTGTAGAAAACATTCACACACCTAGATTTCAATTATTTGTAAGAAAGTGATTCCTTGAGAAACCGGTTTGTGGTTTGCATCAAGAAGGCTTTAGCAGTTGTTAAAGCAGATTGTAATATTCAGTTGAATATAGTGGATTAAGACCTCATTGGAGAGAGGCGAAATCACCTTGACGGGTGGACTGGAGTAGTTTGAGATCAAACGAACCAGGATAAAAATATCGTGTTGATTGCATTGATTTTCAGTTTTACATTTCAACCCCCCCTTCTTATGTTTTTCACTTCTTCACGTAGTCTCTCGATGACCCTCGACGTTGCCTTCGGTAAACGATCTAGTCCCTAAAATGACATTGATAAAACATCCCATATGTTGCCTTCTATGACTATACAAACGTCCCAATGCCCGTCCCTTCACATCCAACGATGGGGCTTCTTACCAAATCAATGGTAAGATAGCCACATCTAAAGGAGGAGGAAAAACACATTTAAGACCTTTCGAGTAGGTAGATTTGCTCCTAGTTACTCGCTTGCTCACAACAAAAACTTTTTTACCCACACTCTCATCTTTGAACTATTTTTGAAACAAACACTTTGTAGGCGTTCTTATAGAAATGAGAACCATTACGAAGTTCCATTTTCAAAATACTTTCAAAAACACATCTCACAAACACACTTTTGAACTATTTTTGAAACAAACACTTTGTAGGCGTTTTTATAGAAACGAGAACCATTACGAAGTTCCATTTTCAAAATACTTTCAAAACACACACCATAAGCACATTCAAACAAAAGCAAGTGATCTAGCAAGTAACTAAGAGCCCATGGAAAACCATGGATGAAAAGGGTTCTAATACCTTCCCTTTTCATAATCTACCCCCCGAACTCAAAAAAACATCTCTAAAGGTCTTTCCTGTGCTTTTTCACCTTTCATTTTTGGATAAAAGAAAAGTCGGTGGCGACTCTTGCTAACCGCAACATTTGCGATAAAAAGCAAAAACCTCAAATCAGTTCTCCCACCGTATCACATAGGTCAAGGTCTCTAATCCTAAGTCTAAGAAGTCCATCACTCCATAATGCCAAGGATATTAACCAAATAGTCCAAGTAACTTTAAAGTTTTTTTATGGTTTAAGTTGATGATTAGGTATATTCAAAAAGAAATGAGAGGCTCAAGTGAGCAAAATAAAAAATGACATAAAATTAAATGCTCAAGTGAGCAAAGATGAAAATAGCATGAAATGTAAATGCTAAAATAAAATGGTGCATAAATTAAAGGCATAAAATAAAAGCATAAAATAAGAGGGCATAAAATAAAAGTCAAATGTTAATGAATTAGTAGTTAGTTAAATGACCATCTTGAAACTTATATTTGAAACTCATTACAGTATTGATAAAATCAATGCCTCTCAACAACAATTTTCATTTGCTTTTTGTCAAGTATAACATTCATTTTTGAAATCTCAAGGAAACAATAAATGATCAATGATGTTTAAGTGATTCAATTTGTCCAAACTTATAAAGATTTATTAGAGAATTGATAAGACCAAAGCCTCCAAACAATGAATCTCAAGATTATTGGATCAAAGGTTTCAAGTTAACATACTTGGGCTTGCAAACATTGGTTTGGGCCACAACTGATCATTTCTCGAATCGGGACAAAATTTAGCTCTATGTTAAGCAATCATAAGTGGACTTATATAGAAGTCACACCTATTTTAAGGTCTATCAATAGCAATCTACGTACCATATGTTTAGAAAAATGATATGTAAATCAATCTCCCATAACATGTAGTACAAGTAAGAAGGGGATAAGATGAAGAGGGAAGGGATAAGAATCAAACCACATTTGAACCAAAATTTTAATCAAGCTATGATTAAAATCAATCATCCATTTTGGAGGAGTTAAACTCAACAACCAAGATCCAATGATGTTAATGAAGCTCGTGATCCAAATCCATAGTTCAAGATCCGCTAGAATATATATAAAAATAAAATTGTATTTAAAAATAAAGAAATGTTTTTTTAAAAAATGGTTTTAAATGAAAATAAAAGTGGAAAATAGCAACTATATTCAAAACATACAAGAAAAATTCAATGAGACCATAGAAAAATAAAAAATGAGCTCAAATATTCTTATAAAAATTTTGGTAATTTTTTAAAGTCAGAAACTATTTTTAAAATTAAAATAAATCGGAAAAATAAACCAAAATTTGTAAAAACTAATAAAGTCAAAAATAAAAATAAAATGAGGTCACCAATATTTGTCAAGAGGTCAATGAATCCTTCCATATTTTTTTCATAATTTAAAAATTAGGAAAATTATTTTTAAACATTTAAAACAACTCAAATAAAGTGAAAAAGTATAAAAATATCAAAACACAAATTAAATTTGTGAGAAAATAATAATCAAAAGGAGAAAAATCAAAAGTATTTTTAAGATTTGTTTCATATTTTTTGAAGTTAAAATGATTTTTTTATGAATTTTTGAAGTTTAAAACAAATAAAATATAAAAATCAGAAAATAAAATAAAAACCAAAAAGATGTAGACCATTGGATAAGAGTTAAAACGCGTTAGTAAGCTAAACCAATGGATCAGACACGTTGTGCTTGTCATGGTCCTTAGTGAATAAAACACTGAATCATTTATTAAAATCAGAATATGAAAAAAACAAATGGCACGATATCATTAGTTGAGAGATGACACGTTGGTCATCTTCAACCTCCAGCCACGCGAATTGCAGGACTCTAAAATGGAAAAATTAGAGCTCGAGACCGGTACCATTCGCTTTGTATCTTCAAGATGGTTCCAATGGTACCTTCGCGAAAAATTTATGTAAGGTGTAACTCAGTCGTTTTGGAAGGAAAGATTTGAAAGGGGATTTGAAAGTTCATGGCCAAAACTCACTTCCAGTTATAAACAAGTGTTATGACTAGGATCAGAATGATGAGAGCTTCAATACAGTACCAAAGTTTTAGAGAATTGATGAAGGAATCTACCTATTGAAGTTCAAATTCAGATCTTTGAAACTTGATTGGATAGCATGATTTAGGAAGTCTTAGAGCTTGGTTCTTCTTTTGTTAGCTTCAGTGAATTTTAAGGATGAATAATTGACAAAGAAAATGGATTGAAGAAAGTTGTAAAACCAAATCCAAAGTTGTAGAAAAGTAGATTCATGAGAGAGTTTGGAAGGTTGATTCTGGCTATCTAAGCTTGCGAAAATGAGTGGGATAGAGCTTATATTTATAGGAGAAGTGAATGGAATCAAGAGGAGGGGTGAATGATACATTTGGAAGGAAATCGTGCACACCTGTTTTCATGAAATAAGTGTGATCACATGTGCATCAAAACTCAAACAAATGATGCGTTTTGACACTCTAAATCATCCACATGTTTATGTTAATCATGTTTAAGTAGAAAACACGCACAAATTCGGTGACTAGAAGTCAAATTATTGAAATTGCATTCTGACTGTTTGAGAAACTTCAGTTCCAAGGTACCAACTTTGAAATCATAGTATGCACAATTAAGGAAGCTTTATGACTTGATTCTTGATGTGTTAGAAAGACGAGAACACAAAATTCACAATGTGCAAAGAATGGAATCAAATTGATGCTTGAGCTAAAAGTTGTGATGAGTTAAAGTTGAGAAAAAGATGACATATAATGACCTATAATGTTTTGATTCCAAACAAGGCCTTCCTCCAAAATCTTGCTTTGATCAATGATGCTAGCTTGAATAGATTTCCGAAAGTGCATTGTAGAACTTGAATCAATCAAAAATACCAAGTATTGAAAGAGTTATGGTCTTGCAAAATTGGTTAAAATTCATGAGATGACCTATAATCTTTTGCATCCTTAGGGCATCTTCCATTCATTTTCAAGCTTTGTACATAAAATAAGAGTTGAAGTTCATATCCTTAAGATCATTATGGAAAAATAATGGGCTCTAGGAGATAAACATTGACCAAGTTATGATCTTTTGGAGTCACACAAGGGAATTTGATGGCGTATCTAGAGGACTTGTAATCTTTCTCAATCATTAGGCATTTTCCACATAAAGGTTTCTTGAAACTTTTGAAGTGATTTGTTGATAAACCTTTAAAGAGAAGCATGTCCTTTTAATCACTCAAAAATAAAATAAAAATATGAGCAAGATATAGTCCTTAGAAGTTAAAAACCCTAGCTCCTATAGCAACAAAGTACTTTGGAAACCTCTTTCAATTTTGGCAAACTTTCTTGCATAAATGCTTTTTTCTTGTAAATAGAAGTCGTTGAGGATAACAATGAGAAACCATAGCATCAAAAACTAACTCAAAAATTTAAGAATGGAGGGAAATGTGCACTTGTGAACAAGAAAGCAAGAACTTGTCCAAATAGGTCAAACTTCTTCAATCAAATCTTGCATCCTTTGACTTTCTTTGACAAATTGAGGCATGATGAAACATGGTAGATCTTGTCATGCTATCACTTCAAAGCACCTTCAATGATGAATCTTGAATCGCAATGAAGCTTTGTTGAAGAAGGCATGGAAATAGACTCATGAACCTATAGATATAATTGATGGAAAGTGTTGTGCTTTCACCTATAACATCATCAATTAGAGCAAACATTTAGATCTGGGAACCTCTAAGAACCTTGTTTGGTAGGTGATAACTTTTAGATCATACCTTATGGGTAGTACCTTCGACCTCATGCTCGTGACATTGAACCTATGAACCATATGTTTGTGATCTTGTATGCGATTGTTGCATCATGCATTCATGCACCCATGAGAACCTTCTAAAGATATTTTGTTTCGAGGGACTTAAAATTTGACTCTTTGTGAATATCTCAGGTACTTTTGACTATGGATTATGGAAAAAGAAAGAATGGTAAGTACATTTTCTAAGATCCCAAGATAGATGAGATGATGAGTCTGATTCCTGAGATCGAGAGTTCTACAAATTTTTGGAGAAAGTATGGGTCCATCATTTCTCTTATGAAGATCAGGATGAGGGAGGGTATTCTCTCGACTTTGGTCCATTTCTATGATCTTATGTATCGATGCTTTACTTTCCCTGATTACCTGTTGATGCCTACACTAAAGGAGTATTCTTATCTGATGGGTTTACCTATTACCGATCATGTTCCTTTTACTGGTTTGGAGGAGGAGCTAAAATCTCATGAGATTTATGCTTTGATCCATTTGGGGAAGACTGAGGTTGAAGCCCATGTGACTTCCAAAGGAGGGATTAAAGGATTACCCGTTAAGTTCTTGTTGGAGAAAGCTCGCTACTTTGTTAGGATTAAGAGTATGGTTGCTTTTGAGGGTATCTTTTCTCTACTTGCTTATGGATTATTCTTATTTCCCAATGTCAACAAATTTGTGGATATCAACGCCATCATAATCTTTATGATTGGGAAACCAGTTCCTACATTTTTGGGTGATGCTTATTACTCTATTTATCTTCGGGATTCTTATCATGGAGGGATGATCATTTGTTGCACACCTTTGTTGTATCAGTGGTTTATTTCTTAGTTGCCTCGATCTGATCTTTCTGGGATGTCAGGAAGGAACCTCGTTGGGCTCTGAAGATTATGGCCCTTACTCATTCAAATATTGTTTGGTATCATCAGGCTTACCATGATGTAGAGATTTTTGACAATTATGGTAGTTTCCCCAATGTACCTCTTCTTGGTACAAAGGGAGAAATTAACTACAACCATGTTCTTGCACGACGACAGCTTGGATATCCAACGAGGGATAAGCTAAATAGTATTCATTTGAGTGGTTTCTTCCTTAAAGTTGGAGAGGTTCAGAAGGAAGCTAAAGATGAGATTGCAAAGGCTTGGCGTCATATTCACCGGAAGAGTAGGAAGGACTTGGGACCTAGGGGCGCTTTTTCTTTGGAGCCTTATCTTTAGTGGGTACAAGCAAGAGCCATCCAGTTGAAGATTTCATATTCCCGTGAAGCACCTATGCCTGATATGTTTGTAAAGACAACTCTCCCCTATTAGATTATGTGGAAGAGCTTCAGCTTGCTCTAGTTAGGATGCAGCAGGAAAAGGAGGCTTGGAAGAATAAGTGTCCTGCCGAGCAGACTTGAAAGAGAAAGATGACCTGATCGAGATTCTTGAGAGTCGTGTTGTAAAGATGATGGAGAGGCAAGAGGATTTATTTTCCTCTATATCTCAGTCAGGACTTAGTTGCTCACTTCCGGATTCTTGTGATTGGAAAGAGGTCGCCAACAGGTATGCGAATGAGAACAAGCGGTTGAAGGTTATGATTGCAAGACTCACAGGGAAACGCCAGTGTGTGGAGTGATCTTCATCTTGTACTTGGGATTATTGAAACTTGTACTACCATTTTGAAGTTATTATAATGAGATATTTTGTTTTTCAAATGTGTTAGTACTTTGATATTTGCAAATTGTCTATAAATCTTTTAGTTCCTTGAAACAATAGTAAAATAAATCATGTGCAATACATATCATGCATCATAATATGCATACTTCTTGCATTTCTGTTCATATCTAGGTGTCTTACTGAGCTTCTTTACTTTGTTCAGTAAGCTGTCTCAATAGCACAATACTCGGGCCAATCTCAGAAGGAAGCTGGATAATTTAGAACAAGAGAATCGCGACGTGCACGAGGAGGTTTCTATTTTGAAGGACAGTATGGATAATATGACTGCTCTGATGGAATCTTTGGTGGCTGCTCAGAATCAGCCACCACTTTCTCAACCTCAACAGACAACAATTGCTTCCAAAGCTCCGATAGTTCCTGTTTCTGCTACTTTAGCTGTTGTTGTTCAAAATCGCATGCCTTAGGGATATTCGTGGGGAATGCCGGAGAACTTCATGCCGGAAAGTTATAATGAAGATGCTCAAGTTGCTCCACTTTCTCAAGCTCCTGCTGCTCCTGCACCTCTTGTAGTGCATATTACCCATGCCGCTAAAAATGAGATTCACCATGCCACATCTCCCTCGATGAATGTTGTACCATTTGTTAATGATGAAGTGTATCGCCACATTCCTCCACCAAGTGAAAATTTGGTTGTCTATGATCGAATGGACTATTTTCAGGACCAGTTTGATAAGATGCGGAAAGAGTTAAAGGCCCTCAGAGGAAAACAACTATTTGGGAAGAATGTGAATAATATGTGTTTGGTTCCAAATGTAAAAATACTTGCAAAGTTCAAAGTACCGAAATTCGAGAAGTACAAGGGAAACACATTCCCTCGTGCTCACTTAGTGATGTATGTGAAAAGAATGTTTACTCATACCAATGATCAACGCCTGTTGATTCATTTCTTTTAAGATAGTTTGACTGGTGCAACATTGAAATGGTAAATGAGCCTAGATAGTGCCAACATTCACTCTTTCAATGACTTGGGTGAAGCGTTTATTAGACAGTACAAATACAATATGGACATGACGCTTAAACATGATCAACTCAGAGCCATGGTCTAGAAGGACAAGGAGTCATTTAAAGAATATGCACATAGATGGTGTGAAGTAGCCGCCCAAGTGATTCCTCCAATGGAAGAAAAATAAATGATGAAGATTTTTCTAAAGACTCTAGGTGAATTCTATTACGAGAGAATGGTGGCAAGTAGACCCAGTGATTTTACCGAGAAGATAGGAATGGGCGTTCGTTTAACAAAAAGTGAAAATTCTGGAAATGTGAAGAAACCATCATACAGGTTTGCTAAAAAGAAAGAATGAGAGACAAATGTTGTTATTCAAGAGATAAAGGTTAATCATCCTAGAAGAAATCATCAGCGCCATCAACAGATTACCTTGGTTACTTTAGTTATTAATAAAGCTCTGACTACAGTCGCTTATCAAAGACCAGCCTCTCAAGGAAACCTGGGAAGAATTAGAGGAGATAGCCTTTTGACTCTATCTCCGTGAGTTATGCAGAGTTAATCCCAGCATTGATCTAAAATAAGTTTGTACAGACTAGGCCACCCCCTGCTATACCATCACCTTTGAGATTGAATATTCTAGCAAGCCGATTGTTGCCCTAGTAGTGATTTGCTTACCGGGTCTTGTTCCTTATAATTCAAATAGAGTTGTACCATACAAGTACAATGCTACAATCTTAGAGTATGGTGTGGAGGTTCCCATCCAGCCTTTGTCTAATATTACTGAGACCAGTAGAGTGACCTACAGTGGTCGTGTTTTTGCACCAGTTGTTCGGGCAAATGTAGTGCTGGTAAGAAGGTTGTTGAAAGCGTTGAACCTAAGAGAGCTGTAGGGGAATCCAGTGGTGCTACTCTGGAGAAAGATGTGGATGATATATTGAAAATTATTAAGATGAGCAACTACAGGATTTTAGATCAGCTATTGCAGACTCCTTCAAAGATATCTATCCAAGCATTCTGATGAATTTTGTTGCCCATAAAGAATCCTTGATGGAGGTGTTGGATTAAGCCTTCATGGAGAGTGATATGCCATTAAATCAATTCAACAGTGTGGTAGGTAACATTACGTCCTATAATAACCTAAGCTTTTGCAATAACGAATTTCCTGATGAAGGAAGGAATCACAATTTGGCTCTCTACATATCCATGAACTGTGAGAATGATTCATTGTCAAATGTGCTGATTGATAATGGGTCTGCCTTAAATGTCATACTGAGGAGTACGATGATGAAGCTGGAGTATCAAGGAGGTCCCATGCGCCCAAGTGGAATTATTGTAAAAGCGTTTTATGGATCAAGGAAGTTTGTTATTGGGGAAGTGGATCTTCCTATTCACATAGGCCTGCACTTTTTTTAGATTACATTCCAAGTCACGGACATTGTTCCTGCACACATCTGCTTACTTGGACGACCATGGATACATGAGGCAGGGGCCGTCACTTCAACTATACACCAAAAGTTGAAGTTCATGCATGAAAGAAAGGTGGTTATTTTAAATGGAGAGTAAGCATTGCTAATATCTCATTTATCCTCTTTCAGTGTTGTGGAAGCAGATGAAGCTGTTGTTGGAACGCATTTCCAAGCTTTATTCGTTGATAACGTAAGAGAGAATGAGAATTATATGTCTTCATTCAAAGATCCTCAACAGATTGTGGGCAATAGCCCAAGTAAATTATGTGGGCAGATTATTGACCAGCCGGTGAACAAGAACAAGGTTGGTTTGGGATTTTCTGCAAAGAATGGTAAAGGTGAAAGCATGAAGCTGAAGACTCCTTTAGGAAAGTATCAGGATATTTTCCACAGGGGAAGATACCTTCATCCAACTGATTCTGGGATCAATGCCATTGTGGAGGATGAAGAAGAGTATGAGATGACGAATTATGTGACGCTTGGAGTTAGAGTCTAGAACTGGGTCACTATTGATGTTCCTTCTTGCATCCATGTCTCAAAGTAATTTGTTTTTTGTTAATCTTTGCAAAAAGCTTTCACTCTACCCAAGGTGAAAGTTAATATTGTATTTTCTTATCTATTTTCTTTTCTCATTAAAATCATAAATAAAAGATGTCTTTGATTCTCAAGTTGTGTTTTTATTTTCTGCTTTTTCTTGGAAAATGGTAATCAGAAAAAACCCTTTTGGAATAAATAATAAATGAAAATAAATCTGCATGATCACTTGATATATGTGTCAATTTCTAAAAGCAATCATAAATCATATTTATAGATTAATTAAAAAACCTGTTGAATAAAATGACCATGCACCCTCTCCCAACTTTGAATATCTTGTGTATGTGGCCGAGGAAGAAGAATATGATGAGATTACAGCAGAGGTTTCACGGTTGCTCGAGCGCGAGGAAAGTGCCATTCAGTCGTATAAAGAGCCGTTGGAAACGATCAATTTGGGTTCAAAGGAAGATCAGGAGGAAGTCAATATTGGAGCATTATTGCATCTCGACGTGAAGATTAGGTTGACTGAATTGTTAAAAGAGTATGTGGACATCTTTGCTTGGTCATATCAAGACATGCTTGTTCAGGATACTGATATTGTGGAGCATCATTTTCCGCTGAAGCCAGAGTTCCCGCCAGTCAAGCAGAAATTTTGAAGAACGCACCCTGATATGGCAGTAAAAATTAAAGAAGAATTCTTAAAGAAGATTAATGCCAGTTTTCTTGTGACATCAGTGTATCCTCAGTGGATTTCAAATATTGTCCCTGTACCAAAGACAGACAGAAAAGTTTGCATGTGTGTAAATTACAAAGATCTAAATAAAGCTAGTCCAAAAGATGAGTTTCCATTGCCACATATTGATATGATGGTTGATAATACAAAAAAAATTAATGTATTCTCGTTCATTGACGGATTTTCCAGATATAATCAAATAAGAATTGCTCCTGAGGACATGGAAAAAACAACGTTTATCACACCCTAGGGAATATTCTGTTACAGAGTGATGCCCTTCGGGTAGAAGAACGTTGGTGCAACGTACCAGAGGACTATGACAACCCTATTTTAGGATATGATGCACAAAGAAATTGAGGTATATGTTGATGATATGATTTCCAAATCATAAACCGAAGAAGGGCATACAGAAGATTTGTTGAAATTGTTTCAGCGTTTGAGGAAGTATCATCTCCGCTTGAGTCCAAATAAATGCACCTTCGGTGTTCGATCAAGGAAGTTGTTAGGTTTCATTTTCAGCCAAAAAGGAATTGAGGTTGACCCTGATAAAGTCAAAGAAATCAAGAAATGTCTGCGCCAAGGACTGAAAAGCAAGTTAGAGGCTTCCTTGGGCAATTGAACTACATTTCCAGATTCATTTCCCAAATGACTGCAACTTGTGAACCGATTTTTAAGTTGTTAAAGAAAGATTAGGGTTGTGTGTGGACAAATTATTGTAAAAGGGAATTCGAAAGTATTAAAGAATATATGCTTGAACCTCCTATATTTCTACCTCTCGTTGAAGGAAGACCATTGATCATGTATCTGACAGTGTTAGATAATTCTATGGGTTGTATTTTGGGAAAACACGATGAAACAGGAAAGAAGGAATATGCCATCTATTACCTCAGCAAGAAGTTCACTGACTGTGAGTTGCAGTATTCTATGTTGGAAAAGACTTGTTGCGTATTGGCTTGGGCGGAAAAGCGTTTGCGGCAATATATGTTGAATCATACTACTAGGTTGGTTTCCAAAATGGATCCAATTAAGTATATTTTTGAGAAGCCCACTCTTACCAGGATAATTTCCTGTTCGAAAATGTCATTGTCTGAATATGATATTGAATACTGCACTCAGAAGGCTATAAAAAGCAGTCTGATGGCGGATTATCTTGCTCACCAACTGGTAGATGATTATCAATCTGTCAAGTATGATTTCCCTTATGAGGATGTTATGTTTTTGAAAGCAAAATATTGTGATGAACCTTTAGCTGAGGAAGGTGCTAATCCTGAATCCCAATGGGGTATGGTATTTGATGGATTTGTGAATGCATGTGGGAAAGGAATCAGTGATGTGATCATCACTCCTCATGGATCACACATTCCTTTTACTGCAAGGCTGACATATGATTGTAATAATAATATGATAGAGTATGAGGCTTGTACCATGGGTCTCGAGGAGGCCATTGATCTCAGAATCAAACTTTTGGATGTATATGGTGACTCAGCTTTGGCAGTAAATCAAATTAAAGGAGAACGGGATACTCGTCACCCTGGCTTGATCCCTTACAAAGAATATGCTAGAAGTTTATTACCCTTCTTTAATAAAGTTGAATTCCATCATATTCCCAGAGATTAAAATCAGATGGAAGATGCTTTGGCAACTCTGGCTTCTATGTATCAAGTAAATACTTGGAATGATGTGCATTGTATCACAGTGCAACGTTTGGATAGACCAACTCATATGTTTATAATAGAACAGATGTCAGGTGTGAAACCTTGTTATTATGATATCAAGCATTTTCTCCAGACTCAGGAATACCCGGTTGGTACATCAAATAAAGATAGAAAGACATTAAGAAGGTTGGCAGGTAGCTTCTTCGTCAATGCAGATGTGTTATACAAAAGAAATTATGACATGGTCTTACTCATATGCGTGGATAGACATGAGGAAAACATGTTGATACATAAAGTCCATGAAGGTTCCTTTGGTACCCATGCTAATGGATATTCAATAGCAAAGAAGATGTTTAGGGAAGGTTACTATTGGCTGACAATGAAATCTGATTGTTACAAATTTGCAAAGAAGTGCCATAAATGCTAGATTTATGTTGACACAATTCATGTGTCTCAGATGCTTCTCAATGTTATTTCTTTCCCAAATCATCGAATGATTGGAATTATTGAATTCAAAGCATCGAATGGATATTGTTTCATCTTAGTGGCAATTGACTACTTCACCAAATGGGTGGAGGCAGCTTCATATGCTAATGTCACTAAGAAAGTGGCAGTATGCTTTATTAAGAACAATCTCATATGTCGCTATGGTGTGCCAAGCAGAATTATCACTAAAAATGGTTCAAATATGAATAATAAGATGATGACAAAACTATGTGAAGAATTAAAGATTATCCACCACATTTCGTCTCCTTACATGCCAAAGATGAATGTGGCTGTTGAAGCTGCTAATAATAACATCAAGAAGATCATCCAGAAAATGGATATCACTTATAAAGATTGGAATGAGATGCTCCCTTTTGCTTTGCATGGGTATCGAACAATTGTCCACACTTCAATAGGGGCAACCCCGTTCTCTCTTGTGTATGGCATGGAAGCAATGCTCCCCATTGAGGTTGAGATTCTCTCTTTACGCATGATAATGGAAACCAAGTTGTCGGAGGCTAAATGGGTCCAAAACAGGTTTGATCAGTTGAATTTGATTGAAGAGAAAAGAATGACGGCTTTGTGTCATGGTCAGTTATGTCAAAAGAGAATGAAGAAAGCTTTTGATTAGAAGTTCAAGCCTCGCGAATTCAGATAAGGTGACCTCGTGCTCATGAAGATCATGTATTTCAATGCTGATTCTAGGGGAAAGTGGACTCCCAATTTTGAAGGCCCATATGTTGTCAGGAAAGCCTTCTCTGGCGGTGCATAGATTCTTGAAACAATGGATGGCGAGGAGTTCCCACATCCTTTGAATACTGATGTAGTCAAGAAATACTTCACCTAGATAGATAAAAGAACAACTCGCTAAGACGAAAACCTAAAAGGGCGGCTTAGGCAAAAAGGAGTGTCTCAGTAGGCCAACAACCCGAAAGGGTGGTCTAGGAAAAAATTAGAGACATAAACAAAATATTTTTTCTCGGTAGGTTGAAAACCCACAAGGGAAATCTAGGCAAAAGGTAGGGATTTTCTGGAAAGTAACTGCATCAGACAAGACATGATCATTAAAGCAACAATCTTCTTAGATACTCACTACTCTTCAACTAAAGTCACTGGTCAGAAATTCAAAGTTGTTAGGGATATGTAGCAGTAGAAATGTTAAGATAAAGCCATTGGATTGACTTGACTTGTACATATCAAAATAAAAATCGCCACCGCGCTTTATTGTTTCCAAAGGAATGGGAAAAGGGCGAATAACCCAAAATAGGGGGTGAAAGATTCTAGGTAAGAGGGTTGGTTATGAAAAGGGAAGGTACTAGCACCCTAAACATCTATGGTACTCTGCATGAACCTCTTTGTAAAATCTGTATATTTTGGCTATAAAATGTTGTATGTAAAATAAATTGATGAGAAAAGAATTATATTTTTTATGATTTTCGCACCCACCGCGGTTGTGATCCTTCAGTGCCTACATACCACCTTCCGTACAATAGGGGATCAGGGTACACGTAGTTCCTCTTTGAAAATTTTAAAACACAAGTGTGTTGGTTAGTTTATGAGATAAGACATCATCGCCATTGTCTGTGTGGAAAATATACTTACAACCCACAATCATGAGAAAGGAGACTTTACATCATCTCAAAGTGGAGGATATGGCTTGGATGTTAAAATCAACAAAACCTCACTTAACACCCAAGTGGAAAATATCTCTCTTAACTACATTTTGTATAAGTATAGTTGTTTGCATCACTACAAGGATCGACAAGAGTCCAATCTTTTTGAGAAAAGTTTTAAAGTAAAAGCCAAAGTGGAAAAAATGGTTTGAATGAGATTGATTGGATTTTAGTCTTCTCGCAAAAATGTCCAAGTATTGTTAAATTGATTAATGTTTGATTAAGAAAAGATTTTTTTTTTGAAAATGCATGGACCTAAGTCCAAGTTTATTACGAAAGCGGTTCAAGTTTATAAACAAAGGAGATTTTTTTTTTAAAAAAGGATGAGAAGGTTTTCAAAATTAAAGAATGGTATAAAATGAAGAGAGTGTCCTATATACAAGAGGGTAAACGGTAAGGTAAAGAGGATCTTGAGCGAATAAGAAACTAGTACTTGTCATGATAAAGTCAATACTGTGTTCCCATCCCTTTGGGTTTAAAGCCACAGACAGAAAAATAAGTTGAGAGTATAACAAACCTCAGGTAAAAATAAATCACAAGCTGATAACATCAAAAAACCAGATGTAAGATAGTACTCCAAGCAAATAATAAAGCGCAATGAGTCATAAACGAGAGGTGCAACACATGAAAATAAATCACGGATAAAGAAATCATAGATGAAGTTCACGGCACCGAATAAGATTCCCTACATCACATGAAATATACAGACAAAACTATCAGCACGGGAAAACTTATATGCGTCCGTACCATTTTCAGAAGTTAACTTGAATTAAAATTTCAAATCATAACGCAATGCAAATAATATTTACATAACCTGAATTTATTTACAAATGAATGAAATATACAGTCAAAAATATTATGTACAATTATATATTTACAATACCAAATATTAAATCCGAATAGTAAAATAAAGAATACAATAAAAAGGGAATGAAGAAGAAATTATGGATGCGCTATGCAAGAATGAATACTTGAAATGATTCTCAAAAACCTTCACACTAAACAAACTCGTTAGTAGCATAAGCGGTATAAAAATAAAAATGAATAAAATTGCAACAAATAAAAAATCTATGTTAGTAATCACAAAAACTGAACTTGTATGATGCATATGAACAAATGAATATTTACGCAAATCAAAATCAAGAATTCATGAGATTATTCAACGCAATCCATGAAAAATCAAGCTTAAATCAAGCATTATCAAAAGTTGGACAGCAACAAATTATGCATAAAAAGCTAATGAAAATCAATTTCCAAGTGATTCCAAACTTATGTATAAACACCAATATAAACCAAACAACTTTGTGAATTGAATTCAATTTTAAACATCATTAAAACCACTTTTAAAATGACTCAAACAATAAGACAACATTAACACCGACAATTCAATATTAATTAACTCGTGTCATATTTACATTAAGTTCAAAACTGATTAAAATAAGTTTTGAAGCAAAGAATTAGTAAGATGTGAATCTGGACAGCATAACAGTAACAAATTCTTCATCGCGATTTAACAAGAACAAACCAAAATTTTCATACAAGCTTGACACAAACATTAGAATAAATAACTTCACTCATATCAACCATTAATCCTTTGCATACTATAAACAGAACATCACACCATCAAAACACTCTCAAATTTTGTCGTACATTCAACCTAAACACCAATTTAAAACTCAATCGGATTTGGCGCATTATCAAAGTCTTTTGCAGGATTTAATCACAAGGTATCACAGCATGATAATTTCAGAATAAATCAAAAAAACAATAAAAAACTTAATACGATTTAGTACAAACAAACGGATGCGGTAATTCGTCATAACTTTATTCATTAGAGCTAACACAAATGAAACGAAACTAATATCCAAACTACAATTCAGATTCAAATAGCATGGCAGTTTCACAAACAACAAAAGCAAAGTGAATACGAGATTTAATGAAACTTGCTGAAGTCGGAAGCTAATGTA
Source organism: Vicia faba (assembly GCA_948472305.1). Classification (NCBI taxonomy): domain Eukaryota; kingdom Viridiplantae; phylum Streptophyta; class Magnoliopsida; order Fabales; family Fabaceae; genus Vicia; species Vicia faba. The sequence goes on along the minus strand of OX451740.1, from coordinate 1,003,639,438 downwards.
CTATTGTGGTTGTAATCTCGCGTGGCAGGAGCTGGTGTTCGGAGGAAATAGAGGCGGAGGTACGCATGATGCTAGCAGAGGGAGTTGTTGTGCGTTTGCAGAAGTTGTTGGTACACTGCGGAACAGGGTGCTTGCAGAAAGGAGGATGGTACTGGAAAACAGAGGGAAATATGCGATTGCAGGAAGGAGATGGGTTACGGTGATTGAGTGATAAGAGGTGGTAATGATTCAGAATGTTGCTAGAATGGGTTGCGAAGGAACAGAGGGAGCGTTTTGGGATGCTGTGTGCGTGAAGAAAATGAAGGGAAATTTTGAAGATGGTTAGCAGAATTGACATGAAGGGAAACAGATGGAGCATTTGGATTGCTGGGTTATAGTTGTTGTTCGTGACGTGATGAAGGGTTGGACAAAAATAGTGGTGGTGAATTGAAGGGGGAAGATAAATTTTGGGTAAGAAGATTGGGTAGTTACTGTTGTTTAGCAGGGGAAGAGAGGAAGAGATATGGCGAGAGGGGTAGTAGATGAAGAAGAGAGATTACTGTATTGGAAAGAGAGGAAAGGATAAAGAGTTATTGTGTTGCTTTTTGTTTTTGTGTCATTTACAAAGAGAAAACAGGCTCTTTAAATAGGGAGATGAAGAGGAATATTGTTCTGATTTTTCAATTTCGTTTGGCCATTTTTATGTATCGATCTGCAACTTCTTCCAACAACCAATAGGAATAAAGCAAAGCGCAATAAACATTTTGTGACTAAAAAAGTCCCTTAATGACAAAAATGAGGTGAAAAACTGAAAGTGTAAAAATTAATTCAATTAAAAATAATTTTTTTGAAATTTTTTTTAATAAAAAATAAAGATCCAAAATGACTAAAAAAGGTAAAAAATGGACAAAAATTTATCCAAAAAAATAAAATGAACATATTAAAATAAACTACATGACACAAATATTAAAGAAAAAATATTCAAAAAGTCAAAATCTAAATAAAATAAGAATAAAAATATCAGGCTGAACAAACGTTTATGGTTAAAAACGAGACTTCAAATTGTACCGAGAAAATAAAGCGAGCATACTGTCATGATCTACGCGAAACGCATATTCATAAAATGATTAGTAAAAGGTGAAAACTTGAAATATTTTTCTTGTTAATTTTCCACACTTCAAATTGCTTTTAACAGTCTGTCTGTAAAACCGAAATACTAATATTATCGACGTATAAATAACTTGGAGCAACGCAAGAAACAAGTAAAAATATAAAAATGCATGAAGTGAAATATCAAGAATTTTTCAACTATAAAATGATGCAAACTTCGATTTAAACTGATTTTTGGTCAACTTAAATACGACTAATGATGCAAAATGTGATGAATGAAGATATTTATTAATGATTGTGATCAAATAACAAAATATGATATGAAAGTGCGACTAAAAAAAATTAAGGGTGAAATTTAGGATGCAATCGCTGAAATCATTTTGAGAAACCTTCTGAAGCAAAGTCGTTCCTCACATTATTAGCTCTTGACTCGTAAAGAGAAGTTGGAGATGACGTCAAGGAGATTAATTTGCTTGAAGAATCTATCAAAAAATATTGATCAATGCTATGATCATTCGAAATCAAACTGGAAAACATTGACTTTTGGTCTGACAACTTTAAATCAACTCGCGAACTTGATCTTTTTCACAGCCCAAGACAACATGCTGAATGAAACTTGAGGATAACTTGACCTAAGATTATAGATCACCACTCTGAGCCATAGGCTTTTGGGAACTATTTTTGGCTTGAACAAACCATAACCCTAACTGGAGAGTCATCACTTGAATTTCTTGGTCGCAAACCCTATCTTTCAAGACACAAAACAAATAAAACATATTTTGGAATTTTTGTTAGAAGTCAGCAAAATATAAAATACATATATACGAGGCACCCGACTCAAAGTGCTTGGTGATCTATCAGGAACAAAGCTAAAGATAAGGAGAAGAACCAAACTCTGGTGTGATCTTGTTATGATCGAGTTGATATGATATGATAGAGGAATCTTAGGGGGGAAAATTGGGGTACAATAGGAGAATAGTGGTCATTGTATCTCAATGTATCTTTTCCAATGTATATTACCATTTTCTAAAATTTGTAATCATCTATGGAGTCTCTCCATTTGCAGACTACCATCCTATTAGTAAAGTTTGAAGTTTTTATCCAATTCGTTGCAATTCTTATTTTATTCAGCTTGCAAAGACTTCATTTATTATTGATAGCAATTTTCAAAGCAAACATATTAAATAACAAAATTGTTTTTTGAAAATAATTTATAAATGACTTCTTGCGTTAGATCTTGTAACTCATGGAGAACAAAAACAGTGATTTCAAGGAAGGATGAACTATGAAATTTATGGAAGGATGTGTTGCCCATGCAGGCTCTCCCAGGTCACTTTTGTTAGAATGAGTATGGTCTTCTTGTGCTTCTTAGATAGTTTGAAGATGATGCCAACTAATGAATGGTGTGGTGTTGGGTTTGTGATCCTATTTTCTCTAGTCAGGTCTCGGTTCATTTTGAATTATGGGTTTGCATAGTATGAAGTCTCTATCTCGGATTCCCGGTGAGGTTTTCACTCACATAACTAAAGTCTCTTCTCTCTTGGTATGATGAGATGGAATCATTTGCAAAACATCACCCTTTTCAGTGCTAGCATTCTTGTTGTGGTTTGCTTCCCAGACAACCAGGCAAGGGCAATATCTTTTCTAAGAAGTGTTGTAACAATTGTCAACTTTTTGGGTTTTCTCCCGCCAAGTGATGTGTTTGACTTAAAATCCCCATAATTTTGATTTCTTGTTGTAATAAATCTCCAAGTGAAGTTGAGATTTTGTTTCTAGCTGGAAATTGTTATCCCCGTAAAGTTTCATTATTTCTCCCTAGAGAAGTTGGTGTAACCCTCACTCTTAGTATTGAATAATGTATTTTATGTTTCCCCTAGATGTTGTGGTGTTGCCCTCCTCAATTAAGCTAGTGTGGGCTCCCCAGCTGATGTCTCAACAATGCGGTATTGTTTCCCCCCAGTGAAATCAGCATTGTAATTCCCAGTAGAAGTACAAACCTTGAAACATTTATTTTCCCCATTGAAGTCTGTGTGATATTCCCCGGTGAAGCCTGGAAGAGGATATTATATCCTTGTATTTGTATTGATTCACTATTTTGATTTGATTATTTTCGAATTTTGTTCTTTCCCAGGGAAGTTAAGCTGTGAAGTAGGAATTTGTTTCCTCAGTTGGTGCTTACTTTCTTGTGATGTTTTCATCTCGGATGTGATTTGGCCGAGTATTGACTATATCCAAGTTAGTTTTTTCTGGTTATCCTCAGTATTATATGTCTGTTTTGTCAGCATATACATGATAACATTCATACACATATCATGCATTAGGTGAATTTAGTAAATCATTGCTCATTTGCATATTTTTGTTAACATATTACCCTGTTTTGCAGAGTTATGTTATCCTTTCTCCATTATAGTGTCAACCTTAAACAGAAAGTGTATATTCTATCAATTTCCCCACTAGTTATCCCTCGAGGAGGTATTTTGTTTTCGCCTTCCTATTCAACTCCTTGTCTGGATAGAATATGGTTCCCTATTGATTTTATTTCTCATGAGATGTTATTTTGATTGACTGTTTCATTATGGTTTATTTCTTGTTTGAGTGGGTGGTCCCCAGTAGTGCTATTATTTTGATTTCTGCAAGCTTTGAGCCCTGAGTAGGTGCATTTATTTTCCACGTGTAGATTTTATCTCCTCAACAGGAATATATTGATATTTCCCAAGGAAGTCATGTTACTTTCCCCAGGAAATCGTTGTTGCAATTATTTCTCATAACAGCAAATGGTAGGTCTCTTTATTTGAGTAACCTGTACTTCCCCAATAAGTCTAACAGTTCCCAGAGAAGGTTCGGATATTGTTACTCCAATGAATGGTAGCCTTGTCATTATGGAAGTTAGTTCGTTGTTGAGATTTTTTTACTACAATGAATGGTAGCCTTGTCATTATGGAAGGTAGTTCGTTGTTGAGATTGTGTTACTCCAATGAATGATATCCTTGTCATTAGGGAAGGTATTTCTTTGTTGAGACTTTGTTACTCCAATGAATGGTAGCCTTGTCATTATGGAAGGTAGTTTGTTGTTGAGATTTTGTTACTCCAATGAATGTTAGCCTTGTCATTATGGAATGTAGTTCCTTGTTGAGATTTTTTTACTCCAATGAATGGTAGCCTTGTCATTATGGAAGGTAGTTCGTTGTTGAGATTTTGTTACTCCAATGAATGGTAGCCTTGTCATTGTGGAAGGTAGTTTTTTGTTGAGAATTTGGTACTCCAATGAATGGTAGCCTTGTCATTATGGAAGGTAGTTCGTTGTTGAGATTTTCTTTTTCCGATGAATGGTAGCCTTGTCATTATGGAAGGTAGTTCATTGTTGAGATTTTGTTACTCCAATGAATGGTAGCCTTGTCATTATGAAAGATAGTTTGTTGTTGAGATTTTGTTACTCCAATGAATGGTTGCCTTGTCATTATGGAAGGTAGTTCATTGTTGAGATTTTGTTACTCCAATTAATGGTAGCCTTGTCGTTATGGAAGGTAGTTCGTTGTTGAGATTTTGTTACTCCAATGAATGGTAGCATTGTCATTATGGAAGGTAGTTCATTGTTGAGATTTTGTTACTCCAATGAATGGTAGCCTTGTCATTATAGAAGGTAGTATGTTGTTGAGATTTTGTTACAACAATGAATGGTAGCCTTGTCATTATGGAAGGTAGTTTTTTGTTGAGATTTTTTTACTCCAATGAATGGTAGCCTTGTCATTATGGAAGGTAGTTTGTTGTTTAGATTTTCTTTTCCCGATGAATGATAGCCTTGTCATTATGGAAGGTAGTTCACCGTTGGGATTCTATTGCTCTGAAGAAGTTCATTTGTTTTCAGTCGTGAGTACTGGTTGCTTAGCCTAATATTGGTATTTACCATTATTATCTTACCACTTCTTTACCCGGTGGGTCGACGTTACTTTTTTTTATCTCCCCAGTGAGTCGATAGTTCGCAGTTATCTGTCGATCACTGTTATCCTCTACTTTCTCTCCTAAATCTTTGAGTTTATGACGCCTTATCTCTTCTTTGGGGTTTACCGCAATAGATTCAAGTCTTTTTTTTGCTAGTGATTTACTTTCCTGGTCGTGTTTTTCTTTTGATCCATGTTTTTATTTCCTACATCCCCATTGATGTCTTTCTTCCTTCTTAGATTTGTACATTTTCACTCATAATAATAAGCATTACATGGCATCTTAGGGCCAAAAATAGGGCTTGTTTTAAATTTAAGTATCTTCAATCGCGTCGACACGAAGATTTTAACCTTCGCATCTCCGGATAGAAGACACTGAAATAAAGGCAGTTGTTGTACCCCAATTTTTCCCCATAATATTCCTCTATTATTTCATACATTATAATGAAACAAGATCAAACACTAGGGTCTAGTTCTTCTCGTTATCTTTGGCTTTGCTCATGGGAAATCACCAAGCACCTTGACTTGTATTTTTGTGATTATATATGTTTGATTTTGATTAACTTCTAGCTAATAAATACAAGGAATGTTTACCCTAATTGATGATGTTATAGGTGAAAGCACAACACTTTCCATCAAGTTGATCTACAGGTTCATGAGTCTATTTCCATGCCTTCTTGATCAAAAGCTTCATTCAGATTCAAGCCTCGTCATTGAAGATGTTTTGGAGTAATATCATGACAAACTCTATTATGAGTCATCATGCCTCAAGTTGTCAAAGATAGTAAAAAGATACAAGGTTTGATTGAAGAAGTGTGACCTAGTTGGATAAACTCTTGATTTCTTGATAACAAGTACATATTTTCTTCAATTCCCAATATTTGGAAGTGGTTATGGTTGCTATGGTTCCTCATTATCATCCTTAATAACTTCTATTTACATTACCGACATATGAGATTATGCTTGATGAACCGGGCCACGATGTTCTTGGTAACTGAGGCAAATGAAGTTGTTTCAACCCACTTGGTAAAGTAGTCAATGGAGAAAAGAATGAAATGGTGTACATTAGAGGAAGTAGGTTTGATTTCTCCAATAATATCGATTCCCCACATTGCAAATGGCCAAGGTGGAATTATGACATTCAAAGGTAATGGAGGAACATGAACTTTGTCAGCGTAAATTTGGCCCTTATGGCAAGTCCTCGAGTGGTGATGACAATCGATTTCCATGGTCGACCAATAGTAACCAGCTCTTAGAATCTTCTTGGACATAGTATGTCCTCTTGAATGATTACCAAAGACACCTTCATGCATATCCTCCATGATCTTCTCTGCTTCCTTCTTGTCCATACAACGAAGCTGAATTGAATCGGGTTGCGCTTGTATAAGATCTCGTTGCTTATGAAGAACTTGGCTAAGAACCTCCGTAAAAATTTGTTATCTTTGATTGGTGCCCCTTTAGGATACTGTTGTGCTTCGAGATATCTTTTCACCTCATGAAACCAAGGCTTCTCCTCTACACTATCAGTGTCAATCTCATAGCAATGTACTGGTTTGTCAAATCTTTCGAAAGTAATTTGGGGAGCTTCGTTTTCCCATCTAACCTTGAACATAGAAGACATGGTAGCTAAAGTATCTTCCAACTGATTCTCTTCCCTCGGAATATGCTCAAAGGTAACCTCTTCAAAGTATGGGATCAAGGTTAGCACAAGCTCTTTGTAAGGGATAAGGTTTGGATGTTTTGTACCCCACTCTCCTTTAACTTGACTGATGACCAAAGCTGAGTCTCCATATATACTTAAAATTTTGATTCTTAAGTCAATATCCGCTTTAAGACCCAGGATGCATGACTCATATTCGACCATATTATTGGTACAGTGAAAGTAGAGTCTAGAAATGAAAGGAGTATGGCAACCATCGGAAGAAATGATCACAGACCCAATTCTGTTACCCAGTGTGTTGGAAGCTCCAACAAAAACCATAGTCCATCGGGATCCTTATTCAGGTCCTTCATACGGTTCAGGCTTTTAACAATCCATAATCAACATGATATTATTGTCCGGGAATTCAAATTTCATATATTGGTAGTCATCTACAACTTGATGCGCTAAATGATCTTCCAGCACACTTCCTTTGATTGCTTTTTCTATAGTGTACTGGATATCATATTCAGTTAAGATCATTTTCCATCGGGCTATCCTTCCGGAGAGAGATGGATTCCCAAAGATGTACTTAATGGGATCCATTTTAGAGATTAATAGAGTGGTATGAGTCAACATATAATGTCTTAGTCGGCGAGCAGCCCATGCCAAAGCGCAACAAGTTTTCTCGAGCAGTGAATATCTTATTTCACAGTCAGTAAACTTTTAGCTAAGGTAGTATATTGCATGCTCTTTTTGACCAGACTTGTCATTCTTCCCAAGCACACACCCTATTGAATTATCTAACATGGTTAAGTACATTGTTGTACTCCAAAATTTTCCCTCTTATTTATCAAGTATTTTCTCACAATATCTCCTTTGGTTCAAGACTGGGGAAAAAGTAAGTTGTGGTCAATTTACAGTCAAACTTCATAATTTTGGATCAATATCAACATTATGAAATCATATATGTCCCTTGATCAAGTTTGGACCATAATTCCTCAAGAAATTTGATCAGATCATCAAAAGGTCAAAATGGTCAAAATTAGGGTTTTGACTACGTAAGGGCAATTTCTGATTTTTGACCAAGCAGATGGTTAATTGGCTTGAGACATGATCTCAAGGATTCAATTGCATCGTTTTGACCTAATGGAATGACTCAAAGCATCCCTCAAGATCAATTGATTGATAGTTGATTTTCAGTCAACTGATCAAAAGTCAACTATACACTGAAAAGTCAAACTTTGACTTTTTGGTCAAAGTCAAGTGTCAAAGATCAAAATTCATCAAAATATGAAAAATTTTCATCAATAAATAAAAAAGTCAAGACTTCATTTTGAAAAGTCAAAGTTTCCAAACTTAGAAATTTTTCTAAGTGTTGAAAACTTCATATTTTTTTCACAACTTTGAGTCAATTTTTCACCATGATGCAAGATGATTCAAAAGAAACTTTCAACATGAAAGTTTTAGATCTCAATGATATCTAAAACATTTCTTTACACAACTCCTCCTAAAAATGCTTGGATCTCAAGTTATTAATCCATGAAATCATGATAATGAAACTAAAACACTTAGTCAAATTTTGAGCATTTTTAGTCAGGATTTTGACCTAACTTTTGAGCCAAGTTTCACATAGTTCCATTTGGATTTTTCAAAATTTATTCAATGAGGGGTTGTATAGCACATTAGAAGCTTTCTAAAATATCAAATAAATCATTGAGATCATTTTTTAGCAAGGAGAATCGAAGTCCAGAAGTTAGGGTTTCAAGTTGTTTTACAAGGCAGAATTTCATGATGAACAAGAATGAAAATCCATGCTAGGCTGCACAATATTTTCTTTGTAGGCCTCAAACTTGTTTGGAACTCCATAATTAAATGTTTGCAAAGCTGTTAGAGGCTTCAACTCAAACATTCAAAGCATTGCCCATGCTTAATTCCATTTTGGGAAGAAAGTGTACATTGCCATTTGGGAAAAGTAGCTTTTATGCACAAAATCAGTTCTTGAGCTTTGCAATTGTTTTCTTTTGATCACACATAACATATGACCCAAATGAAACTTGTCTAAAGTCTCTAAACAACTCAGCCCATGCTTGTACTTTGTCTTGAAACTACATTTTCACTTTTCTTCAAAAACAAGCAAAATCTCAAAACTTGTACTTGTGTGATTCTGACCCTCTCAAGTGCTAGAACCTTTTCCCTACTTATGCACAAGTTGTTTGCATCAAAATACATGAGTTCAAGAACACTCAAAACCTCTAAAGTACCTTGCTACACAGAATGGCCCAAGCTTGATGGTTTTGAGCAAAAACTCACCATCTTCATTTCCACTCGTGCTTTTTGAAAACTAATCATCCAAACACCTTCCATACATCATATTAAAGTAATCCAGGCCCTTATTTCCTAACTGTAACTCCTTCATTACCATCCACCATTTTCAAAACTGAAGCTTGCAACTTGACTTGAGTTGGGAGTTTCGGCCATCCTCGAAGCAAAGTAGGAGTTGGAATATACTCAAGGAGGTCCAGACCGGCTAAATAGATCATTGGGAAACCTCAAAGCTTGCTAAAACTCCATACAAGAATCCAGTTTCAATAGGTAAGTTTTCAAACTTCTATCTCTTCATACAAGCATCATTTTATTCTGATTTGTGAAGAAAAAATGTAGATATCATTGCCACGAAGATGTACATATCCATAGTTTACATTTATATGGCCTAAGCTTAGAGAATTTTTGAGTTGAAGTTTCTGAAATTTTTAGGTTTTAAATTAGGGCCAGAAAGATTCTCACTCATCTTTGACTGTTAGCTTAAGTTATTTACATGGTTGGATTCGTGATGAAATTTCCAGCAACTTTCATGTTTGTACTTTTGAAAATGGTTGAGAAATGAGAAAGATAGTAATTTCAAAAAATCATGTTGATTGGTTTGGCGCGAGGTTAAAGATGATACAGGCCTAGGAATGTGTTTCAAAATATATTTATTGTTTTGTATTAATAAACGGATGTATAGCCACCCCAGTGGTAGAAGCACGCGCCTGTGACTATAGGAACCTGGATTCGAGCCCCAGTGGTACCCTTTTGTTTTTTCACTTTTTCTTATTTCAGGTTCAATGCAAGCCAAGCTTGCTCATGTATCATGTTCCTTTCTCCATCACCATTAGATCAGCCAAGCCATTAAATCTAACACCTCACATGCATGTCCCCATGATGCACTCTTTAAGGCTGCCCACACTGGATCACTAGAGGGCACTGAATTTGTTTTGGGCCTGGAGCATTGTTTTTAGCTTCTCACCCTCTGTTTTATTTTTGACACAAGCCCATTTATTTGATTTTTATTTTGTTTTCTGACTTGAACAAAAAAATACTTTTGGGCCTAGCGCCCCTTTTACTACTGTTAACCACCATTTCTATATTTTAACCCCCTGACTTTAATTGTTATATTTTATTTTATTTTATTTTTTCTTCAATAATAATAATAATAATAATAATTATTATTATTATTATTACTATTATTATTATTATCATTTTATTAAATAAAAATACCAAAAATATTTTATATTAATTATTTAGATATTTAGGATATTTTCCATTTAAGTTCTTTTAGATAAAAAGACAAAAAAACATTTTTTTCTAACAAATTAATTTCTTTTCTTAATTAATTAATATTTAGATAATTAGGTTTAATTATTATATTATCCTTTTTTAAAATGAAATTAATTTAGAACTTAGGTTTATTTTAATTAGTTAATTTTTATTTTTATTTTTAATTTAAAACCTTTTCATAAAAACCCTAAAAATTTCTTTTAGTTAATTTCATTTCTTAATTAATTTAAGTTAATTTAATTTTATTAACCATTTTCCTAGTTAGGTTAAAACCCCTTTCATAAAAATCCAAACAAAAATCATTTATTTATCCATTGGCATTTGCATTTTTATTTTCAATTTTGCATAATATTCAATATTGTTGTAATAGTTAATTAGATTTAATTCTCTTGCAAAAATCCCCATTTGTAATTTTGTACACCCCTTTCCCTATTGATGTAATAGCTTAGTATTTTTATTTTCCGCAATTTAATGCTTTATGTAAATGCTAGTAATTAGGGTTTGTATGGAAAGATAAAATCAATGCTTAGAAAACCCTAATTCAAAGACAAAACAATGCATGTAAATTAATACACTTGCACACTTCACACCTCTAGGGTTAACTCCACTTGTTTCCTTGAGAAACAAATGGTCATAATACACATGTAAGATGTTTTAGCAAAAACAAATAAAATATACGATCATAGTCCCTCGATGACGCTACAAACGTTGCCTTACGAATGATCTTAGTCCCTCAAAGAAAATGATAAGATATCTTACAACATTGCTATTCATGACTATACGATGACCCTTGCCCGTCCCTTTTACATCCAAAGGTAGGGTTTCTTACCAAATCAACGGTAAGATAACAATGTCAAGATAAAGAGGAAATAAACATGAAATACTTTTGAGTAGGTAGAATGTTCCTAGTTACTTGCTCATTTTCAAACCAAAACATCCTTGCTATTTTCAAAACAAACACCAACACTTTCAAAACATCTTACATACTTGAAACATTTTCAAAAGATAAACACTTTGTACACGTTCTTATAGAAACAAGAGCCATTACAAATAAAACCCTTTTCAAAATCACCTTCAAAAAACATCTTCCACAAACACTCTTTTGAACTATTTTCAAAATAATACTTTGTATGCGTTCTTATAGAAACAAGAACCATTACAAAGTCACATTTTCAAAATACTTTCAAAACCACACAAAGCACATTTTTCAAACAAAAGAAGTGATCTAGAAAGAAACTAAGAGCCTGTAGATAACTACGGATGAAAAGGGTGTTAATACCTTCCCTTTTCATAATCTACTCCCCGAACTCAAGAAAACATCTCAAAGGTCTTTCTTGTTCTTTTCAACCTTTCCTTTTGGATAAAATAAAAGTCGGTGGTGACTCTTGCTATCCGTAAAATTTGTGAACAAACGCAAAACAACCAAATCAGTTCTCTCACCGTGTTACAGAACTGGCGACTCTACTGGTGAAACTTTTAAAAGTAGGGTTACCTTAGGGCTAGATCACATTTACTTGCTTTCATTGTTTGATTTGTTTTCTTTATATTTTGGTTCTTTGTTTGGGCTTGAATCCTCTACCCGGATTTGGGATACCTTATAGGTAAGTAAAAATACATTGTGGAAACTGTGTGGGGTATACCAACATGGTCTAAGAAATAGTTATGTTAGTGTGACATATTTGTGGGTATCGGTAGCCCTTGAGTAGTCAAGGAGAATACGGGGCCACTGAGTGATGTCATGAAGCACTAACTAACTTCTAGAACCTTTACTTGACCAACTTGGCCATTAGGATGTAGTGAGATGACCGGCTTTGGTGCATTCCAAAGTTGGTAGATACTTGATACTACACTCATTGAGGTTTGTTTTTTGGGATATTTCGGTCGCCATAAAAGAGGTTTGCACTGAATTAATGCCCGAGAAGACAAACCAATGATATTGAGCTCCCTTAGAACCCGATTACTATTGCTAGGACAGGTTTGAGCCAACTAAACTTCAAGAGGGTACTTACCTATGAGAATCCATGCAAGCCTAAACCTAAGGACTTGTTTTTTTTATTGTATATATTTACTTGTACATAACATCATAAACATCATAACATCACACTCATACTCACTAACCATTTCAAGGATTTTTGGGATTTATCTTTGTTCTGTTTTGTAGGACATGGATTCTATTCGCAGGAAAACCATTCAAGTCAATCTCGTAAGGATCCCTCCTCAAGATTTAGAATCAAGGGTTCTTGAGAATTCTCCATTTACCGAAATACATGGTCGCCTCCTAAACTCGGTTACCTCCAACACGGATGGAGATATGATGAAGGTGCTCTTCCAATTCTTTGATCCTCTACACCATTGCTTTACATTTCCTGATTATCAACTTGTGCCAACTTTGGAATAATTCTCCCAACTCTTGAGGATTCTAATTCTCAATCAACTACCCTTCAACGGTACGGAAAGAGATCCAAAACAAGAAGAGATTACTCAAGCCCTACACTTGAACCAATCTGATGTCACAACTAATTGGGAAACAAGGAGTGGTGTCAAAGGTTTCTTAGCCAAGTTCTTGTTTGAGAAAGCTCAAGACTGTTGCAACTCCTTGTACTTGCAAGCTTTTGAGGAAATTATGGCTCTTCTCATCTATGGGATGGTTTTGTTTCCAAATCCTGACCAACTCATAGATGCAAACACCGTAAAAATCTTCATGTCTCGTAACCCGGTGCCTACTTTGTTAGGAGACATCCTGCATTCTTTTCACTCTCGCACTATGAGGAAAAGAGGTATCCTCATGCGTTGTACTCCTCTCTTGGCAAGATGGTTTATTTTGCATCTTCCCCAATTTGTATTGAAGAACGAGCAAGGTTCAAGGTGGTCACATAGGTGGATGACGCTCAAACATTCAGATATTCATTAGTGTTCCCGATCTTTGGAGAATGTTACTATCGTTGACGGTTATGGAGAATTCCCTAATGTCCCCTTACTTGGCATTTGAAGAGGTATCACTTACAACCCATGATTATCCTTACGACAGTTTGGTTACGCCTGAAGGGTTGGTCCCCATGAGATTCTTATTCAAGGTTTGGTATTTGATTACGAGAATGACGATCAAGATTACCACCAGTGGTTTATCCAAGCTTGGAGGATGTTGAACAAAGTAGATAGAAAGACATTGGGGCACAAGAATTCCATCCCTCTTGAGCCTTATCTCAAATGGGCACGAGCCTGTGCTCAAAGTCTTATGATGCCTTATCCATCCATTTTCCCAGTTATCATAGAGCTTATTATGGAAGGGGATGTCCCATACACTATCCTTCATCATGACATGCCCACCTCTCTCGAAGGCTTGCAAAGGGATTGGATACAACTTAAGGGGGAGCGAGACACTTTCAAGGCCCAATTCTACGCCAGCGAGAAGAAAGTTATGGAACTCACCAAGAAGCTTCATGAGGGACAGAGTATGAACGCCTACATCGCACCAAAGAGGATGCGTTCAACCTTTTTATATTAGAGTTTTTGTATTTCTTTGTAAGCCCAAAGAGGCATGATGTACTCAAACTTTGATTTATTAATATAACGTCTGTTCCTTTTTGTCTAAAGAAAATTTAAATCTCTAATTTCATTGAAATCATTTGCATGTGCATCATCATGCATCATATCATGACAGGTTTCTCCCATACAGGTCTCTCATCTGCTTACAGTGTATTTCAGTGGAGATGGCTCTAGAACAAACTATCAAGGATGTTCAGATTCAAAATGTTCAACGTCAAGAGATATTCTTGAACCTATCCAAGGGACAAGAAGAGGTGAAGGTGGTCCTCACAAGGGGCATGGTCATGGGAAATCCGGAGGACAAGAAGGATAACCAGCTGGAGCGGCTACAAGCCAAGATAGCCATAATGAAGGTCCAAATGATGGGACAACTGGTGGGCCAGATGGCTCTTATCCAAAATCTGGCTCAAGGACAAGAAGAGTTGAAAGTTCTTGTCAACCAGCTTCATCAAGATGGTTACAACCGTATGGGGAAAACAGCGAGAATTGGAGATCAACTCACTGCTCAACCTCCCACGCGACATGAAGCCGACTTAGTGGAGAGTAAACTATTCCAAATTGATGCCACGTCTCGAGTCCAACAACAACCTCGCCAACAACAGCAAAGGAATCAGCGCAGGGAGGTCGCACCTAAGAGACAATTTACCAGTATTGGCATGTCTCTAGCTCAGGTGCTACAACACTTGTTGAAGGCAGAGATGATTACATTAAAGGCTCCTCCTGGGAATCCTAACACTGCTGCTCCTAGTTACAGTCCAAATGAAAGGTGTGCATACCATTCTGACAATCCCAGGCACGACACGAACAATTGTTGGGCTTTGAAGAAAAGGATTCAAGACCTAATTGACGAAGGATTGTTGGAGTTTACTCAAGACGATCATTTGGAACTCTTCTATCACCCCTCAAGGGCATCCACATGAAGCGACGATCGGGGCGAGAAAATTTTCTATTCATTTGGATTTTCAAGTTGTAATCTCTTTGTTATTTAAACCATTATCTATTAATGTCAAAGTTCGTTTCAGTAATGCATTGCACCTGTTTGTCCTGAATTCATCCATTCGTTTTCACTATATTTAAACTATGAATTTTTCTCTCTTTATGATATTTAACTCCTGCTAAAAGTTACAAGCCTTTAGAGGGAGAATAACGAAAACAATGTCATAATCTCATACAGTATGCTTTTCAATGGACCTTGCTAACGATGTACATGTTTTCTTTCAAATACCAAACACTGGAGTTATAACGAGGATAATCCCTAGTCAACCCCTTCGAGCCAAAGAAGTAGAAGTTTTCTTTTTTTTTACACAAATTGAAACCTTTAATCAAAACCTGGGGCAAGGTAGTCTCTCAGTTAATTCAAATACACGTTCACTTCGTATACAATGACTGATATCAAAAACATTCCTCTGGAATCAAAAGGCGGTGATGGTTCCCTATCATATAGGCAATCATTATCTCTCAAAAAAAAAAAGAAGCCCACTAAGTCAAAAACTACAAAGGAGACTTAAGAAAAACTGGGGCATCCCGCTGACTGTAATCTCAAAACAAGAACTGTCAGGCAAAAATTAGGGATAACAAAAAAGGAGGTCACTACAAACCCTCCACAACATGAAAAAATGTTGCAAAAATGAATGCCTTCCGACAAACTTAACTTCTTTGAACCTTCACTAAATCGCCATTCCAGACTCAATTGGAGTTCAAATGCACAATTAACTGAGTTTAGGACTGAAGAACATCACGAAGAGCGGGTGGGTATAAACACACTTTGAGCCTTTATCCTTTGTTTCTTAAACCGTGAACCGAGCCATGCTACAACCCTTCAAAAGTCCTAATTGAAGCATGGGTTAGTTTGAAAGCATATTGTTACAAAAGGTATCCTGACTCCTGTAAGGCTTTACTCTAAATCCTGAGTTTGAATTTTCTTACAAAATTTCTTTACTTGCTAAAACGCATTTTCAAAATTTCAAGACAAGCATAAACTTTTCATTACTTGAATATCACTGTTTGCATATGGCTATTTGTTTGATAACAGATAAATTCACACAGCGAA
Organism: Vicia faba; assembly: GCA_948472305.1. NCBI lineage: Eukaryota > Viridiplantae > Streptophyta > Magnoliopsida > Fabales > Fabaceae > Vicia > Vicia faba. The sequence continues at coordinate 1,003,623,576 of OX451740.1, read as the reverse complement.
TATCCGATGAACAAAACCTCTCTTAGTGAACAAAATCACTTCAAGTGGGATTACACATCCAATGACAAATCTCCTATCAATAAAGGGGCATGACATGTCACTATCCAGCACACCTGGGGCAGTCCAGTCAAGATTCCAAGAAATCTCTCAAGAAATGCTGATTTACCAGGAGCAAATCTCCATATGTATCACTCAAGGGGAAATGTCATGTTAACAGGGGTTTGAACAATATCCACTATGAAGACTTCCAATACCACCAATTGTTTGTCTGTACGAACAGTATCAGATGGTGTCAGTATCGGATGGTGTCAGTATCATGTCTTCAGATCCTCCCATGATAGTTCTTAGAAAATACTTAGACTTGGCCAAGGATCTTGGGTACCCCTAATTTGTTCGTCTATGCTAGTAGAATCATATGGTGTAAGTATCAGGTCTTCGATTTCTTCCACAACAATCTTAGAAAACATCTCTAGGAAATACAAGGCTACCGGAAATATGATCAAAGTCTCAAGCATCAAGGTGCACCATATTAACTCTGAGGGCAAACAAGCTCCCACATAAAGGGTCATGTGCAACCAAGCAAACATTTTCTGGAATTACTACAACACTCGATACTAGGGTCAATGACAAATTTCCCCAAAATCCTTCTCATAGGATGACTCCCAGCCAGAGTTTCAGTCTCTGAAAACTTCTCACCAACTGAGTTAACCTCAAGAACCCTCGAGGATTTTCCCCAGTGAAGAAGACACCTCTCTAACAGAGCGACAATAGGGTTTATCCCCACAAAAAACTATAGATTCCCTAGTTTGATTTTGCCTCTCCGACTACTACAAATCAAAGGACCACAAATCCTCTTCTCCAATAGACTACTCTACAATCCCCAACAAGTTACTGTGAAGCCTGGACCTGACCAAATATTAGTTTAACTTCGACTCCTCAGTAGAGCAACGAATAACTAAGACTCCTGAACTCTTTTCCCCAAGCAAGAATCAACACTCTCCATAGAGTTTCTAACATTCCCCAGCGAAGTTCTCCTCAAAACAACAAAACAGGAATCACCGGTAAAAACATTCTAAGCAATGTTTGAAAGCATACCTACTCTTCAACAGCAGTCCGGGATTTATTGGATCCCTAGCATTTGTCAAGGATTTAGTTTCCCAGACAAAAATATATTCATTAACATTTCACAATGATAAGTGCGTACGACTCAATCTCATTTATTTTGAGAATATCATGACACCATGCATTTCATACATCATGACATTGCATACAACTAACGTTTTACCTTTTTCCGGAAAAGGTCAATCAACAGATGGCTACCATCAACCACTTTCAAGTTCCAGATTAATACCTGTAATAAGTCAGGGCATTTATCTATACGACCAATTGAAGAAACCCTACACAGGTTCCTCCTATTTCCAGATGAAGTTTTACACAGACTCATAATGAAGTAATCCTACCCAGATTCCTTCTTATAGCCCTACTATCCAGGCTTTCATTTGAAGTAACCCTACTACCCAGGTTCCTTCTCATAGACCTACTATCCAGGCTTTCATTTCGAAGTAACTCTACTACCCAGGTTCCTTCTCATAGCCATACTATCCAGGATTTCATTTCGAAGTAACCCTACTACCCAGGTTCCTTCTCATAGCCCTATTATCCAGGCTTTCATTTCAAAGTAACCCTACTACCCAGGTTCCTTCTTATAGCCCTACTATCCAGGCTTTCATTTCTAAGTAACTCTACTACCAAGGTTCCTTCTCATAGCCCTACTATCCAGGCTTTCATTTCTAAGTAACCCTACTACCCAAGTTCGTTCTCATAGCCCTACTATCCAGGATTTTATTTCGAAGTAACCCTACTACCCAGGTAACTTCTCATAGCCCTACTATCCAGGCTTTCATTTCGAAGTAACCCTACTACCCAGGTTCCTTCTCATAGCCCTATTATCCAGGCTTTCATTTCGAGGTAACCCTATTACCCAGGTTCCTTCTCATAGCCCTACTGTCCAGGCTTTTTATTTCGAAGTAACCCTACTACCCAGGTCCCTTCTCATAGCCCTACTATCCAAGTTTTTATTTCGAAGAAACCCCACCCAGATTCCTTCTCAGACAACTCTAGATGAAGTTTTACACAGACTCATCATGAAGCAGTACTACACAGACGTATCATAAATTAAAGAAAATTCAATACCTCTGCTATTTCAGTTTAAATCTCCCAACGGTTTATCCTGATTCTCCAGACCACTGCTGGTTCAGTTTAAATCTCTCAACGGTTTATCCTGCTTCTTTCTGGTAGACATTTCTTCTGGTTCATATAAGTCGCTCCAAGATTTATCTTGATTCTTCCTAGTTAAAGATTATTCAAGACTTCTGCTAGGTTTAGTTTTAAATGAACCAAAGGTTCATGCTGATTCTTTCCCCAGTTAAAGTCAGGTTTAGACTTAGTCTAATTTCTGTCAGCGGTCACCTCCGGATGGCATTTGTAAGCCCATCTCTGCAAATATCCATCATTCCTCCAAATGGCATCTATAAGCCCATTCCCATTTCATCTTCGAGTGTAAATTTCTGGGCACTCAAATGTTCGATCATCTTCCACCTTCAAGTCACAAATGGCGGATCTGCCAATCTAACTCTTCAGGTTTAAGAAGATTGACCTGGGGAAGCTGTTGTACACCAAAACTTTCCCTCTTATTTATCAAGTATTTTATCACAAGATCTCCTTTGGTTCAAAACTGCACAAGGGTTGATCAGCTCAAGACATCTCCTTAAGCACTGATGACTGAAATTAGGGTTTGAGATTGCACAAGGATAATTGAACTTTTAATGCCTCATATTACTTTCATGGATCATTATGGACCCTTAAGATTGTTCATGTCAAGTTTCAAGTCTTGGATTACATTTTTGCTCAGTCAATTGATCAGTTGACCTAAAAATCAATTGTATTGGGGAAAAAGTCAATTGTGGTCAATTTACAGTCAAACTTCATAATTTTTCATCCATATCAACATTATTAACTCATATATGTCATTTGATGAAGTTTCGACCATAATTCCTCAAGAAATTTGATCAGATCATCAAAAGGGCAAAATGGTCAAAATTGGGGTTTTCACTAGGAAAGGGCAATTTCTGATTTTTGACCTAGCAGATGGTTAATTGTCTTGAGACATGATCTCAAGTATTCAATTGCATCATTTTTACCTAATAGCATGACTCAAAGCATCCCTCAAGATCAATTGATTAATAGTTGATTTTCAGTCAACTGATCAAAAGTCAATTGTACACTGAAAAGTCAAACTTTGACTTTTTGGTCAAAGTCAAGTGTCAAAGATCACAATTCATCAAAAAAATTCAAAATAAGAAACTTGTTCATCAAGAAATCAAAAAGTAAAGATTTCATTTTGAAAACTCAAAGTTTCCAAACTTAGAAATTTTTCTAAGTGTTGAAAACTTCATATTTTTTCACAACTTTGAGCCAATTTTTCACCATGATGCAAGATGATTCAAAAGAAACTTTCAACGTGAAAGTTATAGATCTCAATGATATATAAAACATCACTTTTACACAACTCCTCCTAAAAATGCTTGGATCTCAAGTTATTAATCCATGAAATCATGGTCATGAAACTAAAACACTTAGTGAAAATTTGAGCATTTTTGGTAAGGATTTTGACCTAACTTTTGAGCCAAGTTTCACATAGTTCCATTTGGATTTTGGAAAAGTTATAAAAAGAGGGGTTGTAGAGCACATTAAAATATTTATAAAGTGTCCAAGAAATCCTTTAGATCATTTTTTAGCAAGGAGAATCGAAGGCCAGAAGTTAGGGTTTCAAGTTGTTTTACAAGGCAAAATTTCATGATGAACCAGAATGCAAATCCATGCTAGGCTGCACAATATTTGCTTTGCAGGCCTCAAACTTGTTTGGCACTCCATAATTAAATATTTGGAGAGCTGTTAGAGGCATCAACTCAAGCATTCGATGCATTGCCCATGCTTAATGCCATTTTGGGATGAAAGTGCACATTGCCATTTTGGAAAAGTAGCTTTTATGCACAAAATCAGTTCTTGAGCTTTTCAATTGTTTTCTTCTGATCACACACAACCTACAACCCAAAAGAAACTTGTCTAAAGTCTCTAAACAACTCAGTCCATACTTGTACTTTATCTTGAAACTACATTTTCACTTTTCTTCAAAAACAAGCAAAATCCCAAAACTCGTACTTGTGTGATGCTGACCCTATCAAGTGCTACAACCTTTTCCATACTTATGCACAAGTTGTTTGCATCAAAATAAAAGAGTTCAAGAACCCTTAAAACCTCCCAAGCACCTTGCTACACAGAATGGCCCAAACTTGACTGTTTTGAGCAAAAACTCACCATCTTCAGTCCCACTCGTGCGTTTTGAAAAATAATCATCCAAACACCTTCCATACATCATATGAAAGTAATCCAGGCCCTTACTTCCTAACTGTAACTCCTCCATTACCATCCACCATTTTTAAAACTGAAGCTTGCAACTTGACTTGACTTGGGAGTTTCAGCCATCCTCAAAGCAAAGTAGGAGTTGGAATATACTCAAGGAGGTCCAGGCCAGCTAAATAGATCATTGGGAAACCTCAAAGCTTCCTCAAACGCCATACACGAATCCAACTACAAGAGGTAAGTTTTCAAACTTCTATCTCTTCAGACAAGCATCATTTGATTCTGATTTGTGAAGAGAAAATGTAGATACCATTTCCACGAAGCTGTAAATTACCATAGTTTACATTTATATGGCCTAAGCTTAGAGAATTTTAGAGTTGAAGTTTCTAAAAATTTTAGGTTTTAAATTAGGTCCAGAAAAATTCTCAATCATCTTTGATTGTTAGCTTAAGTTATTTACATGGTTGGATTAGTGATGAAATTTCCAGCAACTTTCATGTTTGTACTTTTGAAAATGGTTGAGAAATGAGAGAGATAGAAATTTAAAAAAATCATGTTGATTGGTCTGGCGTGAGGTTGAAGATCATACAGGCCTAGGAATGTGTTTCAAATATATATTTATGGTTTTGTATTAATAAACGGATGTATAGCCACCCCAATGGTAGAAGCGCTCGCATGTGACTATAGGGACCTGGGTTCGAGCCCTAGTGGTACGCTTTTGTTTTTTCACTTTTTATTATTTCAGGTTCAATGCAAGCCAAGCCAACTTGTGTACCATGTTCCTTTCTCAATCACCATCAGATCAGCCAAGCTATTAAATCCAACACCTCACATGCATGTCTCCATGATGCACCCTTTAAGACTGCCCACACTAGATCACTAAAACCTTTTCATTAAAACCCTAAAAATCTTTTTTAGTTAATTTCATTTCTTAATTAATTTAAGTTAATTTCATTTTATTAACCATTTTCCTAGTTAGGTTAAAACCCCTTTCATACAAATCCAAACAAAAACCATTTCTTTATCCATTGGCATTTGCATTTTTATTTTCAATTTTACACAATATTCAATATGGTTGTAATAGTTAATTAGATTTAATTTTCTTGCAAAAATTTCCATTTGTAAATTTGTACACCCCTTCCCCTATTGATGTAATAGCTTAGTATTTTTATTTTCCCCAATTTAATGCTTTATGTAAATGCTAGTAATTAGGGTTTGTATGGAAAGATAAAATCAATACTTAGAAAACGATAATTCAAAGACAAAACAATGCATGTAAATTAATACACTTGCACACTTCGCACCTTTAGGGTTAACTCCACTTGTTTCCTTGACAAATAAATGGTCATAATACGCATGTAAGATGTTTTAGCAAAAACAAACAAAATACACAATCATAGTCCCTTGATGACGCTACAAATGTTGCCTTACGAATGATCTTAGTCCCTCAAAGAAAATGCTAAGATATCTTACAACATTGTTATTCATGACTATACGTTGACCCTTGCTCGTTCCTTTTACATCCAAAGATAGGGTTTCTTACCAAATCAATGGTAAGATAACTGTTGTACCCAAAACTTTGCCCTCTCACTTATCAAAGGATCATCATGGACCCTCAGTTTTTGCTTTCATCCAATTCAAGCCTAAATTACAAATTTTCCAAGAAAGTCATTCACAAAGGCAAAATGGTCATTTGCACACTAAAAAGTCAAACTTTGACTTTTGGATCAAAATCAAGTTTCAAGGATCATATTTCATCAAGACATATGGAAATATGATGTTTGTTTCATCAAGAAATTCAAAAGTCAAAATTACTTTGGAAAAGTCAAAATTCTAAATACTTAGAATTTTTTTAAGTGTTTAAGAAATATGACAAGCTCAGAACTTCTGGACAGATTATTACCATGATGCAAGCTGATTCTGGAAAAACTTCTAAATCAAGAGTTTTAAATTTCAATGAGACCTAAAACAGTACAGAACATGACTTCTTCTAGAAGTGTTGGGATTTCAAGTTGTACGTCTTTAAAGACACGTCTCTGAAGCTTAGGCACGTAGTAAATTCTGAGCAATTTCAAATTAGAATTTGTTTACAACTTATGGGCCAGTTTTCACATAGGTTCATTCAGAAGTTGCAAGAGTAATTCAAAAAGGGTTTATAAAGCATGTCATAAGCTATCTGGAAAGTCTGAGAACTCACTCAGAACATGTTGGGGCAAAGAGATTCAAGGATCAGAAGTTGGATGTTTGTTCTAAGTTGCACTGATGCTGAACTTCTGGCCTAGAATTAAGCTATGATGCAAGATCTCATGGCGCAGGATTTTTGGTTTGATAAATCTCATCATCATTTAATGCTCACAACCACTTTTGAGTTTTTATCTAAAGGATTTCTCCACGTGTGAGATAGAAGTACCATTGTTGTCCTTGAAAAACAAACTTTTGTACAAGTCTATGACGGGCCCATGCTTTGCTTTTGCCTCTGAGGGTACATTTCCTTAATTCATGCTTACAAATCCAGCTTAGGCATGGCTAAAAGCTTCTAACCACCATACTTGTTTATCTTGCTTCAAGAACAAGCCAGCACTCTAGCATGATGTTGGTACTTTTGACTTCTCCAAGATATAAATTTATTGCCTATAAAATAAACTTCATTTGCAAGTGTGAAGGGGTTGGTCAGAAAAATTGAAAGGAAAAGTTTTGAAACCTTGCAAAAATTTCCAGAAATATGAAACTGCAAACACAAATACAAAATCGGCTAGTTTTTTATTCTTGCATTCAAACTCCAACTTCCCTCAAGTGTTTCTCGACCAAATCATTCATACAGATTCTGAATCTTCCATTCACCATTCATAACCCAAGTTAAAGGTTGTTCTAGTCTGCTGAATATGTGAGGAAGCTGATCATAACATTACAAGCAGTCAGAACCAGACTCCAGCTCACAGAACATTTTTCAGCTGCAAGGTAAGCTTCTGCTAACCCTCATCATATTACTTAAGCATTATTAGAATTACATAATCAAATCACAGTGTAGACATATTGATTCTGATGTTGTACATATTCTGAGGTTTCATCTACTTGCCTGCCTAAATAGGAAGAACATAGGTTCAGAACTTCTTAAGGAAACTAGAACTAGCAGATACATGTTTGTTTCAGATTTATAGTCTTGACATTTTTTATGCTTCCGAAACCATGAGGGAAACCTACCATAATTGCTATGTTTGTGTTTTCTGTTCTATTGAGAATTGACTAAGTTGCAGATGTTCTGATTAGGATGGAGAAAGAGATGAAGCACATCATCAGAATTTACTTTTTGTTATATGTTTATGCTTTTGCTTCTAATACCGATTGTACAACCACCCCAGTGGTAGAAAGCGTGTGCATAAGACATTAGTTCTAAGGGTCCTGGATTCTTGCCCCAAAAGCATATTTTTAGGTTTATTTATTGACATTTTTTTACCCATTTATCTGTCAAATGATACTCCTAAATCAGAACTTCTAGATATCCTCACCTAACAGCATAATCACTTCACTCTCTCAAACAATCAGAACCTATGACTTGCCAGAGATACATAAACTTCTATGCTCCCAGCTACCCTATAGCCTCTGAACCCTTCAACCTCAGAATTTGATGTACCCAGGCCCAAAACTTCTGACCCTCCACTTTCTCACTAACACTTTACTTTTGCAGCATATCAGAGTCAGAACTTCTGTTCCTTCTCGTTTTAGCAACGTGCGGATTCTGACTTCCTTTTCCCTCATTTATTTTATTTTAGCTTTTAAATAACCAAAAACACCAAAAATATTTCATATTCACATGTTTTGTTTTATTTCTTTGAGAACAAAAAGATCAAAATATTTTCTTAAGTAAACTTATTTCTTAACAAAAACAAGACAAGTCCATTTCAATTCTTGTACATTATTTCAATATGGTTGTAATATATAATTAGGACTTTATTTCATGCAATCCCATTCATAAATTTGTACCCCCATCCCCTTAATGATGTAATAGTGTAGGAATTTACTTTTCCGCACTTTTATTGCTTTCATATATTGTTAATAATTAGGGTTTGTATGGAAAGACATGAAATCGACAAGTAGACAACCTAAAAATCAAAGACTAAAATGCATGCAATTAAACACACTATTCACACATGCACCCTTAGGGTAATATCACTTGTTTCCTATCAGAAAATAGTCATCTCCCTCGAACTTAGGTTTTTTAGCAAAGATCCTCGATAAAAGATCTTAGTCTCTTGTTGACCCTCAATGTTGCCTTTGGTAAACGATCTCGTCCCTAAACGACATTGCTAAAACGTCCCATAGGTTTCCTTCTATGACTATACAAACTTCTTGCACCCGTCCCTTCACATCTAACGATGGGGCTTCTTACCAAATCAATGGTAAGATAGCAACATCTAAAGGAGGAGGAAAAGAACATTTAAGACCTTTTGAGTAGGTAGATTTGCTCCTAGTTGCTCGCTTGCTCACAATAAAACATTTTTTACACCAACACTTTCATCCTGAAACATTTTCAAAAGACAAACACTTTGTATGTGTTCTTATAGAAACGAGAGCCATTACAAAGAAGACACATTTTCAAAATTACTTTTGAAAAACACAAACACAACTTTGAACTATTTTTCGAAATAACACTTTGTACGCATTCTTATAGAAACGAGAACCATTACAAAGACATTTTCAAAATACTTTCAAAACCCACACCACAAGCACATTCAAACAAAAGCAAGTGATCTAGCAAGCAACTAAGAGCCCATGGAAAACCATGGATGAAAAGGGTGCTAATACATTCCCTTTTCATAATCTACCCCCCGAACTCAAGAAAACATCTCAAGGACTTTCCTGTTTTTTTCAGCCTTTCCTTTTGGATAAAAGAAAAGTCGGTGGCGACTCTTGCTAACCGCAACATTTATGATAAAACTCAAAATAACCAAGTCAATTATCCCACCGTGTTACAGAACTGGCGACTCTGTTGACGACCTTAAAAGTGGGGTTACCTTAGGGCTAGATCACATTTGTTTGCTTTCATTATTTGACATGTATGCTTTATATTATGGTTCTTTGTTTGGGCTTACTAAATATCCTACACCCAAATTTGGGGTACCTTCTTTAGGTAAGTAGAAATAAACTGTGAGGAAACTGTGCGGGGTATACCGACACGGTTGAAACAGTAGCTACCTTGATGCGATACTTTGGTGTGTACCGGTAGCCCTTGAGTAATCAAGGAGAATACGGGGCCGCTGCGTGGTATCATAAAGCGTCAACTGACTTTAGCACCTTAATTGACCAACTTGGCTTTTAGGACGTAGTGAGATAGTTGTCTTTGGTGTAAACCCAAAGTCGGTTGATACTTGATGCTACACTCGTTGAGGTTTGACCCTCGAGTTTTGTTTGGTGGAAAGTCAATTGTCTATCGGAACAAGATTTGGGGGAAAGACCGGTGATATTGAGATCCCTAAGAACCCGGTTATTATATTTATGACAGGTTGAACCAACCCAACTTCAAGAGGGTACCACCTTAAAATCCATGCAAGCCTTAAACCTAAGGTCTCTGTGTGATTTGCTTGTGCTTGCTATACCTGCTATATCTGAGCATAATCATGACATCATAACATAGCATGTCATACTAACCATTTCAAGGATTCTTATGGTTTATTTTTGTCTTGTTTTGTAGGACATGGCTCTCGTCCGCAGATTCACTATACAAGTCAGTCTGGTAAAAGTACCTCCTCTGCTTAAGGATTTGGTATCAAGGGTTCCCGAAAGCTCTCCATTCGCTGAAAGAAATGGTAGACTTATCAACTTTGACACTTCAAACCTAGATGAAGAAATGTTAAAAGTGCTATTTCAGTTCTTTGACCCTCTACATCACTGCTTCACTTTTCCGGATTACCAGTTAGTGCCTACTATGGAGGAGTTTTCTTTGCTGTTGGGGGTGCCTATCGCTAATGAGGTACCTTTCAATGGTGTGGAAAGATACCCTAAACTTGAAGATATTTCCAAATCTCTATCCTTACAACAGTCTGACGTAGTAGAAAATTGGGAAACCAGGAGAGGTGTCAAAGGTTTTTTGGCTAAGTTCTTGTTCGAGAAAGCTCATCATTTTTGGAATACCTTGGACTTACAAGCTTTTGATGAGGTGTTAGACCTTCTCATCTATGGTTTGGTATTGTTTCCTAATCCGGACCGGCTCATAGACGTGAATATGGTTAAGATTTTCCTGTCACGTAATCCTTCTGTGTTGCACACCTCTTCTGGCTAGGTGGTTTACTTTACACCTACCCTGATCCGTCTTGAAGAATGAATAAGGCTTAAGATGGTCTCAAAGGCTGATGACTCTTACACATTCAAGCATTTATTGGTGCCCCCGATTCTCGGAGAATGTTACCATCATTGATCGATGTAGAGAATTCCCTAATGTCCCACTCTTAGGCATTAGGGGAGGAATCATTTACAATCCTTGTTTGGCACTACGAAAGTTTGGATATGCAAGAAGGGATGGTCCTCATGATGCCTTTATTCAAGGAATCATTTTCGACTACGAGAATGATACTCAGGATTACCGCAAAAGGTTCATGCGAGCTTGGGGCATGGTACATAGAGTTGATAGCAAGAAGCTAGGGCATAGGAATTCCATCCCTCTTGAGCCTTACCTCAAATGGGTACGAGCTCGTGCTCAAAGTCTTGTGATACCTTACCCCTCTATTCACCTAGTTATTATAGAGCCTGTTGTGGAAGGAGATGTCCCATACACTATCCTTCATCCTAACATGCCCACCTATCTCGAAGACTTGCAAAGGGATTGGATATAGCTTAAAGGGGAGCAAGACACTTTCGAGGCCCAATTCTACGCCAGCGAGAAGAAGGTTCTGGAACTCACCAGGAAGCTTCATGAGGAGCGGAGTCTGAACGCCTATATTGCACCAAAGAGGATGCATTCAACTTTTTTATCTTAGAGTTTTTGTATTTCTTTGTAAGCCCAAAGAGGAATGATGTGCTTAAACATTGATTTATCAATATGACGTGTGTTCCTTTTTTGTCTAAAGCAAATTTAAATCTCTAATTTCCTTGAAAACATGCATCCACATATCATGCATCATATCATGACAGGTTTCTCCCATACAGGTCTCCTTATCTTCCTACTGTTTATTTCAGCAAGATGGATAGGGAACAAACGGTGAAAGACATCCAGGCTCAAAACGCCCAACTTCAAAAGATATTTTTGGATCTGTCCAACAGACAAGAAGAAGTCAAAAATCTCCTCACCTGGGGCATGATCATGGGAAATCCTGGAGACGACAGATATGACCAGTTGGAGCGACTACAAACTGAGATAGCCGTAATAAAAGTCCAGATAATGGGACAACTGGTGGGCCAGATGGCTCTCATCCAAAACTTGGCTCAGGGAAAAGAAGAGCTTAGAGTCCTCATCAACAAGCTTCATCAAGACAGATGCAACCAAATAGGGAAAACAACCATAATTGGAGATCGAGTCATTGATTAGCCTCCGATGAAGAGTGGACCTTTCCAAATTGCTTCCATGTCACGGACCTAACAACAACCCCACCAACAATAACAAAGGAATCAGCGTAAGGAGGGTGCACCTAAGAGACAATTTATCAAGATTGGCATGTCGCTAGATCAGGTGCTACAACACTTGTTGAAGGCGTAGCTAATTACATTAAAGGCTCCTCCCCTATATCCCAACACTACTGCTCTTAGTTATCATCCCAATGAGAGGTGTGCATACCATTCTAATGGTCCTGGGTATGACACGAACAATTGTTGGGCTCTGAAGAACAAGATTCAAGACCTAATTGACAAAGGAGAGTTAGAGTTTACACAAGACGATCAAATGGAACTCTTCTATCACCCCTCAAGGGAATCCACATGAAGCAATGATCTGGGCGAGGAAATTTTCTGTTCATTTGAATTTTCAGTTGTAATCTCTTTTGTTATTCAAACAATTATCTATTAATGTCAAACTTTGTTTCATTAATGCATTTCATATGTTTGTCTTGAATTCATCCATTTGTTTTCTCTATATTTAAATTATTATTTTTACTCTCAACTCTTGCTAAAAGTTACAAGCCTTTAGAGAGAGGATGACGAAAACAATGCCATAATCTCATACCGTATGCTTTTGAACAGACCTTGCTAATGATGTACATGAATTCTTTTAAATCCTAAACACTGGAGTTATAAGGAAGATAATCCCTAGTCAACCCCTTCGAGCCAAAAAAGTAGGATTTTTCTTTTTCACACAAGTTAAAACCTTTAATCAAAACCTGGGGCAGGGTAGTCTCTCAGTCATTTCAAACGCGCGTTTAGCCGCAAACCCCCATCTCATAATACAACGAATGACATCAAAAACATTCCTCTGGAATCAAAAGACAGTGATGGTTCCCTACCAAATAGGCAGTTATTATCTCCCAAAAAAGAAAAAGCCCACTAAGTCAAAACATACGAAGGAGACTTAAGAAAAATGAGGGTATCCCGCTGACTGTAATCTCAAAACAAGAACAGTCAGGCAAAATTAGGGATAACAAATCGAACGAAAGAGGTCACTACAAATCCTCAATAACATGAAAAATGTTGCAAAAATGACTGCCTTATGATAATCTTAACTTGTCTAAACCATCACCAAAATGTCATTTCAAACTCAATCGGAGTTCAAACGCACAATTAGCTGAGTTTAGGAATGAAGAACATCACGAAGAACGGGCGAGTACAAATACACTTTGAGCCTTATCTTTTATTTCTTAAATTGTGAACCAAGCCACGTTACAACCCTTCAAAAGTATTAATTGAAGCAGGGATTAGTTTGAAAGCATACTGTTATAAAAGGTATCCTGACTCCTATAAGGCTTTATTCTAAATTCTGAAGTTGATTTCATATTCTTACAAAAACTCTTTACTTGCTAAAATGCATTTTCAAAAATTCAATAAAATCATAAACTTTGAATTATTTGAATATCGTTGTTTGCATATGGCTATTTGTTTGACAGTAGAGAAATTCACACAATGAACATCCGATGAACAAAATATCTCTTATTGAACAAAATCACTTCAAGTAGGATGAACTCATAACATGACATGTCACTATCCGACATACCTGGGGTAGTCCAGTCAAGATTCCAAGAAATCTATCAGGAAATGCTAAATATAATTGGGGGCAGGTCTCCATCTCCATCAGTTGGGGCATTGAACACGAATCCCAACAAAGGATTACGTACAATCAAACATTTCCTGGATGTGCCACAAATAATTGCTACAAGGGGAAGTGACAAATCTCCCCAAAATCCCTCTCATAGGATGACCCCAAGCCATAATTTCAATCTCTGAAAACTTCTCACCAGGTGAGTCGACCTTAAGAACCCTCGTGGGTTTTCCCTAGTGAAGAAGACACCTCTCCAACAGACCGCCAACATGGTTTATTCCCCCAACAAACTACAGATTCCCCAGTTTGAGTTTTCCTCTCTGACTACTACAAATCAAAGGGCCACAACTCTCTTTACCTAATAGACTACTCTATAATCCCTAACAAGTTACTGTGAAGCCGGGACCCGACCAGATATCAGTTCAACTTCGACTGCCCAGTAGAGCAACGAACAACTGAGACTCCTCAACTCTTTTTCCCCAAGCAAGGATCAACACTCTCCATATATTTTTCAATATTCCTTAGCGAAGCTCTCCTCAAAACATGAATACCCGGTGGAAACATTCTAAGCAAAATTTGAAGACGCACCTACTCTTCGACAGTAGTCCGGGATTTAGTGATCCCCCAGCACTTATCAAGGATTTATTTTCCCAGACAAAGATACACTTCAATAACATTTCACACTTCATACATCCTAGCATATGCATACAAAATACATATAACACAAATCTCATTTATTTTGAGAACATCATTATGCAATGCATACATCATGACATTGCGTACAACTAACTCTTTACCTTTTCAGGAAAGATCAATCAACAGACAAAGATCATCATCTTTTTGGAGTAGCCATCGTCCAAGATTCCTTCATCATCTTTTTGGAGTAGCAATCGTCTCATATTCCTTCATCACACATCATTATCAAAAAAGATCTCTACCGGTTCAGTTTAAATCTCTCAACGGTTTATGTTGATTCTTTCTCGCATACCTTCTCTGGTTCAGTCAGATCGACACTAAGATCTCTCTGATTCTTATTAAAGTTGAAGATATTGCAAGACTTTCTATGGTTCAGATAAACCGTTCTAAGATTTTTCTGATTCTTATCCAGTCAGAGTTAATCCAAGACCTTCTCTGGTTCAGTCAGATCGACACTAAGATCTCTCTGATTCTTATTCCAGTTGAGGATGTCCCAAGACTTTTGTATGGTTCAGTTAAATCGATCCTAATATTTTTTTGATTCTTATCCAATCAGAGTTAATCCAAGATATTCTCTGGTTCAGTTAGATCGACACTAAGATATCCCTGATTCTTATTCCAGTTGAAGATGTCCCAAGACTTTTTCCTGGTTCAGTTAAATCGATCCTAAGATTTTTCTGATTCTTATCCAATCAGAGTTAATCCAAGACCTTCTATGGTTTAGTCAGATCGATACTAAGATCTCTCTGATTCTTATTCCAGATGAAGATATTACAAGACTTTCTCTGATTCAGATAAATCTCTATAAGATTTTTCTGATTCTTATCCAGTCAGAGTTAATCCAAGACCTTCTTTGGTTCAGTCAGATCGACACTAAGATCTCCCTGATTCTTATTCCAATTGAAGATGTCCCAAGTCTTTCGTCTGGCTTATTTAAATTGATCCTAAGATTATTATGATTCTTATCCAGTCAGAGTTAATCCAAGACCTTCTCTGGTTCAGTCAGATCGACACTAAGATCTCTCTTATTCTTATTCCAGTTGAAGATGTCCCAAGACTTTTGTCTGGTTCAGTTAAATTGATCCTAATATTTTTCTGATTCCTTCCAGTCAAAGTTAATCCAAAACCTTCCCGGATTCACTTAGATCGACACTAAGATCTCTCTGATTCTTATTCCATTTGAAGATGTCCCAATACTTTTGTCTGGTTCAGTTAAATCAATCCTAAGATTTTTCAGATTCTTTCCAGTCAAAGTTAATCCAAGACTTTCTCATGTTCAGTCAGATCGACACTAAGATCTCTATGATTCTTATTCCAGTTGAAGATGTCCCAAGACTTTTGTCTGGTTCAGTTATATCGATCCTAAGATTTTTCTGATTCTTTCCCGTCAAAGTTAATCCAAGACCTTCTCGGGTTCAGTAAGATCGACACTAAGATCTCCCTGATTCTTATTCTAGTTGAAGATATTCTGAGACTTTCGTCTGGTTTAGTTAAATCAATCCTAATAATTTTCTGATTCATTCCAGTTAAAGAAAATCCAATGGCCTCTACTTGTTCAGTTTAAATCTCTCAATGGTTTATCTTGATTCTTTCTGGTAGACATTTCTCCTAGTTCAGATAAATCACTCCAAGATTTATTCTGATTCTTTTCCAGTTGAATTCATGTTTAGACATGGTCTAGTTTCCATAAACAATCACCTTACGATGGCATATTTTAAGCTTATTCCCTACATAATCGACCACCACATCATCGAGTGCAAATTTCTGGGCACTCTAGTGTTCAATCATTTTCCACCTTCAAGTCACAAATGGCGGATCCGCCAATCTAACTCTTCAGTTTTAAGAAGATTGAACAGGGGTAGCTGTTGTACCCTAAAACTTTCCCTCTTATTTCTCAAAGGATCATCTTGGACACTCAGTTTTTGCTTCCATCCAATTTCAAGCCTTGAATTACAAATTTTCCAAGAAAGTCATTCACAAGGGCAAAATGGTCATTTGCACACTGAAAAGTCAAACTTTGACTTTTGGATTAAAATCAAGTTTCAAGGATCATATTTCATCAAGACATGTTCAGAGATGATGTTTGCTTCATCAAGAAATTCAAAAGTCAAAATTACTTTGGAAAAGTCAAAATTCTAAATACTTAGAATTTTTTTAAGTGTTTAAGAAATATGACAAGCTCAGAACTTCTGCCCAGATTATTACCATGATGCAAGCTGATTCTTGAAGAACTTCTAACTCAAGAGTTTTAAATCTCAATGAGACCTAAAATACTGCAGAACAGAACTTTTTTTGGAAGTGTTGGTATTTCAAGTTGTACGTCTTCAAAGACACGTCTCTGAAGCTTAGGCACGTAGTAAATTCTGAGCATTTTCAAATCAGAATTTGTTCACAACTTCTGGGCCAGTTTTCACATAGTTTCAGTCATAAGTTGCAAGAGTAATTCAAAAAGGGTTTACAAGTCATGACATAAGCTATCTGGAAATTCTGAGAACTCGCTCAGAACATGCTGGGGCAAAGAGATTCAAGGATCAGAAGTTGGATGTTTTTTCTAAGTTGCACTGATGCTGAAATTCTGGCCCAAAATTAAGCTATGATGCACAATCTCATGGCGCAGGATTTTTGGTTTGATAAATATCATCATCATTTAATGCTGACAACCACTTTTGAGTTTTTATCCAAAGGATTTCCCCACGTGTGAGATAGAAGTACCATTGTTGTCCATGAAAAGAAAACTTTTGTACAAATCTATGTTGGGCCCATGCTTTGCTTTTGCCTCTGAGGGTACTTTTCCCTAATTCATGCTTACAAATCCAGATTAGGTATGGCTAAAAGCTGCTAACCACCATACTTGTTTATCTTGCTTCAAGAACAAGCCAGCACGCTAGCATGATGTTGGTACTTTTGACTTCTCCAAGCTATAAAGTTCTTGCCTATAAATTAAACTTCATTTGCAACTGTGAAGGGGTCGGTCAGAAAAATTGAAAGGAAAAGCTTTGAAACCTTACTAAAATTTCCAGAAATCCGAAATTGCAAACGCAAATACAAAACTTGTTATTTTTTTATTCTTGCATTCAAACTCCAACTTCCCTCAAGTGTTTCTCGACCAAATCATTCATACATCTTCTGAATCTTCCATTCACCATTCATAACCCAAGTTAAAGGTTGTTCCAGTCTGTTGAATACATGAGGAAGCTGATCAGAACATTACAAGCAGTCAGAACCAGACTCCAGCTCATAGAACATTTTTCAGCTGCAAGGTAAGCTTCTGATAACCCTCATCATATCACTTAAGCATTGTTAGACTTACATGTTCAAAGCACAATGTAGACATCTTGATTCTGAGGCTGTACATATTTTGAGGTTTCATGTACTTGCCTGCCTAAATAGGAAGAACATAGGTTCAGAACTACTTAAGGAAACTAGAACTAGTAGATACATGTTTGTTTCTGATTTATAGTATTGACATTTTTTATGCTTCTGAAACCATGACGGAAACCTGCAATAATTGCTATGTTTGTGTTTTCTGTTCTGTTGAGAATATACTAAGTTGCAGATGTTCTGATTAGCATGGAGAAAGAGATAAAGCTCATCATCAGAATTTACTTTTTGTTATATGTTTATGCTTTTTCTTATAATTCTGAATGTACAGCCACCCTAGTGGTAGAAAGTGTGCGTATAGACATTAGTGCTAAGGGTCCTGGGTTCTAGCCCCAGAAGAATCTTTTTAGGTTTATTTATTGACATTTATTTACCCATTTATCTGTCAGATGATACTCCTAAATCAGAACTTCTAGATATCCTCACCTAACAGCATAATCACTTCACTCTCTCAAACAATCAGAACCTCTGACTAGCATGAGATACATAAACTTCCAGGCTTCCAGCTACGCTATAGCCTCTGAATCCTTAAACCCCATAACTTTTGACCCTCCACTTTCTCACTAACATTTTCTCTTTTGCAGTATTTCAGTGTCAAAATTTTGTTCCTTCTCGTTTCAGCAACGTGGGGATTCTGACTCCCTTTTCCCTCATTTATTTTATTTTAGCTTTTAAATAACCAAAAACACCTAAAATATTTCATATTCACATGTTTTATTTTATTTCTTTGAGTACAAAAATATCAAAATATTTTCTTAAGTAAACTTATTTCTTAACAAAAACAAGACAAGTCCATTTCAATTCTTGTACATTATTTCAATATGGTTGTAATAGATAATTAGGACTTTAATTTCTTGCAATCCCATTCATAAATTTGTACCCCCATCACCTTAATGATGTAATAGTGTAGGACTTTACTTTTCCACACTTTTATTGCTTTTATATATTATTAATAATTAGGGTGTGTATGGCAAGACATGAAATCGACAAGTAGACAACCTAAAAATCAAAGACTAAAATGCATGCAACTAAACACACTATTCACACATGCACCCTTAAGATAATCTCACTTGTTGCCTATCGGAAAATAGTCATGTCCCTCGAACATGGGAGTTTTAGCAAAGACCCTCGATAAAAGATCATAGTCCCTTGTTGACCCTCAATGTTTCCTTCGGTAAACGATCTCGTCCCTTAACAAAATTGCTAAAACGTCTCATAGGTTGCCTTCTATGACTATACAAACATCCCACACCCGTCCCTTCACATCCAACGATGGGGCTTCTTACCAAATCAATGGTAAGATAGCAACATCTGAGGGAGGAGGAAAAGAATATTTAAGACCTTTTGAGTAGGTAGATTTTCCCCTAGTTGCTCGCTTGCTCACAATAAAACATTTTTTACACCAACACTTTCATCCTGAAACATTTTTAAAAGACAAACACTTTGTATGCGTTCTTATAGAAACGAGAACCATTACAAAGAAGACACCTTTTCAAAATCACTTTCGAAAAATACAAATACATTTTGAACTATTTTTCGAGACAACACTTTGTACGCGTTCTCAAAGAAACGAGAACCATTACAAAGAAATTTTCAAAATACTTTCAAAACCCACACCACAAGCACATTCAAACAAAAGCAAGTGATCTAGAAAGAAACTAAGAGCCCATGTAAAACCATGGATGGAAAGGGTGCTAATACCTTCCCTTTTCATAATATACCCCCCGAACACAAGAAAACATCTCAAAGGTCTTTCCTATTCTTTTCAGCCTTTCCTTTTGGATAAAAGAAAAGTCGGTGGCGACTCTTGCTAACCGCAATATTTGTGATAAAACGCAAAACAACCAAGTCAGTTCTCCCACCGTGTTACAATAAAAATGTCAAAGGAAAGAGGAAATAAACATGAAAGACTTTTGTGTAGGTAGAATGTTCCTAGTTGCTTGCTCATTTTCAAACCAAAACGTCCTTGCTAGTTTCAAAACAAACACCAACACTCTCAAAACATCTTACAAACTTGAAATATTTTCAAAAGATAAACACTTAGTACACGTTATTATAGAAACAAGAGCCATTACAAAGAAAACCCTTTTCAAAATCACTTTCAAAAAACACCTTCCACAAACACTCTTTTGAACTATTTTCAAAACAATACTTTGTTCGCGTTCTTATAGAAATAAGAACCATTACAAAGTCACATTTTAAAAATACTTTCAAAACCATACAAAGCACATTTTTCAAAAAAAGCAAGTGATCTAGCAAGCAACTAAGAGCTCATAGATAACTACGGATGAAAAGGGTGCTAATACCTTTCTTTTTCATAATCTACTCCCCGAACTCAAGAAAACGTCTCGAAGGTCTTTTCTGTTCTTTTCAACCTTTCCTTTTGGATAAAAGAAAAGTCGGTGGCGAATCTTTCTATCTGCAACATTTGCGAACAAACTCAAAACAACCAAGTTAGTTCTCCCACCGCGTTACATACTTGATCAAAGGTCTTCCTTCAACTGGTGGCATCAGGATTGGCGGTTCTTGTAAGTATTCGTTGAACTTGTCAAAAGCTATTTAATAGTCGTCATTCCATCTTAACACTTGATCTTTCTTCAGCAGCTTGAAGAGTGTTTCACAAGTAGCAGTCATGTGAGAGATGAATCGGGAAATGTAGTTTAGTAGTCCTAGAAAACCTCTAACCTCCTTCTCAGTACGAGGAGCTAGCATTTCTTGGATTGCTTTGAATTTTGCAGGATCGACTTCAATTCCTTTGCCACTAATGACAAAACCTCTGAGCTTACCAGACCTTTCCCTAAAGATGCATTTGTTGGGATTTAACCTCAGCTTATATTTTTTTAGCCTCTCAAACAGCTTGTGCAGATGATCAAGGTGCTCTTCTTTAGTTTGGGATCTGACTATCATGTCATCATCATAGACTTTTATCTCATGATGAATCATTTCATGAAATAGAGCCACCATAGCCCGTTGATAAGTTGCTCCTGCATTCTTCATCCCAAAAGGCATGACCTTATAACATATGGTGCCCCACTGTGTAACAGAAGTGGTTTTCTCCATGTCCTCAGACGCCAATTTGATTTGGTTGTACCTGGAGCATCATTATCATATTTGGGGCTTTCCCTATTTAAATCCATGTGGTATACACACATACAGACCTTATCGTCTTTCTTCGGCACTTCAACAACATTTGCAACCCATTGGGGATTTGACGCCACTGCCAAGAAATATGCATTGGACTGTTTCATTACCTCAACCTTGATTTTCTCGGACATATCAGGTCACATACGACAAACATTTTGTTTGATCGGAGAACAACCTTCTTTCATTGGAAGTCCATGAACCATGATATCACTATTGAGCCCTGGAATGTCTTCATATGACCAAGCGAATATCTCAACAAAGTCATGCAACATCTGGACCTATTTGTTCTTGACACTGCCTTCCAAGTTAGCACTGACCTTGAATTCTTTCTTATCTGCCTTAGTACACAATTTTATCACTTCGACTGGTTCTTAGTGCGGTTGGGCAGCCTTTTCCTCTTGTATCAAGATTCTGGCGAGTTATCCAGGTATCTCACAATCTTCTTCACCTTCGTCTTCGGCTTAATAGATTGGATTTTTGAAGTCGTAAACAGTAATAGCAGAATTATTGTCAATAATATCTGGAGTGGATGTGGATCTGCAAATGTGTGTGTGTGCATGTAAGGTCACATGGCTTATTTGAAAATGCAGTAAAGTAAAAGAAAGATAAAGAGCACAAAATTTGAATGCAAAATCTTCCAATGTTATCATTAAATGAGCATATGATATATGAAATGCCAACCCTTAACAAATGGACCATTGTGCCTCGGGCAAGGCACATGGCTTAAAGTCATTATTTTAAAGGAAATTATACAGACAAACTTCTTAAAGGAAATGAAAATAGGAAATAGCAATTACTCATGGCTGAAGGAGATTGAGATGAAGTCTTTGGCCTTCCAGTTGTCAAGTCCACCATCAACCGATGGGAATATCTAGTCATCCAAGTCACCATCACTATCAGCGTCTTCCAGAGCATTGTGTTCATTGTTGCTAATACGGAGAGGTGGTTTACCAGCACAAGCACGTCGAACCTATTTCTGAGCCTTTAAAGTAAAACCCAACCCAAATTTGTCAGATTTATAGGGGATATCAGGAAGTTGTCCCCAGATTGTGCATCCTCCATCTTCTACCACAGTCCTAGCATCCTTCAAGGAAGCCATCCTTGATGTGTCCTTAGCAGTCTTAGGAGTAGCGGGCATAGCTTTAGAAATAGCAATCATTGGAGGGATTACCTCAAATGCTTGACAAGGGGTTTCAATGAATTCGTCGTGCATTTCAACATATTTGAAAGAATTAAAGTGATTGACCATATATTCTTCCTCTCCACAGATTATGACAACCTTCCCTCTTACTAGGTATTTCAGCATTTGATTCAATGTAGAGGTAACCGCACCTGCCCCATGAATCCATGGGTGTCCGAGTAAAAATGAATAGGTCGGGAAAATATCCTTTACATAAAATGTTGAATTGAATAATTGATATCCCACCAAGATCGGGAGATCAACCTCTCCATGGACCATCCTCTTGGAACCATCAAAGGCTTTTACAATAATATCGAAGGGTTTCAGCACCAACCCTTCACAGTCCAACCTATCCAAAGCACCTTTGGGTAAGACATTGAGAGAGGACCCAGTATCTACTAACACATGCGCCAGAGTTGTGCCTTTGCATTCAATAGAGATGTGGAGAGTTTTGTTGTGATTCTTCCTCGCTAGAGTCAAATCTGCATCATAAAATCCCAAGCCATTATCAGTAGTTAGGCTTATAACACATTTCTCAAATTGATCCGTAGTGGTCTCTTGTGGTACATGGGAGTTCTTCAGGAATTTCAACAAAGCTTGGGCATGTGTTTTGGAGCACAACAACAAGGACAACATGGATATCTTGGAGGGTGTCTTCTCCAGTTGTTCAACTATTTTGTAATCACTTTTTCAGATGATTTTCAGAATTTCTTCCATATCTTGTCTAGATGGTTCTTCAATTGTAACCTCTTGGGGGTGCTCCCGTGGGGGAAGGATCAACAACTTTCTCTTTACCTCGGGCGTTGGCAGTTGGCCCAACTGTAGGAATGCGAACAGGTGTTGTAGTAGTTATTGGAGGATAGATCTCCAGAGAGAAGACCCTTCCTGTACTAAGGCCCTTACTAGTTCTAGAAATGTTTTTAATTTAAGTGTCTTCATTTTCATTAATCCATGGCTCTTGCTTGACGCTATTAATAATAAACATCTGCCCCATAGTTCCAAGGTACATCTTTTTCAGAGGTATAGGGGACTGGCCATGATGTAGTGATAATCAGGGGAGCCACTCTTGGCTCAGCAGGAATCCTTATAGGGCCTTTAAAGGTGATCCTAATAGGAGTATTGGAAATGGTGATTATGGAAATATCTTCAAGTCTCAACTTTTGGAAAGTACTTTCAGGAAAACTCTTCACAGACGGAGTTTTCTCGAACAAAATTTCATGGCTATCAATCAGTCGTTGAATATCTTTCTTCAGCCACATACAACCATTGGTTTGGGAAGCACAATGGTAACAATCTTCAAGGAAGATAGGAAATAAACCGAATCTTAACAGATTCTTCTTAACAACCAATAATGGAGTAGTTAAATCACTGATGATGGAGACAAAGGAGACATCATCGATGGCATTGACACCTTTACCATGATTGAGCATGGGAGAAGTAATGACATTAAGGGTTTATGGAGGGTCAAACTCAATCACCTTGTTATCAATCAAATATTATATCTTGTTCTTCAATACCCAAGAGTTGTTGGTATCATGTCCGGGACTATTTGAATGATAGGCGCAATTCATGTTCAGGTTATATTTAGGAGAGGCAATATTGGGATTTGGAGGAGGGTCTCGCAGCATTACCAAATCTGCCTTCAACAGATATTGTAAAGCTTGAGACAATGGCATGTTAATTCTAGTGAATTGCCTCCTTAGGACATCAGGCCTTTGTTGATTGTTTGATTGTTGTGGTCATTGAACTGGTGTCAGATTTGAAATTAATACAGCTCCTACTGACTGATGACGATCATTCTTGATACATCTCCTTTGTCTATAAATAGAATTAGTTTCCTTCTTACCAACAAATGGTTTCTTTACAGCAGTAGAGGTTGAGGCCATTAGAATCTTTCCACTTTTGATTCCACTTTCAACATGTTCATCAGTCAAAATCAACTTCGTAAACCCCCAAAGACGAACTCCCAATCAGAAAATTAAAGAATGGACCAGTCAAGTTGCCCATGAACATGTCCACCAACTCTCGGTCAATCAACGGGGGTTGCACTCTTCCATCCAGGACCCTCCATTTTTGAGCATACTCCTTAAAGCCTTCGCTCGAGCCCATAGTCATATTTTGTAATTGCACACGAGTGGGTTAAAGATCAACATTGTATTGGTATTGTCTGTAGAAGTCAGCAGCCAGATCCTCCCATGTGTGGATATTAGTCCCTTCTAGTTGGTAGAACCATTCCAATTGTGTCCCAGATAAGCTCTCTTAGAAGAAATGAGCCCACAACTTCCTACCGGCGGTGTGTGGTTGAATCTTGCGGACATAAAACCTCATATGCATCTTTGGACAGGAGACCCCATCGTATTTGGCGAAGACAGGAACTTTAAATTTGTGTGGAATGACCACCCAAGGACCAGACCTAAATCTCCAAAGTCCAAACCCGACACTAATTGAATCTCTATAGCCTTAAGTCGGTTTTCCAGCTGTTTGTATTTGCCATCCGGTGATGTATACTGCTTTTTGGAGTAGTCTTTATCCTCAGTAACTTGGTTATTTCCACCCCTAACCCTAGTGCTTCTAACTTCTTCTTCTTTATTGTCTTCATCCTCAGAATAAGCCTCTTCTATTTGAGCTAGTCATACGGGCCTCTTGAACCTTCTTCCCATGTTGATAATAACAACCCTCTTCTTGGTCTTCTTCTTAGTGGCAAGGAGTGCCATCATTTCTTGCTGACCTTTGGCTAGGTTGAGGGGAGTCTCTTAGAACTGTGCATGTTGAGTTTGCAGATCTTTGACGGTTTGCTCTAGAGCCATCTTATACGGAAATAAACAGTAAAAAGATGAGGAAACTTGTATTGAAAACCTTCTTATGATATGATGCGAGCTATGTGGATGCAATGTTTTCAAGGACCTCAAAAGATATAAATTTTCTAGTCAAAAAGGAAACAAACACAACAATCATATTAATAAGTTCAAATATTATAACTGCCCCTTGGGCTTACAATGAAAAAAAACAAAAGGTATCAAAGAGACAACAGAAAAGACTCCTAAAACAAAAGGCTTAAGTCTCCCACTGGCGTTTCCTCTTTGGTGAAATATAGGCATTCAGGCTTTGCTCCTCGTGAACTTTCCTTGCAAGCTTCAACACTTTCTTCTCGCTTGCATAGAATCGAGCTTCAAAGGTATCTTGTTTCCCCTTGAGTTGAATCCATGATCTCTGCAATTCTTCGAGGTCCGCAGGTATGTAAGGATGGAGAATGGTATAAGGAACATCCCCTTCGGTAATAGGCTCCACAATTATTGGTAGAATAGCATGGTATGACATTATGAGATTCTGAGTGCGAGCTCGCACCCATTTGAGATAAGGTTCCAAAAAAATGGAGTTTTTATGCCCCAAATTCCTTCTATCAACCTTGTTTACCATGCCCTAAGCTCGTACAAACCTTTGACGATAACCTTGGATAAGTGCATCATGAGGACCATTTCTTCGAGCATAGCCAAATTGTCGTAGAGCCAAAGAAGGGTTATAAGTAATACCTCCCCTAATGCCTGAGAGTGGAACATTAGGGAACTCCACACAATGGTCAATGATAGTAATGTCCTCTTGAGATCGAGAGCACCAATGGATATCTGTATGAGAAAGTGGCATTATTCTTTGCGACCAATTCAGACCTTGTTCATTCTTTAGTACTGAACATGGAAGGTGTGAAATAAAACACCTATACATCAACGAAATGCAACACATTAGAGCCCCTCTCTTCCTCATGGTGTGAGTGTGAAGACAATGTAGAATGTCTCCAAACAAAGTAGGCACAGGGTTACGAGAAAGGAAGATCTTGACAGCATTAACATCTATGAGTTGGTCTAGATTAGGGAACAATACTAAACCATAGATTAGAAGAGACAAGACTTCTTCAAAGGCTTGCAAATCCATATCCTCCCAAAATAGTCGAGCCTTCTCTAACATGAACTTGGCTAGAAAACCCTTCACTCCGCTTCTTGTTTCCCAATTGGCTACAATATCAGACCTTTTCAAGTGTAGGGCCAATGCAATCTCCTCAGGTTATGGATCCTTTTCTAAACCGGTGAAGGGCACTTGATCAAGAATAGGTACTCCTAATAGTTGAGAGAACTCTTCCATTGTGGGAACCAATTGATAATCGAGAAAGGCAAAACAATGATGTTTAGGATCAAAGAATTTAAAAAGAACACACATCATTTCTTCTTTAAAGCTTGAGGTAACCAGATTGAGAAGTCGACCATGTCTTTTGGCGAACAGATAATTCTCAGGAACCCTTGATGCTAACTCTTGGAGTTGAGGAGGCACTTTTACAAAGTTGATTCAGATGGTATTTCTGCGAGTGGAACCCATATCCTACATAACAGGACAAAGATAAATCCCTAGGTCCTTGAAATGGTTAGTAAAAATGCTATGTCGTAATGTTATGATATTTATGATGTTATGAACAAATAATCATATACACATAAAGAACACAAGGACTTAGGTTTAGGCTTACATGAGGTTTATAGGTAAGTACCTTCTTGAAGCTTTAGTTGTTTCAACCTGTCCTAAAAGAAGTAATCGGATTCTAAGGAATCTCAATATCATTAATCTTTCTTCATCGGGCATTGTTTCATCACAAACAATATGTCCTTGTGGCCAAAATATCCTGAAAGTCTAATCTCAATGAGTGTAGTATCGAGTATTAACCAACTTCAGTCTTACACCAAAGCCAGCTATCTCACTACTTTCAAATGGCCAAGTTGTTCAACTAAGGTTCTATTGTCAGTTAGTGCTTCATGACACCACAGAGCGGCCCCATATTCTCCATGATTTAACTCAATAACATAGACATCGCTTCAACCATATTGGTTTATGCCGTACAGTTTCCACGATCTATTTCTACTTACCCAATATGCCCCAGATCCGGGTATAGGATCTTTACAAGTAATAAACCCAAGCATTACCCATAAATGTAAATAAAACAAGGCAAACAAATAAAGCAAATAAAGATGATCTAACTCTTAAGGTAACCCCACTTTTAGTTTAGATTATCCCCAGCAGAGTCACCAGTTCTGTGATACGGTGGGAGAACAGACTTGGTGTTTTGCGTTTGATCGCAAATATTGCGGATAACAATAGTCGCCACCGACTTTTCTTTTATCCAATAAAGGAAAGGATGAAAAGAACAAGAAAGTCCTTTTGAGAGTTTTTATTGAGTTCGGGGGGTAGGTTATGAAAAGGGAAGGTGTTAGAACCCTTCTCATCCGTAGTTATCTACGAGCTCTTAATTGCTTGATCACTTTGAAATGCTTTGTGTTTGTGTAAGTTCGAAAATATTTTGAAAACGCCTTCGTACGACAAACTTTGCAACGACTCTCGTATTAGTGAGAATGTATACAAAGTGTTGGTTTTGAAAATATTTGTTGAAAAGGGAATGTCTAGAAAGATGTTTTGTAAGGAAATTTTGTAATGATTCTCGTATCGTTGAGAATGTATACAAAAAATGTTTGTTTTGAAAAGTATTTGGAAAATGTGAGGTGTGGAAATGGTTTTGTTTGTGAGCAAGCAATTACGAGCAATCTACCTACTCAAAAAGTCTTTGTTCTTTTCTTCCTCCTTTAGTTAGTGATTGTCTACCATTAGTTAGTAGGTAGCCATATCATTGTATATGAGGGACGGACGTGGGTCATCGTACAATCATAGAAGGAAACTTTTAAGATATTTTACAAATTATCATAAGGTACTAAGATGATTTACTGAATGCGACATTTGAAGGGTCATCGAGGGACTATGATCTTTTAATCGGGGGTCTTTTGCTAAAACATCTCATGTTCGAGGGACATGACTATTTTATCCGAGGCAACAAATGCGATTTACCCTAGAGGTGCATGTGTGCAAGGCGTTTTGTTTTCAAGTTTATTATCTTTGAATTAGTGTTTTCTAATGTTTGATTTTTAATCTTGTCATGCAAACCCTAATTACTAACAATAATAAGGTAAGCGATAAATTACAGAAATTAAATATCATACGCTATTACAACACCTTGGGAATGAGGGGTACAATTTTGTGAATAGGGGAAGAAAGCAATAAAGCCCTAATTACTATTACATCCCATTGGATATGAATTACAATAATAATACAGAAAATGTAAAGGTGAAGAAGAAAAGAAAGCAATTCTTTTTAGGGTTTTTGATGAAAAAGTTTAGAGGTTAACCTATTTGAACTAATTAATTTTAATTATAAAATAAGTTAATTAATTTTGAACAAGACCAAAAATCTAATTCAGTTGAATTTAAGAGGAAAATAAAACCTAAGTCTAAGTAATTTGTTTAGAAAATAATTTCAATATTAGTATTAATTTAAGAAATGTTTTTACAATGTAAAATAAATTTTAATTTAATAAAATAAAATGCCTAAATTAAAATATTTTTATTATATATTTTTGGTTTAGATAAAATAATTATATAAATGAAAATAAATGAAATATAAAAGAAATGAAAATAATTGGGCTGGGGGTTGAAAAGTGAAATGGGGGTTAAAAGTAAAATGGGGCGCTGGGCCAAATTTTTTTTTGTATGAGTCAGAAAACAAAAATAAAAAAAATTATGAATGGGCCTATGTGGTAAAAAGAGGGGTACGCTGAAGATAAATTGTTAAGGCCCAAGGCTGAAGGGCCCAAACGTGCTAGAAGCCAAAACAGAACAAAAAATAATGTGAAAAATCACAAAATGGGAAACTAGGGCTCGAACCCAGGTCCCTATGGATCAATGTGTTAGTGAGCGCTTCTCTACCACTAGGGTGGCTGTTTCATCCGGTAATAATACAACTTGTACTAAATTTAAAATAAACTCATTCTTGACTACACTTCATCTTCTTCCTCGCGCCACCATTTTTGAATCTATGAACTTGCTCATTTCTCAATCATTTGCAAAATTGTAAACATGAAAGTTGCTCCAAATTTTGTCATGATTTCAAATATGTAAATAACTTGAACTAACACTCAAAGATGAGCAGGAATTTTGCTTGGTACCAAATTCTGAGCTAATTTTTCTGTAACTTCAAACTCAAAATTCGCATCACTCAGGCAATATAAATGAAATGTAAGCACATGGTTAGCTCCAGGGTGTTGTACCCCAAAATTTGCCCTCCCATATTCCTCAAGATTTCTCAAAGGTTGCACAGTCAAATCACCTCCTAAGGCAGTCAAGTCAAAATTAGGGTTTTGTGTTGCATCAAGGTCCTTACATCCAAATGACCTCAAGTTCTCCTTAATGTCCTAACTTATGCTCAAATTCAGGTTCGGCTCAAGAGTCAATTCTTTAAAGAAGGTATCCGACTGTGTGAGTTTTCTCGAAGAAATATGGCGAAAAAAGTGTGCTGAAAGTGCAGTTTTACGCGCTAAAAAATTCATAACTTGAAGATCGTGACTCGTTTTGAACCCATTCCGGTGGCCAAAATTCCGTCTTGACATTATCTACGTTTTCATATCTCAGGACTGGAAGCCAATTTCGATCAGAAGGTCTTCAAAAATGTGGATTTATCAAGTATTTTCGTACAGAAAATTTGTGACAGAAGTTTATTTGCGTCATGTTCAGAAATTCATAACTTGGTCGATTTTCATCGTATCGAGCTGGTTCCGGCGCCAAAATTTCACAAATTGAGTTGGCTACATTTTCACAGGAGGTATCGAGTTCGAACAGTGTTCAAAAGGCCTTCGTTTTTTGCTCAGAGTGTGTGACACGCCGAAAATCCTAAATGCTGAATATTATTTCATCTGGGCCGAAACTTCGAAAATTCATAACTCGGTCAATTTTTATCGGATTAGGCTCATATTTTTACACAAGGTCACTGATTCAGAGATCTACAACTTTTCTTCAAACGTAGAGACCAAATTATGCACCGATAAATACCAGTTTTTTATTGAAGAACGTGTCAGAGTCGACACTGGAGCCCAAAATAAGTTTGTCTGAGTTGAAACTTCAAAAATTCATAACTAATTCACCGTTTATCCAATTGAGCTGATTTTCGGACAGGAGTTAGTTCTCGGTATCGGCTACATTTTGTTTTCACATTTCAACTTCAAAAATTGCACTTAAGTCCCTGCGATTTAGCCTGGAAAGTGACGAACTCAAGTGAACATTGGAGGCCCAATTGCACATTCAAAGCCCATTTTCTTTACCCTAATTTTCATTATATAATCACCTTCTTTTCACACAAACCAGGGAGGAGAAAAAGAGAGAAAAAAACCTTGCCACAACACTGTTAGAATATCAAATTCTTTCAAAAACCCTAAAACCTTGAAATCCTTATTACAAATCCCTCTCTCACTACAAACAAGCCATCACAGTTACAAACCAACACCTCACTACTTCTTCAGTAAGGGTAAGACTGGCTTGATCTCCATGATCCAAAAGGCATAAAAGCATTCATGTCACTAATTTTCCAATAAGGGTAAGATTGATTTGATCTCCATGATCAAAAGGGTATAATCATTCATACATGCCATATTGTGCCTAAACATTAAATTTCTTCATATATTGGCTTTATTTGCATTTTATGATTTTATTTAATGTGTTCATGAGATTCAACACTGCAGATTTAGACAGGATCCCATGCAGGTTCATTAAGGAACGTTGAGGCCAAAACACAAATGGCCAAAAGCCAAAAGCCAAATGGCCAAAGTAGAACAACTTATGCATGACACCAATACATGGCGAGACAGACATCCTGAGAAGATTAAGGAACGTTGAGGCCAAAACACAAATGGCCAACATCCAGAACACAAATGGCCATGAAACCCAATCCAATGGCCAAAGAATGCAGACCACGGTACTCAGGAGTCAATGAACACGCACGTGATGCCAAAAAGTCAAACAAGGCTTTTTGTCTAATGGGCCAGAATACTTCAAAAAACCTCCCCTTGGGCCTGAAACCCCCCTTGGTTTGCATCCTTTTTAATTTTATTTTATTTTCTTTTCTAATTCTTTTTTAATTGTTTTAATTGTTTTTTTCACCATAAAATAATTTTCTATAATAAAAACAAAAAAATCAAAAAATACAAATATATTTAATTTCTTCACTAATTAATTTTTGTAAATAAACTCTAACAATTAACTTAGTTAATCTAGGTTTTAATTTTAACACTTTTTCTTAATAAATAAAAAATATGTAGAATTAGGTTTTGACATTTTCATCTTTTTCTTAAATAAATTATTAATCATCATTATTCATCATTATTATTAATTATCATTAATTTTGTAAATAAACATGTAAATAAATTAATTAACTAGTAAATTAGGTTAACTTTAATATTTTCATTAATAATTAAAATAATCTAGATTTAGGGTTTCCTTTTAATTCTTTTTCTTTATTTTCATAAATACAAAAAACATAAAAAAACACTTTCTTTTCTTTCTTTAAATAATTATTAGGCTTTAATTTAATTTAATTTCAAGCAAAGGGTCAAAACCCTCGGACGTCCTAATTTTAATTCTTTTCGCGCATTATTTTCTTATCAATTATTATGTAACTGCTTTCCGGATGTAATAGTAATTAGGTTTACCGCATTTATTTACTTTCCGCATCTTTTATCAAAAACGGGTCTTTGTATTTTGGCGATGTATAGACCCGCGCCTTGTAATAGCGTAGCTTTTAGCTTTCCGTCTTTTAATTTTTCGCACCTTTAAATTCTAAATTGCATGAAAGAATGTATGGTTAATTAAAAACAAGCGTAGCTCACAATGCCATGATCAAAGATAACTGTTAACTGAAAACAACACACAAATACACACACCACTTCTAGGGTACGCCTCACTTGTTGCCTTCGAAACGTGGTCGTCAAGTATAGGACGTTTTAGCAGTCGCTCTGATGTCGAAAGATCCGGTTGCCTCGAAACAGTTGCCTCAGATTAAAAAGGATCTAGGACATTAGAGTTACTTCTAAGGTGTCCTACTGTTGCTTTGGTGACCACAATGTCCCTTAACTCGAATTGACCCGAACACCTCCAACGGTGGTGCTACCTACCTCTCAATGGTGGGATGGCACTACCTTAAGGACATTTACACAGCTTAATTCCTTAGGGTAGGTAGATGACTCATAAGTACTTGCTCTCTTTCTAAAAACAAAAACAACTTTTCACACTGACACTTTTCTAAAAGATTTCAAAACAAACGCTTCACAACACTCTTGAGGACTGATATAAGAGTCAAATTGAAGTTTTCAATGAAACTTTTTCAAACCCACTCACATTTTGAAAAGAAAACAAACATTTTGAAAACATAAGGGCAAGTACCTAAGAGCCCATGGATAACCATGGATAGAAAGGGTGCTAACACCTTCCCTTTCTATAAATCTACCTCCCGAACCGAGAAACTATCTCATAAGGAATTTTGTTGTGCTTTTGTCTTGTTCATGTTGGATAAAATAAAAGACGTTGGCGACTCTTGCTTCTGTAACATTTCGCGAACCAGCGTTAAATAGTCAGTTCTAAATCCACCGATCACAAAACTGGCGACTCTGCTGGGGATCTTTTAAAGTGAGGTGTACCTTAGGATAGATCATACTTATGTTTTCAATTGAATGTTTTGTTTGCTTTATTATTGTGGGCATTGTCTTGGAGTTTCATAGATCCTAACCCGGATCTGGGGATACCCTTTTAGGTAGCATAAGCTGTGAGGGACCTGTCCGGCGTAGACCGACACGGGTGAAGCAGTGGCTACGTTGGTGTGACACCTTGGTCTGTACCGATATCCCTTGTGTTGCAACGAGGAGAATATGGGTCTTCTGAGGAGTCATTAAGCACCAACCGACCTTAGAACCCTAAATTGACCCAACTTGGCCATAGAACAGTAGCAGTATGCTACACCCATTGAGGCTAAACTCTCGCGATGGTTCTGGCTGCAAGAAAAGATTGCGACGCTGGAGTTATGACCGATTGAGGGTAGTCAGTGATATTGGGATCCTCTAGAACCCGGTTACTTTTGATAGGACAGGTTTTGAGCCCACCAACTTCAAGAGGGTAGTACCTAAACTTCATGCTGGCCTAAACTCTAAGGGCTCTCTGTGTGACTTGTGTGCCTTCAAACTTGAAATACTTGCCCATACTTGTTATCTGACAACATTGAGCTACTTGCAGGTTTTGTTTATAGTCCTTAAACTGGACTTATTACAGGGCTTACTTACACCTCACGCCTTTGCATCCACGTGCATAACATCATACCATCATACCATTGCATACATCCTGCATAAGGACTAATCCATTTCAAGGATCTCAAGGGTCTGTGATGAAGGTCATGATGAACAAATGTCTAGCAAGGGGCAAAGGGGATTTATTTTCCTCTAGCCAAGATTGTTCGGAGATCAAAACATGACAACTTGAGTCAGGGGCTATGACCCACTCGATATGGTGAGCTTTGACTCTTGAAGAAGGACTCTCAACAACAGGAAGTTCCTTCAATCAAGCCACCGGATTCAAATTCTAACAATTTTCTTGTCTACCCCGCGAGATCCTCCAAAACATTGCATGCATACATACACATCATTGCATAACAGGTACCCTTGTTACAGGTCACTTACCTCCTTCGCTGTTTATTTCAGCAATGTCTTCCCAACAAGACAACCAGGATCTTCACGCTCAAGAGACTCGGTTCGGGGAGATCCTCCTAAATCTATCCAAGGGGCAGGAAGAGCTGAGAACACTCCTCACGGGGACTTTGGTCAGAAACAGTTTTGAGGACGATAAGGGCGAACGACTGAAACATCTGCAAGCTGAGGTAGATGCGATGAGGACTCAGATGTTAGGGCAGATGGCCCTTATCCAAGGCTTAGCTCGGGAGAAAGAAGATTTGAGAACTGTGATCAACCAGCTTCAGCAAGATAGTATGAAGCAAGTAGTCAGGGCTGGGGACCAAACCGGTAATCAGCCTCCAAGAAGTCAAAGGTTTGGTTCAATAAATATACCTCTCCAAGCTGCTACTACTTCACAAGTCCAACAACGACCTCGCCAAGAACAACGGGTGGATCAGAGTAAGCCCAGGAGGAAATTCACCAAACTCAACATGTCACTGGCTCAAGCACTACAGCAAATGTTGAAGGCAGGGCTGATTACATTAAGGGCTCCTCTCCGGAATCCAAACACTTCCGCTCATACCTATCATCCCAACGAAAGGTGTGCATACCACTCTGATAGCCCGAGGCATACTACGGACAACCGTTGGGCTCTGAAGAACAAGGTCCAAGACATGATTGATGCCAAGGAGATCAAGTTTGACCTTCCGGAGACTCCAAACATAACCACTGCTCATATGATGAATCATTGAAAGCTTTTGTTCATTAGAATTTTCAAGTTGTAATTTTCTTTTGATTGTTCGAACCTTTACTCATGTCAAACTTTCTTATTTTATCAATGCATTGCATATGTCTGTTTTGAATCAATCCATGCGTATTCACTATATTGCAAATTGCTTTCATATTCTTGTGATTTTCAAACTCTCGATTAATAATTCTAAGCCTCTTGAGGGAGGATGACGAAAACGATACCACAATCTACAGTATGCTTTTGAACAGACCCCGCTGATGAGGTACAAGCATTGTTTCAATTCCTAAACACTGGAGTTATAAGGAAGATAATCCCTCGTCAACCCCTTTGGGCCAAAGAAGTTGGAGTTTTTCTTTTCGAAAATTAAAACCCTTTATCATAACCTGGGGCAGGGTAGTCTTCTCAGCTGATCAAGGTGCACAACGAATGGTACCAAAAAGAGTCCTTACAAAACAAAAGACAATGATGGTTCCGAATAATCATAAAGACAGGCAGTCATTACCAAAAAAAAACTAAAGCCCAATAAGTCAGAACCTATGAAGGAGACTTACAAAACTGGGGAATCCTGCTGATTGTAATCACAAAAGGAACAGTTCAGGAAAAAGACAGGGATAATAAAATCAAAAAGAAAGAGGTCCTACAAACCCTCAACAAAAAGAAATGACTGCCTATTCAAAATAAACTATCAATATCCGAACCATCACTGGAATATCAGAGCAAAGACTCAAACAAGGTCTAACGCACGACTAGCTGAGTTTAGGTTTGAAGAACATCACGAAGAGCGGGTGGGTACAAATAAAATTTGAGCCTTTATCCTTTGTTTCTTAAACCGTGAACCAGGCCACGTTATAACCCTTAAAAAGTCCTAGCTGAAGCATGAGTTAGTTCGAAAGCATACTGTTACGAAAGGTATCCTGACTCCTTAAGGCTTGCGGTAAACTAACGAGTTGACATCACATTTTACAAAAAATTCACTTGTTTTTATGAAAAAATGCATTTTCAAAAACTTCAAGACAGACATAAGCTTTGCATTCTTAAAATAACATTGTTTGCATATGACTATTCGTTTGAACAACAGAGAAATTCGCACGACGAATATCTAATGAACAAAAGTCCCCTCAACAAAAGAGTCACCTCCAGTGGAAGAAACACTTCCAATCAAGGGGCACGGCGTGATCATTGTCCATCATCTGGGGCAATCCAGTCAAGATTCAAGGAATCTCTCAAGATGCCGAATAGCCTGGGGAAAATCTCCGCCTGAGTCGCTTGGGGAATTCGGCATGAATTCCAGCAACGAATCTTGCATGATCAAACGAAGATCTTCTGGTAGCATGGCAAACACAACAACGGGGGCACCTCCCTACATCCTGAGAGCGTGGACATAGTCGAAAAAATACTACGCGCAATCAAAGACCCGCTAGGTCGACTGGCCTAGGCAAAAATAAGGGCTTCCCGACGAACCAAAAGGGTTCGGGCAAAAATAAGGGATGAAAATGAAAAAAATCTGTACACCCGGCAAGTCGAAAACCTGAAAAGGAGGCTTGGGCAAAAAGGGGTATCCCGATGGACTGAAAACCCGAAAGGGCGGTCCATGCAAAAATTAGGGATCAAAGCGTACGACTATGTCCTGGCATCTCGTCACCTGTCTACCAGAAGATTTGTCAATTACCCCCACAGGTGCCTTCTCCCACTGAAACTGGGGCAATAATGGCTTGTCTAAGCGATCTAGTTGCTCTACCATCAAGGTACCAAGGCAAGTCTGGCTGAAGGATGTAACCAAGATACCTTAATTCCGCACAGAGTAAGACAAGAGTCAGCAATATTCTTCCCTGAGCAGAGCTAGCCCCGCAAGGCACAGCATATCCCTAGCAAGTCAGCGATACTCTCCCCAAGCAGAGTTAGCTTTCAGTCAGCCCCAAGGAAGTGAGTATCCCTAGAAAATCTCAACCTTCCCCAGTGGAGTACCGTTATTCCTCAACAAGCATCCCCGGCAGTCTTGATCTAAGATTATTCCCCGACGGAATATAGACATCCAGCGGAGTTCTTCCCAGTACGGTCCTAAGCCTCCCCATAAGAGTTGAATCAATCTCCCCAGTAGGAAGCTTATCCCCAGTAGATTCTGGAAGCTTATCCTTTGCAGAGCGTATCTCTCTCCGTATTTATTCAGAAGGTTATTCCTCACCAGGGCTTATAACTGGGTTATCCTCAGCTATTTACAATGGAAAGATCGTCCCCGGCGAAGTCTTCCTATCCCCAGCGAAGTTCATCAAACCTTCCAACATGACTCAACAATGGTATCCCCAGCGGAGTTATCATCAACATCTCAACAAAGTACCTCTCTTCCCACAGAGTATTGTTCCCCGGCAAGATCGCTAGAGTAATTTTCCCCCGCAGAGTAATCTCCAAGTTTATTCCCCAACGAAGTCATCTTCTCCTAAGAGGTTTATTCTCGCAAGCATCATCCCCAGTGGAAGCAAAGAACTCTCTCCTCAATATCATCCCATGACAAGCTCCCGGCATTCGTCAAGGATTTATTTTCCTAGACAAAAATACATTCGCAAACATCACATTTTTATACATAAAACATACATATCCGCATCACATTATACAATCCCATTCGTTATAAGCATCATGACACCACGCATTTCATGCATCATGACATTACATATAACTAATATTTTGCCTTTTTCGAGACCAAGACCAATACAAAGATAATTACTATCAACTGTCGTGATTCCAGATCCGATTCCTGTATCTTGCCAGGGTGTATCTGTTGATGACTATTTTCCAGACTCGATTCCTGTATCTTGCCAGGGCACGTCTGAAGAGTTTGAAGATCCGATTCATGTATCTTTCCAGGGTGTATCTGTTGACGACTATTTTCCAGACTCGATTCCTGTATCTTGCCAGGGCACGTCTGAAGAGTTTGAAGATCCGATTCCTGTATCTTGCCAGGGTGTATCTGTTGACGACTGTTTTCCGGACTCGATTCCTGTATCTTGCCAGGGCACGTCTGAAGAGTTTGAAGATCTGATTCCTGTATCTTGCAAGGGTGTATCTGTTGACGACTATTTTCCAGACTCGATTCCTGTATCCTGCCAGGGCACGTCTGAAGAGTTTGAAGATCCGATTCCTGTATCTTGCCAGGGTGTATCTGTTGACGACTATTTTCAGGACTCGATTCCTGTATCTTGCCAGGGCACGTCTGAAGAGTTTGAAGATCCGATTCCTGTATCTTGCCAGGGTGTATCTGTTGACGACTATTTTCCAGACTCGATTCCTGTATCCTGCCAGGGCACGTCTGAAGAGTTTGAAGATCCGATTCTTGTATCTTGCCAGGGTGTATCTGTTGACGACTATTTTCCATACTCGATTCCTGTATCTTGCCAGGGCACGTCTGAAGAGTTTGAAGATCTGATTCCTGTATCTTGCCAGGGTGTATCTGTTGACGACTATTTTCTAGACTCGATTCCTGTATCTTGCCAGGGCACGTCTGAAGAGTTTGAAGATCCGATTCCTGTATCTTGCCAGGGTGTATCTGTTGACGACTAATTCCAGACTCGATTCCTGTATCCTGCCAGGGCACGTCTGAAGAGTTTGAAGATCTGATTCCTGTATCTTGCCAGGGTGTATCTGTTGACGACTATTTTCCGGACTCGATTCCTGTATCCTGCCAGGGCACGCCTGAAGAGTTTGAAGATCTGATTCCTGTATCTTGCCAGGGTGTATTTGTCGACAACTATATTCCAGACTCGATTTCTGTATCTTACCAGGGCACGTCTGAAGAGTTTGAAGATCCGATTCCTGTATCTTGCTAGGGTGTATCTGTTGACGACTATTTTCCGGACTCGATTCCTGTATCCTGCCAGGGCAAGTCCGTAAGCAACCGTTTGAAGTTCCAGATTCGATTCCTGCATCCGGCCAGGGCACGTCTGTGAGCGACTATTGTAGATTCGATTCCTGCATCCAGACAGGGCACATCTACATAAAGAATTTGAAGATCAATCCTGGTAACAGGCCAGGTAAGTATCCTTCTTTTTCAGGTACGCAAGTTCTCGCTAAGGAATCTCTTACGCGATCGACACCTCCATATGGCATCTATAAGCCCATCCCCCTATCCATCGTATCTCCAAATGGCATCTATAAGCCCATTCCCGCCATCACGCTGCTGATACTTTACTATGTGAGCGCAAATTTCTGGGCACTCTAGTGTTCAATCATCTTCCACCTTCGGATCACGAAAGGTACGCAAGCCAATCTACATCCTCAGGTCTAAGAAGATTGAACAGGGGCAACTGTTGTACCCCAAAATTTTCCCTCCCATATTCCTCAAGATTTCTCAATGGTTGCACAGTCAAATCACCTCCTAAGGCAGTCAAGTCAAATTTAGGGTTTTGTGTTGCATCAAGGTCCTTACATCCAAATGACCTCAAGTGCTCCTTAATGTCCTAACTTATGCTCAAATTCAGGTTCGGCTCAAGAGTCAATTCTTTAAAGAAGGTATCCGACTGTGTGAGTTTTCTCGAAGAAATATGGTGAAAAAAGTGTGCTGAAAGTGCAGTTTTTACGCGCTAAAAAATTCATAACTTGAAGATCGTGACTCGTTTTGAACCCATTCTGGTGGCCAAAATTCCGTCTTGACATTATCTACGTTTTCATATCTCACGACTGGAAGCCAATTTCGATCAGAAGGTCTTCAAAAATGTGGATTTATCAAGTATTTTCGTACAGAAAATTTGTGACAGAAGTTTATTTGCGTCATGTTTAGAAAATCATAACTTGGTCGATTTTCATCGTATCGAGCTGGTTCCAGCGCCAAAATTTCACAAATTGAGTTGGCTACATTTTCACAGGAGGTATCGAGTTTGAACGGTGTTCAAAAGGCCTTCGTTTTTTGCTCAGAGTGTGTGACACGCCGAAAATCCTGAATGCTGAATATTATTTCATCTGGGCCGAAACTTCGAAAATTCATAACTCGGTCAATTTTTATCGGATTAGGCTCATATTTTTACACAAGGTCACGGACTCAGAGATCTACAACTTTTCTTCAAAAGTAGAGACCAAATTATACACCGATCAATACCAGTTTTTTATTGAAGAACGTGTCAGAGTCGACACTGGAGCCCAAAATAAGTTTGTCTGAGCTGAAACTTCAAAAATTCATAACTAATTCACCGTTTATCCGATTGAGCCGATTTTCGGACAAGAGTTAGTTCTCGATATCGGATACATTTTGTTTTCACATTTCAACTTCAAAAATTGCACTTAAGTCCCTGCGATTTAGCCTGGAAAGTGACGAACTCAAGTGAACATTGGAGGCCCAATTGCACATTCAAAGCCCATTTTCTTTACCCTAATTTCCATTATATAATCACCTTCTTTTCACACAAACCAGGGAGGAGAAAAAGAGAGAAAAAAACCTTGCCACAACTGTTGTACCCCAAAATTTTCCCTCCCATTTTCTCAATATTTCTCATCACAAAGCCCTTGGAGATCAAGATCCAGTTAGGGTTTCATCTGCTCAAGACTTCTCCTTGCACTGTTGACCCAAATTAAGGTTTGTGTTTGCACAAAGATGTTTTGACCTAAAATGCCTAAGATGACTTTCATGCTTCACATTGGATTCCCAAGTTTATCCATATCAAGTTTCAAGCCTTGAGTCCATGTTTTGCCCAGTCAATTGGGCAGTTGACCTAAAAATCAATTGTATTGGGGAAAAGTCAACTGTGGCCAATTGACAGTCAAATCTCATGAAAATTGACCCACATCAACATTATGAACTCACATGGACCATTTGATCAAGTTTGGATCACAATTCCACAAGAAATTTGATCAGATCATCAAAAGGGCAAAATTGTCATTTTTAGGATTTTGACTGCACAAAGGCAATTTTTGACTGTTTGACCTAGCCAATGGCAAACCAAGCTCACATATGGACTCAAGGACCCCATGGAAATGTCTTGACATGATCAACAAGTTCAAAAGATCCCAAATGTACAAGATTGACAGTTGAATTTCCCAGTCAATTGATCAATTTTGACTGTATACTGAAAAGTCAAACTTTGACTTTTTGGTCAAAATCAAGAGTCAAGATTCATTTTTCATCAAAGCATGCCAAATCATGAAACTTGTTCACCAAGAAATCAAAAAATGCAAATTAGGGTTTGAAATGAGAATTTTTCATAACTTAGAATTTTTCTAAGTTATGAAAAAACCTAATTTTTTCCCAACTTTGCCCCACCTTCTCACCAAGATTTATTTGGATTCAAGCAAAAGTCAAAACATGAAAGTTGTAGCTTGGTGCATAATCAACAACTTTTATTCACAAATTTTTTCCAAAAGAGGCTTGTATCTCAAGTTACAATTTTTGGAATAAGGGTACTAAACCATTCTTAACTTAGTGAAAATTTGACCTATTTTGGCAAGGTTTTCTACCTAACTTCAAGACCATTTTCCATATACTTCCACTTGGAATTTCAATTTTCATTTCAAATATGGATTGTAGTACACATTCCAAGCTCTCCAAAATGTCCAAGAACTCATCAAACAACCTCATAACTTGAGAGAATCGAATTTTGCAATATGGTAGAAACTCACTTTTGAATAGGCCAATTTCCATGTTCATAACTTGTGCAAATTTCTCAAACCAGCATGCCACTTGATTACAGGTCCTTAAACCATCCAACACTCAATAATTTAATGCATGTTCATTGTGCTAAGGCCTTGTTTCATGAGTTTAAGCATTACATGTTGGATTAGGCCATAAATGAAAAAAGTGAAATGGCCATTTTTGCTAAAGCAAGCTTTATGTCATAATGCAAATCCAAGAAGTATATGTTAGAACAATGTTTGAATCTACTACCCTATATTTAAGTTTTGATGATAACAAAGTGAAAAGATATAATATTTATATGTTTCATGTTTGAACTATCTGCTGCCTAAAATTACTATGCTCTGACTTGCAGATACGCTGATTAAAATAAGCAAGATCACGTCTATTCAGCATCAGAATTTGATTTCATACACCAGCATCAGAAGTTGCTACATCAGAACGTCAAGATCAGATAATCAACTCACTTACATGCTGAAGCTTGATGAACAGAACTGCGCGTAAACACTCTGATACAGAAACACAATAGTTCATCAACAGCGAAGCAGAATCAGAATGAGCCAAGCCAGAACTTGCGTTAAAGAAGCAACGGTACTGTGCATTGAAAGCTAATTAATTCCAACGGCCTCATTCTAGACAAGATCTGCTCAAAAAGGAAAGCTTGTTATTAGCATTGAATCAAGAATATTGCATTCAACGTTCATCTTTTCAAGTGCTATATAAACAAGGCTTTGAAGATTATAATGGCTAATGCTCTCCAAATCTCTACACGCACAAAGCTGAACAATAATCTTCATTCTACCAGTTTTGCTAAACCACAAACTCTGATATTCATTATTGTTTAGCAATCTAGTTTCTAAGCTTCATTTTGTGTATACATCACAGTTGTGATAAAGTTTTGTAGAAAACATTCACACACATTGTTTTATACCTTTGTAAGAAAGTGTTACCTTGACAAACCGGGTTGTGGTTTGAATCAAGAAGGCTTTAGCAGTTGTTAAAGCAGTCTGTAATATTCAGTTGAATATAGTGAATTAAGACCTCGTTGGAGAGAGGCGAAATCACCTTGACGGGTGGACTGGAGTAGTTTGAGATCAAACGAACCAGGATAAAAATATCTTGTCAATTGCTTTAGATTTCAGTTTTACAATTCAACCCCCCCTTCTTGTGTTTTTCACCCCTTCAATTGGTATCAGAGCGCCTGGTTCTGAGCTAAAACACTTAACCGTGTCAGTACAAGATCCAGCGTCAGAAAAACACAATGGCAGGAAACAATTCTCACTTCAGCAATGACAACAATGAGGACAGAGACAGATTCAGTGGCAAACCTCCAGTCTTTGATGGAGAAAACTTTGATTACTGGAAAGACAGAATTGAAAGCTTCTTTCTAGCACATGATGCTGATCTGTGGGATATGGTGACAGATGGATACACGCACCCTGTGAATGCAACTGGTCAGAAGATTGATAGAAAATCAATGACTGATCAACAAAAGCGTGACTTCAAGAATCACCATAAGGCCAGAACCATCCTCCTCAGTGCCATCTCCTATACTGAGTATGAAAAGATCTCCAACAGAGACACAGCAAAGAACATCTTTGACTCTCTCAGAATGACGCATGAAGGCAACGTTCAAGTCAAAGAAACAAAAGCTCAGGCGCTCATTCAGAAGTATGAGGCGTTCAAAATGGAAGAATCTGAATCCATTGAAACTATGTTCTCTAGATTCCAGATTCTGGTAGCTGGTCTCAAAGTTCTGGATAAAGGATACTCTACTGCTGACCATGTCAAGAAAATAATCAGAAGTTTACCCAAGCAGTGGAGGCCTATGGTTACTGCTCTGAAGCTAGCTAAGGATCTCAACAAAATCACTCTGGAGGAACTTATAAGCTCCCTCAGAAGTCATGAGATAGAGCTAGAAGCTGATGAGCCTCAGAAGCAAGGTAAGCCTTTAGCATTAAAATCTAACAAAAAATTTGAGTCTAAAGTTTTGCAGGCAGTTGAAGAAACATCTGATGGATCCTCATCAGAAGAAGACGAACTTTCCCTTCTCTCCAGAAGAGTAAATCAACTGTGGAAGCAAAGACAAAGGAAGTTCAGGAATCCCAGAAGATCTGATCAGAACGAGTCTTCTTCCAGATACAGAAGGACAGATTCCTCCTCTGGATACAGAAGATCTGAAGGCTCCTCCGGTAGCAAGAAGCCAAACACCAAAGACATCATCTGCTATGAGTGCAATGAGCAAGGACACTACAAGAGTGACTGCCCAAAGCTTCAGAGGGAAAAGCCCAAAAAGAAGTTTGGAAGAGAGAAGAAGAAAAGTCTCATGGCCACATGGGATGACTCTGACTCGTCTGAAGCTGACTCAGAATCAGATGATGAAAGGGCAAACATAGCGCTCATGGCTAACATTCCAGATGATAGTGAAGCTTCTGAATCAGACTCAGAATCAGACACAGAAGAGGTATTCCCTAACTTCGCTGTTAATTTTACAAAGGCTGAACTTGCTGAAAGCCTCAATGAAATTCTGGAACGTTATCAGCAGATTAGAGCTAAATTCAGAGACCTGAAAAGGAATCTTGAATCTGACTCTAATAAGTCTGAGAGTCTCAAATTGGAAAACTCTGAGCTGAGAGATAAAATTTCAAAATTAGAAAACTCTTTACAAAACTCTCAGAAGGAACCAATTTCTGAAACTCCCAGCAACGCTGATGAGATCATCAAGGAGTATGATCACAGTTTCCAGAAGTTCCTTGCTAAAAGCATAGATAGAAGCAGAATGGCTTCAATGATCTATGGAGTTAGCAGAAACGGCAGGAAAGGTATAGGATACCAAGGTAAGGTTCCTACACCAAAGAATGTCATGGACTTGACCATTAAACACACTCCTCTAAATTCACACTTTGTGTATGGTCACACACATGATATCAAATATACTAGCAGTAAGCACTTTGTGAAACCAAAATTCAACCAGAGTTTTGGTAAAACTAACAAGACAGGACCTAAGAAAATCTGGGTACCTAAGGATAAAATAATACATGTTGCAGATATCTTTAGCAGCAAGTCAGAAACACCAGTCATGGTACCTGGACTCTGGCTGCTCACGACACATGACGGGAAGAAGGCATATGTTCCAAAGCCTGGAACTTAAGCCTGGAGGCCACGTTGGCTTTGGAGGCAATCAGAGGGGAAAGATAATTGGCTCTGGAACTGTAGAATGAAACTTTTGCAGGTATAGAAATTGAATTTGCAGGTTCTGAAGACAAGTCATTAGAAGCTCTCAACACAGACATTCCTTCAACGTCTGAAAGGAGCACTGCTAGAAATCCTTCAACAGCTGCTGATCAACCTCAGAAGAGATTACCCAGAAGCAGCTTGGATCACCCAGAAGAGACTATCCTAGGAAGAAAGGAAGATCCAATCAGAACAAGAGCAAGCTTCAGAAACTCTGAAGAA
This sequence comes from Vicia faba, assembly GCA_948472305.1. Classification (NCBI taxonomy): domain Eukaryota; kingdom Viridiplantae; phylum Streptophyta; class Magnoliopsida; order Fabales; family Fabaceae; genus Vicia; species Vicia faba. Next base: position 1,003,579,198 of record OX451740.1, on the reverse strand, counting down.
ACTCTTATGGGACTTGTGTCTCTGATTGAACCTTCTTCTATTGATGAAGCACTTCTGGATAATGACTGGATTCTGGCAATGCAAGAAGAGCTGAATCAATTCACCAGAAACGACGTATGGGATCTCGTTCCCAGACCAAAAGGATTCAACGTCATTGGAACAAGATGGGTGTTCAGAAACAAGCTAAATGAACAAGGTGAAGTCATCAGAAACAAGGCACGACTGGTTGCACAAGGTTATAGTCAGCAAGAGGGGATAGACTATACAGAAACCTTTGCCCCAGTCGCCAGGTTAGAATCTATCAGACTTTTAATTTCATTTGCTGTTAATAGAGGCATCACTCTGTATCAGATGGATGTCAAAAGTGCATTCTTAAATGGTTATATAGAAGAAGAAGTTTATGTTCACCAACCCCCAGGTTTTGAAAATTCAAAACATCCAGAACATGTTTTCAAACTAAAGAAGTCACTGTATGGTCTGAAACAAGCTCCCAGAGCTTGGTATGAAAGGCTAAGTAACTTTCTGCTTGAAAATGAATTCACCAGAGGGAAAGTGGACACTACTCTATTCTGTAAAACAGTTAAGAGTGACATTTTAGTCTGTCAAATTTATGTTGATGATATCATTTTTGGTTCTACTAATCCTTCTCTTGGAAGAAAATTTGCTAAGTGTATGCAGGCAGAATTTGAGATGAGCCTCATGGGGGAACTGAAATTCTTTCTAGGAATTCAGATCAATCAAACTCCAGAAGGAACTTACATTCATCAGAGCAAATACATCAGAGATCTTCTGAAGAAATTTGACCTCTCAGAATGTAAGCCATCAAAGATTCCAATGCATCCCACGTGCATTCTGGAAAGAGAAGAGGTAAGCAAAAGTGTAGAACAGAAGGTCTACAGAGGTATGATTGGTTCTCTCCTCTATCTGACTGCTTCAAGACCTGACATATTATTCAGCGTTTGCATCTGTGCTAGATTCCAATCAGATCCTAGAGAATCTCACTTAACAGCTGTTAAGCGAATTTTCAAGTATCTGAAAGGTACTACTAATCTGGGTTTGTTTTATAGAAAATCTAGTGATTACAGCTTAGTAGGCTACTGTGATGCTGATTTTGCTGGAGACAGAGTGGAACGTAAAAGTACTTCTGGAAGCTGCCAGTTTCTGGGAGAAAATCTGATCTCGTGGTCCAGCAAAAGGCAATCAACAATTGCTCTGTCAACAGCAGAAGCTGAGTACATAGCAGCAGCAGGATGTAGCACACAAATGCTCTGGATGAAAAGTCAGCTTGAAGACTTCCAGATTTTTGAGAGTAACATTCCTATACTTTGTGATAATACTTCTGCTATTTGCTTAAGTAAGAATCCTATTTTACATTCTAGAGCTAAGCATATAGAAATAAAGCATCATTTCATTAGGGACTATATTCAGAAAGGTATTTTGAACTTAAAATTTATAGATACAGACCATCAATGGGCTGATATCTTTACTAAACCCCTTTCAGAAGATAGGTTTAATTTCATTCTGAAACATCTCAGTATGAAAGTGTGCCCAGAATGAAAATGTTTTAATTCCATATATTTACCTTCAGAATGTAATTATTTTACTGTGAACTTCTGATCAATCTTCTTTCAGAAAGATAGAACATGCAGATTGTATCAGATGCAAGTCTAAAGATCTGAGAGTCTAATCTCAAAGACAGACGTGCTGATCACTACATCAAACAAGTGTCATCCAATCATCAGCAAATCTCTGAAGCAGAACGCGTGCACGCCTCTGAGAAGGCAAAGCGCTGATTGGGTGCATTGAGACACATGTCTGGTAACCGTTTTTAAGTATCTTTCTCAAATCCCCCAAAATCAGCAAGCATTTAATGAAAAGTAATCACGCTTGTTAAATGGCAATCATTATTTTTTTCTCTCTCTTAAAAACGTTTAACTTTTCAAAATAATTTTGAAAACTCTATTTAAGCACATTAATCCTTCATTCTTATTCTTTACGCTTTCTCATTAACACTCAAGCTTTTTCTGCATATTTCTGAGTTCATCTCCTACAAACCTTTTTCTCTCAATTCATTCTCAAAGCTTTTTTAGTGTGAACAATGGCATCCTCCAGCATTTCTGCAGGCAATCAGAAGAAAACAACCTCTGAACAATATCAGGTGCCACTCAGAACTCTCCTCACTCCGGTGAAGAACCTTGAAGTGCTCTCTGAGTTAATCATCGACTTTGAAAGCTTGAAGGAAAATGGCTTTGACCTAACTGAAGAAATTAGGGCTCAAAAGTGGGAGAGGTATTTCGATAGGTTGGTTGGACCAACATTCCCAGCGCTAGTCAAGGAATTTTGGATTCACGCCAAGGTTTCTAAACATCTAGTCATCTCTTCTGTCATGGGAAAGAAGATTGTGATTTCTGAAGATCTAATTGCAAGGCTAATCGGTCAAAGTGGTGGTGGAGTCCGTTGTGTGGACATGGCTGAAAGATGCCCTGATATAGGTGTGGTAGCCAATAGGATTTTCACTCTTGGAATGCCCAGCAGCAAAATCAAGGATCTGAAGGATCACTGCAGAGTATGGGCTAAGATTGTTCTGGGATGCTTCAACCACAGGAAACCAACAAGTTCTCCTGATTATATAAACGTGGATCAGCAGTTTCTGATCTACTTTATTGGTCAGAGGGTAAAGATCAATCTGGCTCACTTCCTGTTCAACCATCTCAAAACCAGTGTGAAAGAGACAAGGGAAGAAGAAAGGACCAAGAGGGACTGGATACCGTTTGGAAGGCTCATATCAGATATTCTGACAGAGAATAGACTGATTGAACATCTGATTGAAGCTCAGGAGCTGAGCACTATTGAACCAACAATTGGGAAACCGCTGAACGCTAAGAACCTGAAAAAGATGAAGCTGATAGAAAATATTCAGAAGGAACCCAGAGCTACTTCAACTGCTGATATCTCCAGCAGAAGAGTGCCTCTGAGTGATTTTCCGGTATTTTCTGAAATGGAATCCAAACCAGAGATGTTTCTCAGGTACCCAGATGCGTACAAGGCAGAAGATACAGGTTCTAAGCTGAACATCAAAGATCTGAGTCAACCCCAACCAGAAGTGACTCAGAAGAAGACAAAGAAGAGGAAAGCGCCATCAGAAGGATCATCTCATCAGACTCCAAAGAAAAGAGGTATTTCATCTGCTGCCCCTGTTTTAATTTCATCTACTATTCCAACATCTGCTGCCCCTCCTCAAACCTCCCATAGAATATCAATTCCAATCCCTACCATTGATGAAACCATACCAGAAGACCATTCTGAGGCATTACAACTCAGAAGAACCAGAACCAAAATCCCCAAACAACCAACAGTTTCAACAACACCAGCACTTGACCAAGTGCTAGCTGATATTGAGCGTGAACATGCCTCTGCTCAACCAATCTCTGAACCACCAAATATTCCTCCTCCACAACCAGAACAACAACCAGAACCAGAACCACAACAACAACAACCTCTCACAGAAGAACCTCTGATCCCTGAGCAATCAGAGATTCCACCTCCTCAACCAGAAATAAATCCACCTTCACCACAAACAGAGTTTCACCATTCTAAAACCCCTTCTCCTCATAAATCTGACCCTCACTCACCTCAACCTTCACCGCTGGCAATCCAGTTGCCATGTGGAACCACTATTGTCATGCCCCAGTTACCATCTTCAGAAGAATCAACACCTCCAAAGACTCCCAAAACACCACCTACTCCAATCGAGATATCTGACTCTGATACCCCTCCTCCAAAACAAACAGCCTCTCAGCAAACCTCTGAAAACCCCAGCAGAACTTTCATTGACTTAACAAGTCTTGAACGTCTTGCTGATCTAAGACACAAAATTGCTATCCCAAAACCAAAGCAACCAGATGTTGGCTCTGGTATTTTGAATTTTGAAACAGGTATGCTGCAATGGATTGCTTCTTTGAAGCAAGTCTGTCCCGGGATGATTGACCCAGCTGCTTCTGATCAGCTCTGGTCACAGTTCAGACTATGGGTACGTGCTGAAGCCCTCAAGTTGCAGGATGTCAACTATGAGCAGGCTCAACAGAACTTCAGCAAGCTGCTGAAGGAAGTTGAAAGTCAGCTGCCTCAGGAAGTTGTGCTCCCTCTGGACAGTGAATCTTGGTCTGAGAAAGAGCAAGCTGCAAAGGTGCAACCTTCAGAAAAAGACAAGACCATTCAGGCTGAAGAAAGTCAAGCAGAAGATGCTGCTGAAAGTTCTGAGAAGCCTCCTCCTTCTGATGCTTCTCAAGCTGCCTTGGACAGGCAGACTCTGGAAGAACTAAGGTTGAATGACTTGCGTCTACAACAGCGGATGGACGACAATGATCAGAAGATGAAAGCAAGAATGGATGTGCAGGACAGCAAGATTGACACTGTTGTCAGCATGGTTCAGAAGCAGAATGAAACTTCTGAAAAGATTCAAGCGATGCTGGAGAGCCTGTTCTCACGCATGCCCCCTCAACCTTAAATCTTTTTTCATGCATGACATTTTTTATGTTTTCTTGATTTTCTGAAGAACCGTTTTGACTATGCTTTGTAATATTTTCTTCCTCTGATTCTGAACTATTTTAATATAATTTGTTTTTCTGATCTAAATTGTTTTAGCACATCACCAACACTTTTTGATTGCTGACAAAAAGGGGGAGAACAAGAATGATAATTAAATCAATAACGGCTAACTAGACAGAAACTCTCAAACATTCTAACTCTATTACTTGAAATGTTTTTCTGTTCTGTTTAAAGTCTACAGGCACAAGGAAGCTCCTGGACACTCTGAAGACTAGAAGCTCTAAACAAAATGTAGAAGCTCTGATCAATGTTGCTCTGATCAATATGAAGTTCTGATCGACCTAATACTCTGATCCAAAGCAAAGCTCTGACAAGAAAAGCTCTGCTCTCTGATAAGTCTAAGACTCTGATAATCTGATGTTCAAAGAAAGAAAAAGATCTGATCCTGAAGAACACGTACAATCAAAGGGAAGTAATCAACTCAGGGGGAGTATCTCTTAACTCTGATTTCTCCTTACTTCTTAACTCTGAAACATTTCCCAGATACCTTTTCACGTTATTTTTCATTTAAAATATCTAGTTTTTGTCATCATCAAAAAGGGGGAGATTGTTAGAACAATGTTTGAATCTACTACCCTATATTTAAGTTTTGATGATAACAAAGTGAAAAGATATAGTATTTATATGTTTCATGTTTGAACTATCTGCTGCCTAAAATTACTATGCTCTGACTTGCAGATACGCTGATTAAAATAAGCAAGATCACGTCTATTCAGCATCAGAATTTGATTTCATACACCAGCATCAGAAGTTGCTACATCAGAACGTCAAGATCAGATAATCAACTCACTTACATGCTGAAGCTTGATGAACAGAACTGCGCGTAAACACTCTGATACAGAAACACAATAGTTCATCAGCAGCGAAGCAGAATCAGAATGAGCCAAGCCAGAACTTGCGTTAAAGAAGCAACGGTACTGTGCATTGAAAGCTAATTAATTCCAACGGCCTCATTCTAGACAAGATCTGCTCAAAAAGGAAAGCTTGTTATTAGCATTGAATCAAGAATATTGCATTCAACGTTCATCTTTTCAAGTGCTATATAAACAAGGCTTTGAAGATTATAATGGCTAATGCTCTCCAAATCTCTACACGCACAAAGCTGAACAATAATCTTCATTCTACCAGTTTTGCTAAACCACAAACTCTGATATTCATTATTGTTTAGCAATCTAGTTTCTAAGCTTCATTTTGTGTATACATCACAGTTGTGATAAAGTTTTGTAGAAAACATTCACACACATTGTTTTATACCTTTGTAAGAAAGTGTTACCTTGACAAACCGGGTTGTGGTTTGAATCAAGAAGGCTTTAGCAGTTGTTAAAGCAGTCTGTAATATTCAGTTGAATATAGTGAATTAAGACCTCGTTGGAGAGAGGCGAAATCACCTTGACGGGTGTACTGGAGTAGTTTGAGATCAAACGAACCAGGATAAAAATATCTTGTCAATTGCTTTAGATTTCAGTTTTACAATTCAACCCCCCCTTCTTGTGTTTTTCACCCCTTCAGTATAGATCAAATCTAACTGGCACAAGATTATGAACAAAACACACTGATCAAGGATAGGTTTTGCAGCATGTTTAGGGGGCCTCTACCTGCCTAGAAACTCAAGTGGCTTTGCTTGCTTAAGTGTTAAGAAACTTGGCATAACATAACATAACTTTGATCTCAGCAAAAAAGAGCCTAGGCAAATATTTTGTACACCTTCTAATCATCAAGCATAAGCTAGAACACGAGAAAACAAGGTCCCAAACACTCCCATTCCTAGAATCACTCTCAAACTGCAAAAATAGGGCAGGGTCTGCAGTTTGAGTGCCATCTCTAATTCCTTTCATGCTTTCTTGCTCAAAGCTCATCAAACACCTTCCCTACCATCAATCCAAACTATCCAAAACATAAAACATGACCTGTAACTCCTCTAACCAGTTCCACCATTATCACTTTCTTGTTTTGCAGTTGAAGGTCCATAGCTCGATTCAAGGTGTTTCAAAGCAAAGTAAGCATTGGAATAGTATCACCACACTTCAGGCAAGCTATACAGATCATCATCTTGCCCTGAAAGCTTCCCCATTTCCAGATAGAACTTCAGCTGAACAGGTATCTTTTTGAACTTCTAACTCTTAGTGTAGGCATCATTAGCTCTAGGTTTGTGAATAAGAAATGTTCTACTCATGCCCCTGAATCTGTACAGGCTTTTACTTTTCATTTATTTTGCCTGAGCTGTGAGAATTTAGGGTTTGAATATGGAAGAAAAGTTAGGTCAGGATTTGGGAATGTTAAAATTCTCTCTCATTTCTGAGAGTTAGGATGAGTTCTTTATATATTTAGAATCGTGATTCAATGCTTAACATTTCTTATGTTGTGAGTTTGTGCAAAAGATCAAAGAATCCAGATGTTTGAACTTGGAAAACAGGCGCGTGTTTTTGACATCTTTTTGTCTGAAGGTTGAAGAAGAAGCTTCATGGGCTGGGCCTGCTTTGTCTTTTCTTTTCACACCTTATTTTCATTTTCATACCCCCTGAGCCCATTATGTTTATTTTCATGATTTCTTGACTTTTCTTTTTTTATTTTGGTTTATTTATTTTTCCTCATAATATTAAAAACATGAAAAATTATTTTTACACCATTTTTACATTTTTAAGCATTTATTTGTTTACATAAACCATTTGTACATAAATAATATATATATTTAGAGAAAAACTAGAAATAATGCAAATATAGTTTATTTCTGATTTTTTATTTCATTTTCTCTTTTGAAAATATTTTGTATCAAACATACTTTTTTTTATATAAATATTAAATATTATTATTTTTATATATATAATATTTATTTAGTAAATAATAAAGATATTTATATATATTAATATACTTAGGGCAAAAATACCAAAATACATACATTTTTTATTTTTATTAATATTTGACATGAAAAATACTTTTTTATGAATGTACTCCATTTTATTTTATTTTTTGTATATAATTATTAACTATTGTACATATTAAATAAATATTATCTTTTACTTAATAAAAATTAGGGTTTTACCCTTAAAACACAAAAACTCCAAAAATATTACTTTTTTTCATTTTATTTATTTGGACATATAAAAATACCTTTTTTACATACATATAAAAAACATTTTGCATTCTTGCATCTTTATTTTATTTTTCCATTTAATTTATGCAATTAATTATCTTGTAAATATTCCAAAATTGATGTAATAGCTAGGTTTAAATTCCTTGTCTAAATATCCCCCCATTTGAACATTTGTACCCCCCTTCCCATATTGTGTTGTAATTGTGTAGGAATTTTACTTTTCGCACTTTAACGCTTTCTAAATATACCATGCTAGAATTAAGGTTTGTATGCAAATAAAAAGAACAAAATAGTTTGACCTAATTTCAAGATAATCAAGCATGAAAATGGACAACACATATCACACTTGCACCCCTAGGGTATTCCACTTGTTGCCTTCAATAATGGGCCATATTGCATGTTAGGTTTCTTTCGGCAAAGCAAATACAAATCAATTGATTGTAATCCCTCGATGACGCTTTCGAAAAGTTGCCTAAAATGATCAAGTCCCTTTTAAAGAAAATTGCCCAAAGATACTTAGCACTATTGCAATTATGGTCTAATCGATGACCCGCGCCTGTCCCTTTCACCTCCTAACACAAAATTGTCCACCAAATGCAATGGTGGAACAAAATTGTTAAAAGGGTTAAAACATAACAAAAATCTTTGAGAACTTTAAGGTAGATAGCTCTTAAGTACTTGTCAACTTGCAAAAGAAAACACTTGCCTCTTTTCAAACCACACTTCACAAACACTTTCAAAGCAAACTTTCAAAAAAACCTTGAAACATCTTTTCAAAAAGACAAACACCTTTTGTAAAACATTCGAGTAAAGAATTGTTACAAGGGTAGCCTATACAAGGCATCTTTTTCAAAACATTTTCAAAACCTCACACAAAGCACAATTTCAAACAATTGAAAACCAAGGCAAGTTGATCTAAGCAAGTACCTAAGAGCCCATGGATAACCATGGATAGAAAGGGTGATAATACCTTCCCTTTCTATAATCTACTCCCCGAACCCAAGAAAAATATCAAAGGTTTTTGCTGTGCTTTTTAAACCTTTCCTTAGGATAAAATAAAAAGTCGATGGCGACTCTTGCTCAACCGAAACATTTGCGAAAACAAATGCAAAACCATAGTCAGTTCTCCCACCGTATCACAGATCTGGCAACTATGCTGGGGATAATTTTAAAAGTGGAGTAACCTTAGGGCTTAGATCACCCTCTTGCATGACTAATTGTTTAAATTGATTGCTTTATATCTTGGCTCCTTTGTTTGGTTTTGCAATCCTACACCCGGATTTTGGGAAACATTTCATAGATAGCAATACGTTGTGGAAACTGTGCGGGGTATACCGACACGGTCGAAGCAATAGCTATATTAGTGCGACATATTTGTGAGTACCGGTAACCCTTGAGTTCAATCAAGGAGAGTACGGGGCCGCTGAGTGATGTCACTAAGCACTAATGACCTAGAACCTTACTTGACCATCTTGGCCTTTTATTAGGGGTAGTGAGATGACCGGCTTTGGTGCAGTCCGAAGTTGGTAGATACTCGATACTACACTCGTTGAGGGTTGTTTTCTTGGAATATTTTGGTCGCTAGTTAAGTGGCTAAACCAAAACAATGAACATTGAAAATAATCCAATGATATTGAGCTCCTTAGAACCCGGTTACTATTTATAGGACAGGTTTTTAAGCCAACTACACTCAAGAGGGTACTTACCTATGAAACCTCATGCAAGCCTGAAACTAGGGTTTTGTGTGATTTGCTTGTACATATGTTTTGTGCATACATCATAAACATCATGAAGCATCATATGCATTCACTAACCATTTCAAGGGTTTGGATCTTCATCTTTGTCCTTGTTTTGTAGGTCATGGAAATTCCTCGCAGAAACACCATCCAAGTTAACCTTGTGAGAATCTCTCCTCAACTCAAGGAGCTCACCTCAAGAATTCCGGAAAGCTCATCCTTCAATGAAAGACATGGTAGACTGCTCAGCTTAGTCAACACCAACATTGAAGAAGACATGATGAAAGTGCTTTTCCAGTTCTTTGACCCTCTTCACCACTGTTTCACTTTCCCTGATTACCAGTTGGTGCCCACTTTGGAGGAGTTTTCTCAACTCCTAAGAATTCCTATCCTTAATCAACTACCTTTCAACGGTACGGAAAAGGAACCAAAGCCGGAAGATGTTGCTCGAGCATTACATCTACAACCATCCGACATCAAGGGGCATTGGGAAACCAGAAGCGGCGTCAAAGGTTTCTTAGCAAAATTCTTGTTTGAGAAGGCACAAGAGTGTTGGAATTCATTGGACCTACAAGCCTTTGAAGAGATTGTGGCACTCCTTATCTATGGGTTAGTCTTGTTCCCAAACTCTGACCAATTGATAGATGTCAATGCCGTCAAGATCTTCTTGTCCAGAAATCCCATACCAACATTGCTTGGGGACATCCTTCACTCATTTTACACTCGAACAATGAGAAAGAGGGGTGTTATCATGTGTTGTACTCCTCTCCTTGCAAGGTGGTTTATTTCGCACCTTCTACAATCTGTCTTGAAGAATGACCAAGGCTCAAGGTGGTCCCAACGGTTGATGACTCTTACTCATTCTGATGTACATTGGTGTTCTCGGTCCAGAGAAAATGTCATCATCATCGATCGTTGTGGAGAGTTTCCTAATGTTCCTTTACTTGGAATCAGAGGAGGTATCACCTACAAGCCTTGCCTAGCTTTGAGGCAATTTGGATATGCACGGAGGGATGGCCCTCATGACATGTTGATTCCTGACCTAGTTTTTGACTTCGACAACGATGCGCAAGGACTTCGCCAAAGATTCATCAGAGCTTGGGGAAAACCCAACAAGGTTGATAGCAAGACTCTGGGGCACAAGAACTCCATCCCTCTTGAGCCTTATCTCAAGTGGGTACGAGCCCGAGCCCAAAGTCTGATGATGCCTTATCCTCATGTTCTCCCTGTGATTAAAGAGCCTGTTAAGGAAGGAGAGGTTTCCTACACCGTCCTACATCCTGACATGCCTACATCGTGGGAGGAAATGCAGAAAAGTTGGATTCAGCTCAAGGAGGAATGGAATACTTTTGAAGCCAGCTTCTACGCTAGTGAGAAGAAGGTTTTAGAGCTTACCCACCGACTCCATGAGCAAGAGGCCCTCAACACCTACATCGCACCAAAGAGGATGCGCAATGTCTTTTTGCCTTGAGAAGTTATTTTGTAATATTTGGCCCATGGGGCATTTATGTACTAACAAATTTCTTCTTATTAATATGACGTGCGTTCTTCTTTGTCTGCAACAATTTTGAATGTTCTAAATCCTTGAATGCATTGCATACATAAGCATACCATTCATCATGTGCATAAGCAGGTCTCACGCCAGGTTTCCTTATCTGTCTGCTGTTTATTTCAGTAGGATGGATCTCGAGCAAACAGTCAAAGACCTACAAGCTCAAAATGCACAGTTCCAGTAACTCCTGATGACCTTGGCTAAGGGTCAGGAGGATATCAATACCCAATTAGGGAACAAAGACCCAGTGAAAAAGAAGAAAAAGAGACTCGGGGTGGCTACTTTGTGGAGAAGATTTGATGGAGAAGCTCGGAGAGTGCTTGAATTTCCTCCTATTTCTGATGAAGGGACCAGTAAAGGTGGTGGGGCTGCGGTACCTTCCGAGTCCGATGTGGAAGAAGAAGAGGTCGAAGAGGATGAAGACTATTCTGATCAGCAATACCCTCCAGCTGATGATAAATACAAAGGTTTAGAAGACAGGTTGGCCGCCATGGAGCTACAAAGAGTACCGGGTTTGGATTTTGAAGACTTGGGTTTGGTTGCCGGGATTGTGATTCCCCCAAAATTCAAAGTTCCAGTGTTTGTGAGGTATGATGGGTTGTCCTGTCCAAAAATGCATCTCAGGTCCTACGTGAGAAAGATCCAACCATATACGGCAAATAAGAATATTTGGATTCATTTCTTTCAAGACAGCCTTTCTGGGGCCCAGTTGGAGTGGTTCTATCAGTTAGAGGGGACCAGTGTCCGAAATTGGGAAGATTTGGCCACCGCTTTTTACAAACAATACTAGTACAATTCTGACCTTGCTCCTACTCGTACCCAACTTCAGGGTATGTCACTGGGAACAGGCGAAGGGTTCAAAGAATATGCACAAAAATGGAGGGATTTGGCTGGCAGGGTGCAGCCTCCTTTAACCGACCGTGAACTTGTTGATATGTTTCTAGGGACCCTATCTGGGCCATTTTTCAATCATCTGATTGGTAACTCTTCCGCGGGGTTTACCGATTTGATCTTAACGGGCGAAAGAATAGAAGCTGGCATCAAGTCAGGAAAGATTCAGAAGGGTGTTGCTGCAAGTGTTGAGAAGAAGCCTTTTAAGAAGGAAACAACCGTGGTGTATTCTCAGAGAAGAGCAGGGAAGACGGAGCGTCGGCCAACTGTGGGGGCCGTAATGATTCAAAACTCCTCAAGTGAGCAGCCTCGCTATAACCAGTCCAGACCAAATCAACAACGGGTGGAACGGCCACAACGGCAGTTCACCCGCATTAATATGACTCCAGCACAAGTGCTTCCCCATCAGTTAAAGTTGAATCTCGCCACCATCAAGGAGGCACCAAAGAATGTGAATACATCCTCTCCGCATTATCATCCTAATGCTAAATGCGCCTACCATTCTGACAGTGTCGGGCACGACACCAATGATTGTTGGGCACTCAAGCATAAAATCCAAGACCTGATAGAGGCAAAGGAGGTGGAGTTTGGCGCTCCGGAGAAGCCTAATGTGATATCTGCACCCATGCCGAAGCACGGCCGAAATGTCAATGCCATTGAAGAAGATTTGTATGTTGCTGATGTCAATGATCTGATAACTCCATTATTAACGATCAAGTTGAATCTGTTAAAAGTCGGGATCTTCCCGGGATGTAAAGAAGATTGCTATTGTTGTTACTCTCTGCCGTTTGATTGTCCGTTACTGAAGAAAGGCATCCAAGGCCTTATGGATAGTCGACAAATTTTGTTTGAAAAAGTTCCCGCTACTCCAACCAATACTAAAGATGTCTCAATCATAACCATTCACGCCAATCTTTCCAAGGCCGTCAAAAAGCCTGTTAAGATTACACCAGCTACAAAATCTGTTCCTTTGAAGATAACAATGCCAGGGCCTGTCCCCTATGTTTCTGAGAAGTCAATACCATGGAACTATGGCGGTGACGTCTACTACCATGGTATCAAACAAATCGAAATAACTGAAGAAAGTTCGGATGATGAAGAAGCCATCATTGGAAACATTGCAGGCACGAGCAAAATCACCAGGAGCAGGAGAATATTTTCTCCAGAGATTGCCCCTCCAAGAGCAATCTTTGGACCCTCATCTGCCGACAAGGTCATCCCTGCACCAATAAAACTCTCTGCTAGAATTCCTTTGATTGAAGATGTTGTTGTTCCTAGTTTTGTCTCTCCTACCACTGTTGATAAAGGTAAGGGAATCCAATATGATCTCGTCAGGACGAGGGCTCAACCCTTGGTCATCCTGGAAACCTCCAAGAAGGAAATGGATGAGATCTTGAAGATAATCAAAAGAAGTGACTACGATGTGGTAGAACAGCTGGGGCAAACCCCCTCAAAGATCTCCATGTTGGCACTACTACTTTGCTCGGAAGCGCACGCTAAAGCTTTGATTAAATTCCTGAAGGCAGCTCATGTGCCCCAGGAAACCTCTGCGGATCAATTTTAGAATTGCGTGGCTAGCCTGAAGGCGGACAATGGATTAGGTTTCTCTGATGCCGACCTAACTCCTAAAGGTAGAAACCACAATGATGCTTTGCACATTTCAGTCGAGTGCCGGGGAACCACCCTCGCGCATGTCTTGGTCGACACTGGTTCGTCGCTGAATGTATTGCCTAAGAAGGCCTTGGACCGACTAGATTGTGAGGGGTTGGAGTTGAAGCCGAGTGATATTATTGTCAGAGCTTTCGATGGTTCGAAGAGAATGGTCCATGGAGAAGTTGAAATTCCCATCAAGATAGGCACCCAGGTGTTTAAGTCTACTTTCTATGTGATGGACATCCGTCTGTCATACTCTTGCTTGCTAGGTAGGCCTTGGATACACCATGCTGGGGCAGTCACCTCCTCCTTACATCAGATGTTGAAGTATCCTGTCAAGGGAAAGATCATTACTGTCCATGGTGAAGAGGAGTACATGATTAGTCACTTGAATTCTTTCCGGTATGTGGAGGTATAAGGGGAGTTCATTGAGACGCCTTTTCAGCATTTCGAAGAAGTCCTCCCTGAAATAGCAGTAGCAAAGTTGGCAGTTGGGACATCGAGGCAGATGGCCAGGATGGCATCTCTGGAGGACGCAAGGGCCGCAATAAAGGAAGGGAAGAATTCAGCATGGGGGCAGTTGCCTGACATTCTGCATAAGACAGACAAATTTGGATTAGGGTTCACAGCCGCGGGCCAGAAAGCTATGCATTGTTCGAAGATTGAGAGGGCGCCAGTCAAAATTTCTCCCTACGGAATCAACGCTTTGGAAAATGATGACAAAGAAAGCAACATCGAAGATTGGATTTACCCAACTGTTAGAGGAGGATTGTGCAACTGGGAGGCAAAGGACTTTGTCCCCATCACTTTTATTCATCAGTAATTTATCTGTTAAACATTTCCTATTTGGTCTGTAATATTTATCTTCAAACAATCCATACACTATCTTTCACCCCATGCCTTGCCCGGGGCATGTAGGTCCATTTGTAAGGGTTTTGTTTATTTTTCATATCCATATGCCATGTCTAATGATTCATTGGACGTTTTTCATTTAATAAACTGCTTGTGTTCATTTTCTTTCCTTTTGCATTTTTTGTTTAAGGATGGCTATCCCTTACACACACCCACACTCACCAATGCAGGTACCTATCCACTCCGGATTCCATGGGTGACTATTCTGCTATATCCTTCAATAACTCTGAAGATCTGGTCAATCAAGCCGAGTATGAAGATGACGAAGGTTGCGAAGTACCAGGGGAACTAGCCAGACTTCTGCTGCAAGAGGAAAGGGCCATCTTACCGCATGAAGAGTCATTCGAAATTGTCAACTTAGGGACCAAGGAAGACCGGAAGGAGGTGCAAGTGGGTGCCAATCTGGAGCCAAGTGTCAAGGAGCGCCTGATACAGTTGTTAAATGAGTATGTTAAAATCTTCGCTTGGTCTTATGAAGACATGCCGGGTTTAGACACAGACATCGTGGTTCACCGTCTCCCCACAAGAGAGGATTGTCCACCGATCAAGCAAAAAGTCCGCCGAATGAGGTCTGACATGTCTGAAAAGATAAAAGCAGAAGTGATGAAGCAATTTGACGCTGGATTTCTGGCTGTTACGTCCTATCCTCAATGGGTCACTAACATCGTGCCGGTACCTAAGAAAGATGGCAAAGTTAGGATGTGTGTGGACTACCGGGATTTGAACAGGGCCAGCCCCAAAGATGATTTTCCGCTACCCCACATTGACATTTTGATCGACAATACAGCTCAACATAAAGTGTTTTCCTTCATGGATGGATTCTCGGGCTACAATCAAATCAAAATGGCCCCCGAGGATATGGAGAAAACAACTTTTGTCACACAATGGGGCACTTTTTGTTACAAGGTGATGTCGTTCGGGCTGAAGAACGCCGGGGCAACCTATCAACGCGCCATGGTGGCTTTATTTCATGATATGATACATCATGAGATTGAAGTTTACGTAGACGATATGATAGCTCGGTCACAAACAGAGGAGGAGCACCTTGAACATCTAGAAAAGTTGTTTGCCAGGTTGAAAGAATACAAGCTCAGGCTGAATCCAAGTAAATGCACTTTTGGAGTTAGGTCTGGTAAACTTCTAGGATTCATTGTAAGCAACAAAGGCATTAAAGTCGATCCAACAAAAGTGAAAGCAATACAAGAGATGCCTGCTCCCCGTACTGAAAAGGAGGTTAGAGGGTTCTTGGGGCACTTGAACTATATTGCCAGATTCATCTTTCATCTAACTTCTACCTGTGAGCCAATTTTCAAACTCTTGAAGAAAGATCAGGTAGTCGAATGGAACGACGATTGCCAAGCTGCTTTCGATAAAATCAAGGAGTATTTGCTAGAACCTCCTATTCTGATGCCACCCGTCGAAGGAAGACCATTGATCATGTATCTGACCGTCTTGGATAACTCAATGGGGTGTGTTTTGGGCCAGCATGACGAGTCTGGTCGAAAAGAGCATGCTATTTATTACCTTAGCAAAAAGTTTACCGACTGTGAGACTCGCTACTCACTTCTCGAGAAAACTTGCTGCGCTTTGGTATGGGCTGCTCGCCGACTAAGGCAGTATATGTTGACTCATACTACCTTGTTGATTTCCAAAATGGATCCTATCAAGTATATCTTCGAAAAACCTGCTTTATCTGGAAGGATAGCTAGATGGCAAATGATCCTAACTGAGTATGACATCCAGTACACCACCCAAAAAGCTATAAAAGGGAGTGTACTAGCTGACCATCTGGCTCACCAAGCTATCGAAGATTATCAACCCATGAGATTTGACTTCCCAGACGAGGACATCATGAATTTGGACAACATTGAAGGTAACGGACCGTATGACGGACCCGAAAAGGGATCCCGATGGACCCTGTACTTTGATGGTGCTTCAAATGCACTTGGAAACGGTATCGGTGCGGTACTCATTTCTCCGGAAGGCTGTCACACACATTTCACGGCCCGACTTTGCTTCAGCTTCACGAACAACATGGCTGAATACGAAGCTTGCATCTTTGGTCTCAAGGCTGCTATAGACTTGGGGATCAAATCTTTGATCGTATTTGGGGACTTGGCTTTGGTTATCAGTCAAATCAAAGGAGAGTGGGATACCAAGCATCCTAATCTTATCCCATACAAAGAACATGTCCTGACATTGTTGCCTCATTTCGAGCAAATTACCTTCGAGCATTTTCCGCGAGAAGAGAATCAGCTAGCAGATGCTCTAGCCACAATGTCCTCCATGTTTAAACTCAACTGGGATAATGAGGCTCCCCAAATCACCATCGAGCGAATGGATGAACCTGCACATTGTCACGAGATTAATACCGAAGAAGTAATGGAATAACCTTGGTTCCATGAAATCAAAAGGTATCTCGAGACTAGAGATTATCCCTAAGGAGCTTCCGTAAATGACAAGAAGTTCTTAAGGAAATTTGCTGCCAAGTTCTTCCTGAGCAACGACATCCTTTACAAACGAAGCCATGATTGTGTATTACTCTGATGCGTAGACAAAGCTGAAGCAGAGTTGATTATGACTGATATACACAGCGGCACATTTGGCACTCACTTGAGCGGGCATACAATGGCTAAGAAGATCCTAAGGGCAGGCTATTACTGGTCTACCATGGAAGCTGACTGCCATCAACATTCCCGTACTTGCCATAAATGTCAAGTCTACGCTGACAAAGTCCATATCCCTCTGGTTCCTCTCAACATTCTGACTGCTCCTTGGCCGTTTGCAATGTGGGGCATTGACATGATTGGAGAGATCAAGCCCACGGCTTCCAATGGACATCGTTTCATCCTGGTCGCCATTGACTATTTCACCAAATGGGTCGAAGCAGCTTCCTTCGCCTCTGTTACTAAAAATGTGGTTGCCCGCTTTATCAAACAAAATCTCATATGCCGGTATGGTGTTCCAGACAGGATCATCACAGACAACGGTACAAATCTGAATAACACAATAATCACCGCCTTGTGCGATCAGTTCAAGATTTATCATCATAATTCATCTCCCTATCGGCCGAAGATGAACGGTGCTATTGAAGCTGCGAACAAAAACATTAAGAAAATCATTTAGAAAATGACAGTCACTTACAAAGACTGGCATGAGATGTTACCGTTTGCTCTGCATGGATACCGTACGACGGTACGTACCTCAACTGGGGCAACCCCATTTTCTTTGGTATATGGCATGGAAGCTGTCCTACCTATGGAAGTTCAGATTCCCTCCCTAAGGATTATGAAGGACACAGGTTTGAATGAAGATGATTGGATGCAGACCCGACTTGATCAACTCAATCTAATCGACGAAAAGCGACTCGCTGCTATATGTCATTGTCAGACGTATCAAAAACGGATGATCAAGGCTTTCAATAAGAAAGTCAGACGTCAAGTGTATCAAGTCGGATATCTCGTAATCAAGCGGATTATCTTGCCGCAAAGTGATCCCAGGGGCAAATGGACTCCTACATACGAAGGACCATTTGTGATCAAGAGCATATTTTCTGGTGGTGCGATGATTCTGACCACCATGGACGGCGACGATTTGCCGCACCCTGCGAATGCAGACATAGTCAAAAGATACTACGCATAAAATGACCCGACAAGTTGAAAACCCGAAAGGGCGGCTTGGGCAAAAATGGGCATCCCGGTGGACCGAAAACCCGAAAGGGCGGTTCAGGAAAAAGTTAGGGATAAAAATATAAAAAATCTGTACACCCGGCAAGTCGAAAACCCGAAAGGGCGGCTTGGGCAAAAATGGGTTTCCCGGTGGATCGAAAACTCGAAAGGGCGATTCAGGAAAAAGTTAGGGAATTAAAGCGTATGACTATGTCTCGTCAGATCACTTCAAAGAAAATCTCTTCATCAACCAGTTCTAGGTTTCTGAACAATCCAATCATCGGCAAACGAAGCATTGAATGGACAGATATTCAGAGTTGTGAAGGCTATAGCGGAATGGAATCCCACGGAATGGTTTCACATAGCCATCTTTATTTTGTATAAATCTTTCAAATATTCACGACAAAATCCTCTTACTAGGATGATTGTCTCCTTTGTATAAATATACTCATAAAAAGTCAATACAAATACTTTTCCCAGCAATTTGTGTCATTTCCTTCTTCTTTTCTCTTGCACTAATTGTTTTATTTTGAGAAACGTCCAATGTTTTGTTAAATAGGCATATGAATTTGAATATAATCATTCCCTTATGAATCAAGAAAGAGGATTACTGATAGGTTGAAGATACAGTTGGATATCTTGAGACCCCTTCAAAGGAAACCCCCAGGAGATTTGGAATCCATATCCCCAGCAAACCCTGAAGCTTATCCCCAGTAGATTTTGGAAGCTTATCCCCTGCAGAGTACGGACGTCTCTCCCGAGCTTTATTCAAAGTTATTCCTCATAAGGGCTTATAACTGGGTTATCCTCAGCTTATCGCCATGGAAGATCGCACTCGGCAAATTTATTCCTACCTCCAGCAGAGTTCATTAGAGTTCCCCAGCATAACTTATCAATACAATCCCCAGCCAGAGAATCATCCAGAACTCAATTCCCCTCAGAATTTAAGTTTCAGTATCCCCAGCCGAGCTAAAACTTCAAATCATCAATCCCCAGCGAAGCCAGACTAGTGAACCTTCTCCCCACAGAATTTTGGGAGGGAAAATCTTGAGTTCCCTAGTAAGGTTGCCAAAAATACTTCCCACCAAACTGAAGATTCTCAATCTCACCTCACCAGCATGAGCCTACTAGATTGGAACTCCCCAGTAGAAGTCATCAGGAATTCCCCAGAAGATTGGTATACAACCCAAGCTCTTTATTCTCCAGCAACAAGCAGGAACTATTCTTCCCAGCAGCAGTCAAGATATTTTTATCTTCAGCCATCCCGGATTCATATATTCTTTGCAAGACAGCTCTCCAGCTTACATGCGCATCCATTTACATTCATGTCACATAACATACATTGTATCATGCATCATGACATTGCATACAACTAACTCTTTACCTTTTCAGGTAAGACTAGTCGACAGACTAAAATCATTATCTTCCGAGATTCTTTCCAGGAATAGTTCAGATATGATCCAGACACGGAAACATTCTAATGCTTATTCCAGATTTATCTAGATGCAGTTTTACACGAGCTCATCATCAGGAAACCCTACACCAGTTCTTCCTCCAACTTCAAGACTTCTGAAAACAGTTCACGAGTTCTCCAAGTAACGGATGTTAACCTATCACTTGTTCAGTTTCTTCTCAAGACTTCTGAAAATAGTTTATGGATTCTTCCCAACAACGGATGTTAATCTATCGCTTGTTCAGACTCTTCTCAACCATTGAAAACAGTTTACGGACGCTTCCCAACAACGGATGCTGCTCTATTGCTTATTCAACTCCAAGATTTCTGAAAACAGTTCATGGGTTCTCCAAGTAACGAATGCTAACCTATCGCTTGTTCAGTTTCTTCTCAAGACTTCTGAAAACAGTTTATGGATTCCTCCCAACAACGGATGTTAATCTATCGCTTGTTCAGATGCAATCTTTGAAAACAGTTTACGGACGCTTCCCAACAACGGATGCTGCTCTATTGCTTATTCAACTCCAAGATTTCTAAAAACAGTTCACGAGTTCTCCAAGTAACGGATGTTAACCTATCGCTTGTTCAGATTCTTCTCCAGACTTCTGAAAACAGTTTATGGATTCTTCCCAACAACGGATGTTAATCTATCGCTTGTTCAGACTCTTCTCAATTTTTGAAAACAGTTTATGGATTCCTCCCAACAACGGATGTCAATCTATCGCTTGTTCAAACTCTTCTCAATTTTTGAAAACAGTTTACGGATTCCTCCCAACAACGGATGTCAATCTATTGCTTATTCAAACCCCCAGTTCAAAGATGGTCCTAAACATGGATACCTTTCTGATACTCATTCCAGATGGCATCTTTAAGCCCATCCCGACAAATTTCTGTCACTCTCCCAGATGGCATCGTTAAGCCCATCTCCAAATGGCATCTCTAAGCCCATTCCCGCATCCATTGCTTTGACGAGTGCAAATTTAAGGGCACTCTAGTGTCCAATCTCCTTTTACCCTCGAGTCACGAAAGGCAAACTTGCAAATCTAATTCTTCAGGTTCAAGAAGATTGAACAGGGGCAACTGTTGTACCCCAAAATTTGCCATCCCATTTTCTCAACATTTCTCATCACAAAGCCCTTGGAGATCAAGATCCAGTTAGGGTTTCATCTGCTCAAGACTTCTCCTTGCACTGTTGACCCAAATTAGGGTTTGTGTTTGCACAAAGATGTTTTGACCTAAAATGCCTAAGATGACTTTCATGCTTCACATTGGATTCCCAAGTTTATCCATATCAAGTTTCAAGCCTTGAGTCCATGTTTTGCCCAGTCAATTGGGCAGTTGACCTAAAAATCAATTGTATTGGGGAAAAGTCAACTGTGGCCAATTGACAATCAAATCTCATGAAAATTGACCCACATCAACATTATGAACTCACATGGACCATTTGATCAAGTTTGGATCACAATTCCACAAGAAATTTGATCAGATCATCAAAAGGGCAAAATGGTCATTTTTAGGGTTTTGACTGCACAAAGGCAATTTTTGACTGTTTGACCTAGAAAATGGCAAACCAAGCTCACATATGGACTCAAGGACCCCATGGAAATGTCTTGACATGATCAACAAGTTCAAAAGATCCCAAATGTACAAGATTGACAGTTGAATTTCCCAGTCAATTGATCAATTTTGACTGTATACTGAAAAGTCAAACTTTGACTTTTTGGTCAAAATCAAGAGTCAAGATTCATTTGTCATCAAAGCATGCCAAATCATGAAACTTGTTCACCAAGAAATCAAAAAAAGCAAATTAGGGTTTGAAATGAGAATTTTTCATAACTTAGAATTTTTCTAAGTTATGAAAAAACCTAATTTTTTCCCAACTTTGCCCCACCTTCTCACCAAGATTTATTTGGATTCAAGCAAAAGTCAAAACATGAAAGTTGTAGCTTGGTGCATAATCTACAACTTTGATTCACAAATTTTTCCCAAAAGAGGCTTGTATCTCAAGTTACAATTTTTGGAATAATGGTACTAAACCATTCTTAACTTAGTGAAAATTTGACCTATTTTGGCAAGGTTTTCTACCTAACTTCAAGACCATTTTCCATATACTTCCACTTGGAATTTCAATTTGCATTTCAAAGATGGATTGTAGTACACATTCCAAGCTCTCCAAAATGTCCAAGAACTCATCAAACAACCTCATAACTTGAGAGAATCGAATTTTGCAATATGGCAGAAACTCACTTTTGAATAGGCCAATTTCCATGTTCATAACTTGTGCAAATTTCTCAAACCAGCATGCCACTTGATTACAGGTCCTTAAACCATCCAACACTCAATAATTTAATGCATGTTCATTGTGCTAAGGCCTTGTTTCATGAGTTTAAGCATTACATGTTGGATTAGGCCATAAATGGAAAAAGTGAAATGGCCATTTTTGCAAAAGCAAGCTTTATGTCATAATGCAAATCCAAGAAGTACAGATCAAATCTAATTGGCACAAGATTATGAACAAAACACACTGATCAAGGAGAGGTTTTGCAGCATGTTTAGGGGGCCTCTACCTGCCTAGAAACTCAAGTGGCTTTTGCTTGCTTAAGTGTTAAGAAACTTGGCATAACATAACATAACTTTGATCTCAGCAAAAAAGAGCCTAGGCAAATATTTTGTACACCTTCTAATCATCAAGCATAAGCTAGAACACGAGCAAACAAGGTCCCAAACACTCCCATTCCTAGAATCACTCTCAAACTGCAAAAACAGGGCAGGGTCTGCAGTTTGAGTGCCATCTCTCATTCCTTTCATGCTTTCTTGCTCAAAGTTCATCAAACACCTTCCCTACCATCAATCCAAACTATCCAAAACATAAAACACGACCTGTAACTCCTCTAACCAGTTCCACCATTTTCACTTTCTTGTTTTGCAGTTGAAGGTCCATAGCTCGATTCAAGGTGTTTCAAAGCAAAGTAAGCATTGGAATAGTATCACCACACTTCAGGCAAGCTATACAGATCATCATCTTGCCCTGAAAGCTCCCCCATTGCCAGATAGAACTTCAGCTGAACAAGTATCTTTTTGAACTTCTAACTCTTAGTGTAGGCATCATTAGCTCTAGGTTTGTGAATAAGAAATGTTCTACTCATGCCCCTGAATCTGTACAGGCTTTTACTTTTCATTTATTTTGCCTGAGATGTGAGAATTTAGGGTTTAAATATGGAAGAAAAGTTAGGTCAGGATTTGGGAATGTTAAAATTCTCTCTCATTTCTGAGAGTTAGGATGAGTTCTTTATATATTTAGAATCGTGATTCAATGCTTAACATTTCTTATGTTGTGAGTTTGTGCAAAAGATCAAAGAATCCAGATGTTTGAACTTGGAAAACAGGCGCGTGTTTTTGACATCTTTTTGTCTGAAGGTTGAAGTAGAAGCTTCATGGGCTGGGCCTGCTTTGTCTTTTCTTTTCACACCCTATTTTCATTTTCATACCCCCTGAGCCCATTATGTTTATTTTCATGATTTCTTGACTTTTCTTTTTTTATTTTGGTTTATTTATTTTTCCTCATAATATTAAAAACATGAAAAATTATTTTTACACCATTTTTACATTTTTAAGCATTTATTTGTTTATATAAACCATTTGTACATAAATAATATATATATTTAGAGAAAAACTAGAAATAATGCAAATATAGTTTATTTCTGATTTTTTATTTCATTTTCTCTTTTGAAAATATTTTGTATCAAAAATAATTTTTTTTATATAAATATTAAATATTATTATTTTTATATATATAATATTTATTTAGTAAATAATAAAGATATTTATATATATTAATATACTTAGGGCAAAAATACCAAAATACATACTTTTTATTTTTATTAATATTTGACATGAAAAATACTTTTTTATGAATGTACTCCATTTTATTTTATTTTTTGTATATAATTATTAACTATTGTACATATTAAATAAATATTATCTTTTACTTAATAAAAATTAGGGTTTTACCCTTAAAACACAAAAACTCCAAAAATATTACTTTTTTTCATTTTATTTATTTGGACATATAAAAATACCTTTTTTACATACATATAAAAAACATTTTGCATTCTTGCATCTTTATTTTATTTTTCCATTTAATTTATGCAATTAATTATCTTGTAAATATTCCAAAATTGATGTAATAGCTAGGTTTAAATTCCTTGTCTAAATATCCCCCCATTTGAACATTTGTACCCCCCTTCCCATATTGTGTTGTAATAGTGTAGGAATTTTACTTTTCGCACTTTAACGCTTTCTAAATATACCATGCTAGAATTAGGGTTTGTATGCAAATAAAAAGAACAAAATAGTTTGACCTAATTTCAAGATAATCAAGCATGAAAATGGACAACACATATCACACTTGCACCCCTATGGTATTCCACTTGTTGCCTTCAATAATGGGCCATATTGCATGTTAGGTTTCTTTGGGCAAAGCAAATACAAATCAATTGATCGTAGTCCCTCGATGACGCTTTCGAAAAGTTGCCTAAAATGATCAAGTCCCTTTCAAAGAAAATTGCCCAAAGATACTTAGCACTATTGCACTTATGGTCTAATCAATGACCCGCGCCCGTCCCTTTCACCTCCTAACACAAAATTGTCCACCAAATGCAATGGTGGAACAAAATTGTTAAAAGGGTTAAAACATAACAAAAATCTTTGAGAACTTTAGGGTAGATAGCTCTTAAGTACTTGTCAACTTGCAAAAGAAAACACTTGCCTCTTTTCAAACCACACTTCACAAACACTTTCAAAGCAAACTTTCAAAAAAACCTTGAAACATCTTTTCAAAAAGACAAACACCTTTTGTAAAACATTCGAGTAAAGAATTGTTACAAGGGTAGCCTATACAAGGCATCTTTTTCAAAACATTTCCAAAACCTCACACAAAGCACCATTTCAAACAATTGAAAACCAAGGTAAGTTGATCTAAGCAAGTACCTAAGAGCCCATGGATAACCATGGATAGAAAGGGTGCTAATACCTTCCCTTTCTATAATCTACTCCCCGAACCCAAGAAAAATCTCAAATGTTTTTGCTGTGCTTTTTAAACCTTTCCTTAGGATAAAATAAAAAGTCGGTGGCGACTCTTGCTCAACCGAAACATTTGTGAAAACAAACGCAAAACCATAGTCAGTTCTCCCACCATATCACAACAACACTGTTAGAATATCAAATTCTTTCAAGAACCCTAAAACCTTGAAATCCTTATTACAAATCCCTCTTTAACTACAAACAAGCCATCACGGTTACAAACCAACACCTCACTACTTCTTCAGTAAGGGTAAGACTGGCTTGATCTCCATGATCCAAAAGGCATAAAAGCATTCATGTCACTAATTTTCCAGTAAGGGTAAGATTGATTTGATCTCCATGATCAAAAGGGTATAATCATTCATACATGCCATATTGTGCCTAAACATTAAATTTCTTCATATATTGGCTTTATTTGCATTTTATGATTTTATTTAATATGTTCATGAGATTCAACACTGCAGATTTAGACAGGATCCCATGCAGGTTCATTAAGGAACGTTGAGGCCAAAACACAAATGGCAAAAAGCCAAAAGCCAAATGGCCAAAGTAGAACAACTTATGCATGACACCAATACATGGCGAGACAGACATCCTGAGAAGATTAAGGAACGTTGAGGCCAAAACACAAATGGCCAACAGCCAGAACACAAATGGCCATTAAACCCAATCCAATGGCCAAAGAATGCAGACCACGGTACTCAGGAGTCAATGAACACGCACGTGATACCAGAAAGTCAAACAAGGCTTTTTGTCTAATGGGCCAGAATACTTCAAAAAACCTCCCCTTGGGCCTGAAACCCCCCTTGGTTTGCATCCTTTTTAATTTTATTTTATTTTCTTTTCTAATTCTTTTTTAATTGTTTTAATTGTTTTTTTCACCATAAAATAATTTTATATAATAAAAACAAAAAAATCAAAAAATACAAATATATTTAATTTCTTCACTAATTAATTTTTGTAAATAAACTCTAACAATTAACTTAGTTAATCTAGGTTTTAATTTTAACACTTTTTCTTAATAAATAAAAAATATGTATAATTAGGTTTTGACATTTTCATCTTTTTCTTAAATAAATTATTAATCATCATTATTCATCATTATTATTAATTATCATTAATTTTGTAAATAAACATGTAAATAAATTAATTAACTAGTAAATTAGGTTAACTTTAATATTTTCATTAATAATTAAAATAATCTAGATTTAGGGTTTCCTTTTAATTCTTTTTCTTTATTTTCATAAATACAAAAAACATAAAAAAACACTTTCTTTTCTTTCTTTAAATAATTATTAGGCTTTAATTTCAAGCAAAGGGTCAAAACCCTCGGACGTCCTAATTTTAATTATTTTCGCGCATTATTTTCTTATCAACTATTATGTAACTGCTTTCCGGATGTAATAGTAATTAGGTTTACCGCATTTATTTACTTTCCGTAACTTTTATCAAAAATGGGTCTTTGTATTTTGGCGATGTATAGACCCGCGCCTTGTAATAGCGTAGCTTTTAGCTTTCCGTCTTTTAATTTTCCGCACCTTTAAATTCTAAATTGCATGAAAGAATGTATGGTTAATTAAAAACAAGCGTAGCTCACAATGCCATGATCAAAGATAACTGTTAACTGAAAACAACACACAAATACAGACACCACTTCTAGGGTACGCCTCACTTGTTGCATTCGAAACGTGGTCGTCAAGTATAGGACGTTTTAGCAGTCGCTCTGATGTCCAAAGATCCGGTTGCCTCGAAACAGTTTCCTAGGATTAAAATGGATCTAGAATATTAGAGTTACTTCTAAGGTGTCTTACTGTTGCTTTGGTGACCACAATGTCCCTTAACTCGAATTGACCCGAACACCTCCAACGGTGGTGCTACCTACCTCTCAATGGTGGGATGGAACTACCTTGAGGACATTTACACAGCTTAATTCCTTAGGGTAGGTAGATGACTCATAGGTACTTGCTCTCTTTCTAAAAACAAAAACAACTTTTCACACTGACACTTTTCTAAAAGATTTCAAAACAAACGCTTCACAACACTCTTGAGGACTGATACAAGAGTCGAATTGAAGTTTTCAATGAAACTTTTTCAAACCCACTCACATTGTGAAAAGCAAACAAACATTTTGAAAACATAAGGGCAAGTACCTAAGAGCCCATGGATAACCATGGATAGAAAGGGTGCTAACACCTTCCCTTTCTATAAATCTACCTCCCGAACCGAGAAACTATCTCATAAGGAATTTTGCTGTGCTTTTGTCCTGTCCATGTTGGAGAAAATAAAAGACGGTGGCGACTCTTGCTTCCGTAACATTTCGCGAATCAGCGTTAAACAGTCAGTTCTAAATCCACCGATCACACAGGGCAATGATGTCTACATTTTATCTTTACAAAATAACTATAAATGATGCTTGTATGAGAAGTTCAAAGTTGAGAAGACTTACCTCAAAATTGGAAATTGTGTTTTGAGTTTGAGCACTCCTGGATGTGTTGTGATGATCTGAATAGCTTCAGTGGACTCCTAGGAAGCTAATGCAAAGCTTAATTTGTGCTGAGAGTGCTTGAATCTTTCTGGAGAAGTCAATGTGCAGAACTCTGATTTTGGAAATGGAGGATAATGATGGAGGTGTTACAGTTGTATAACATGGTCTTGGATCACTTCTATGTAGTTTATGGATGATGTTTGAAGGATTAAAAGTGAAAACGCACGAGTGAAATGTGAGTTTGGAATTCAATGTCAGAAATAGAAAGTTATGGAGCTCTTGGTGCAAGTTATGGTTTGAGGGAGTTTGACGGAGTTTCAAGGCTTGTGAATTCATGTGTTATATTTCAAATACATCCTCTATTTATAGGAAATAGGTTTGAAGGCGTGAAGTTATCAGATTCACAAGATCACATGTTATAGTTTTTTGACTTGTTTTTGAAGCAACCTTGATAAACATTGTTCCAATGCATAGTACAAGGCCATGTAGAGTAGTTAAAGGCTTTAAACATGCTTATCTCATCTTGTATGTTGAGTGTGTTCAGAAAACACAAGTTAGAGGCTCAAAACAAGTTGAATTTGTGATTAAAGTTGATTTACAAGAATGACAATGTTACTTTATGCCAAAAATGGATGAATCTCTTGGACAATGGCTGAAATACTTGGATCATAGCTCCAACAGTTGTGTAAACATCTAATTATATATAGATTTTCAAGTTAGAAGCCTGTAAAGCAAGATTTATGCATCATGGCTTGAGATTGGATCAAGTGTTCATCATGAAAATGACTTGTAATTCAAGAATGGATGCCCAACTTCTTCTATTCGATTATCCTATTTCAAGCATGATCTCTTAAAGTTTTTGGACATTTTGGAAAGCTTGAAACAATGTCTACAACCTTCACGTTGACCACTTATGCTAAATCAAATTGGAGCAAGGTGAAAAATTGCCAAGAAGTTGGGACAAAAAATATGCCTAACTTGCCAAAATTTTCACTAAGTGTTTTATGAAAAATGTCATGACTTCATGGGCTTATATCTTCAAATATAAGCATTTTTTGGACATCAACCATCTTTTAAAAATTTGTAGAGTTCATCAAGATATAAAACTTTCACGTTGAAATTTTTCCTTGAATTATCTTGCATTTTGGTGAAAAATTGTCATGAAGTATTGAAATTATCAAGGTTAAAAATACTTAAAAATTTTCTAAGTATGGAAAATTTTGACCTTTTTTGGACTTTCTTGACTTTCTTGATTCTTGATGATGAAGTTTGATATTTTTGAGTATCTTTATGAATCTTGATCTTTGAAATTCAACATTGATAAAAAACTCAAAGTTTGACTTTTTGTGTATCATTTGACTTTTCACCAATTGATCCAAAATTAAACTATCAATCCATTAATCTTGAGAAATGATTTGAGCCATTAAGTTAGGTCAACATGTTGTGTTTGAATCCTTGAAATCATGCTTCAAGCCATAGGGTCATGTACTAGGTCAAAAGTCAATGATCAGTCCATCTTAGTCAAAACCCTAATTTTAAAAAATTTGCCCCTTTGATGATTTGAATGCTTTTCTTGAGGAATTGTGATCAACACTTGATCTATTGATGAATATGACTTCAAAATGTTGATGTTGGCCCAAAATTATGAAGTTTGATTGTATATTGACCACAATTGACTTTTTACCCAATACTTCTGATTTTTAGTCATCTGAGCAATTGACTGAGCAAATTTGTGATGCAAGACTTGAAACTTGGTATGAGAAATCTTGGAGACCTATAATGAACCATGAAAGTCATTTGAGGCATCAAAAGTCCAATTGTCCTTGAGAAAACCAAAACCTTAATTTGTGGGCTCAGTGCTTAGAAGGTCAACTTGTCTGATCAAACTCTTGAAACTTCTTGAGCATTTAAGATCTTTTGTGAGAAATGTATTGAGAATAGAAGGGGAAACTTTTGGGGTAAAACAATTGATTTCAAATTTTTCTCCACTTTTGAAGCAATAAGCTCTTCAGTTTTTAGTTGCTTATTCAATTCCAACTTCAAGTCAATCACTACCTCTAGTTTGCATACAACTCTTTCATATAGCTCCAGATGTTCATTTGCAGCAATGACTTCAATAATCTTCTTCACACCAGTGGTTGTTGTAAAGTTGGATGAGCCACTAGCATTTGTATTAATAAGTTGCTTTGTCTTCATTCTGAGGTCATTCACAAACATCTGCATTTTCTCTGTTTGACTCATGTTGTGTGTGGGATGGGTTACCAATAACTTCTTGAACCTCTTGTAAGAATCACCTAGTGACTCTCCTTCTTTCTTCTTAAAATTCACAATTGCGTATCTTTTGAAAATGTAAATAGAAGCAGGAAAGTATTCATCAAGAAAAGTCTTCTCCATCTGTTCCCGAGTAGTAATACTCCCAGCAGGTAATGAGTAAAACTACTCTTTAGCATCTTCAGAAAGCGTGAACAGGAACATCCTTAATTTCTTGGTTTCTTTAGAGTATCCCTAAATCTTCAAAGAAGTACTTATGGTGAGGAATCATTGCAAATTCTTATTGGCATCTTCATTGATCTTTCCTATGAAAGATCTCTTCTCGAGCTGGCGGATGGTTGAATGATGCAGTTGAAAATTTGCAACATTGATCGGTTGATTCAGAATAGTCAACCGACCTAATGAAGCATTGGCTCCTCCGTAGTCCCCAAGAAGTCTATCCGGTGGTGGTGAGCTTTCAACCATAGTTTCTGGTTCTAACTCTGAACCTGAGTCTGTATATCAAAGGAAATTAAGTTGCGGGTTGTCCTCGCATGCAAAGGTTAGAAAAATCAGTAATAAAAAAAAATATAAAAATTACAGAAAAGAAATTTTAGTTGCAGAGCAACAAAATTTTAATTAAACTAAAAATACAATCAATAACTCGGCAGTCCCTGGCAACGGTGCCAAAAACGTGGTGGAAAAAATAGCAATTGTACTATTTTTTCCTTGCAATAATAATGGGAAATTCCCTGAATGTCGATCACAAGGACAACATGCAATTATCAATTTCAATTCACATTCAATTAAACAAAAACTTTAACTGGGGTTTTGGTTTAGGAATTGTCACTTAGCAGAAATAAAAATAAGCAGAATATAAATTAAGGCTTTTTCACAGATATGAGGAGTATGCTAGGGTATGGTGTATAATTTTCCCTATAACAACCTTTAATCCTAATCTCTTGAACAAGTTCATATCCTTCAATTACCAGCCCTTTAGATTATCTTCCCCTAAGTCCTTAGTGAGAAAACATTTAACAATTCATCCTAAATCCTAAGTCCTTAGAGATATCTAATGGAGTCAAGACTTTATCTTATCAAGGGTTAAATATGGTAACTATAGGGTATCCCTAGTCATAGGTGATATCAATTATAGCCTAATTATACAAAACCTTACCAATTGCGGTCCAACTAGTTGTTAACCATAAATCAATTCTAAATTGTCCGATCAGGAAGGCATAAAAACATTATAGAATTAAATCGAGTAGAGAAGACTTTATTAAAGAACTTAGGAATTCATAATCATTACAAATTCAAATCAGGGACACCCCCCTAATATTGGGGCGTTTAGCTACTCATATTGTTCAAAATAATCACATTACAAAATATAGACATTACAAGGTTTGGGATGAACTTTGATCTTCAATTGCTTTCGCGCATGAAAATCTCCCGCTCTCCGTAAACCTTGAATTCTTCAATCTTCAGTCATGTAAACTATTCTTCGCTGCGAAAAAGTTTCATTCTTTTCTCGCAAATAAGTTTTAATTGTATTAGATCATCCTTCAGCAATGCAAAATGTCCAAAGTACCCTTAATGATCCAAGACACTTAAAACCCTAAAAATCAGAATTACTAGCACCTTGGCTGATACTAGCCCTGTCATGTGAGACAGGCACCCGTGTCAGTGTGTGTTTCTTGCTTCTAATCACACTTTCATGTAGGTATTTTGACACAGGTTCTGTTGCGCGACACATGCACCTTTATCAGCGTATGTGACTTTGCTTTCTTATGCTCTAGTGCAATTGGTTTGACATGGGTCGTGCCAGGCGACACAGCTGCCCGTGTCATCCCCTAGTTTCCATGCTTCCAAAGTCTCCCCCCTGACACGACCCGTATCAGGTGACAAGGCCACCCGTATCAGGGCTCCTATAGCACTTCCTCCGAAACTCTAAATTCTGCACTTTTCTGCCTCGATTTGTCCTGTTTTATTCTTTTGAAACTGAAAACACAAAAACACAAAACCAAAGCATAAAATGTGGTAAAATGAAATAAAATACTCATCAATTAAAAGAAATGATAACTAAAATCAATTCTAAATACCTGTGTAAAAACCACTGATCAATAGCCATTCATAAACCAACACAAAACCATCAAAATCAGATGTTGGTAAATCTCTGCTGGTTTTCGAGACAGAAATACTAGAATGAGTAAACTCTTTAAAGAAAGCTTGTGTGGGTAATCTCAATCTAGCTGCTTCTGATTCTCTCTAGACTTAATTCAGATAATGGTTTAACTGTGAATCTATGTAAATGAAGGAACTTAGTTATGAAATTACTCAACAGAACTTTTGCGATCACGTGAATATCTTCAAGGATCAAGTTCTACGTCTCTGGGTAAGGAAACTCCTTAGTATTCTGGACAACACTCCTTGGAAAGATCCACATGAATTAGAATTTCAGGAACCATCTCCTGAACCTCAACCTCTACCTCTGGTCATTTTTAAAGACAAAGGTAATTCATTTGAAGAATCTCCTGAAAAAGAATCTGCTACAATAATTTTGAGAATATGGCTTCTACTGTTGAAACAACTACATCTTCTCTAGTGCTGAAAACTATGGATGAGTTAAAGAAAGAGAATGAAGTTGTCAGGGAAAGGCTTGATAAACGTGATGAAACCAATAAAGAGATTAAGGGGATACTATGAAAGCAACAAGAATCAAACAATCAGATCAATAGTCTTCTGGAAGCATTGTTCACCCGACTTCCACCTCCTTCACAACCGTAGTTCTGATCTTTTGCTTGTTTCTGATATGCTTTATGATTAAACTTTTGTTTTTCTTCTTCTGGATGTATTAATCTCTGTTCTTGAATGCATCATAGTTTTATTCTCTTTTGGTGTTTTTATTGGTTTTTTGTTAATGACAAAAAGGGGGAGAACATAAGATATTTTGAATATAACATTGTCGAGACTTATTCTTAAACATTTTTGATAACATAACCTTTGTCTCACTTTTTGAAAAGCAAATAGGAAAAGTGTCTCTTGGAAGAAACCTCTACCACATAGACTTATCAGAACTTGCACCAAAACCTCTGATCAAACATCTTTAGGGAAGTATCTAATTTTTTCTTTATCCGAGTATTCAACTCAGGGGGAGACCCTAATGCTTTATGTTCTTACTTGTTCATCAAAATATACAAGTTTTTTTCATCATCAAAAAGGGAAAGATGGTTTGAATATAGTTTGGTTCTACATCTTAGTAATAGTATTGATGATAAAAAATACATGTTATATATAAAAAACAGTTATTCAATCTAATAAATTATTAAATATGCAGAGAAGTTCTGATAAAAGAAGCATAAGAAGTTGGCGAATAGTTTGCGCTAAAAAGATATGATAAGAATTTTTGTACAAACACAATTAAAGTATCACACTCAATAGAAGAAGTTCTGATGTTATAACTTTTGAAGCACCAATGCTGCGAGCTAAAATCTGATGAAGCAATACTCTGATGATCTAAAGTATCAACGCTAATATTCTTATTCTGATCTAATTTCAAAAGAAGCAAAGTTCATATGCATTACAATTCATTCATTACAAATCAAAGAGTAACGACTGGTACCAGACAAGATATGTATTTTTGAAAAGTGAATTAATAATATTTTATCAATCTTCCAAAAACACCTTCTCGTGTCACAAATGGATCTAGTGATTCGCCTATATAAAAGAGTTCTTGAAGGGTGATCAAACAACACTTGCGCTTATAAAGAAATATTCATAAGCTCTTTACATCTATTCACTGTGTGTTAACATTGTGTAAACATCACAGTTGTGATATAGTTTTCTAGAAACATTCTTGAACACATTTTTATTCACATTTTTGTAATTCCTTGAGAAATTAGGTTGTGGTTTAGTCTCAAGAAGACATTGACGGTAGTCTTTGTGTGTTGTAACCAAAGTTTTGATTAGTGGATCAAAATCTTGATTGAGAGAGGCGAAATTACCTTGTCGGATGGACTGGAGTAGTATGAATTCAAATAAACCAGGATAACCAAATGTGTCATACTGTTTTTAATTTTTGAAAACCATAATTCAAACCTCCTTTCTTTGGTTTTTATATCCTTCAAAAGTTTGACAAAGTGAAGAATGATTAAAAATTAACTTATTTTGTATGAAAATCATGGGTCTGAAAATATATCTCTGAATTTATAAGATATTTTTTATTTTTTGTGAGAGACTTAGGAAAACATGCAAAGATAGGAAAAGAAATAGTCAATGTGAAAACCAACATCTAATGACTACTAATGATTTTAGAGTAGTCTACATATATTTAATCGAGCCTTGTTATTAAGTCATACATAATGTTTTATGAAAAAAGCTAATTATTTTAGAGATTTTGTTATTTTGAAACAAATATAATAAAAGAAATTATTTTATATAAATGAATAACATTTTATAAGTTTTATGTTTTAACATTTGGCTAACCGACATTGCCAAAAAGAATAAGCAAAACATTGTTTAATAAAGATACATTTATGATTATTAACAATATTATTCATGTTTTGTTATAAAATAATCAAAATTTGGTTTAAAATAATAATAATGACAATTTTTTATGAATCGTAATTATTTATGTGAACTCCTTGCTAAATGGTCTAAAGGAACAAACACAAACACGTTGATATACTTAAGATATATTTAATAATTATTTAAAACAATATTCTTCTATTGTGATTTACACTTTTTAATCATGAAAGGTTATAAAATAATTAAAATTTGATAAAAAATAATAATAAATTCTTCTGATTGTTATGTTTTTTATTTGTTTTGTTTTTTAAATACGTAAAATGGTACAATGTAACTCATTGTTGTACTTAAGAGACAATTTATACTTATTAAAATATAAGGAATTTATTTTTAACAACTAATGAAGTGAGACATGCAAGAAAAACTATATTAGTGTCAAAAACTATATAAATGATGTAAATAGAGCATTAAATTTATAAATCATAAAGTAATACTCTATCTAATACATACAAAGCCGTAAAAATATGACTACATTTATCAAGTGTGTTCATGTTATGATTGTTTTTCTTTCTTTATTTCTTATTATAATGAACGTTAGTGGTAAGTTAACAAGTTATTGTGAAGCTTCTTTATTTTGTACATAATATTTTATCTTATTTTAGTAACATTTCTTTTACTCTATTTCCATTACAGCAGCAGAGCGTCGTACATGTTTTACTCCTGCTGATTGCCCAACAAGTGATTGTGAACCTCCTTCGAGGCCTTTTTGTGCATTCAAATATTGTATTTGTGGTTGAATGATTTCACATATGATCAAGAGAGTATAGACATGTCTTACTATAATATTCAATAAGTTATTGTCCTTAGTTATGATGTTTGCACCTAATAATTTGATTTAATTTTTGTTCTTTTATTTAAATTTGAAGGACCTTATAGTTATGGCTTTGTACTCTAGGAGAATGGTAACGAAATGAAATAAAGTATTAAAATTATTATCACAAAATATCTTCTTATGTCTTAGGTCGGAAGGTAGCACGCCTTCAATTTAGCTATATAGATTTTCTGAATTTTTTTATTACAAGAACTAAGTATTGAAATTTTTTTCCGCAAATAACCATATTTCGGAGAAAATTACGCAAATAATCATGTTTCAGAAAACCCCACAAAGGAGGAGCCAAGTGAGACGACGCATGCACTGAGCCATTTTCCCTAGGCGCCATCTCACTTGGCGCACGCACTCTCTTTTAGCCAAGTGAGATAGCGCATGCACTCTAAAAGTGAGAGGAGGCGCCATCTCACTTGGCTCCTAGGGCAAAATGCATTTTTTATAAATAACTCCTCCGTTTCTCCGTCATTCTTCACACTTTATCGCACTGTCTTATTTTTCTCTCTCTGTTATTTGCGTCATCACATCTCCCATGATTTTTACCAGAGATGGTTACGTTATTTTCTCGGCCACCAAACCTCCGATGAAAATGAAATTTTGGCACATTCACTCCATGGAGCGTCTGAAGAGAGAGTTGATGGATGGCTAGAGGGAGACATCGAGGATGATGAACAAATTAGAAGGATCCAACGAAGAAGAACAACAACCTCACTTGCAACATGAAGACCTAATTTTTGGTTGGAGGAAGTCAAAACAGACAGCAACGTAATGTTGATGATGCATGAGTCAGATGAAATTGTTTTAACGGTTGTAATTTCGTAGACGTTTTATCATATTTTATTTGTTATTTGCGCATGTTTTATTGTAACAAATGCTCTTAATGAAAAACCGTAATATTTAGAACTTAAAAAAGTAGATATTTTATAATACAACTTTTATGTGGTTGAGCTAGTAGCCCGAGTCGGAAAATTTTTACGATTGTGTCCTACCTGACGACATAAACAACACTTTATTTCCAGCTTGTCAAGGGAGTCTATTTCAGTTGTGACGCGCTTGCTTTTGGGATGACCATTCCTTCGTATTTGGTCATTGTGCCATACTATTTCGTCGCTGTATGCAGGCCAATAATCAGGTTTTGCTTCCAAAGGGAATTTGTTGTTGTATACGTTGAGCAAGGTTTCAGACTTGTAAATGAGAGAAAAAAGTTGTAATGCGTCTTGATGAGTATAGACAAACGCATCAATGACATGAGAGCAAGGAATACGAAATGCTTGAAACTTGCCACAATCGCACCAACGAGAAGGTAGTATAGCCCTATACTCTTGTCTTGGCAGCCCCTCGTTGTGGTCGATTGTCTCTTTGATAATGAAGTTGTGGTTTTGTCTGTTGAACCGTATAACCAGATGGGTGTTGGCTTTGACACTTTCTACCTTAATATACTTCATGCATCTCTCAATCCATAATTGTCCCAATTGCAACACAACATTCCATATTTCACCTCTTTTGGAAAACAACGAAGCCATCCTAAAATATGTTGATTTAACCAAAGAAGTTTCTGGGAGGTTTCGTATGCCTTTGAATACCCCGTTCATGGATTCAATCATATTTGTTGTCATGTGGCTCCATCATTGTCCATTGTTGTATGACCTAGTCCATTTCTCAACCGGAATGTTATCGATCCACCTACCGCGTCCGGATTTAACAATCGGATCTCGTTGCGATAATATTTTAACATAGGTTGTGTTAATGTATACCCTGCATTCATAACGGCTTTCTTAAGAGCTTTGTCTTTGATCTCCCTCGTGAAATTTTGGAAAATATGTCTAATGCAATAGACATTCGTAGAAGGAGGGTCATGCCAACCATTTGCAGGATTGTTGTATGCACTCTCAATAGATGCATGTCTATCGGAGATCAAACAAAGATCTGGTTGAGGAGCCACATGTGTTCGTAGATTCTTGAGAAAGAAGCTCCAAGCACCACCAGTCTCTCCCTCGACTAGGGCAAAGGCAATTGGGAAAATGTTGTTGTTTCCATGTTGTGCAACTGCTATCAGTAGTGTGCCTTTGTATTTCCCACACAACCAAGTCCCATCAATTTGAATAATTGGTTTGCATGACACAAACCCTGTGATGCAAGGTTGAAAATCCCAGAACACTTGACTGAATATTCCATTTCAGTGATTTGACTACCATCTGGGGCCTACGCCGGCAGTGTTTCCATAATGTAAACAGTACCTGGAGAATAAGTCTGAAGTGCATTCAAGTAGCGAGGAAGTTCTTTGTATGACTCCTCCCATTTTCCATATACCTTTTCAATCGCCTTGGTCTTTTCTAACCACGCCTTTCGGTATGACAGAGTATAGTTAAATACCATTGTGATGTGAGAGACTATGATTTTCACCTTCAATGATGGGTCGTTGTTGACGAGG
Source organism: Vicia faba (assembly GCA_948472305.1). Lineage (NCBI taxonomy): Eukaryota > Viridiplantae > Streptophyta > Magnoliopsida > Fabales > Fabaceae > Vicia > Vicia faba. The sequence goes on along the minus strand of OX451740.1, from coordinate 1,003,541,976 downwards.
GGTAGGATTTCTTGACATATGAGATCATAATTTAGTTTCCGATGATCCTATGATTGAGTAGAATTAACACACGTGTAGGTGGACATGGAACCTATGATCCAACAATCACCTCTTAATTTGTATGATGTAGTGAGCTTAAATATACAATCTGGGTGGATACACTTGATCTTGTACCTTTATGGATTTACACGATCTACCTTAAAATCGACCGAGTTGAGCATGTGAAACTTTTTTATGGCTCGAATACATTCTTCTCTATTACGAAATTTGTATTTCTCTTTTAAGTTTTCATTCGACTGCATATACGAATTGAAAAATAAATCAGATGACGGTTTATCTCTGCCCATGTTGAAGTTTGTCATGTTTGGAGGTGGTGTGTAGATCTCGTTCAAAGGTATACCAGGTATCTCATCGTCTTCAGAATTATCGTTGACCATGTCATCAAACTCTAACTCATCATCTTCTTCTTCGTCAAAGACATCTACTTCTGCCTGTTCGGCCTCGAGAGGATCAACCACTTGTAACAGTTGAGGCTCTTGTAGCACAATGTACAACTCAATAGAGTCGTACCCAGAATTCTCATGACTGGAAAACATATTTTGAAGTTCCTCGTTATCTTGAACCTCAACCTTATAAAATATTATTTGGTTGTTACCGAAAAAACTTGATTCTGATAAAAGATTTGTGTCACGGGACCTCGTCCAAGTTTTGACTCCAATCGATTTTTGAAATACAAGAAATTAGCTTTCCTGTTTAAACAAAATCGGATTTTCTCAGTGTCTCTAAACAAAAACCCAGAGGTGGGACAAATGTATGTCTCACCATTGAAATGTGCACTGATCACATATTATGGTGTAGAGGCCACTGTGTTTGAATGTTTGAAGGTTTGGAGGTTTGAGTGTTTGGACGTTTAAGTGTTTGAGTGTTTGAGTGTTTGAGTGTTTGAGTGTTTGAGCGATTGAGTGTAGAAGTGTTTTGATAAATGTAGGATTAAATAGGTTGTACTAAAATTGAATAAAACAATAGTAAGCAACCTCTAATTCGCCAACTGGGATGTCCAATCGTATTACATGCATGCAGAGATGTATTCCCCAAGGCTGCCACCTAGCCTGCACCTACACTGCAACCCATGCCACCTCTAATTCACCAACAGGGATGACGACAGTTTTCAATTTTGTACTCATTCTCCAAGTCCAATAGCGCCTCCCTGCACGTCCAATCGTATTACATGCATGTAGAGATGTCTTCCCCAAGGCTGCCACCTAGCTTGCACCTACACTACAACCCATGTCACCTCTAATTCCCCAACAGGGATGGCGAAATCTATCAATTTTGTACTCATTCGCCAAGTCTAATGACGCCTCCTTACATGTCCAATCGTATTACATGCATACAGAGATACCTTCCCCAAGGCTGCCACCTAGCTTGCACCTATACTGCAACCCATGACACCTCTAATTCGCCAACAGGGATGGCGACACCTATCAATTTTGTACTCATTCTCCAACTCCAGTGACACTTCCCTACACGTCCAATTGTATTACATGCATGCAGAGATGCCTTCCCCAAGGCTGCCACCTAGCCTGCACCTACACTACAAGAGTGACACTTATCATGCATGCGTGCACCCACCAACCACCTCACTTATTCACTCTGATAAAATTTTGCCTATAAATATAGAGCCTCACATACTTCTTTTGCATCCACAATCATATCGCTCTCTGCTACAAACTCTTTCATAATCTCAGACAATTTTAACAATGGCTCTTCTCATAATGGACGATTCTCACAGAGGCACAAGGCACAACATTGCAGCGTTTGTAAGTTTCTTGTATACTTATAAAATTTTCATACTTCTATTAATGATTTATACATCTTATTTAATCTTACACTTTTTACATTCTTAACTTAGGATACTAAAAGATTTAGAATCCGGTCACATAACTACCTTGCTCCCGACCCGTTGATCATGCCCTATCTCGAATACGCTGGTTTCAGAAATGTTATAAAGATCTCCAACTGCACGATTGATTCAAAGTTCATACTTGCAATGTTGGAAAGGTGGAGACCAGAGACCCACACATTTCATCTACCAATAGATGAATGTACCATCACACTAGAGGACGTGTACATGTTATTGGGTCTTCCTATCGACGGTAAAGCGGTTAACGGGTCAGTTCAATAGCCTAATTCTCTGTGCAAGGAATTGTTGGGAAAGGATATGGTTGAAGGTTGTGGTGCGAGAGGCTAGGGTATACTACTTACTGAACTCAAAAATCATTATGCGACTCTGGAGTTAAACGAAAATTCCTTCGATCTAGCTAAGGTAATAAAATCTAGAAATTATATAATGTTACTTTTTGGAACCTTTTTATTTCCCGAAAGTACGGGGCATAGTGTAAATTTCGTGTATTTAAATTTACTTAGAGACTTTGGAAAAACTAGAAAGTATAGTTGGGGTTCTGCTGTTTTAGCTCATCTATACAGTTCCTTGTGTAAAAATGCAATCAAGGAAAAATGTACTTTTTATGGATGCGCTTTTTTACTTCAAGCCTGGGGTTGGTGGAGAATGGAGTCCCTAAACCCCGCCAACAACAACGCATTCGTTTTCCCGTACGCAACAAAGTAAGACAATAACTTATATCATTTATTATTATTCATCTTTTCACCAAATATATGATAAAAATAAAATATTTTTCAATTCCTTTAAGTAGTGCTTGAGGGGTATGGATTACGGAAAGAATTCAAGATTCAATTTCGCTCTATATCCCAATCTATTGGATCACCTTGGCCTAGATGATGTACGTCATACCTTTCAACTTTTCTACTTTTAAATTATTTATTTATTACGCTTTCATTAAGATGATTTAATTTTATCCGCAGTTTGTCTAGAGACCATATTTGGGTTTGGACCATGAACCAAACTCCGAGGATGCAGCAATTTGGAGCACAAAGATTATAATCATACGGTTCAATGTTATGGAGATGCACCACAACAACCGTGTCAAGATGCAGTTTGGAATGCATCAAGAGATACCCTGCGATCCAACTTGTTTTCCCCGTGGCATCTCAAAAGGGTCGACGCCCAATGGGGTCTTACCAACTTGAAAGACTTTGCTCCAAAATGGTGTAAGATGTGGCAGAGGCGTCACCGACATGTCTTGCATTCCCAGTTTTCCTCAACCATGGTAATATGCGACACACGGATAAATATTTAGTTTTGGTATAAATCGGTTAGTAACCCAGAAAAGCACGTGTCTCATCCAAGGTATTTCAGTGACCCACGAACATAATGGGCACAACCCTCATTTTCCCAACAAAAAATCCAACACACATCAACCTCCCACCAACCTCCCCGATGAAATAGAACCACAAGCACCCAACCACAATCACCACCACAATACAATTGCACCCAAATGACACACAACCAACCACAATCACCACCTCAATACCAATACCCACATATACCCCACACCCAACCATAAATTCAATCAGAATACTAATACACCCGCATGCCCCACACACAATTCCAATCTTCTACATATCCCAATATGGGGCCCTCAACTTTTTAATTTTTGTTCTTTTATTTAAATTTGAAGGACCTTATAGTTATGGCTTTTTACTCTAGGATAATTGTAATGAAATGAAATAAAGTATTAAAATTATTATCTCAAAATATCTTCTTATGTCTTAGGTTAGAATGTAGCACACCTTCAATTTAGCTATATCGATTTTCCTTTCTCACTTTAATCCCAATTAGAATATCTTTAATATTTAAATTTAAAAAAATTGTATTTTATTTTTTAAGCATGTTATTTCTAATAATTTTACATTCATTATTAAAAAAGGATTTCTTTTCGGTTGAAAAACAAGATAATGAAGAGTATTAGAAAAAGTGTGTCATATTTTCTCTTAGACCATTGAGGTGAAAACCTGGTAAACACATCATTTTTCTTACTCGATTAGGAGTTTAATCAGGGGATTATCTTTCATTTTTCACATTGGGTGGCTTATAAACTTCGGTGAAATCTCCAATTTTTCTCTCGGTTGGGTTATTAATTAAGAGGATATACGAGAACCATATTTCGCATTAGTTGAGATTGTTAACCGATGTAAAATTATTTGTAATTGAAATATAATTTGCTTTAATTTTACATATTTTTTTGTTATAACCTACATTAAAATAAACACAACATGAATGACACATTTTGTACTATACTTTTGTTGACTTCAAGACCAAAACAAAGACTATAAATTATATCAAAATCAAAGTGCCACGCATTTTGTACCATATACTTAATGAATAGTCAAATATATTTAGTGACTAATAGACTATACATATTTATTTTGTTCAACAAAAGTCATAAAACTCAAGAAATCAAGTTACTGTATGTGAAACATTTAATTATAAGAGTGTGCCTAAGAGGGGGGTGAATTAGGTACTTTAAATTTTTTTACCGTTTTAGTGATGATGGATATTATTTTTCTGGTTTAGTGCATGAGTTTACAAATTTGTTTCTCTCTTTTCTGGTTTATGACTAGTGATTAAAGCAGTAAATGCGGAAAAGTAAAGAACACAAAGATGTATCCTGGTTCCCCTCACAATCCGAGAGTACTCCAGTCCTCTTTCAACATGAAAGAGATTTCCTTATTGTTAGATCTCTAGACAAGTCACCCTAGTCCTTCTATACAAGACTCTAACCAATAAAACCACCAAGAACAATCCTCTTGGACTAAGAACAATCCTCTTGGATTTTCACTATGTCAACAATGAGAACAATCCTCTCAAGGTGACTTTACTTGTATCCAAAAATCCTGGAAAAACAAGATTTCAAAACCACTTGAACTTATTTCCAACAATCCTGAAAAATAAGCAAGTATATAGCAATATTTGGTTTGAGTGAGTTTGTAGTGTAATAATCACTATGAGTGATTTTATCAATGAATTGATCTTCTCTTCCAATGACAATAGTATACAATGACTCAAGATATATAATGCTTAAAGTTTTCTGTTTGACAATATGTGAAAGAGTGCAGAAAAACTTTGTGTATGAAAGTGAAGAAAATCTTGAGTTTAATATTTAAAAATTCAGAAAATATATTTGGAAGAGGTGTTGAAATGATTTTGAAAATTAGTTTTTATATGTTCATAGCACCTTTTTGAAACATCATAAAGTTCTGTAAATGAACCATGAATAATTGCCAAGATTGAGTGAAAGGTTTCCATGAAATGGTGTTATGAACAGGCATGTGCAAAGTTGCTGCTTTTTCAAAATCGTGCAACATACAATCGATTACACCCTTTGTGTAAATCGATTGCACGGGGATTCAACAGCTATAATTTCAAAAGTTTTGAGTGTGCAATCGATTGCACAAGAGTGTAAATCGATTTCATGTGAAGTCAGTAGCAAAAATTGATTGAGTGCAATCGTTTGCATAAACATGCAAATCTATGTCTTAAGTTCAAAGTAAGTATTATCATTATACCTTGAAATTTTGCTAACTGCTTGAACTGAAGACTTTATTCACAGATGCTTTTAGATGAGTCAAAATTCTTTTCCTACTTTGTCAATCATGGTTTGTCTTCATCAAAACAAAATTGCATTTGAGAAGCTTGCTTTTACATTCTCCCCATTTTTGATGATGACAAATGATCTTGCTTGATGCGTTATAATTTCCGGAAAGAGCTTCTCCCCCTAAGATGCATAACTCCCCCTTTGTATGAGAAAGTTTGAATCTTTTTTAATTTGTTCATCTTGGTTGAAGAGTACCTTAAAAATTTAAGACAAGGAAATATACAAGCATAAAGTACCACATCCTTCTCCCCCTTTGACATTATCAAAAAGAAGGGAAAGATGCAAAAAAATAGACAGTAATAAAGCAATATTGAAGGGAAAACTTAATTAATCAAGCATCACAAATAGTCTAACGATTACAAAGAAATTTAACAACAAATAAGACGTAGAATAACAGAACAAGGACATAACATAAAATAGTAGACATAATAAAGTTGGACAAAACTTTATGGTTGAGTCATGTCCCGGTTGTTATATAACCAAGATCCTTGATTTGGAAATTGTTGTTGTAGAGGAGGTTTTGTGTAATGTTATGGAGGTGCAGCTGGATTATTTGGGTCATATGGTGGAATATGAAGATGAGAGTAAAGGTAATAGAATTGTTGATTCACATCTGTGTGGAAGTCATTAATCCGGGTTGTTGTAGAATTGTTGATAGAATTCCATTGGTTGTTGATGTTGGTATTCATGGAAGGAAATTGTTGAGACATGAAATCCATAAGATCTTGATTTCTTAGACCAGAGGGAGCAGTAGGTGGAGGAGGTACAACTTCACCACCTTCAACTTCTTGATCGTTCCCTTTATCACCAACCACATCTTCACCAATGTAAGTTATAGTTTTTATTTCCGGATTATAATGAACCCCCATTCTTGAGTCAACATTCTTGATTGAAATATTATGCAGATTTGGATCCATATTGACTTTCTCAAACCCAGCAAAATCAACTCCAAATTCTTCCATAATTAATGTAACAAAGTAAGCATATGGTAGAAATTTCGATTTTGCATCCACTCTCAGCATATGAACCATTATGAGCCTTTCCCAATTAACACTTATACCTTTTTTTCTTGCATAGATCAACTGCATTTCTAGGTCCGTCACGGTGCAGTGGTTTCCAGCCTGTGGAAACATAATATAGACCATAAAATAATGAAATAATCGATCGTCTATATAAAAGTTACCTGCACTCCATGAGTCTCTAGAGGGAATCACTCCGCCTAGACCATGAATCCTTTTGGCACGGAATTTAGCTTCGCTTAATCTCCCAATGCTGTAATAAAATTCCTTTTTCCTATAGTCATCACATGCTTCATTTTCAGGGTCGTACAAAGAGCTTCCAGTGTAGGGAATATGTAGAATCTCAACAACAATCTCAGGGGTTAGAGAGATTCGAGTACCCAACACATATGACACCATCTTGCCTTTGTGAGGAGTTAAATTGCTGAAAAATACTCTTACCAGATCCTGATAATATGGACCAAATGATGAAATTAATGGTTCTAGTCCATAAGCAGTTAAATCATTTTGAAAAGAGAAACATTCCTGGGGAAAGGATGATAGCATACCATATTTAGGATTGGACACTATCTTTATTTGAAAATCCTTTGTGAATCTTGCTTCTTGTTCTTCGGTGAGAGATGAAATTAATGGATTCTCAGAGGATGAACCAACCTTTTTCTTCCCTTTCTCTGAAGCTGACACCTTTCGTTTTTGCCTTGAAGCCATGGGTAAGGTATTTTTAGGGTTTTGAAGGTTTTAGGTTTTTGAGGGAAGGATGTTTGATGAGCTGAAGTTTGCATATGATTTGTGAGTAGATAGAAATGAGTGGGTTGTATTATATGTAATGAATTTTAAATGGCTTTTCAATAATAGAGTTGAGCTTAGGAATATGAGAGAGAGAGAGAGGAATTCTGACAAACAAATATTTTTGTCATAAAAGCATGTTACAGTGGGTGCACTCGATTTGCATACAGATGAAATCGATTTGCACATAAAACAAAAGCAAAATAAAACTGAAACGCACAGAGTGAAATCAATTTTCACTTATGGTGTAATCTATTTGCACTGAAACAAAAAGGTCAAAATTAAAAACACTCAGTGAGCAATCGATTTACACTATTGTGCAATCGATTTGCATCAACCAAAAATGACCAAAAACATATTTTTCTTAAACTAAACACCACTTAACATATATATTCACATATAGCACGGTTAAAACAAATATATAAAATCATAACAAGGATAGAAAGCACCTTATATGTCGTGTTCATCAAGAATGCCAAGCTCTCGTCGAATCTTGTAAAAGGGTTCTCTTGCCAAAGGTTTATTGAAGATATCGGCAACTTGATTATGAGTATATACAAATGTCACCTCGACATCTCCTTGAAGTACTTTATCATGAAGGAAATGATGTCGTATATCTATGTGTTTGGTTCTTGAATGCATGAACAGATTCTTCGTAATGTTTATTGAACTTGTATTGTCGCACCATAGAGGAATGCATCCTAGATCGAGTCCGTAGTCACAAAGTTGTTGTTTGAGCCACAAAATTTGAGCACAACTACTACCCGCTGCAATATATTCTGCCTCGTCAGTGCTAAGACCAACGCATGCTTGTTTCTTGCAGGTCCATGATACTAATGCATTTCCAAGGATGTGACAACTACCACTTGTGCTTTTTCTATCAGTTTACAACCTGCATAATCCGCGTCAGAATAACCAACTAAGTTGCAAACAATACCTTTAGGATACCATAATCTGACATTTGTTGTCCCTTTGAGATAATTCATGATCCTTTTCACCGCTGTGAGATGAGATTCCTTTGGATTTGCTTGAAAGCGAGCAAATAGACAAACACTAAACATTATGTCAGGACGGCTTGCCGTCAAATATAATAAGGAGCCAATCATACCTCGATACTTTGTAATGTCGATGGAAACACCTGATTCATCTTGATCAACATATGTACCGGATCCATTGGTGTAGACATTGCCTTACAGTTATCCATGTCAAATATTTTCAAGAGTTCCTTGCAATACTTGGATTGGTTGATGAAGATGCCATCTTTTAATTGTTTGATTTGAAGTCCAAGAAAATAATTCATTTTACCCATCATGGACATCTCAAATTCTCCTTGCGTCATTGCTGAAAATTCTTCACACATTTCTTGGTTTGAAGATCCAAAAATGATATCGTCAACATAGACTTGAGCTAGCAAAGTGTCATCTTTGATTTTCTTGATAAACAAAGTCTTGTCACCTTTACCCTTTCCAAAACCTTTTTTGCATAACAAGTTGCTTAATCGATCATACCATGCCCTTGGTGCTTGTTTCAACCCATAGAGAGCTTTTCTCAATTTAAATACATGAGATGGATTCTTGAAAGCTTCCAACCCCTGGGGTTGCTTAACAAAGACTTCTTCATTGATATATCCATTCAAGAATGCGCTTTTGACATCCATTTGGAAAAGCTAAAAATTTAATGAGCAAGCATAGGAAAGTAAGAGACAAATAGCTTCTAACCTTGCAACCGGAGCGAAAGTTTCTTCAAAATCTATTCCTTCTTCTCGATTGTAGCCTTGTGCTACCAACCTTTCTTTGTTCTGAACAATTATTCCATTTTTGTCAAGTTTGTTTTTAAACACCCATATTGTTCCAATAATGTGTTTGTTGCTTGGCCTAGGGACAAGTTCCCAAACTTGATTCCTTTCAAATTGATTTAATTCTTCTTGCATAGCGATAATCCATTGGTCATCTCCTAAGGCTTCATCAACTTTGGAAGGTTCAATTTGAGAGACAAACGCCATGTTTAGGCAAGCATCTTTGAGATTTAGTCTTGTTGTCACACCTTGACTTATATCACCAATTACTTTATCGATTGGATGATCTCTATGAGTTCTCCATTCTTTTGGTAGATAATTGAGATTTGATTCTTGTTGGGATGATTCTTCGTATTGAATTGTTTGATCTTTGGAAATATTTTCTTGAGGTCCTTCTAGTATTTCATCATCATTATCACAAACAATATTATCCTCCTTGGAGGGGTTAGTTTCATCAAAAGATACATGCATTTATTCTTCAATTATTAAAGTTCTTTTGTTATAGATTCTATATGCCTTACTAGAAAGAGAGTAGCCAAGAAAAATACCTTCATCGAATTTTTTATCAAACTTACCAAGGTTATCTTTGTCGTTGTTTAAGACAAATCATTTGCATCCGAAAATGTGAAAGAAAGCAATGTTTGGTTTCCTCCCTTTTAAGAGTTCATATGGAGTTTTCTTCAAGACCAGTCTTATGTTAACTCTATTGCTAACAAAACATGCCGTGCTCACCGCATCCGCCCAAAACTATTTTGGAAATTTTGAATCGCTAAGCATCGTTCTTGCAAGTTCTACAAGAGACCTATTCTTTCTTTCTACCACTTCATTTTGTTGAGGAGTCCTTGGTGCCGGGAAGTTGTGAGGTATTCCATGTTCTTCACAAAATTCTTCAAATAGAGCATTTTGAAATTCTCCGCCATGATCACTTCTTATGGAGGAAATTGTTAGAGACTTCTCATTTTGAATTTGTTTAGCATACTTCTTGAACGCCTTGAATGCATCACTTTTCTGCACTAAAAAGAATGTCCAAGTATATCTTTAAGAATAACCTCATGTGTGACTTCGTCTTCTATCAAGCATTCATCCTTGATGAACTTGATCTTGAAGCCTTTGTCATAAAGTTGGATAATACTAAGAATATCGTGCTTTAGTTCTTCAACATAAAGAACATCTTCAATGGATGTGAAAGGTGGAGAACCAACTTTGCCTTTGCCAAGAATTCTTCCCTTATTAATGTCTCCATAAGTGACAAAACCCTTCGCCTTTAGAACTAGATTTGAAAATTGGTTTATGTCCCCCGTCATATGCTTTGAACAACCACTATCAAGATACCAAAGATTGCACGTGGTATTCAAGCATACCTGTAAAACAAATTAGGCTTTGTTAGGTACCCAAGTTGCTTTGGGTCCTTCATAATTAGTGCCTTTCTTTACCAACACATAATGCTCACTTGCCAAACTAAAGTTTCTCATCGTCTTTATCATCGGAATGGTGTGAGGCCATCAATGCTATATTTTCACTTTCATCACTATCGAAATCGGATGAGGAACTTATTTCATTATCCTCCCATGCAACATAGGCTTTTTTGTTCTTGAATCCCTTTTTGCTTTTGTAGCCACCTTTCTTGGAGAGTTTCAGAAAATCTGGCTTGATATGACCTTGCTTACCATATTCATAACATGTGACTTCTTGTGTTGATGTGGAAGCTTCCTTTTTCTTGAATTGTTTATTTCCTTTTGAATGAGAAAAGGATTTGTCATTTCTACCAAAGAACTTATCAAGCCTTTTAACAAGAAGCATGAAATTTTCATCTTCTTCCGGATTGTCTTCCTTTTCAACTTCCTTGGAATCTATCTTCAAAGAAATATTCTTGGATTTCTTCTCTTGATTTTCATGTTTTTCAAGTCTTTCGAGTTCCGTTTCATATTCTTGATGTTTCCGAAACAAGAATATGGAGGAGAGACTTTTCTTGCGGACGTCATGGAGGAGAGACTTTTCTTTTTTGAAATTGTTGTTACCTTTGGTTTCCATTCCGCAGTTAAGGACCTAAGTACTTTCAGATTTAGTTTATCATTCGTCAAAGTCTTACCAAGAGAACTTAGATGATTTGTCAAGTGCACGAATCTATTTTGTAGGTCAAGAATGGTTTCTCCGGGCTGCATTCGAAATAATTTGTATTCTTGACTCAGGGTATTTAGTCTTAATCTTTTAACTTCAACAGTTCCTTCATGAGTTTGTACCAAGGTATCCCATATTTCTTTCGTTGTTTTGCATGCCGAGACACGGAAGAATTCATCCATGCTAAGTGAGCCCTGAAGAAGGTTTATTTCCTTTTTATCATAGAGAACCTTCTTCTTATCATCTTCGTCCCATGCAGTTTTAGGCCTTGATGAGCCAACATTATTGATTACCATTATAGGGGTAAATGGACCATTCTCGACGGCATCCCATATTTCTTCTCCTTGTGCTTCTAGATGTGCCTTCATGCGTATTTTCCAGAAGTCAAAATATTCACCACAAAATAGAGGAGGCTTGTTGTTACTACCACCATCTCTGAAAACAGGATTTTGATTTGCGGAAGCCATTCTGGATTCTTTAGGAACATGTTACCTATAACCTGCTCTGATGCCATTTGTCAGTATAAGAGTGCGCCTAAGAGGAGGGTGAATTAGGTACTTTAAATTTTTTTACCGTTTTAGTGATGATGGATATTATTTTTCTGGTTTAGTGCATGAGTTTACAAATGTGTTTCTTTCTTTTCTGGTTTATGACTAGTGATGAAAGCGGTAAATGCGGAAAAGTAAAGAACACAAAGATGTATCTTGGTTCCCCTTACAGTCCGAGAGTACTCCAGTCCCCTTTCAACATGAAAGAGATTTCCTTATTGTTAGATCTTTAGACAAGACACCCTAGTCCTTCTATACAAGACTCTAACCAATAAAACTACCAAGAATAGTCCTCTTGGACCAAGAACAATCCTCTTGGATTTTCACTATGTCAACAATGAGAACAATCCTCTCAAGGTGACTTTACTTGTATCCAACAATCCTGGGAAAACAAAATTTCAAAACCACTTGAACTTATTTCCAACGATCCTGAAAAATAAGCAAGTATATAGCAATATTTGAATTGAGTGAGTTTGTAGTGTAATAATCACTATGAGTGATTTTATCAATAAATTGATATTCTCTTCCAATGACAATAGTATACAATGACTCAAGATATATAATGCTTAAAGTTTCCTGTTTGACAATATGTGAAAGTGTGCAGAAAAACATTGTGTATGAAAGTGGAGAAAAGCTTGAGTTTGATATTTGAAAATTCAGAAAATATATTTGGAAGAGGTGTTGAAATGATTTTGAAAATGAGTTTTTATATGTTCATAGCACCTTTTTGAAACATTATAAAGTTCTGAAAGTGAATCATCAAGAATTGCCAAGGTTGAGTGAAAGGTTTCCATGAAATGGTGTTATGAACAGGCATGTGCAAAGCTGCTGTTTTTTCAAAATCGTGCAGCATGCAATCGATTGCACCCTTTGTGTAAATCGATTGCACGGGGTTTCAACAGCTAGAATTTCAAAAGTTTTGAGTGTGAAATCGATTTCACAAGAGTGTAAATTGATTTCATGTGAAGTCAGTAGCAAAAATTGATTGAGTGCAATCGATTGCATAAGCATGCAAATCAATTACACTTAGAAACAGTAGCAAAAGATTTGAAAAATTGAAGCATGCAATCGATTGCACTAATATGCAAATCGATTGCACTCAAGTAAAAAAGTGATTTTTAGCTTTAGAAAAACTTGAGTAAAGGTTTGGACAATATAAAATATTTCTTTTTATCATTGAGCATCTATGTCTTAAGTTCAAAGTAAGTATTATTATTATACCTTGAAATTTTGCGAAGTGCTTGAACTGAAGACTTTATTCACAGATGCTTTTAGCTAAGTAAAAAATCTTTGCCTTCTTTTTCAATCATGGTTTGTCTTAATCAAAACAAAAGTGCATTTGAGAAGCTTGCTTTTACAAAAAGACATATGTCATATAAAGTTTTTTTTATAAATGGTCGATGTTCGTTTGGTAAACAGTTATAAGTTGAATGAAAAATTAAAATAGTTAAAATAATAACAATACTAATTATAAATATTAAGAATAAAAAAAAACAATAAATTATGGATATACATTAAAACTTTGCCAATTTGTTTTCCCATATCCCTTCTTGATTGTCATAATAGATAGCATGCACATCAAGTGAATCATTTTCTTTATATAAGGTATACATGTGCATTGATAAAGATGAGATCTCATAAATATTAAGAGTTAAATCTTAATTTTCATCAGTAGCATAATTGTGTTTTCTTGGAGAATAACTGACCATATTTTTTTAGCAGGATCATTGGAAAAAGGACTTGTATTTTTTGGGATGCCATGATAGAAGGTTCGTTCATATAACTTGCCTCACGAAGGTCAACTCATATGAATCATAATTCATCGATTTGTACACAAGTATTACTATCAATCCACTTGTATTTAAATAAATTCAATTTAAATATAACATAATATATCTCCTAAATCTCTTCAATGACCCAAAAGTATGATCTATACGCCAATACATGATTCTTATCTTTGGATCTAAAAAAGTACATGGATTTAGCCTCAGCCATAATCTCCTTATTTTTTATGGTACTACAATAATCATTTGATTTTGTATAGAAGGATAATTTATTAATTTTATATGCACTCTTAGTTGTCATACCTTAAATTTTTCTGTATAGGCACAAACAATCAGTTCATTTTGCTAAGACTATTGGTGTGTGCTTATGTTATGTTTTTATGTTTTGCTATTAATTAATTACCTTTTGATTTGTTTAAATTATAATGATGCTCAAATTTGGGCAGGGAGTGTTTATTTCTTAATTCATCAAGTAAAGTATACTAAAGGTGCCATTAGGTGTTGATAAGCCCATGTTAAATCCAGTTTAAATAAATAAGACAATTTTATCATGATCTTTTTTTGACTAGTTGACGAAGGTCAAAATTTCTTTTTAAAGATTATTATTGGCGTTTTTATATATATAATTCTTCAATTCTATTTTTGTTGGTCGGCCCAGGGTCAACATTCTTTATTAAATTATTATTGTTCATTTGTTTTATTATTATTATTAAATTATTATTCATAAAAATTTACTGATGGTCAACTAGGGTTTTAACCCTTGTCCCTGCTTTGCTGGTTGTTCTACTTCATCCCTATAATATCGAAGCCCAAAACTCAAATATTTTCTGAATAAAATCCAATCAAATCAAATAAAGATTAAAACTAATTTTATTTATTTATATGAATACAATTACATAGTTCTTCCAGATACATGATACAAATAGAAACCCTAAAACTAATTTACAATCAAATCAAATGTAATCTCTAATTTGATTCATTCTAATCTTCTGATTGAATTATAACTACAAATCATACAAATATTTCCTAATCTAATCTAATTATAAAACTATAAAATCCTAAGCCCTAAACAGAATTAAGGACAACGAAAAACCCTTGGAGAAACCATTGAAGCTTGCTGTGAATTCCCACCTCATCACCAGAGCTCTTCCTCGTTTAAAGACACAGGTTTCACAACTGAAACTCTAAGATCTTTAGAGCTTAGCCCCAAACCAAGCATCATTGTACCTGCGGAGAAGAAGAAGAAGAAAATAAGATTAGAGGCGAGAAAGAGTAATCAGAAGAGAAAATTTACTAAAAGAATCACTACAAGGATGATAAGCCTCAAACTTAGCTTAGGCTTTTCTATTTGTTGTGATTGTCTGAATCAATTGGGTTTGATTGTTGTGTTTCTGGGTTAATTTGGGGCTTAGGGTTAGGTTTTGGGCTTTGGGTTCATCCTTAGGGTTATGGTTCTTCATTTCTAGGGTTAGGGTTCATAAGAGCATAGGTTACTGGGTTGGGGTATTGTTAGGGTTCATGCATGAACCTTAGGGTTAGGTTTAAAACACTTAGGGTTATAAGGGTTTTGGGATGAAGTTGTTAGGGTTCTTCGCATTTCCCAGAAGCAGGTGGAGTCCCTGGCGTACTCATGCCAGAGGCGGTGGCCTTCACGACCACCTAGGGTAGTTCAGGTTAAATGTATGAATTTATGGGTTTCTTATGAATGAAGGTGGTGGTGCCCAGATTTATTCGCTTGCGGAAGTGATTTCTGGCCGGTGGCGCTCTAGGCAGGGAGATTCCTGGTAGAGTTGTTTTCTAGAGAGAGGTTAGAGCCTCTCTCTAGAAAGACAACAAGGGTTTATTGTGGTTTGGGGTAGAGAGAGACAGAAGTGAAAAAATGAGAGATTTATGAAGTAATGGAATATATAACCCCTCTGTTCATTTGTATGCTCATGCTTACGGTACTCTCTAGTCAAACTTACATCTCAACCTTTCTTTTTGTTTTACTCAGTATCAATGCTCCAGAGCTGGCCTCTGGTGGCTCTTTGATTCAGATAAAACGTCCTTATGATCTCGGCTCACCCTAACATCGTACACCCTCTCAAAAATTGATAACGGACCAAACAAAGTTATATGGGCCTAGCCAGTTTCTATTCGTACACCCAATTTACTTCTCCCAACTGAAATAACACCCCCTGCATACTGGACTCAAAACAAAAATGGGCTTAGGCCCTTACTAACAACACCGCCTGTTTTACTACCTGAATTAGAAATACACCCCCTATTTTAATTTAAATATTTTTTTAAATACTTGATTTACTTTATTTATTTGTTTTATTTTGTTTAACTTTTATTTAATATATAATAACTAATTTTGTTCTGATATAATTTTTTCTATGATGTTGCATTAAAATAATTTTTGCATTTATCATAAAAATCATTTTTATAAATAAATACAGGATTATTATTAAAAGTATTTAATATATTTCTAATAATAAGAGGATAATTATTTATTTTCTATTTTCAAAATACTAACTTTTTTTATCAATTCATTAAACAATTGTGTGTCTTTCAAACTTATCATTTTTCAAACTTCATCATGCATTCTAAGACAGCTAATAAATCAAACTTTAACATCATTTTTTTACTAACTTAATTTCAAATTCAACTTTATTTTCAAAAAAGATTATGGATATATTTTATATATTAACTGTGAACTTCGTCTACGAATACGCTATTTTCAAACTCATACAAGGTTCAAGGATAGTTCTAAAGCATTTCCACAATCCATAAAAAAAACTAACCAAACATTACGAACTATGAAATTAGACTTTGATTCTTCGCAAGGAGATACATAGGCACATGGCTAAAACCAAGGTGAGTCCCTTAACTAAAAATATTAAACATTTTCTTAAGTATATGGAACCAACGCAATTAAGTAGAAATTCCCGATTTACCCCGAAACCTGCAAGTGGAGCCCCTTGAGAACAAGGGAGATAAAGGGTGTCTAACACCTTCCTTTTATCTAACCGACTCACAAATTTAGAATCTTTGACAAAATTATGGTTATCTTTTATTTTCCCGTCCTTAGGACAAAAAGTAGTGGTGACGACTCTCTTATTTTTTACCAGTTACGACAGCTGGTGACTATGTCGGAGATACAACATTATGGTTTAGAGTTCACCCCTGCTTTTAGGTATAGGGTTTCTTGGGTTTCTTTTTATTTTTGGTATTTTTTTGTTTCTATATTTGTTTACTTATTTGTTTATTCATATTATCATTTTTATCATATTATTTTATTGTTGGGGGGATTTAAACTCATATGTGTATCAAACCTTAGAAGAAGGATTGTCTATTGGCCAAAGGGGTTTAACATCCCTATGAATTTTTGTGACGCATTCTCCTAGAGTTGGTTGAGTTCCAAGAAACATATTTTAGAGGGCTAGAATCTCTTGAAGACAGGACTTATGGATTTAGCCAATGACTCTTTGTATAACCCCAAAACAAAATCTCATGATGAGACCTTGTACGACCTAAGAGACGAAAGTCTCAGTCTACAAAGAGGCTCTACTTAAGGGAGGCTCTTGTGCCTTTCCCTCTATTATTATCCATGATACCCTTAAGGAAACCACTCTTATGGGAAGGGTAGAATATCCGTAGGACGAAACTAGGAACCTACCTACTAAGGATACTTTTCACAATCCCACTACCATGTTACATCACCATGCATGCATACATCATTTCATTTCAAGATATTCATTATTTTTTCATTTTGTTTTGTCTTATTCACAGGATTTATAAGAAAAAATAATCAAAAGTTTTTGGTGAGTATCTTAAAAATGAATACCAAGAAGAAACAAATTATCAGTGTTAGTGCTCTTATGCCTGATATGAAGAATATGAAAATAATCAGAGGGAAACTTCCTGAAAGAGCTATGAATTTGTTTGTATGATGTTATGGAGATATCATTGAGCTCACAAAGGTGATTGTACAAGTGGAAGCAGTTACTTCCCTAGCTAAGTTCTATGACCCTCCGCTCAGATCTTTCACTTTCTAGAATTTTTAGTTGGCACCTACTTTGGAGGAATTTGATAAGATTTTGGGATTATCCAAAATCAAAGATGCAACTTACATAAGGATTGGAAATACTATTAAGGTCTAATACTTGTCTAAGGAGTTAGGGATACCCTTCACTGACTTACTACTCAATTACAAAAAAGATGGTGAAGTTAAAGGTATTAAAAAATAGTACTTGGAGTCCAAGGCTCTTTCTTTTGTTGATAAGAAAGAATGGGAAGCTTGTGTAGATTGCTTGGCACTACTTATTTTTGGTTTGGTTTTATTTCCAATACTATAGACTATATTGATGCTACGACCATTAATTTGTTTTGGGTCGTAAAAGTTTTGAATGTGAATCTTACTCCTACCTTACTTGTTGATGTTTATTACTCCCTTCATGCCCATTAAGAGAAAGGGATAGGTGTCCTAAATTGTTGCATTCCTCTGCTTTTTTCTTGGCTCATTACCCCCCTCTACAAGGAGGACTATATGGTTAAAGATCTGACTAGGAATCAATGGTCCCAAAAGTTAAGGGCTCTTAGTGCATATTCGGTTTGTGGTATTCTAGGAAGTTGAACATAGGAGAAATTGTCTATAATTGCGGTGAATTTCCAAACGTTCCCCTGATTGGAACAAGAGGATGTATAAAAAATAACCCCACTTTGGCTTTACGTCAACTTGGGTACCCTTTCGATAATAAACCTTCTAACGATCAGATTCCACCATTGGTTCTTTATGATATGGGTAAGAACGACCTCGAGTTACTTGCAAAGATCATCCAAGATTGGAGTAGAGTCTACAAGAAAGGTGTTGAATTTGGAAGGAATAATGCTATATAAAAGGAACCATATACTCAATGGGTTTTGGAGAGAGACTGAATTATCAAGCGACCATTTGACATACACACCACATGTGCTAGATCCTCTTCCAATGTTAATGGAGGAAATAGAGAAACTAAAATATGACCTCGAGAAAGCACAAAGGGAAATGAAGTATCTAGAGCATGAGCTTTATGACCTTACTTACAAGAAGAACAAGTTACAATAAGAGCTTGAGATGAAATATCAGACAATTTAGAAAGACCGTGAATTATTTGAAAAGGAGAGGCTTAAGAGAAAATGTTCGAATGAAGGGTTTTTGAGATCTACTTTCAAGCTTGACTCCCATAACCAACGTTTGGATGATGCTACTAGAGAAATTGGAAGACTAAAAAGATGGCACGATAAGGATATGCAAGACAAGAGTGAGATGGAAGAGGCTTTGAAGATCCAAATCCAAGGATTAGAAGAAAATGATCAAGACTTAGGAGATCAAATCAAAAACTTCAGTACTTGACATTTGATTCAGTATTCCCTTTCAGTATTTTCCCTTAATTATTTGTTTCAGTATTTAGAGTGTATTTCCCTTTTTTCAAGGATGGTTATTATTCAATAAAAATACTTTTGTTTCAGTATTTCGTTGTGTATTTATTTTGGGATACTCACCAATAAAAAGCAAAACCAGAAAAATATACATGCAAAAATGATAGTAACAAAAGGAAATCCAACGTTAATATGACATAAATTAAAATCTTAGCATACCCATACGCATTCATCCATACACAAACATCATATTTCATACAAAAACTTACTTTTTCATATAATCTGCAATTAAATCATTGGGAAAAAAACACTACCTTCCTGACCTCCATGTCAAACAAGAGCTCATTAGAAGAAAGTAATGGAACAAATCGAGCAGAATCAAGCCATTTCCAAGAGGATTTGGAGCAAGTGAAGGGAAACATCGACTCCATGAAAGGATACATAAGTTGAGTTCTACTAGCCTTGAAGAACATGATATAAAGACAATATCAGATTCCTATGGTAGCCTTTGAAGAAGTAGCCTAAACCATTGGTGTGTCGAGCGGTCACAACCCAAGACAAGAACCAAAATCAGGTTATTTAAAGTTAATTGTTGGTCAACAAGAGATCAACCAGGATAATGCCGAAGGCTTTGTCCTACCTCCTCAAAAAGTAGGGGCATCCCATACTTTGCATATTCCAGTCAACAATCTGCACAACATGGATAACTACATAGACCTGTAGTATGGAGACCGTGACTTGGAAGACATCAATCAAAGTTCCTCAAAAGACTTCCCATACCAATGTTGCTTAATATCATATGGCACTTAATTAGTATAAAGCTCTTGAAGAAATATTAAAGGTTGTGGATGGCTATGATGCTTTAGACGTCGATGCTCTTGAAATGGGTCTAGTTTTGGATGTAGTAATCCCTCCAAAACTCAAAGTACTTGACTTTGGAAAATATAAGGGACTCATATTCCGTAGGAACCATTTACACATGTACTGCAGAAAAATTAATGCTTATGCTCATGATAAAAAAGTAATGATACATTGCTTTCAAGAAAGTTTAAGTGGGGAATCTCTAGATTCGTGTATGTAGTTAACGCTCTCTTAAAGCAATACAAGTACAACCTGGACATGGTTCCTATTGTACCCCAAAATTTTCCCTCTTATTTTTTACAATATCTTCTCTTACATGGGTGGTTACATACACTTGTTTGAAGAAAAACAACAAATTTTGAAGTTGGTCAAAGTGCTTTTTGATTGACCTCTCCAAAATGCCTTTCTATTGGCATCTTTAAAATTCATTTCGATTGGCATCTCTAAAATTCCTTTCGATTGGCATCTGCATAGCGCTCTTCGATTGGCATGTACAAAGGTCTTCGATTGGCATGGCAACAATGCCCTTCAATTTACATTCCAAAAGAAGCCTTCGATTGGCATGGATACAAGGCCTTTCGTTTGGCCTCATGACAAGCCTTTCGATTTGCATGGCAAAGAATCCTTAGATCTAGCATCTCAAGCAAGGCAGCTTCGACATGCATGTTAACCAGGTACCCTTCTATTGGAATTTTGGCAAGACCCTTCGATTGGCCTTTTGGCAAGACCTTTCGATTGGACTTATGGCCAAACCCTTCGATTGGACTTTTGGTAAGACCCTTCGATTGGTATTTTGGCAAGACCCTTCGATTGATGTGTCAACAAATTCCCTTCGAGTGGTGTTTGGGAGAAGGATATTCAAATGACAAGAGGGTGTTCAAATTAGTCTAGTGTCCAAGTTCATTCCAAGATTCCCAAAGAGACATGAACGTTTCAAAAAGGGAATGCTTTTAATATGTCTAGTTCTTGTCTCATGGTCTTAAAATCCTATTTAATTGGTTGTCTCTGGCCGTTACTACACCTTCATACTCCTATAAATACAAGGGCAAGCATACAGTGTAAGAGGGGGGATGAAAGAACGAAAGAGAGGACATATAAAGAAACAAAAGGGGACGAAAGAGCAAACGAAAGAGAGGCACATATACTTTTGCACACGAATGCATCATGCTTCCATATTACTCATAGAAACCCCCAGGAGGGTCAAATCGAAACACTTTCTTGTAGGTACCTCCAGCCCAAACGAAGACCAGATCCTTATTCCTAAGCCATCCAGGAGTCCACCCCAACTCCTAAGCAAACATCTCCTCACCCAGAGCCACAGATCATCATCTTCGATTGGCATCTCCATTCCAAAAGAATATCAGATTCGAATCCACGCCCATCACCATATACTAATACACCACTGTTGGTAAGGGAAATGTAAGGAATTAAATTCTATACCTTTTTGCATATTATAGTCATTCGATTTTTCATTCATGATCGAAGAGCCTGGGTGTGGTACCAAGGTTCGTATTGCTTTTTGTTTACTTCTAACATCTGTTGCAGATCCAGCATAAATGAGGCCACAATGCGTAGGATCAAAAGACCTGGGATTAGCACCCAGGTCACACCTTTCGGTTTTACCAGCATACATTTGCAGATTCATTATCCTCATAGCATCCACCCCTGTATCGAAAGACAATCATCTCCTCCTGGGTCGAAGGACACCCATCCCTCCTGGATCTAAAACTCCAACTATCTCCAAGTCGAAAACCGCCTTCCTCAGGATCGAAAGCAGCCCTTTTATTCTGAATCGAAGCTTTGATTCCCTCCGGGATCGAAGGATCCCCACTCCTTCATATTTTATTTTGGTTTCTTTTTTTGTTATTTCTTTGTTAATCCTTTTTTACTTTGACATAAAATCAATCCAAAAATCACAAAAACATTAGGGTAGTTTTTCTTATTAAATTAATTTTATTAATTAATCATTTTAATAATCTTAACATTTTCTCAAAAAACTAAAATTAAAAAGATTTAGATTATTTTCCCAAAATAAAATAAAAAAACAAAAAGATTTCTTTTCTTTAGGATTTTTTTAGACGTCTTTTCTATTTCATGCGTGTTTATTTAATTATGTATTTTTACTATTTATTATATTTGTTCACCAGATGTAATAGATAAAAATAAGGATATTTTACTGCTTTATCCCTGTATAAATGTAAATCTCCTCCCCGAAGCATTGTAATCGCGTAGGATCTATAATTCCCGCACTTTAAATTCCTGTACATATATTAACTGCTTAGATGTATGTTAACTAGGATTGCATGACAAGATCTGAAAACAAACGGTAGAACACCTAAATGTTTAAAGATAAATAACTGAATTGAACACACTTGCACACAAGCATCTCTAAGGTACGCCCACTTTGGTTGCCTTTAAAAAACAGTCATGAGGCAGGAATGCTTTAGCAAAGTCCCGCAAAAATCAAAAAGATCATAGTCCCTCGATGACCCTACGGTGTTGCCTTTAGGAAAATGATCTCGTCCCCTAAACAGAATTGCTAAAGCATCTCCTTAATTTCCTTTGTGACTGCAACGTCCTTTCGATTGTCCCTCAACATCCAACGATAAGGCTACCTACTCACTAATAGTAGGATAGCATTGTCTAAAGGATAAGGAGGAAAAGAACAACCTTTTCGAGTACGAAGTAGATAGCTGTTAGAAGTTTTGTCAAAAAATTACTTTTTGCACTTACACAGAAATACTACTTTTCAAAAACAATTTCAAAATAGTCGCATTGTTAACACTCTTGAGGACTGATACAAGAGTTCAACACAAAGCAAATTGTTTCACTAAGGATTTTCCAAAAGATTTTCGAACACACAAAGCACAAAATCATTTTAAAAATGAGCAAACCTCTAAGAGCCCGTGGAAAACAACGGATGGAAAGGGTGCTAACACCTTCCCATTCCATAATCTACCCCCCTTACTTAGAAAAATCTCGAAAAGGTCTTTTTCTGTTCTTTTTACCTGTTCCTTAAATTGGATAAAAGAAAAGATGGTGGTGCCTCTTGCTTACCGCACATTTGCGAACAAAAAACGCAAAAACCAGTAGTATATAACAGTCGGTCCTGCCACCGTGTAACCGTTCCTAATCGCATGAAACTGCAGAACTTATCTCAAAAGAAAGATGAGTTCTTCAAAGAATATGTGCAACGATGGATAGAAATGGCAGCCCGTGTATAACCACCACTTTTTGAAAAACAATTGGTTGACATGTTCATGGGTACTCTACAAGGTTTGCACTATGAGAAAATGGTAGGCAGCGTCTCCTCAGGGTTCTCAAATTTGGTGAAAATTGGTGAAAGATTTAAAGCAGGTGTGAAAAGCGGAAAAATACAAGGGGCATCATCCACTGCTCCTTATAATTCAAAGAAACATGTTCCTAAATTCTCGAAAAATAAGGAAGGAGAGATTAATGTTTTCACATCACACCAGAAGGCAAAATAACCATTGGTAATCCCACATGAACAACAATAAAATAGGTTTGAAGGGCCTCCGAGAAGATTTGATCCTCTTCCCATGCCATACATTCAACTACTACAACATTTACTCAAGGCGTCTTTGGTAGAGCTGAAGCCACTAGCTCCTCCAATTTGAGCACTTCCGCCAAAATATAATGCAAATGCCAGGTGTGAATGTCATGCTAACTCTCCAGGTCACACCATAGAGAAATGTTGGGCTTTCAGACATAAGGTGCAAGATTCGTTGGACTCCCAAGAAAATAGTTTTGATAAGCCTAATATCAAGACAAACCCCATGCCCTAGCATGGCAGGCCAACTATGAATTCAATTGAGATAGTCATTAACCATGGGGCAACTAAACGAGTAAAAACGCTGATAGATGTCCTGAAGGAACGTATCTTTGAATATGGTTTCCTTTTGGAACATAATGACACTTTTGAGAATAATTTACAAATATTGGTGGATCAGGGGAGAGTCTGATTCAGGCGATACCCTAAAGAGGAATAAGTAGTTGCGATTGATGGGAATACAAGGAGGCCATTGGTGATTCCTTTCCAAGGGACGAGTTTTGTCACGAAATATCTTGTAATTCCTTGTGGAGATCCAAGCACTAGAAAAACACCAGTAACGATACCACACCCAAGATAAACTCTGAGGATACTGATGCTTCCAAAGAGTATGATGGTAATAAGGGGACCATCACCCACTCTTTATAAAAGTGACAAAGCTATACCATAGAATTATGATACTACTGTCTATGTGAATGGTTTAAAACAAGAATGTGAACCATCAACAACCCAAGGGCGTGCAATTACAAATATAGCAGAAACAAGGGGCATGACCCACATCGGTCCGATATATGGTCCCGAACAGCAAAATAAGGATACTACTGTGGTTAAGGATAAAGGAAAAGTTGTGGCAGAAACAAGTCAAGAGAAAGAACCTCTGAGTATGAATTTTACCTATCAAGAGGATAAAGATTTATTGAAAATAATCAAGAAAATTGACTATAGAGTGGTGGGCCAACTACACCAAACCCTGACCAAGATTTGAACACTCTCATTGCTCATCAGTTCATAAGTGCACTGAGACTCTCTAATGAATATTCTGAGTTCTTCTCATGTTAGAAAGTAGATTACAGTAAATAAATTTGATGGAGTTGTAACTAATCTGACATCAGGATCACGCTTAGGCTTCAATGATAGTGAGTTTCCTCCACAAGGTAGAGCTCACAAAAAGGCATCACATATTTTCATTCAAATAGGGACAACTAGCATATCGAGGGTGCTCATCGACACTAGCTCCACCCTCAATGTACTACCAAAATCCAATTTGATGAAGCTAACAATAGACGGGTTTGTCATAAGGCCAAGTTCTATGGTTGTTAAAGCTTTCGATTATTCTCAAAGCACAATGTTTGGAGAAGTGGGTCTTCTTGTCAAAATCGGCCCGCAAATGTTTTAAATTTCCTTTCAATTGATGGATATAGAACTGGCATATACATGCCTGCTCGGGAGACCTTGGATTCATGCAGCAAAGGTTGTTACCTCAACCCTGCATCAAAAATTAAAATTCCTTGTTGAAGGAAAGTTAGTTGTGACCAACAAAAAAGAGGATATCTTTGAATGCCACTTGGAGTCCTACAAATATATCAGTGTTGAAGAAGACTATGTGGCAACACCATTCTAAGCCCTAGAAGTCGCTACAATGGTAACCCTATCGATGAAGAAAATAAAGAAACTGGGAACTACCATGACTTCGTGGAGATATTTACAAACAGTTGTGAAGGATCAAACATCAAAAAGTTTGGGAAAGCTTATGGAGATACCTGAGAAAAAAGATTGTCTTGGTCTGGGCTACAAACCGTCAAAGGCTATCCAGAAAGGCAAAGGGAAATTTCCTCCCATCCAGCAAATCTTCGTCAGCAAAAGAGTAGAGCATTGTAGGCATGTGGAAATGATATCCAACAAGAGCAACACCAAAGGAGCATCTAATTTCGTCCGTGAATGCGCTCCATACGAAGAGATAAAGAATTGGACAACTGTGGAGATTCCAGAGATCTTTTTTTTGCAAAGTAATTTTTCTGTTTTAAAAAGAATATATGTCCCGCCCAAGGCATATGGGTATCTTGAAAGGGCCCCCATTTGTTTTCAAATAGTGTTTTCAATTAATAAAAGTTATGTTTTGCATTCAATTAAGATCCCGATATTTCTCTTGCATTTCTCTTTTATTGTCAAATGGAAATACTTTTTATTCATATACATTTTCCAATTCACATTCTAGAAAGCACCAAAACATGATAAAATATGCAGATCCACATCTAAACTCACTGATAATGATAATACTACTATCTGATATGATTTTGATGCACCAATTAACCAAGCTGAAGAGGAAGATAAGGAAGATCTGAACTCTCCGAAGAATTATCAAGGTTACTAGAGAAAAACATAGACAATATACAATCATACCAAGAATCTATTGAACTCATCGACCTTGGGACGGAAAAAGATCCAAAAGAGATCATGCTTGGTGCAACCTTGGAGAAAAGCATCAAAAAAAGGTTGATCAAGCTTTTGCATGAGTACGTGGTGTTATACCCCAAAATTCGCCCTCTTAATTTCTGTTATCTGTCTTAGGCTTTTGCATTCATTTGCATATATTCCATTAAGTCACTAACATAACATACACTCACATTCAATAAAGCATTTGAGGTTCAAAAGATCAGTGATTGTGCAAGCAGGGTTTTCACATTCTACTAGGAGTACATATCAAATAAAGCTTGATGTTCCTGATTCTTCTTCTACCAGTGAATGTGTGGAATTAGGATTTATGTGGCTTCAAGGGAATCCCTCCCATTCAAATGAAGATTAAGGTTTATATCCTATCACACTTGGGTTTGTCAATATTTTCAATGGATTTTCATTGGATAGCAAGGCATGATATAAGGATGGTGTTGTAAATTCATTGAGATCAAGTCATGTTGGTGTTCCTATTGGTTATTACACAAGATTGACGGGGATCAAGGTATCATTATCTTCTTAAATTCTTGTTGTTTCAATTACAAGTTAAACATGGATTTAGGGATTTAATTAAGAGTGAGGGTCATTAAACATGGCATGTATTGGTTCCATTCTCTCATGAAGGACGAAGGGTTATATTAGGTACCATTTGGTTCATGGTTATCAATTGAATATTAGGATCGCTTCATGGCTTATGATATAAGTCATTTGCTTCGGGGTTCATTCAAGAAGTTTGAATTTTTATCATGGAGTTTGCCTTGGATTATTTCAAAAGAAATATCATTTGAATTCAAGTTTTGTTCA
The DNA here is from genome assembly GCA_948472305.1 of Vicia faba. Classification (NCBI taxonomy): domain Eukaryota; kingdom Viridiplantae; phylum Streptophyta; class Magnoliopsida; order Fabales; family Fabaceae; genus Vicia; species Vicia faba. The sequence continues at coordinate 1,003,515,260 of OX451740.1, read as the reverse complement.
AAAATTGGATTAAAATTCATTTGTCAAGGATGAAAGGTTAGAAAAAGGGTTCATGTGGATTTCTTAAGAAACAAGTTACTTAAAAATTAGAGCAAATATCAAGTTCATTCATGTACAAGGTCACTCGATAAGTATTCAAGGAAATTCAAAAGTTCGAACATGAGTTCAAAGTTCATCATTATTTCAAATTTCCAGATCACGAGTCCAAATTTCATTTACCATTCAAGTAACCATAATACAAAAGTTAAAATTCCAAGTTCAACATTCACTATTCAAGGTTTACAATGTTTGTCATTTACAAACCAAAAATCTAATTTACAAAACCATGACCATCATGTCTAAACATCATACAATGCCTTGATTCCATTTACACCAAAATTGTATCTGTTGTACCACAAAATTTCCCCTCTCATTTTCTACAAGATCTTCTATTATATGGGTGATTACAAACACTTTCTTGAAGAAAAACAACAAATTTTGAAGTTGGTCAAAGTGCCTTTCGATTGGCATCTCTAAAGTGCCTTTCGATTGGCCTTTCCAAAATGCCTTTCAATTGGCATCTCCAAAATGCCTTTTGATTGGCATCTGTAAAATTCCTTTCGATTGGCATCTCTAAAATGCCTTTTGATTGGCATTTTAGCAACGTCTTTCGGTTGGCATCAGAACAAAGACGTCTTCGGTTGGCATCTTAACGTCACTTCAATTGGTCCAAATTGAAAGAATTCAAAGAGAACAAAACGAAGCTTTCGATTGGTCAGCAAGGTACTTCTATTGGCGTCTGAGCCAGGAACTTTGATTGGTATATCCACAAGGCCTTCGATTGGCATTCCAAAAGGTCCATTTGAAGAAGCTTTCAAAGGGTCTATTTGAAGAGGCTTTCAAAAGGTCCATTCGAAGAAGCATTCAAAAGGTCCACTCGAAGGAGGCCATCAGAGCCATTCGAAGGAGCTGAATCAGAGCCATTTGAATGAACTGAATCAGACCCATTCGAAGGAAATGAATCACAGGCCATTCGCAGGAGGAAACTCATAAGCCATTCGAAGGAGGCAACAATGACTCATTCGAAGGGTGTATAAGAAGGCCATTCAAAGGAGGCTTTTCATAGGCCATTTGAAGAAGCGTTCAATGACTCATTCGAAGGGTGTATGAGAAGTCCATTCAAAGGAGGCAACTCATAGGCCATTCGAATAAGTGTTCAATGACTCATTCGAAGGGTGTATGAGAAGTCCATTCGAATGAGGAAACTCATAGGCCATTCGAATAGAAATGCTGGAGGGTATTCGAAAAAGTCAAGTGTCTAGGTTCATACCAAGATTTCCAAAGAGACATGTACGTTTCAAAAAAGGAATGTTTTTAATATGTCTGATTCTTGTCTCATGGTCTTAAAAGCATGGTTAATTTGTTGTCTCTTTCTGTTACTAGACCATCACATTCCTATAAATACAAGGGCAAGCATACAGTGCCAGGGGGCGAACAAAAAGAGAAAAAAAAAGAGAGGACATAATGAGACGAACATGTATACATACTGCACACGAAGAGACCACACACACGCACTGCTCAAAAATCCCAAAATCCTCCCAGTCGAAGCACGCTTTGCAGGTTCCCTCATCCAGGAGTCCACCCCAACTCCTAAGCAAACAACTCCACACCCAGAGCCACAGGTCATCATCTTCGATTGGTAAGGGTTTGCAAAACCAAAATTGCATCTTCATAATATTGTTATTACTGATTATGTTGCATGTAAGCTAAAGTGCAGAGATGGGATCGTGCCATTGCTGGGGCACAATCTAAGTTGTTCTTTTGAATCCTACGATAAAACGAACCCAGACCTCGACCCAGACTCAGCAGATTCGAACTGAGGAAGGAGTCGAATTGGGAGGAGATTCGAATCAGGCGGATAAAGTCCCCTCTGGGTCTCTAACGTTTGTTTCGTTTTGCAGGGAACATCTTTTCAAGACCTTATTCAGAGCTTCGAAGCAGCTCAGCTTTGAACTGGATCCAGGGTTCCCAGATCGAAGGATAACATGTCAAGATTGAATAACCCAAAGTGCAGCCCTTCAAACACCTTCGATCAAGCCTTTTTGCTGGATCGAAAGACAACCCAAGTCTATTTCGATCCAGCCCCCCAGAGCTACTCCCTCTTCGATTTACTGCTAGTTCCTTATATTTCATTTTCGTTTTGACCTTTTTTTATTTCTTTCTTTAAAATCAACATAAAACTCAATCGAAAAAACCATAAAAACATTAGGATAGGTTTTCTTTCTATTAAACTAATTTTATAAATTAATCATTTAATTATCTGAATAATTTCTCAAAAACTAAAATTAAAAATTTAGATTATTTTCCCAAAATAAAATAAAACAACAAAAAGATTTTATTCTTAGGATTTTTAGACGTTATTTTCAATTCGCGTGCTTCTTATTTTATTGTAAATGATCACAGTTGTAATAGCTTTAGATTCAAAATTCCGCACTTTTAGTTCCTTGAATTTTTTATGTAATTGTCCCGAAGCCTTGTAATAGCGTAGGATTTACCATTACTGCACTTAAAATTCTTGTACATAAATTAACTGCCTAGATGTATGCTAACTAGGATTGCATGACAAGATATGAAAACAAATGGTAGAACATCTAAATGTTTAAAGATAAAATAATTGAATTGAACACACTTGCACACAAGCACCTCTAAGGTACGCCCACTTTGGTTTCCTTCAATAAAACAGTCATGAGGCAGGAATGCTTTAGAAAAGACCTCTAAAATCAAAAGATCATAGTCCCTCGATGACCCTGCAGTTTCCTTCTCGGTATATGATCTTGTCCCTAAAACAGAATTGCTAAAGTATTTCCATACAATTTACCTTCGTGACTGTAACGTCCCTTCGAATGTCCCTCAAAACATCCAACGACAAGGCTACCTACTCACTAATAGTAGGATATCATTGTCTAAAGGAAAGAAGGAAAAGAAAAACCTTTTTCGACTACATAAAGTAGATAGCTGTTAGAAGTTTGCTCAAACTATTTTTTGCACTTACACGCAAATACTACTTTTCAAAAACAATTTTAAAACATTTGATTTGTTAACACTCTTGAGGAATGATAAAAGAGTTAAACACAAAGCAAATCGCCGCACTAAGGCTTTTCAAAACATTTTCAAACACACATAGCACAAAAGCATTTTAAAAATGAGCAAGCCTCTAATAGCCCGTGGAAAACCACAGATGGAAAGGGTTCTAATACCTTCCCTTTCCATAATCTACCCCCTTACTCAGAAACATCTCAAAAAGGTCTTTTTATGTTCTTTTCACCCTTTACTTAATTTGGATAAAAGAAAAGACGGTGACGACTCTTTCTGACCGCACATTTGCGAACAAAAAAAGTAAAACCAGTATATAATAGTCAGTTCTGCCACCATAAAACAATATCCTATGAAAACCCAATCCTAATGGCTAAGTTCCCCTCTTCAAATCCAAGTTTTCTTCCGCACTTTGCTTCCAGGTCCAACACCAAGTCTTATCCCATGTTGCCTTAACCGTAAACCTGCATTCCATAAAAAAATCGTCCATCAAAAAGGGGCATTAATATAAACCGGATCCAATCAATTAACCAAGCGCATGACTCATATAACTGCAGCACTGTATCAGTAGAGAAACTGAGAAAAAAACTTTTTTATTAGCACATAACCAATGAACCTTTCAAACAATTTTAAATAAACTTGTAACAGAAAATCAACAAATTAACTGCTCATCCTAAT